>CM062291.1:354725491-355925491 GCA_031216915.1 Pictodentalium vernedei
CTGACCAAAGTTCTATTTTCACAGCTGAAGTTAAAGCTATTCAACTCGCACTTGAGCACATCGAGAATGTACAGGAAAGAAAGTCGATCATCTTCTCCGACTCTCTTTCCTCTTTACTTGCTTTACTCAACCCCAAGTTGAAGAACCCTCTCATTTTGGAACTTCGTGAGAAGCTGACAACTCTTATGTCTGACCAATATGATATCGTGTTTTGCTGGTTACCCGGACATGTTGGTATCGCTGGTAACACCAGGGCAGACAGTGCAGCAAAACAGGCTTTATCCAAGCCTCTCACTGATTTTAAGATTCCGTTCAGTGACTTCAAACCACATATCAGTAGTTACATCAAATCCATGTGGCAGGCGGAATGGGATGGAGCGACAAATAACAAGCTTCATCGCTTCCGACCAACTATTTCAGATCCCTACCCGTCTAGTAACCTTTGTAGAAAGGATCTTGCAGTTTTGACGCGATGTCATATTGGTCATACAAGACTAACACATTCCTTTTTGTTGGAGGGTACTGTGCGACCAGAGTGTGTTCCTTGTCAGCAGGTGTTGTCAGTGGAACACATTCTTTTACATTGTACAGATTTTAATCTTGTCAGAGGGCAGTATTTTTCTGTAGGATCTCTGAGAGATCTTTTTTATCGTACGAGCCCGAATATGATTCTCGCATTTTTGAAATCAATCAACCTTTTTAATAAATTTTAAAATTGTTTTTATTATCTTAAACTAGAGTCTTTAAGACTTACATTCACCTGGTTGATTTGTGAGCTATTCATATTTCTTGTTTCTTCACGCATCACTGTTCATACTACATTGTCTTTATCATTTTTATTAGAGTTGTTTTTACTCATCTTTGTATTTCATTAGTGTCATGTTTCCTATTTATCGTTTTCTCGCCACGATATAGCCTTAGCTGCTGATGTGGCGTTAAGCACCGATAAATAAATAAATAACTCTTTGCATTTTGAACAACGCTATGCTGAAATTAAATCCCACTTTACAGCATATACAAAGTTCTATACAGATGGCTCCAAGGATAATGATAAGGTATCGTCTGCAGTAGTTAGTGGAAATCAGACCACCTCAATCAGGATACCTGATAATAGTTCCATCTTTACAGCTGAAGCGAAAGCTATTGCCCTAGCACTTGACAAGATTGCAGATGGAGAAGAACGTAAGTCCATTATCTTCTCAGATTCTCTTTCTTGTTTGCGGGCTCTTCTCAACCCCAGGTTGAAGAACCCTCTAATTCTGTCACTCCGTGAACGTCTTACAAGACTGAAGTCTGACCAATATGATATCGTGTTTTGCTGGTTACCTGGGCATGTTGGTATTGTTGGTAACACTAATGCCGACAGTGCAGCAAAGCAAGCTCTTAATAAGCCAATCACTGTATTTTCTACTCCACACAGTGATCACAAACCTCTCATTTCTAAATATATTAGATCTTTGTGGCAGTCGGAATGGGATGGGGCCACTAACAACAAGCTCCACCGTTTCAGACCAATTGTTTCCGATTACTTTCCCCTTTCTCGTCTTTGTCGAAAAGATCATGTTATTCTCACACGATGTCATATTGGTCATACCAGATTCACCCACAGCTTTTTATTAGAGGGAACGTTGCGACCTGAATGTGTTCCCTGCCAGCAGGTACTGACAGTGGAACACATTCTTTTAAATTGCATAGATTTTAATAATGTTAGGCGGCAGTATTTCACCGTGGGGTCTCTTAGAGACCTCTTTTATTCAACTTGTCCGCACAAAATTGTATCTTTTCTGAAAGAAATCAACCTTTTTAACAGTTTTTAAATCTAGTTTTTATACTTTTAATCATGATTTAACATCAACAGGTTGATTCTTATTGTATGTATTGTTAAACTATTGTTGTTTTTATCATTTCATTTTCATAGTTCATCGTTCATCTACCTTTTTTACATACAGACTTTACAATGTTTTTTTTTTAGTTTCATATACATGACTGTCTCGCCACGATATGGCCTTTGCTGCTGATGTGGCGTAAAGCACCAATAAATAAATAAATAAATACACCAGTGACATATTTAGTGCGATCATCCACATTTGGTGAGAACATATCAAAAGAAGACATGCAGCTTGAGCTCTAACTTTTGACTTGCTCAACTATGAGATCGAACAGTTTATAGAAATGAAAAGTACTGCTATTTGGAAGTGGTTGACTAAACAAAACTGCCCGTTCTGAAAATGCACTCCAATTGAAGAATCACTCTTGTACTGATTCCAATCACGTCAGAGAGCAGTATTTCACTGTGGTATATCTAAGAGATCTTTTTTGTCATACGAGCCCGCACAGGATTATCTCATATCTGATACAAATCAACCTTTTTAGTAAATTTTGAAATTGTTTTTATTATTTTAAGCTAGAGACTTCAAGACTGAAACTCACCGGGTTGATTTACAAGATATTCCTATTTCTTGTTTCGTCACTCCTTACTGCTATTCTTCATACCACATTGTCTTTGTAGTTGTTTCAGTTTTTATTCCATCTTTTTATTTCATTATTGACATGTTTTTTAACGTTTTCTCGCCACGATATAGCCTTAGCTGCTGGTGCCGCGTTAAGCACCAATAAATAAATATTGAACTACTTTAAAGACCTCGCTTGGAGTACATTGTAGGAAGCATTTTCAGAGAATAATTGTCAAATCAAACTCTTTCTAGGGGAGGCTCCCCAGGCACAATCCAACGAGATTCGGACACACTTGATGACCCCCCCCCCCCCCAAATTCCTTCCTACGTCCCATCAGTGAGCAACCATGCCCCCACCCCCAGCCGACTGTAGCTGTAACAACCATTTTGGTTATGACTTTGCCAAATCTCAGAGCACTCGCTCCGTGGTTGGATGCACGCGTGCACCACTGACGACTTGCGTGCCATATGCCTTAACATATTTTCTGACTATGCCTCTGCCTGAGCAGTCACGATTAAGTGTCTTGCCAGTGTCAGCAGTGGTGGAGACCAGCTTTGATCCCTCAGTCAGAAATGCGATGCAGTTATCTACAGTAATCCCGAAACGCTTAGTTTGAGCACTGTCAATCCCAGTGAGATAATTTTCTAATAACCTAAACTCAATATCCTAATAACCCAACCTTTGAAATTAGTGACATGAAGTCTTTATACGCCACCGCTCAACTAAGTATCTGAGTCCTTTTAAATAAGGCGAAGTGACAGACAACATAAATTTCAGAAAATAATCCCCATAAACTCCTTCTGACAGTGGTAATTTGAAATACGTTTCCTCTTTGTAATACCTTATCTCCACCCTGGTATGGCTAACAGTCGCTTAGCTTTTGCTGACTGCCTGTGACATAATTAACCAATCAAATATCTATTATTATCATAATCTCGATGGTGATCAACCATTTGTACCACATAATTTACTTAAGAACCAATTACCATAAACCTCCCACATGTGGCACCCGCGTTGTGTCCTTGGGCAAGACACTTCACCTCCATTGCCCACGTGGGGGTACTGTGGTGTTCTGTACAAATGCGTACTGCACGTCGATGGTGCACTTGTCTTCAACCATGCTAACCCTGTTTGTGTGATGTTAGTATGTTGGGGAGTTAACAGCCTCCACCCGTAAAACTGTCGTGGTCATGATTAGCCGTTGTGCATAAATATGTGACCTTAAACACCAATAAATAAATAAATAAATTACACAAACCAATAATTTTTGGAAGTCACATTTCTTCACACGGAATTGAAAGAAACTAAATATCTACCACAACAAACCTGCTTGACGTAAAGTTAGTTATATGAAAATACTTGGGAATTTGACCAAGTAATAACACTCACAGCTGAATTATTTCACGGTTGCTGGATGGAGGGGATTAAATAAAACTAACTAAATATACTTTTCAAGAATTTTATTATTTATTGCAATTATTCATTCTAAAAATCAAAGCAGGAAATTACAGTGAAGTAGAACTTTTTCATTACAAATCAAACAGAATATTCATGACAACTGACAAAGCAGGTGGGAATATTAATAACATTTGTGTGGGATGTACTAATGTTGAAAAAAAGAAAACCATATATAACTATTCAATGGTTATTGAAAGTTCAAGATTTAGAAATTCAATCCATCTCAAGTCTTTTGGGGATTTACAAGGCCACATTTTGAATTTCAATGAAAAAGTGTCACCGAACCAATATCCCCATTAACTCTCGAGTGCCCAGTATGATAAGCAAAATTATACTAGTCAACATTCTTCAAACATAACACTATCTTTTTTTCTGGGGATTCTGATTCGAATGTTGTTGTCAGCATTTTCAGCCAATCGAATGTTGTTGTCAGCATTTTCAGCCAACACTTGATTTGGAATCAATCCAATGCCACATGATTAATACTTGAAGGATACAGTGGGAATTCTGGATAATTTGAACCCGAATTTAGCAAAGCAGCTATTCATTGGGTCAATTGAAAATAGCATACCGAAAGATTTGTCAATGTCTTGGTTTCCAAGCATCCACGGGAATTCTCTGGGCAAAGCATTCAACAAAATCATCCAGTTCGCGTATCTCTTATGGAACTATGTATCTGACGAAGATTATGTTTGCCCTGCTTTTACAATATCTGTTCAATGCCTGAAGTGATGATATTCTAGGGGAACAAACAAGCACAGGACAGAGTCAAGGTATTCGGTAGAAAAATGGATAAAATGCAATAAAAGAGTGGTGTGAAATGACAGCAGAAGGTTGGGATAGAGTATCTGTGAGACCTGTATGTTTGTTCATTGACTTGGAGCCAAAGGTCAGGCATAGACAGCCACAGTAGTCCCACAAAGACTGGGTATAAAATTAGGTACATGCAACAAAATGTATGGACAAAGACGTAATGCGAAGACCACATAAATTCCAGATTCATTTTTTACCAATCGGTAATTCTTAGCAACTAAACTAAAATGTGGAACAGCTAGGATAACAAGAAAAAAGTCTCAAAAATAGAAGGCAGGTGCCGGTATCAGTAATTGTGGCTCTTGAGTTCTTAACCCTTTGACAAATCGACAGCACCTGCCCACGCAACTTATTAATGTACCAGTTCAACAAAAGTAATAATCTCTCCAAATGCGACCAAACCACGTGACTCCTCGCATAGTCATTGAACGGGCTCAATCAGCTCATTTCAATAAGGCATCGCGACATAGTTTTGTTCAAATCTGGGGAGATAATTGCAAAACTTTTAGTAAAAATTATAAATTCTGCTATCACTTGCATTTGGGTAACTTTAGGGTTAAAAAATCACTTTACTATTTATGATCACTTTAAGCGTCTATGGCTATATGTTAAAACAAGTATCACGTCAGGTTGAGCCAGTCATTTTATACTTGTAAGCCCTCTTTATAGGATTTCTACTCCATGTTTTGGTAATCGAGACCTACTCTACCAGTAGAGCAGAACTTGTTTACCACAGGAATCAAACACTGCTCCTCTTCCCAGGATTCTCACGGGGAAGTGACTGCAGGCAGTAGATATTTCGTAGTAAGCTACCAATGTTGGTTAATTATTAATATACTTCGAGAGAAACTTCACAGCATTCTGTAATTTATCTGCAACCAAACAATTGATTCTCACAACGTACTTGCACGTGAAACAACTTCATTCGTGTGTGTGTTGACAAATTTTAAACCATGTCAGATGATTTGAATTACAAGTTCGAAACGAAACAAACAAATGGAAAAAATATCTTGATAAAAATTGTTACATAAGACTTACGCCTGAAGGTCAATACAGTACGGTCACCGTGGTCTGGTCACTTTCCGTGGGTGGGCACTATTTCCATGGACGCAATAACAATAGATTCCAAACACTAATTATAGGAATAATCATCAAACATTTTAATTAATGAAGCTTTTCTTTACCTGGTAAACGCATGCGTGGACATTACTGCCCCGCGTGGATTGCGACCAGTCCATGGAGGCTGTCCGTAGCCCTGGATGGTCAAGCTTATTTGTGTTTAGGGTCAGTTTAGTATCTTTGACTATATCGCCACCACATCGCAAGTATAAAGAGAAACTGAATGAGTTATTTAAGAATTGAATCATGGCTGGCTGTTCGAACGCCACGAGGGGATGAAACAAATTGATCACGTGCAAATTCCATGAACCGCAAAGTTTGCGGTTCATGATACATTTGCGCGTGATCAATTTGTTTCATCCCCTTATGGATCTCTAACAGTCATGATTCAATTCCTATATTTATTTCCTTCATAAAACAGAATCATTTTCTGTCCGGATAGGATATCGAGTTGGCTTATCTGTAGGGCGCCGCCTTGCCTAATCATTCGGTCAAGTTCTATTCCTAAAAAAACAAAACAACATCGCTTCTGATACAAAATAGTTCCCATAAACTGAATATATAGTGCCTAAAATACAACTCACACAAGAGTCGGGGAAACTGTCTGTTTGAAGAACGTACACAGGAATCATAGAATGTAAAAATAGACTCGGGAAAATCTCGATGCGCGATATTCGAATCTCACATGGTCAACTGGTATTCATGGGTAAATCACATGATCAACTGACATTCATTGGGGAAAAACGTCACCTGAGAATCCGATGTTCAGTGAAGAAAATTTCAGTTGTTTAAACATTTATATTTGCAATGCCCACTTCGGAGGACTCCTACTTCTGGGCAATGGTGGCCGGGTCCTACTCTACCAGTGGAACAGAACTTGTTTACTGCCGTGAATAAGCATTACCCCACTTCCTGGGGTTCCCCGGTGGGATCTGGATGGTCAAAGCTTCTTGCATTTCAACCAACCATAATATTTTAAGTAGTTAAATATATCCGTTATAAGACAAATGTTTTTATTGAGAGAAATTACGCATGAATTTTCAAGACTCTTTATTGGTACACTGATACATTTGTGTATTTTGGTATCTCATAATCCATGTTTGTTTAACATGAATACAGGCAGAGACAATTCTATGTTCTGGAAGTTAGGTTTTGTGGAAATAAAATGTTTTTTTGTCAGATCTGATCAAGTCTCATCCTTTGATTGCCCTTGCCAAACTGTAAATCCCCAATACTGTGAGTATATGAGTATATAGACCAAAAACTTACAGAAAACTCATCATATTTTGCATTTTGTATTTCAATACATCATGCTCATCAACTTTCTGTGAAAACTGTGGACAAATAATACCGGGGAAATGATATATCATAGGAGACCACCCCGTCAACAGTTTTAAACTGTAGGTTTTACTGTGGAAAATGCGAAAAAATAAGAAAAGGGGTGGGTGGGTGGTCTAACAACATTTCGAAAGTTAAAAATTATATGATCCGGGATTTTTTTTTCCGACTCACCCACGGCTAGTGTATGTTATATCACAGGAGTCTGAAATTCTATCAGTATAGCTATAATTCACTTTCAACGTGATATTTACGTTCCAAACGTAATCCCCTTTTGAAGAAAAAACACAAGGAATGAAATGCCATCAGTGAGCATTCTCAACGTTTTCGGTCGAAGTCGAGAGAATTTCTTTATTTACCGCCTGCCTTTCCTTCTCTCACTTCGCCGATCGAACATTAACTATATAATCTACACACATATGGGCACAAATCCGCTGGATCCCCCTCCCGAGAATACTATATCCCACGGTTAATCTGAGAGACCGTCAGTTTCAACTTGGCGAGGGGAAACCATTGGCTGACGTCACAGATCGCCGACCCGCTCAGAATGAAAAAAAGGCTAAAAATAGCCCAACAGGTTTCCAGACAATTTGTGCCAGCTGCAGAGTTGTCATACCCAAAACCGAACAAGTCGTTTCATATTCTGACATTCAGCTTCAAGCTTCATTTTTGTTATTGTTTATATGTTTACTCAAAAGATTAAAAGAAATTTTCGTACTTTTATAGGTGCTTTATTATTCTTTAGCAGGTGATAATGACAGTAAATGTACCGAAGACGAAATGTATTTAAGATTTGCTAGCGGCGATATGTTTAATCTTGCAGGAAAATGGTGACTCGATTGTTTACTGCTGTCACCATCGGTACGTGCCGGTGTCACTAAGTTGCCGTTGATGAATCAAAACTCTTCCACGGTGCTGCCAATTGCGCTCTCTAAAAATAAACGGCCAACCGTTTTTGGTTTCTCATTGAAAATAATTAATCCCTTGATTTACATGGACTTTCGGCATTATAAATAGGTCACATGGCGTGTAGCTGGCGGAGGATTATGATAGTTGAGTCGCTTTTGTGGCCCGATCATTCACCACTGTCGACTGTTGATCAGCTCGGACGCTTACTGTACTCTCCGTTAGTACCACCATTTAACACTAGAATGATTCAACCACAGAAACTATCTAACATGTTAACATGTTTGAACGTGGGTAACACAAGAAACTGGACAATCCATGTTTCAGGTGCAATCTGCCAGGTGATATTGGACTTTCCAATACCACATGGAGTGGCTCCAACAAAGAAACCTGCAGCCAGACCACCGGCCTCTCTGGGGGTGGAAGCACCTTTTCCCACTCGGGCCATTCCACACCCAGAGAACGCTGAGAAAACCAAGAAGAAGAACTCGTCCTCAATGGGCTTGGATGCCAAGCGCTCGGAGGAGTGGAAGAAGAAAAAGAAAGCAGAAGAATCCCGCAAAGAAAAGGAAGAGGAGATGGAAATCAACGCCTCTAGCCCGTTGGAAAAAACCTCTAGTAGACACCACCGACACATTTGACATCTCTCTATCCAACTCCTCCTCCAACCTGGACCCTCAGGCTAAACAAGAGGATGATGAAGAATCTGGAAAAACAGACCGTGGGCACCGAAGAAGAGTCAGATCAAACCAAGGAATTCAGGGAACTAGCCAGGCAAGTTGCCATTAGTAGGGACGAACACATAAAGGGCTTGGAAGAAACTGCCAAACTTCGAAAGAGAACGGAGAAAGTACTTACAAATGCTGCTTTAGCAATAGCACTTGCACAAAACAGAAAAAATACCGCGATACCTCAGCCTCCATCGCCAATAGTCAAGATATCGTTATCTCCAACTCCTAAGAAAAAACGGAGGAAGCAAGAAAAATAGGCAACAAAACCAGTCAAGTACGAGCAGTTTGTGTACGAGAAACACCGACATCTATCCACTTGTGGGATGCACGTCGCATCACCAAGTCCATAATCTTTTGCATTAGCTGGCGGAGTACATTTCCATACAATGCGCTGACTGTTCACCTGATAATGAACTCTCATCACCTTGTTTGGAATTGGAAATGTGTTAGCCAGCTACACACCATGTGACTTATATTGTACATGGACGGAGTGGTGATGATCTATTTATCTTACAATATTCTCAACTGTGATGCCAATAACCTTATTAGGTGGCTTTTTATTTACAGATTCATTCCCATGTTTCAACGATTCCCATCGTTACGTTGAAAATTATGCTGCCGCGGGGGTACGAATTGTCCAGCCTTGGGTACGAGTTGTTCAATTTCGTGTACGACTTGACTGGTACGAGTTGTTGTTGTAATGAGTTGTTCTCGGGGCCGGCAAAGCACGGAGGCAGTCGCCCCCTTACCTTTTCCCCACGGGGCGTGAGTGCCCAAGCAACTGAAGTGAAAGAACGTGATTTTTCATCCCAGTGCCGTCAGAAGCATCGATTCAATAACTGATTTCAATGTATTTGCCACCACCCCCCTCCCCCCCCCCCCCCCCCCAAAAAAAAAACCTATATCATCGCTCGTGTCTTCGGCATGTGAATCAATGTTCCAGTGGTGCTTTCCCAACATAAGCGAGTCCACTTGCCTCTTACATCTTCCACCAAACTTGCTCGTCTTGATACCCCTCAGCGTAGAAAAAGGAAGGCACCTAGGCCTATACACCCCAGCAAACACACAACGTGGAGGCAACGCCACAACAACGTCGACAACGATGTCACGACGCTATCTGACGTTTGTTGCGGCGTTGTTTAAACGTTGTGTCTTTTCTGGATAAGGCCAGCGCAATGTCTATGCTCACAGCAGAACAGTTTAATGCTTTTCGCTATGCGCTAGAGGTGCACAGAACAGGACAGTGTGGTACTAGGAAGACCCATTTATTAAAGTAAGTATACTGTGTAAATGTACATGAAAAAATGATCGTGGTGATGAAAATCAAACTGACAGTGTTGTAATACGAATCATCTAGAAAAGACAGAATCCCGAATTCCCCTCAAAATAATTAGGTATCCTGCGTTTCCATTTTCATAGGCCCAAACCTATGAACAAAAAAAGGTCCACTCCCGTTCCCAAGGCGACTCAACCCCTGTGAAGCGCAAAACATCAGCCCCCCCCCCCCTAAAAAAAAAAAAAAAAAATAATAATCCAAACGCCTCCGTTTTGCATCCTCATCGGCCAGCAACAAGCAAAGACACAGCCGTATTCGCCATTCAACCACCTGCATTGTTAGTTAAAAGTCCTCTACAAAAAATTCTAAAATATTACCACTTCTTCCAAACTTCCTTAGTCACAACGAGCGGATATCTTACCGCTACACCTCAAGAACTCGCGCTGCGGAGGGATGTGTGAGGGTGTTTTTTTTTAGGAATCCAACCCAGGTTTTCCTGCGCTTGATTTTCGACTAAGATATAAACCCAATTACAGGGGCCTAACAACGTAGAACGTTTTTTCTCTCTTGTTTCGGGGAGGTTTGTCCGTTTGTGTGTGTGTGTGTGGGGGGGGGGGGGGGGTCAGCCACTTGCAGAGCAGACCCAAAGGAGGTTCCCAGTATTCTAACAGAATGATGCACCGCATCATACGAGCCGAGCAGTTGCTAGGTCGGGGCAGCACGAGAGGGGGGTATCCACAATCGGTGTTGGGTGGACTGTGGGGTACCCCCCCCCCCCCCCCCCCCACCCCGCGCCGTGACAAGTTTTGCGAAAAAAATAAGAGCTAAAACAAGTTTTCTTAGGAATTCTGAGGCTGAGAACTGATTAACACTGCAGATTCGAATTCC
This sequence comes from Pictodentalium vernedei, assembly GCA_031216915.1. NCBI lineage: Eukaryota > Metazoa > Mollusca > Scaphopoda > Dentaliida > Dentaliidae > Pictodentalium > Pictodentalium vernedei. Next base: position 354,736,475 of record CM062291.1, read on the forward strand.
CTGCTCCTCCTCGTTGTCCGACTCGCATCTGAATCTATCTGTTTTGTCCACCTCTTCTACAATCCGAGTTGTGAAACGGCCTTTTCTTCGTGCAAATCTCCTCATCTCTGAACTGGAACAACTTATATCCGCGCCATTTTCAGTTTTTCGAACAATAAGATGAATGAATAACGAGAAAGGTAAGTATTTGATTTTATTAGATGCTATCCTATAAAATACCTTAAAGTAGTGAAAGTGTGTCTATGCCACCCCCCCCCCCCCCCCCACCGCTTCGGAAATGTCCGAGCACATTTTCACGTGCATGTCTTAGCCCCGAATCCCGACACCTCCCCCAAATATTAACACGCACTGGGCCCCTATAAATCCCATAAAAATCCACCCGATGTGTAGTTATCCGCAAACAATTATCGTCAATGAGGTGGCGTACCATGGTCGTTGCCCTGAGTAACATATACTTGTAGGAATTAGAAGCCCTATTGCATTGAGAAAAAATCCCCCTTGAAAAACAAGATGCCAGATAATGTCTGTTGGGATTACAGAGAAGTCGACTTTAAGGATGAACCCCCACCCTCGAAATGAGCACCACGGACACAGAGGCGCCGTAGGACCTCGGCACGCCCAACATGTATAAGCTACCTTGTCAGATGCTATGGGAAATATACTGTAGGAGGTAACCCGAAAACGCATTCTAAATATCCCCTTCGCTTCCTCGTGGCCTCGACCGGCCATTTTGGACTCCTGAAATCCTGGTTCGGGGCTCGAACATTTCCGGGTGTGTGGGGTGGTGGGGGGGGGGGGGGGGAGGCGGAAACGCCGTTATACCACTCATAAAATATGATGAAATATGAATAAGAGAGAACTCGTATTCCACTTGTGAGATATTTGGATTTATCCAATGAAGCGGTCGTATGGGTAAAAAAAAAAATTTCGTATGGAATCAGTTTCATTTCTTTTGAACGCAATTTGAAGCAATTCTCTTTTTCGCCTAATTGACACCGGGGTGGGGGGGGGGGGGGGGTGATCATTATCGGTAAAACAAAATCCGCATAAAATCACTCTAAGTACTCCAAAACGCATGAACTCAATGCAGGAGAATTTTTTTTTTAACCCATTAAAACAAACACCCGTAAACATTGGCATATAACATAAAAACGAAAATGTACACTTTTGGAACGGATACCGAAATATTTCATTCGTGAGGATTAAAAATTACATACCTTCATTCGTGGCTTTGTTATTCGTGAAAATATATTATTTTTTACCCTCAATAATGAAATAATTTCGTTATCCATTCCAAAGGGTTCATATCTTCTATTTATTGTAATCTATTCAATTTCAATTTTTCGACGTGGGCGGAACACCATATGCATACTTCAAATTGAACCTTAGTAAATATACCCTTCAAAAATATCGTGTTCAATCCAGACCATGAGTTAATACTTGTTTTTCTTTTCTTTTTCGTTTCTTTTTTTTTTTTTTTTTGGGGGGGGGGGGGGGGAGGGGATGGTATAATATTTGACTTCTCTCTCGTAACCACCTTTTCCCTGAAAATCATTAAACCTAGGGGGGTTTGACCATCCCCTACTAGGCGGGTCCTCAGGTGGCGGATAGAGGACGGCCTGCTCAATTGGGCAGGTTTGCTGGTTAGTTAATAATTAGCAGGTTTGCTCAATTGGGCTGGTTCGCTGCGGAATATACGAATACGCAGCCCCGGACCAAAATGGTTAACCCTGCTAATGCCATCTTGCAGGCACCTTGTTCTCCCGTGAGGTGCATTCCGAAGGCCCCGGAAGAAGGAATCCTGGCAGTTGAGGACTCGGGCCCCGTTTAGGGCAATCTCCGGGATGGAGCCCTAGTCTCCATTTCGGAGATAATGTCCAACACACTGCTTTGGCCCCAATTTCGGGAGTAGAAGGATGGTCGGATGGTCCGTTCTGGCCAATCGGGAGCCCCCCACCCCAAAAAGTACTGGGTGTCACGTCGGGGGGCATTTGGTGGCCATTCAATCAGTCATTTCTTTTAATCATTTATCATAATTGCCATTGTGTGCTGTTTTTAAACACATTTTTAACCAAATACTTAGTTTTGCTGCACTGTTTGTTTCAGTTTCATGTGGCAACCGTAATGACAGTGTTTTATAGAATGACTGGTTGGATGGTCGCCATCTGAAGACCTGGCACTTCCACACACGGGCCAATCAGTCGGTGGTATGCCTCGGCATCAACACCGGCTGAGTATACTGCCCCATACCAGGTATGTGGGAATACCGGCAACCCGGTGGGTTCACTGCATGGCAGTAACCCTGCCCCTTGTTGGACTCCGTGGTCGGTGGGAGCCGGGGCAGTGAACGTTAAAATATTAAACATGGCTACCAACCAAACTCAAAAAAGACAGCATGTGGAGATATCTGATTCTGACTCCGATCAGGATATTCAAAAAAAAAATACTAACAACTGGCCTAGGTTCATTGTAATTTTATCTACAGAAGAAAATAAACAAGCTATTAACATTAATCCATTTGCTTTAGAGAAAGCAATAAAGGGTATAGCGGGAACAGTGAAGGGGGTGAAAAAGTTAAGATCTGGGGGATTATTGATTGAATGTGCTAACCACACTCAGGCCTTCGATCTTTTAAAGACAAAAAAATTAGTTGACATGGAAGTGACTGCAAGCTCTCACAAAACCCTCCATTCTAGCAGAGGTGTTGTTCGAACGAGAGAGCTTGCAAATATTGATGACTCAGAAATTTTGGAAGAATTGAAACCACAAGGTGTAATTAGTGTCAAAAGGATAACAATTAAGAAAAATGGAAATGAAATTCAAACTAACACTTATATATTTGGATTTAATACCACTCAACCCCCCAAATCAATAAAAGTGGGTTATTTGAACATCAAAGTGGATCGGTATATTCCTAACCCACTGAGGTGTTTCAGATGCCAAAAATATGGACACAGTAAGGATTCGTGCCGTGGACAAGCAACATGCCACCAATGCAGTGAAAAGCACGAAGGGCCATGTACTAGTTCTGATCATAAATGTGTAAACTGCCAGGGCAACCATATGTCCTCTTCAAGGGATTGCCCTGTGTGGAAAAGGGAAAAGTTAATTCAAACATTAAAATGCGAAAAACAAATAAGCTTTAAGGAGGCCAGAGATATTGTTTCATCTATGCCTGGCATCAATACATCAACCCCATCGTATGCTACAACTCTAAAACAAAAAATACAGACAAGATCAGTAGAATGTCAAACTAATCATACATGGCTCAAAGGCACTATACCAGTCCCGTTACACGCCTTTTCAATTGAACATTCAAGTCAAACAGAGACACAGTCCACACAAACCCATAGACAGGAAAACACTGATAAGAAACAAGACAAAGATTCACCCAAAACTATACAACCTAAACAACAAATAACATCAGGCCAGAAAAATGAGCCAAACCAAATAAAACACAAACCACTTCAAAAATCACAACAAAATTTGAGTCAGATTCAGATAAGAAAATTAGAAAAAGAAAATAAGAAAAAGGAGAAGGATAAACAAAAGCTTTTATCAGACAGGTCACCCAAAGCACTTCAGAATCCTGTTACTCGTAACAGGTTTGAAGGCTTTGAGGAGATGGCAGTCGATGATTGCATCGACGAAACGTTCTGGCAACTGAGCCAGAACTCGAAGAATCGTTCCCCGAGGAACAAATCGCCAAAGAAAAATACCGGGGCTATTTCGCCCATTCGTCCACCATCCACATCTCCATCCAAATATGGATAATACAAATAATCATATCATACAGTGGAATTGTCGAGGTTTTAGAGCGAATTTTAATGAACTTGGTCTTCTAAGCCAAAAATATAAACCTGCAGCTTTTTGCCTGCAGGAAACTCTTTTAAAGAAACCCAAGGCTCAAGATCATTCAGCTTTTAAGCATTATACTTCGTATAATGCCTGGGCAGATGAAACTGATCTTCATATTCGAGGAACGTCCGTCTTAGTTAGAAACGACATTATTCACAGTCCTGTATCTTTGCAATCAAATTTACAGGCTGTAGCGGTACGCCTAACTTTAGACAAGACAATTACATTATGTTCTATTTACGTTTCACCAAGTAAAACCCTACAACTGAATGATCTTGAACTGCTGGTCCAACAGCTCCCAACTCCATACATTTTGTTGGGTGATTTTAACGCTCATAACCCACTTTGGGGTAATTCCTGCAGTCAGGAAGATGTAAAAGGTAAAACTGTAGAAGAGTTCATTACTAAATATGACCTGTGTTTGTTTAATGATGGTTCAGACACTTATTTGCACCCCGCATCTGGTTCGTATACATCAATTGATCTTTCAATTGCATGCCCTTCTATCTTCCTTGATTTTTCTTGGAAGGTAGAAGATGACTTGTGCGGGAGTGACCACTTTCCAATTGTGTTGGAGAGTGTAGTTCCGGCGGATGATGAGAGGGTATCCCAGTGGAACTTGAAAAAGGCTGACTGGGAGACTTTCTCGTTGCTCTGTTCTGAATGCCTAACACGGGAGAAATTTGGCGAAAGTGCTGACCAAATACAACATTTCACCACAGAGTTGCTTAACATTGCAAGCAAGGTCATTCCTAAAACCTCGGCAAATCCTAAACGTTTCACCAAACCATGGTTTGATACTGATTGCAAACAGGCTATTAAAGATCGCAAAAAGACTGAACGGGAATTTAATAAGTCACCAACCACACGTAACTTGGACCAACTTCGTATAAATCGGGAAAAACAAGACGACTGATTCAACAAAAAAAGAAAAGTTCTTGGAAAACATATGCGTCTAAATTAAATCAGAACACCCCCATCAATAAAATTTGGAAAATGATAAGGAAAATTAATGGAAAAGACACAAAATCAACGGTTCAACATCTGAAAGATAACAACACCCTAATCACATCAAAAAAAGAAATTTCAAATACATTGGCCTCCACATTTTCGAAACATTCGTCGTCTGAAAATTGTAATCCTGAATTTCTCAAAATTAAAAAACAACAAGAAAAACAAAAGCTCAAATTTGCCTCCAATAATTTAGAGGATTACAATGAACCTTTCTCTATGGAAGAGTTAAATAACTCTTTACATAGAGCGAAGGATACCGCATTATCAAATTTTAAAACATCTGCCGCAATCATCTCTTGAACTTTTACTCTCTATTTTTAATGACATTTGGGTGACTGGCCAGTTTCCATCGTCTTGGCGCAAAGCAATAGTAATTCCCATTCCTAAGCCTGATAAGGATCACAGCAACCCTAGTAATTATAGGCCTATTGCCTTAACAAGTTGTCTGTGCAAAACCATGGAGAGGATGATCAATGATCGACTTGTCTGGTTTCTGGAATCGAACAATCTGCTTGCGGATGTTCAGTGTGGTTTCAGAAACCAGAGCAGTACTGCGGATCATTTGGTCAGACTTGAAACGTTTATAAGAAATGCCTTTGCTAGAAGAGAACATGTGGTCGCCATCTTCTTTGATCTAGAGAAGGCATATGATACAACGTGGACGTATGGGATTTTAAAAGATATTTTTAACATGGGGTTGAGAGGGCGTATGCCTCTTTTTATTGAAAACTTTTTAAAGGACCGCCGGTTTCAGGTTCGTGTTGGGTCAACGTTATCTGATCCTCACGAGCAGGAATTGGGGGTCCCTCAGGGTAGTATTTTATCTGTTACCCTATTTTCAATTAAAATTAATAGTATCATCGACGCAATTGAGAATATGGTAGATTCGTCATTGTATGTCGATGACTTTTTGATCTGCTATAGTAGCAAAAAGATGAATGCTATAGAGCGCAAAATTCAGCTGTGTTTAAATAGGATTCAAAAGTGGGCCATCGAAAATGGTTTTAAATTTTCAAAGACAAAAACGAATTGTATTCATTTTTGCAAACTTCGGAAACATCACCTCGATCCGGAGTTGAAAATTGATGGTAGTCCTATTAAGGTTGTTAAGGAAGTGAGATTCTTAGGTTTGTTGTTTGACAACAAACTGAATTTCACTTCCCACATAAAACAACTAAAAGTTAAATGTAAGAGAGCACTGAACCTACTGAAGGTTATTGGTAGCACTGATTGGGGTGCTGACCAAAAAACTTTGCTCCATCTGTATAGATCACTTGTTCGATCAAAATTAGATTACGGTTGTATAGTTTATGGTTCTGCAAGGAAATCATATCTCAAACCACTTGACGCAATTCATAATAGTGGCATTAGAATTAGTCTAGGGGCCTTTCGAACATCCCCAATAGACTCGATGCTTGTTGAAGCAGAGGAGCCTTCTCTCGAGAAGCGTAGAATTAAATTATCTCTCCAGTATGTGTCTAAACTTTTGGCCAATCGTTCAAATCCTGCTTATAAATGTGTTTCAGACCCTCAAAATGCTGAATTTTATAACCGCCACCAGAAACACATTCCTCCATTGGGAATAAGAATCAAACCCCATATGGAGTCTGCCAAAATTGATTCTGATGCTATAAAAGAAAACCGTAAATCACACATTCCTCCTTGGCATCTTAAAAAACCTACAATTATTTTGGACCTTGCTTCTTCCAAAAAAATCTGATACCAATTCCTTGCAGTTCAAACAAAAATATGCTGAAATAAAGTCCAGGTATAGTGCATACACAAGGATCTATACAGATGGATCTAAAGATGGTGACAAAGTATCATCAGCTGCTGTTGGTGGTGATCATGTCGCCTCAATCAGAATACCGAATCAGAGTTCTATTTTCACAGCTGAAGTTAAAGCTATTCAACTCGCGCTTGAGCACATCCAGAATGCACAGGAAAGAAAGTCGATCATCTTCTCCGACTCTCTTTCCTCTTTACTTGCTTTACTTAACCCCAAGTTGAAGAACCCTCTCATTCTGGAACTTCGTGAGAAGTTATCAACTCTCATGTCTGACCAATATGATATCGTGTTTTGCTGGTTACCCGGACATGTTGGTATCGCTGGTAACACCAAAGCAGACAGTGCAGCAAAACAGGCTTTAACCAAGCCTCTCACTGATTTTAACATCCCTTTCAGTGATTTTAAACCACATATTAGTAACTACATCAAATCTCTGTGGCAGGCGGAATGGTATGGGGCGACAAATAATAAGCTCCATCGATTCCGACCAGATATTTGTGATCACTACCCGTCTAGTAACCTTTGTAGAAAGGATCTTGCAGTATTGACGCGGTGTCATATTGGTCATACAAGACTAACACATTCCTTTTTGTTGGAGGGTACTGTGCGACCAGAGTGTGTTCCCTGCCAGCAGGTGTTGTCAGTGGAACACATTCTTTTACATTGTACTGATTTTAATCATGTCAGAGGGCAGTATTTTTCTGTAGGATCTCTGAGAGATCTTTTTTATCGTACGAGCCCGAATATGATTCTCGCATTTTTGAAATCAATCAACCTTTTTAATAAATTTTAAAATTGTTTTTATTATCTTAAATTAGAGTCTTTAAGACTTACATTCACCTGGTTGATTTGTGAGCTATTCATATTTCTTGTTTCTTCACGCATCACTGTTGATACTACATTGTCTTTTTCATTTTTATTATAGTTGTTTTTACTCATCTTTGTATTTCATTAGTGTCATGTTTCCCTTTTATCGTTTTCTCGCCACGATATAGCCTTAGCTGCTGATGTGGCGTTAAGCACCAATAAATAAATAAATAAATCATTAAACAAGAGGCTCCTGAGGGCCTTAGGGCGTTCACCTGATATAAGTTGCATCGCCCCCCCCCCATCCCTAAGAAACGCTCATACCAAATATTAAAAGATTATCACCAGTGGAGTTGATTTCTTTTTCTTTAAAGGTTACTCCTCATACTGAACAAAGTTATAAATCTTGCTCCCACCGGGAGCCCAAATATGAACTCTGGGACTTGGCTCGAACAAACTCCCTTAGGATGCTGTATACGAACTATCAAAAGATGTTTATGCCCCCCGACTCAGGTCGGGTGGCATAAAGTGATTGAAGTGAGCGTGTCTCCGTCCGTCCGTCCGTCCGTCCGTGCGTGCGTCTGTGTGTCCGTGTGTGTGTGTGTGTGCGTGTGTGTGTGTGTGTGTCCGAGCCAACAACTCAAGAACTGGTTAGGGCCACAGTCATCAAACTTCACACAATTATAAAGGCCTATGGGAGGATGTGGCACACACCATAGCCGGGTTCGTATCTTCAAGGTCAAGGTCACAGTTCAAGATCACACTAAAAATTGGTCAATATTCGTGTCTCAGCCATAACTCAGAAACGAGTCATAGAACAATTGTTAAACTTTTCACAAATGTTAAGGACAGTCATAAGGTGTGTAGCGTATAATAGTTTCCGCCGCACCTGCAAGGTGGAGGTCACAATTGACCTTCATATGTTCTGGGTCACAAATCGTGTCTCAAGTATAACTCCAAAACTATTAGGGCTGCAATCATCTAACATCACTCAATTATAAAGGACAATGGGTGGATGTGTCACGCACCACAGCCAGGTCCGTAAGGTCAAGGACAAGGTCACTCTTCAAGGTCACACTGAACACGGTTAAGGCCACAGTCATCAAACTTCACACAATTATAAAGGACCATGGGAGGATGTGTCATACACCATAGTCGGGTTCGTACCTTCAAGTTCAAGTCACATTTCAAGGTCACACTAAAAATCGGTCAATATTGGTGTCTCAACCATAACTCAGAAACGAGTCATAGTACAATTGTTAACCTTTTTACAAATGTTAAGAACAGTCAGAAGGTGTGTCACATATAATAGTTTCCGCCGCATCTGCAAGGTGAAGGTCACAAGGGGGGGGGGGGGGCGGGGATTTGAAGAAAAATACTCCGCAAATAGAACTAAGTTATAAATCGGGTTGAGGACTAGGTAATTTTTGGTAGTCTAAATTTGTTCATCAGAAATTTTTCTGTTATAAAACAGACACTCTCCAATAATTTGTAATAGAACAAATTTGTATAAACAAACTATTCTTTACGTTTAACTGAATACTAAACATGGGTAAGGACATTTTTTAGAAATTAATTCATGCTCTGAGATGGGTGTATTAACATGTAGAGATTAAAAAAAAATTTTAGACTGCCATTGCAATACTGTTCAATAGGGAGAATATCCAAACTGGTGCATTGCCATTCCGGCCAATATGGGCAGGGTTTATTACCTTATGGGGCAAATAGCCATTTTGACTATATATATCTCTCGTTTGGTTGATTCGTAGTCGTGAGGGCCCCAGTAGCCTCCAAAAGAGGGGGCCAGCCGGGAAATGTCCCGGTAACACATATGGTAAGTCCGCCTCTGGGATTGCCTCCAGAAGCTCTCGAACAAATCGCATCAAGACATTGTCTTATGAGTAACGGTGCTCTACACGTGAGTTATGTGACCCGTACCAAACAATAACTGTCACTGAAAGCAGACTTTAAAAAAAACATCGCATTAAAAAATTGTTGGCCTTGCAGACCTATCTTGTTACAATTCGTTAGTGATCGTCATAGCATGACTGGCCTTGCAAACAGATATATAACGTATGGACATTTTGTACGACACAATTGTGGTATTGTACTCCTCTCCAGCAGTAATAATGACTTGTTCCCACGGTGATGTTTTGTTTGGATTTGTTGGGTGTGTCTCCAGGAGCTCTCGAACAGATCTCGACAGGGCTTCGTCTTGTGAGTAGAACTCGTCTCCTGGAGTTATATGTGAACCCGTTTGTACCTAGCAATAACTAGGATTGAAAGCAGACTCCAACAAAAAGGAAATGAAAGTAAAATGTTTTTTTTTTTTGTCCCTGTAGACCTGTTTTGTTACAATTCCTAATAGCACGATTAGCCTTGCAAGCATGCAAATATATAACGTATGGACATTTGGTATCAATCTTTCCAATTATTCCATACATGAAAGCACACTAGACCAATGGCATGAGGCACCCTGAGGCTTACAGAAGAATCAAATAATAGGATCTACAAAGCACTAATAAGAGGCAGACTGCCTTAGTAGAAATATAATAATATTAATAACACTTCGGCCGGCCGCTGATTTGTCGCGGTTCTCGTATGAGAAAGCCTTGGTTACCCATGTTCTACCAACTGCCTCCCCCTATTCCCGCCCTTCTTCTCTCCTCCCAACACTCGGAGACGAACTGCTTGATGATATCTCTTGCCCCATTCTTTCCAATCTCTCCTTTTAGTATATTAACCCTCTCCTTTGAGTCGCCCTCTAACCACATGTCCTTCATTCTCCCATCCCACTTCTCCATTATACTCCCCGTGAATCTTGTTCTTTTAGACTGGTATTTTGGGCATTCTACAAGAAAATGTTTCAGGGTCTCCACCACGCCCACGTTACACATCTGGCACTCCTTTTCACTGTGTTTCCCAATTTTTCCCCTCAGCTCCAGGGACCGCGACCTCAGCTTGAACAACAGTGACCCCCCAAAGGTGCCATCAAGGTACTCTTCAAAACCAGGCTTCTCTTTATCACGCAGGCCACCCAAAGATCTCTTTGATTTGACCCCCTCTCGCCAATTACGGTTACAATCCTCCATGACCCTTTCTCTGACGATCTTTTTGCCCTGGTTTGCCCCAACGTCAAGGTCCGAGATCTCCATTGAGTAGTTTTCTACTAGCTCCCTCACTTGGACCATCCACCCCGTCTTGATATTTGAGTTGAAAGTTCTCAGGAACATTACTTTACACCATCGGCTATCGGGGAGATTTACCAAATAATTAAGATAACCGAGTTTCAATAGGTCTATCCTGTCCTTGATCCTCATCCACCCAAGCTCGCCCCTGATTGCTTCTTGTGCTGCGGCATTACTCGAGCCTGTTATCCATCGGCCTGCATCGTTCTGTAGGATTTCCAAGCTCTTAACAGCTGTCTGGTTTAGGGATACAACTTCCGTACCGTATGTTATACTTGGCAGACCCACCATTTCCCAAATGGTTTTCCCCACGAATACCTTATTGAAACTGTTTCTCCCTATAAGTTTCATTTGGTTGAGGATTCGCTTCCCCTTCAGAATCAACTTATTTGTGTGGTTTCGGTAGATGCCTCTTCCTGTGATGTTTATATTTACTCCCAGGTATTCATAGTCACTAGTCTCTCCTACACTGAGAAGTCTACTGCTACCTTCCGGAATGCAGAACTCCCCCACTCTCCACCTTCGAGTGGGGTCCACTTTGCGGCCCACGGGTATAACTTTGCTCTTGCTTTCATTAAGTTCGAGTCTCCATTTGCTCCCATATTTCCCAACAATTCCCAGCATCTTCTCTAACCCCTCTTCGCTTTCTGACACTAGCACCATATCGTCTGCAAAAAATAGCCCTGGGATCTTCAAGTCACCAACTGCAACCCCCTCGTCGCAATGCAGGAGTTCATCTCCTAAACCTTTGATGTACAATGCAAAAAGAATTGGCGAAAGGATACACCCCTGTTTTAGGCCTATCTCCATAGGCACACGTTTTGTTGTAATGTTACCCAGGCTAAGTTCACTCTGTACATCTTTATATAATGCTTTCATAATCCCAACAAACTCGCCCCCCAAGCCCAGAGCCTCCAGCTTGCGCCACGTACCCTCCCTCCATACTCTATCGTATGCCTTTTTAACATCCAAAAAGGCCATGAACATCTTTTTCTTTTTTGCTTTCGCGGATTCTATCATTTGGGATAGCGTGAAAAGATGGTCAGTGACTCTCCTTCCCTTCCTGAAGCCATTCTGGATTTCTCCCAAAAAACCCTTCTCCTCAATCACCTCCTCTAATCTCCCATACAGGACTTTACAAAAGACTTTTCCAATGTTGCTGCTGACAGAGATCCCTCGATAGTTATCCAAGACGTTTTTTTTCCCCTTTTTGTGAATAAATGTCACTTTACTTTCCCTCCACTCCTTTGGGACCTCTTGTTTTTCTATGGCTAAATTGAATAGGGCAGTTAGGCTTTCCAAGAGTTCCTCTCCCCCTTTTTGGTAAACTCGTTAGGAATTTCGTCCACCCCTCCCGCTTTTCCATTCCTCAATTTTGAGATCACCCTTCGCACCTCCTCAGTTTTGATTTCGCTGCACACGAAGTCCGAGAGATTTTCCTCGACCTGGTTCGGACACTCCGGTGGGTTCCCCATGCTTCATCGCTTATCGTTTACCTTTTCCCAGTGCTTGACTAGTTCTAATGCGATTTGATCTCGCTCTTCTGTAACTCTGCCATCTACTTTAATGATCTGTTGGTTATTCCCTTTGTTACGTTTGTTCACCCATTTCCAAAATACGCTTGAACTCGACCCCCCTGTCGTTCTTATCGTCCTAATAAGACTGCTATTTCGCACTCTCCGGTTGTCGTCTTTAATCTTGTTTACTTTATTTCGTGCTTGTTGGTATTCTTCCTTTGCTACCATGGCCCCATTGCTTTCCACCCCCTTAAGTTTTCTACTTCTCCTGTATGCAGCACCTAGGGGGGTTTGATCGTCCCCTACTAGGCGGGTCCTCAGGTGGCGGATAGAGGACGGCCTGCTCAATTGGGCAGGTTTGCTAATATTTAATTGGCAGGTTTGCTCAATTGTGCTGGTTCGCTGCGAAATACACGAATACGCAGCCCCAGACCAAAATGATCAACCCTGCTAATACCATCTGGCAGGCACCTTGTTCTCCCGTGAGGTGCATTCCGAAAGCCCCGGAAGAAGGAATCCTGGTAGTTGAGGACTCGGGCCCCGGTTAGGGCAGTCTCCGAGATGGAGCCCTGGTCTCCATTTCGGAGATAATGTTCAACACACTGCTTTGGCCCCAATTTCGGGAGTAGACGGATGGTCGGACGGCCCGTTCTGATCAATCGGGAGCCCCCAACCCCAAAAATATCGGGTGTCACGTCGGGGGGCATTGGAAGGTCATTCAATCAGTCATTTCGTTTAGTTTTGTTTTATCATTACTACCCAAACTGACTTTTAATGATTTTGATACCTTTTAACATCTTCTGTTTTGTTGTATTGTCTGCGTCGGTTGTCAGAATTAGTTTTTGTTGTACTGGTTTTTAATGAAATGATTGGTCGAATGGCCACCACGACCTGGCACTTCTCATAAACATTCGACGGGTCAATCCTCGAGCGGTATGCTTTAGCATCAACGTTCGGGGAGTATGTTACCTTTTAGTGTACTTCTGGTGATGATCGCTGGATAACCGCGACATAACCCCCCAGGTAGGGCTCAGAGTAAGGGTGGAAGGCACGGGTAACGAGACTATAAAATTTCACAACATGGCACAAACAACCAAACTCAAGAGACGATGTGTAGATACTCATTTCTTAGACTCTGATTCAGATATTGACAATTCAACTTATAATACTGATAAAAAGAACTGGCCAAAATTTATTTTAGTTAAATCTGTCGACGACAACAAGCCTCTAAACAAACTGAACCCATTTGTTATAGAAAAACAATTCAAGGTATCGCCGGAACTGTAAAGTCTGTTCGCAAATTAAGATCGGGAGAAATACTTATTGAATGTCCAAAAGAACAACAAGCTAATAACCTGCTCAAAATGGCATCCATGGCTGATCTACCGGTTGATGTCTGCCCTCACAAGACCCTCAACAGCAGCAGAGGCGTCATAAGAACTCGTGAGTTGGCAGACATTCCAGAAATTGAAATAGCCTATGAGCTTAAAGATCAAGAGGTTTCTAATGTCAAAAGAATTGAAATTAAAAAAGATGGAAATAAAGTAAAAACAAATACATATATCATGACTTTTAATACATCACGACCACCAAAGACAATGAAAATTGGTTATTTGAACGTCAAAGTTGATTTGTATATCCCAAATCCTCTGATATGTTTCAAGTGCCAAAAGCATGGACACAGTCAAAATGCCTGTAGAGGCCAAACCATATGCTTCAAATGCGGTGAAAATCATGATCAGCCTTGTACAAATACTACAAGCAAATGTGTCAATTGTAAGGGAAATCACTTTTCATCATCCAAAAATTGCCCAATATGGAAGAAAGAAATGCTCATTCAAAAAACAAAATGTGAAAAAAATATTACTTTCAAAGAGGCCAGAGACATCGTTACATCCATGCCTGGCATGAACATATCTCTCCCGTCATATGCAACGGTAACTAAACAAAATCCGCCAACAGCGTCCATCGAATGCCAAACGGAATATACTTGGCTCGATGGCGTTTTACCAAAGTTGATCGACCCTTTTGCATTCAGCTCCATTGAACCAAAAGCTACACAAACTCAGACTGCCATACAAGAAATAACAAAAATCGAAAGTAAAAAGGATAAATCTCAATCTGAAAATAAAAAACCACAACCCAATTCTGATCACAATCCTGAACGCAATAAACCAAAACCGAAAACTAACACGAACCTTGAGTCAAAATCAAAACCGGAACGATATCTGAGTCAGAGCCAGAAAATGAAAAAGGAAAAAGAAAAAGAGAAGCAGAGATTACAATCAAATAGAACACCAAAAATGTTACAGAACATTGTTACAAAAAACATGTTTGATACTTTCGAATCCATGGATTTTCAGGATGCCATTGATGATGCATCCCCAAATGTTTCTCGTCTGGATTCATCTCAACGTAAATCCCCACGTAAAAGTTCACCTAAGAAAAATACGGGGGTAATCTCTCCCATACGTCCACCATCAAAATCACCACCAAAACATGCATAATACGCTCAAACAAAACATAATACAATGGAATTGTCGAGGTTTTAGAGCGAATTTTAATGAACTGGGCCTTTTGAGCCAAAAATATAAACCTGCTGCTTTTTGTCTGCAGGAAACTCTTTTAAAGAAACCCGAGGTTCACGATCATTCAGCCTTTAAACATTATACTCCGTATAATGCCTGGGCAGATGAAACTGACCTTCATATTCGAGGAACGTCTGTCTTAGTTAGAAACGATATTATTCACAGTCCTGTATCTTTCCAATCAAATTTACAGGCTGTAGCGGTACGCCTAACTTTAGACAAGACAATTACATTATGTTCTATTTATGTTTCACCAAGTAAAACCCTACAACTGAATGATCTTGAGCTGCTGGTCCAACAACTCCCAACTCCGTACATTTTGTTGGGTGATTTTAACGCACATAGTCCCCTTTGGGGTAATTCCTGCAGTCAAGAAGATGCTAAAGGTAAAACTGTGGAAAAGTTCATTACGAAACATGACTTGTGTTTGTTTAATGATGGTTCAGACACTTATCTGCACCCCGCATCTGGTTCGTATACATCAATTGATCTTTCAATTGCATGCCCTTCTATCTTCCTCGATTTTTCTTGGAAGGTAGAAGATGACTTGTGCGGGAGTGATCACTTTCCAGTTGTGTTGGAGAGTGTAATTCCGGCGGACGATGAGAGGGTGCCCCAGTGGAACTTTAAAAAGGCTGACTGGGACACCTTTTCATCGCTTTGTTCTGAACGTCTCACACGGGAGAAATTTCAGGATAGTGCTGACCAAATCGAACATTTTACACACGAGCTGCTTGACATTGCAAACACAGTCATCCCTAAAACCTCGACAAATCCAAAACGTTTCACCAAACCATGGTTTGATGATGAATGCAAAAAGGCTATAAAGGACCGTAAGAAAGCTGAAAGGGAATTTAACAAGTCACCAACTACATATAATTTAGACAAACTTCGAATAAATCGGGCCAAAACAAGACGACATATAAAACCAAAAAAGAAAAGTTCTTGGGAATCTTACATTTCCAAGATTAACCAAAACACCCCTATCACTAAAATTTGGAAAATGATTAAAAAGATTAAAGGAAAAGAAACAAAATCAACTGTACAACACCTGAAGGAAAACGACACCTTACTTACATCTAAAACAGAAATTTCAAACACTTTGGCCTCCACATTTTCGAAACATTCGTCGTCTAAAAATTGTAATCCAGAATTTATTAAAATTAAAAAACAGCAAGAAAAACAAAAGATCAAATTTCACTCCAACAATCTAGAGGATTACAATGAACCTTTCTCTATGGAAGAGTTACGTAACTCTTTGCATAGAGCAAAGGATACTGCCACTGGTCCCGATGACATACATTACAATCTTTTAAAGAATCTGCCACAAACATCATTAGAACTTTTACTATCAATTTTGAATGGCATTTGGGTGACTGGCCAGTTTCCACCATCCTGGCGTAAAGCAACTATAATTCCCATTCCTAAGCCTTATAAGAATCACAGCAACCCTAGTAATTATAGGCCTATTGCCTTAACAAGTTGTCTGTGCAAAACCATGGAGAGGATGATCAATGATCGACTTGTCTGGTTTCTGGAATCGAACAATCTGCTTGCTGATGTTCAGTGTGGTTTCAGAAACCAGAGAAGTACTGTGGATCATTTGGTCAGACTTGAAACGTTTATTCGAAATGCCTTTGCTAGAAAAGAACATGTGGTCGCCATCTTCTTTGATCTAGAGAAGGCATATGATACAACGTGGACGTATGGGATTTTAAAAGATCTTTTTAACATGGGGTTGAGAGGGCGTATGCCTCTTTTTATTGAAAACTTTTTAAAGGACCGCCAGTTTCAGGTTCGTGTTGGGTCAACGTTATCTGATCCTCACGAGCAGGAATTGGGGGTTCCTCAGGGTAGTATTCTGTCTGTTACCCTGTTCTCGATAAAGATCAATAGTATCATCGATGCAATTGAGAATATGGTAGATTCTTCATTGTACGTTGATGATTTTTTGATCTGCTATAGCAGCAAAAAAATGAATGCTATAGAGCGGAAACTTCAGCTGTGTTTAAACAGAATCCAGAAATGGGCTACAGAAAACGGTTTTAAGTTTTCAAAGACCAAAACTAATTGTGGTCATTTTTGTAAGCTCCGGAAGCACCATCTTGATCCAGAGTTGAAAATGGATGGAAACACCATTAAAGTTGTAAAGGAAGTGAAATTCTTAGGTTTGTTGTTTGATAGCAAACTGAATTTCACTTCCCACATAAAACAACTAAAAGTTAAATGTAAAAGAGCACTGAACCTACTGAAGGTTGTTGGTAGCACTGATTGGGGTGCTGACCAAAAAACTTTGCTCCATCTGTATAGATCACTTGTACGATCAAAATTAGATTACGGTTCTATAGTTTACGGTTCTGCAAGGAAGTCATACCTAAAACCACTTGATGCAATTCACAATAGTGGTATTAGAATTAGTCTAGGGGCTTTCCGAACATCCCCAATAGATTCAATGCTTGTTGAAGCAGAGGAGCCTTCTCTTGAGAAGCGCAGAATTAAATTGTCTCTACAATATGTGTCTAAACTTTTGGCCAATCCTTCAAATCCTGCCTTTAATTGTGTTTCAGAACCTCAAAATGTTGAATTTTTTAACCGACATCAGAAACATATTCCTCCATTGGGAATTAGAATTAAACCCCACATGGAGTCTTCAAAAATTAATTCTGAATCTATAAAAGAAAACCGTAAATCACACATTCCTCCTTGGCATCTTAAAAAACCTACTGTTATTTTGGACCTTGCTTCTACCAAAAAATCTGATACCAATTCCTTGCAGTTCAAACAAAAATATGCCGAAATAAAGTCCAAGTATAGTACATATACAAGAATCTATACAGATGGATCTAAAGATGGTGACAAAGTATCATCAGCTGCTGTTACTGGTGATCATGTCACCTCAACCAGAATCCCGAATCAAAGTTCTATTTTCACAGCTGAAGTTAAAGCTATTCAACTCGCACTTGAGCACATCGAGAATGTACAGGAAAGAAAGTCGATCATCTTCTCCGACTCTCTTTCCTCTTTACTTGCTTTACTCAACCCCAAGTTGAAGAACCCTCTCATTTTGGAACTTCGTGAGAAGTTGACAACTCTCATGTCTGACCAATATGATATCGTGTTTTGTTGGTTACCCGGACATGTTGGTATCGCTGGTAACACCAGGGCAGACAGTGCAGCAAAACAGGCTTTATCCAAGCCTCTCACTGATTTTAAGATTCCGTTCAGTGACTTCAAACCACATATCAGTAGTTACATCAAATCCATGTGGCAGGCGGAATGGGATGGAGCGACAAATAACAAGCTTCATCGCTTCCGACCAACTATTTCAGATCCCTACCCGTCTAGTAACCTTTGTAGAAAGGATCTTGCAGTTTTGACACGATGTCATATTGGTCATACAAGACTAACACATTCCTTTTTGTTGGAGGGTACTGTGCGACCAGAGTGTGTTCCTTGTCAGCAGGTGTTGTCAGTGGAACACATTCTTTTACATTGTACAGATTTTAATCTTGTCAGAGGGCAGTATTTTTCTGTAGGATCTCTGAGAGATCTTTTTTATCGTACGAGCCCGAATATGATTCTCGCATTTTTGAAATCAATCAACCTTTTTAATAAATTTTAAAATTGTTTTTATTATCTTAAACTAGAGTCTTTAAGACTTACATTCACCTGGTTGATTTGTGAGCTATTCATATTTCTTGTTTCTTCACGCATCACTGTTCATACTACATTGTCTTTATCATTTTTATTAGAGTTGTTTTTACTCATCTTTGTATTTCATTAGTGTCATGTTTCCCTTTTATCGTTTTCTCGCCACGATATAGCCTTAGCTGCTGATGTGGCGTTAAGCACCAATAAATAATAAATAACTGTATGCAGCACATTTAACTTTTCTAACCTTTATGGCCCTTTTCAGTTCTTCGTTCACTCTGTACCCAAGTTCCCGTGTTGGCACCCTAATCTTTCCTACACTTTCCTTCCCTGCCTCCACTAGGCTCGCAACTATGGCGTCGGCAATCTTCCGGACACTACCCCCCTTATGTACGGCTGCAAGCTTTGGTTTCAGTTTTTCTTCGCCCAGTCGGCATCCTTTTTGAGTTCCCAAATCTCCTTGAAGCTTCCTTTCCTTTTATCTAGGTTTTTGGCCCTCATCGTCACTGTAATCAAGTTGTGATCACTATCCAACTCCATTTTGCCCTCATCATCCACTTCTACTCTTATCACCTCCCTCCATAAATTCATATCTGTGAGAATGTAGTCAATTATTGATTTTCTGTCGTTTCTCTCCCAGGTCCATTTCCCCTTACATCTAGCGTTCCTGTTCATAATCTTCAGACCGAGCTCATTTGTGAAGTTCAACAGCTTCCTTCCATTCCTGTTGACTTTCTTGTCCCCACCCTCTATGCCTTCTTCCTTGTCACCTATGTGTCCATTAAAGTCGCCCATCAGAATTATACCGAGCTCCCTGTTTTCTAGTTCAGTGATATTGGACCTTAGTGTTGAGTATATCGAGTCATTCCACTCGGGTTTACTTCCCTCCACCGCACAGTACACAATCCCAAGGGCAATACTTTTGTTTCTCAGACTGATCTTTACCCATCCAATTTCTTTTGACACATCAGCCGAGGTGATGATATCTTCCAGATCTGTAATCAGCGACGGTTTTAAATCCTCTTTAATGTACATGCCTACCCCTCCCCCCTTTTTCTGGCCTTCCGTTCGCCCTATACCTATCCACACACCTATCCACGATTGGCCTTGCAAACAGATATATAACGTTTGCGAGACGTCTTACCCACGTCTCGCTTAAGCCCATGACATCAAACTCCTCTGCCTCGATCAATGTAGCAATTTCACTTACTTTCCGGTGGAGACCCTGGATGTTGCTATAACCCACTTTCAGGGTACCGAGGTTCATTGGCTTCCGCCTATTGGGCCCATTGTTCTCTGGTGCTAGTCTTGGTAAACTTATTCTGCCCCCCTCACTCTTGTTCACCCCACCTATGTCCACTCTAGTTATACTTGCCTCTGACCTCCCACCCCGCTCCTCTCCAAAAAAAGGCTCTGCTACCCGTAGAATTTTATCCCCCAATACCCGTTTCCCCACCCTGCTAAGATGCAGCCCGTCACGCCCGTACATGCTCCCATTGCCCCAAAACGTGTCCCAATGGTCGATAAAGGGAATTCCCAGATCAACACAGTAGTCCTCTAACTCTTCATTTAGCGCCAAAATCCTTGAGTTCCGTTCGTCCCCACCTCCAAGGACAGGAAGGACCCCGGATACGACTACCCCTGCATTCCTACTTAGCAGTTTGCCGACTAAGCCTCTATACGACTCCACCAAACTTACTGACCTTCTCTCTCTGATATTGTTGGTCCCCACATGGACCACCACTACCGGTTCCTGTCCTGACCCTGCCACAATACCATCTACCCGGTCACTGAGATCCTCCACCTTCGCCGCCGGAAAGCACAAGACTATTCGATTGGAACTATCAGGACCACAAACTACATTGTCAATCCCACGTATAATGCTGCTCCCCGCTACAACTAATTTTCTTCTTCTGGCCCCAGTTCCTATATCATCTGCACCTCCTCTCGTTTTGCAAGCTCCTGGCCCCCTCTTTCTCTTGACCGCCCTCCTTACCCCGACTGGCCTATCATCATCAACAACCATCTCACCCCCACGATTTCCCCCTCACTCTCGTTCCCAGGGGTATCAGAGTCTAAAACACTAAACCTGTTTTCTAAACACCGCCTAGCAATCTTGGCAGCCTTACGCCGACTCTGGCTTCCGGACTCAACGCAGCCCTGACCTGACGCCACCTTCCGAATTTTCCTACTAGAACCCCCCTCCTCAGTTACACCCCCCACATCAAGCATTATTCCCCCACGTTTCCTGCTTCCCAGTTTCCTCCTTGAGTCCACAACGACCTTCCACCCACCTTCCACCTCACCATCGTAGGTAACCTTCAACGGGGTAACTCCAGATACACCGGCCCTCCCCAAACTCCCTCTCAGCTCTGCAATCTCCCGCTCGAATCCAACACACTTCTCTAACAACTGTAAAATATCCCTGCAATTCGCACATACCCCACTACTCTCCATTGACCGACCACCACCAGACATCATATTACACTGTCTGCATGCCTCCGGATCCTCACTCTCCCCCACCTGCACCCCTCGACTCACCTCCCTCAGACCTCCCTTAACACACATACTTATCTCCGTCTGAACACCCGTCGTACACTTACCATTCATGATAACAAATAATATACAGAATCCAATGACCAATGACCAATAGCCAAAATTACAAAGAGGAACTAAAAATTTGAGAAAGCGGTCGAAAACGTAAACAAAACAAAACACCGAAAATGACCCGCGCGAAGATAGGGAACACACCACTAAATTCCGACAGAGAAACTAAACTAAACACTGATATAACTATCTTTTATTACAAATCACACCAATACAACACTAAAACACTATATCGATCATCATAAACACCTGAAAGAAAAGTATGAAATTATTAAAGCTAATTTTTGACAACTGAAATGGCTATACTCCCTGTTGGTTTCCGAGATGGACACAACTCCATAAAAAAGTGTAAAGGAGTGAAAATCATGACCAAATAGCTGGGAATCACTTTTTTTGTTTTGCAAATTTTTGCCAGACCCAGAACAGGACCCACCCCCAAATGAAGTGTAAAACATGGGGAAAAAATCTAACATGGAGCCCCCAACACATTATCAATGCTCTGTTCTGTTCTACGTTATGAATCTAAGCACTTGAATTGACTTTGGTTGTAATTACTTGTCTGTAAAAAGATATTTGGCAAAAAATTGCATGACACCGGCCAAAACTGCACTTTGGGGCTCAGACCCACACACCCACCCACCCGGACCTTGTATCCTGGCATTTTTTGCGACCGCCCCCCCCCCCCCCCCCCCCCGATTCACACGGTTATGTTTCGTTTGGATTTATTGATGAGTGCCTCATTGGAGCTTTCCAACAATTCTGTACAAGCCATCGCCCTGTGAGTGTACTTTTCGACCTGACCTTTTTGTGAACCAGTACCTATAGCAATAAAAATATTTTTAAAATCAGACTCCCGCAAATAAGCATTCGTAATAAAATATTCTTATCTGTGCAGACTACTTAAATTTTGTTTCATCTGATGTAGCAATAAGTATTTGTAGATATTGTAGGGTTGTGTTTGGTTCTTGAAGGTCAAGCACGTATATGGTTTGCTTTTCTCGCTCCCTTGTTTTGCGATGGGTTGAGTGCAACTGGGGTCGTAGCTTTGAAATATAGTGCTCTTTTACCAGAGTTACATTTTGACGAAACTGTTGTTTGCCCTAGAGTTATCGCAGTGTTGGATGGTCCAAATTGAGTTAGTGTAGGATTAGTGTTGCAACCATTTCTTATTCCTCTTTGCTGACAGAAAAGGTTCTCTACAATATCAGAATTCACAAATCCCGGATTGATACTTCCTACAGATCCACTTGTCAGATTCAACTCACATAGAGAGATAAAACCAGTGATTGCAGAATTGATGTCACCTCTGGTCTCTTGTGTTATCAGGTTCTTTCCTTTGATGTAGAGAGGGGATTGCAAAACTTGTGTTTCCCAAGTGTTGAAAAACGTCACCACAGATCGTAGCTGATCAATCCTGATGTCGTCAACACTTGAAATTGGCCTATTGGAATCGCAGAAAACATTCACTAATACAGCTGTATTCTCCAATAGTTCTATTGACGATGCTAGCTTTTCTGGCTTAGCCAATGTTGCCTGGTACGATTTCATCAGAAATAGCATGTATTGCTAATTTGTTCCTCATTTTTGAAGCTGGGGTTAATGACAAATGTTCTGCTGTAAGTTTCTGATGAATCCTAAATCCACCTTGTGTGTTGTATTTAAAACACTCCAAATGATGGGTTTCTCATTCAGCAGGAGGTATCTGCCAGCTGTTGTCTTGTGTCCAATAACACTGGATTCAATGTTGTTCCTGATTTTTTAAAGACATGCTTACTGTCTTGAATTGCACACATAATGTGTTGACGATAAAAGATATCAGAAAACCTGAACCCAAGTTCCCGTGGGGGTCCATGAAATAACATGTCCATGAAAGCGCGATTTGTTGAAGCTCCATCCAGCATCACATACTCCACACTGAAGCCATACTCATCCAGTTTGTCGACACATTCCCAAAAGGTATTGTAGAGTTGGTGGCTGGTTGCCGGGTTGGCTCCATAATAAGCAACGGGCCATCTGAACCCACTGAATCCATGAAATACATATTGAAGTGCATGCGTTGCCAATTTCACTTTCTTTTTTTCGTCATTGATAATGTCTATGTTATTGTTTAGTTTCCCCATCTCGACACCACCAATTACGGACCATAAATTGCCGCGCCTTGTCACCACCAATTCATCCTGGATCGACATTTCATCTACTATCAAACCACCACGTTTCCCAAAATCTGTAACACCTTGACGCTCTGATTCTGCTTTCATCCAAAATAGACACAATAGACAGACACTAATTATTTTTGGATCCCAGCGCCGTTGATGAACGTCCAGTCCTTTGGTACAGTTTCTTGCCTGGGACTCCAACAGAAGCTTGAACTGTTCAGGGAAATCACATGTAAGAACAGATTCCAGTATGTCTCGCATATGTTGATGTTCTGTGTCTTCGAGAACTACTTGATCATTATCAGTGTTTTCTTTATTTTCTTCATTTGAATCGTTTCTCGGTTTCTTTGTCTTCCCCGACATGTCTCCGTGGTTGTCCTTGTCCATCGCAATAGTGCTGGTACACATTTCGTTTTGTGGAAGGTCACTCAAAGCTCGTCGTTTTCTCAATCGTGCTATTGCATTTGAGCATTTTTCACACATGCTGTTTTTTGAGTTCCAGTTCACAATTAACTCGCATGATGACGATCGTGTTATTTCTTTTGCATTCTTCCCATGTAAGCTTGAAATTGTTTCCACTACCATGTTTTTTGTAAACTCTGATGTGTCTTTTTCCAATCCTGTGCAAAATTTCAAATTTTGCAGTAATTCAAACATGCCACATATACATTTTGGTGTTGGATCTAACAAATAACCTAAGGGGAATGGTTGTCCTCTGATCATAACTATTGTACCGTGCCTACCGAAATTCACTAACACTTTCTGTGGTTCAAAATTAACCATTAGCTGTATGGGGCAGCTCATTATGAACTCATTTTCAACAGACACAGCAGCAGAGCACCCTGGTGGCATTTCGAATGTGGTTCCTTATGTGACATTCTCCTCCGTCCTTAGGTCCATACCCTTAAAAACTATATATCGCATGCTCCTGTTGTACAAAATTGAACTTTGTGTATGGAAAAGGTTTGGTACAAGTTTAGCAATCCGGTCTTTGGTTAGCGGTACGATTTTACTTGCGTTGTAGAACTGAAGACACGATTCATGAATGTTGTCCAATAGCAGATATGTGTCTTCTGATTCTCCGGTGTAGTTCAGCTTCAGCCTTAATGAAAGAAATAATATATATATAAATTTGATGTAACTTAAATGTTTTTGTTTTTTGTTTTTTTGGGGGGGGGGGGGTGGCGTCCTCCTGCTAGGGTGGATTTTGAATTAATGATGATGATCACGATGATGATCCCGATGAGCATGATGAGCAAAATCAAGTTGATCATCATGGTAACATCGAAGATCAGGATCACGATGATCAGGATCACGATGATGATGATGATGATTATGATGATGATGATCATGATGATGCTGATGATGCTGGTCGTCACGATGATCATGATGGTGGTAGCCATGGCTAAGTGATGGTGCTGCTGCTGCTGTTGATGATGATGATGATGATGATGATGATGATGATGATGATGATGATGATGATCTTATTTCGCCACATAAGATATACATCCCTGATCACATAGTAACCTCCAACTCCATTGAAGCATTGAATCAGGGGCATAGTAAATGTTGGGAATGAGTAGATCTGTGTTGTTCCCTGCATGTTGAAAATGAAAACCAGACCTTCGTCCATATATGATAACAGTAATAACTTTATATGATAACAGTAATAACTTAACAGCTTTCTCGATTGCCGCACAATGATATTTGTTTTAATTTCCACTTATAGATGCATCATAAGAGAGTTACAAAAGAACAAGGAAGTTGCTGTCACTTCAACTACTGGAATGGCAAGCCTGCAGTTGGGGCATGGGGCTACAACTATTCATCATTGGTCAGGGATTTTAGACTGCCGCCACAGCAATGACGAACTCAAAATTCTTTTTAATAGCGATGACAGATTCCAGCCAGCCAAGAATAGGATTCTGAAAGCAGATACCCTCGTTATAGACGAAAACGGCATGATGTCCGCAACTGTTTTTTTGAAATGGTAGAGTTTGTGTGCAGATATGTGACGGGCAGTACATCAGTATTTGGGGGATTACAGGTGAATGATAGCTTATATACCCCATCCCCTCCCCAAATTTGCAGTGTGCCCCCCCCCCCCCTACTCGTCGGACGAAAGGAAGAGCAGTATGGGGAATTCGGGCAAAACAAATAGAAACAAAAATGGGACACAGAAAATCACTAAAGTGGAACTGAAAATTAGCGTTGTAATTTTTGCCAGAACTCGGGAAAACGCATCTGAGTACATCAAATCCTGCTCCTAAGTGGGAGGAGGGGGCACATTCTCCTTCACCCATCTTGCCATCACGCGTCTCAGTGATACCCGTGGAATCAAGTTTAGGGGGAAATTCCCCCACCCCCCCCCCCCCCACCCTCCAAAAAAAAAAAAATTCGCTCATACGCATCTGGGCGTACGGCAAATCACGTCAAGCTTGTTCAACCCATACTCCGAAGTCCAAAGTACTACGAGAAGTTTTTGTTACGATTTTTCGTCACTTTCGTTACGTGTGCATTCTATATTTTCTGGTTTGTAACGAGTCATGGAAATGGTCCAGATACACGAGAAATGCAACGAAAAGAAAGCAGTTTTAAAAAAAAATGCCGCCCTCAAGACGGGGGTAGGGGCACACCCTTTCGAGCTCTCCCCATCTCACCGCTTCTCGTGATGAGTCCAGCCCCCCCCCCAATATTTACAGGCCCTCCTTATTTCGAAATCCTGGAGCCGCCCCTGTCACTTGTCGCCTTTTACATAAGACTACTGTCCTCTGAAGTCCGCTGTCCATCCCGAATTGTTCTGAAGTCATCCCTTGAGGTGTCAAAACTCGGAATGAGAGTGGCATGCCGCCGAGGTCCAAAAAACGTAAATTATTTGTGTGTGGGGGCGAGGGTGGGGGTGGGGTAAGATTTATCTCCCGTTTAGGGTCCGACGAAGTTGTGACAACAGAAATTCGTTCACGGGGGTGGGGAGGGTGAGCAAGTAGGTGGCAGGCTCTCCAGAAAGGGTCGGCAAATGACTCCGATAAAATGTTTTAGAGGAACAAATTACAGGTACCCTATAATAGAATGGGGAAATCCTCTCTTACATGAACCCCTTATGACTTTATACGGCATATACCCCTCCCCCCCCCCTTTATATGACCCCCGCATGACTTTATATGACATAATTGAGCCCTTAATATGAGCCCCTAACTGTGAACCCCTTAGATGACCCATTATGTTTTTATTTGATATATATGACCCCTTATTCGGCACCCTTATTATGGCCATTTTTTTAATGACTCCATTATATAACCCCTTCATACACTCTAAAATCGGTTGAGTTAAAAATCAACCCAAATAAACTGGGATGAGTGAATATGAACACAATTGGGTTGTTAAGGCACGAGCAGTCAAGAACTCAAAGGATGTTTGTTGTTTTTTGGGGGTTTTTTTGGTGTTTTTAGGGGGGGGGGTGTCTCCCCGGTGGCGCCACTACTGGGGGCAAAACATAGGTTCTGTATTTCTTTTGTTTTGATAAATTTTTGTTTTGCTTTTTCTTTTTTTGGGGGGGGTGGGGGTGGGGGTGGGGGAGGTACACATGTAAACCGTAAACACATTGGGTACACGATAGATAATCGCCACAGCCAATTCATTCGAAGCATGAGTATCCACAAAAACCCCATTCGATTTACTTCTTGCTGTTATGTATGTTGCACTCCGTTATCATAAACAAGTACTTCCCGACATAACCTTTTGAAAAGTGATGCTACCCCCCCCCCCCCCCATCAGTCACCCCCGCCTTACAGTTTTCTTTTGAATTCTTGCAATCCAAATGTGTATCACTACCACCAATCTGTATTAAAAAGGTGTTTTAAGCTTATTTGTTTTACAAGTGTTTTACAAGTATTGGCGAACAAGTTCTACAACTTATATTAACGCCTCTCCTGGGCACAACGGCGCTAATATGCTGGATGACCTTCGTAGCGGCAACTTACTGACATCGCCTTTCTTGAATACCACGAAGGGATCTTTAGCCTGCGCGGAGTATGTCCCTATCCGCACAGATGACAGCCATTTTACGTCCCCATCCAATAGGACGGCACGTCGTGACAGCATCAACTAGGCAATTCATCTTTCATCACCTGGGATCGATCCCAGTACCTCTGGCACGAGAGACGAGCGCACTTATCCACTCGGCCACCACTCTCATTCACTCTGTATTCAAATGATACAAGGGTATAGGCCAGCGTCCCATTTGAGTTACATCTGGTTTGATTGCATGATGTAAAACACCTGAATTTTGAAAATGTGCAATCCACAGTTTCTGCCACACATGTAATTTATTTTTATGTCTCAATTTCTTGTACATTTTCTAAACAGTTAATGTTTGTGTATTTACAGGTCAAGTTAAACTCTTGAGACACTGTGCAGCTCCCAGGAACCTTCTTCTGAAAGTTGGTGCACCAGTTATCCCCATAAGGACTCTAGAACACAATCTTTTCAACGGCAGCAGAGGGACTGTACACAGATTAACAGATGATGGGCCGATGGTGTGTATGGGGGGAAAACTTGTCACAGTGCCTTTAACACAATTCGAAGTGTATGACAAGGAGATAAAAATGAAACTAGCTACACGCCAGCAGTTCCCTGTTAAGTTGGCATTTGCCTTGGCTGTGCATAGAACACAAGGTCAGACTCTTCCTTCTGTAGAGATAGATTGTTATTCTTTTTTTGCACCAGGACAAATGGGTATCGCTGTTGGACGGGCAGTTGCGAAGAAAGGACTTCGAATAATTAATTACAATCCGACAGCAGCCAGATTGAAGCATCCCCTTGAGGTGTACAATTTCTATGAAAAACAATTTTTTGCGCCCAAAGAGGATCTCAGTTGCTGCCATCGTGGACGTGATATGACAGAAGAAGCCTTAGTAAGTTCTCCTTCATTACAGAAGCCGGAGGTTGTAGAAGTACCGTTTGAACCAAGTATGAGCATTGGCAGTGACAACATTACTCTAAAAGAATGTCCGTAGAATATCGAAGAATTCCATCAGTTGAATAAGAATTCTGCATTTGTGACATGCATTACAGAAAATATGGAAGGTAGTAACAATTTGAACAAACACATTCAATTTCTATATGCAAATGTGCCAAAAATTGTATCAAAGGAGCCAGAGAATTCTGGAGAAAGGGCACAAGCTTTGAAGGAATTCAATGTATTTCTATTGTGTGATTCACATATTGAGCAATGTCGCAAACTGTTTCAATCGCAATCAGTCACCAAATTACAGAACAAACTGCCAACCAAACTCGGCATATGGCTCTACGAAAAAGAAATCGGCCAACGTTCATGCAATATAATAAACGGCCAAGCAGAAAAACTTCAGCAAAAACGAAGTTCCTCCTTTGCCAGTGAATTCTCCGCGGCAGCGAAGTCCAAACTACGGTATATTGCTGGTGCGTGTACACATAAAATTTCCACACGTTTGCGACAGTCTATTGTGAGAAGCTTAGGGAAGAGCAGCACCCGCGAAGGAAAATTCGAACGAAGATTCAACTACCAAAAGCAAAATTTGTTAAAACAGCTGCAAATAGAAGAGAGCGAGCTATGTGATTCATCACATTCAGATAGTTTCAGCGAAATTGAATCAAAACAGGGACCAAGTAGAAGCCTCCGGATTGTAAGTGATCCAGTGTTTGAATACTTCTGTCAGCTTAATGCTGAACTCCAAGTCTTTTTATCTCCAGCGTCTTTTCATTTTCATGGAGAAAATATTCATATTGCTTGTAGGCAGAGTTTGGGTGACAATGAAGACCTTCTGGATGCATGGATTCAGCTATTCACCAATACATCGGAGGAAACAGAAGATGATGTTTTCTTGTCCTTGATCCTGGATTTGTTTAGTTTGTCAAATGACCACTTTGTTCGTATTGCGTTGATTGAAGGACTACATACATTCAAATCGTTAATACCCAGAAAGAAGAAGCAGGCATTGCGACCAAAAGTACAGGCTCTGGGGGGAAAACGTCCGGGTGAAAAGCGGAAAGCTACAAACACTTCAACTATAGAGGAGGGGGTAGATGAGTATGTGTGCAGGGAGTGTGGAAATGCATGTGAATGGCACCCGTCTGATCCTACATTAGAAAGCCTTGCTTGTGACACATATAACAACTGGTATCACTACAAATGTGTTGGTGTTAAAGGACCCGAAACGTTTTTTGCAACAAGATGCTTCTAAATGAATATGCCTCCAATGCAAGTCTGCGAAAGGGAAGGGAAAGGGGAAAGGCAAAGGGAAGGGAAAATCGAAAAAGTGAACTTTACATGCTTCTAGATAAAACTTTAACTTCTTGAATTTCTATTCCCTGCCACGAAGTGGGGTGGGGCATTAACCCTTTACCAACGCAGATGATATCAAATTTATTATTTTAAATATCATTTTTTCAAATTTTTCAAAATATTTCAAGAAAACCATATCATGTGACCCCTCGTTGGAGCGAGCTCGTTCCAACGAGGGGTCACATGATATGGTTTTCTTGGAATTTTTTTGAAAAATAAGATTTTTTCCACTGCTGAATTTGCATATTACGCGGACGGATGCGGTCGATTCGTTAGGTAAAGAGTTAACCCTTCACCCAATGTAACGGCAGAAACTGACCAGCGATATTAAACATAAACATTCAACTATCATAATGCTTTTCATTTTTTGTCTCAAAAACATAGCTTATGGCACCCCGTGGAGCTCCTTCCAACGAGGGGCCATGAACTATGTTTTTGAAACAAAAAAAAAACAAAAAAATATATAAATATTTAGTTAATCAAGGATTTATTTTGCAAGTGTCGCAACTCTACCCCTGTCACCACCCACCCCATCTCCACCATCACCTGTAAAGAATTAACAATTTATTCGTTTCAAACGCAACTAACAAACCCGGTCAGCTCACTATACAAAAATCTCTATTCAAAGTGAACTATGTTTTCAATTTCTGTGTTAAAAACATATCTTATGACAACTCATTGGAACGAGGTCATTCAAATGATGGGTCATAAGCTATGTTTTTGAAACCAAAAATTGAAAATATATAGTTACTCAAGGAGTTTTTTTTCGGTGTTATCTACTGCTGGTGTGGGGTAAAGGGTTAATGCCTGTTCACAAAAAATATTTCGTTATCATGTATTGAAAATTAATGGCAGTAATTTTCGGCACTTGATAATATAAGTTACTTGACGTGCAGCCGGCTCACACATTTCCACAAAAAGGTGATAAAACGGATAAGTTACAAGGCGTGTAGCTGGCTGATGTATATCCATACAGGGCGATTAAATTTCATGTCAGGTGATTAAGTCGACAGTCCATGTAAATCGAGGAATTCATTATTTCCCATGAGAAACAAAGAACGCCCGGGCGTTTATTTCTAGTAAGCGTTATTGGCAACACCGACAAATCGTTGTTTCATCAACGGTAACTTAGTGGCACCGGTGCGTATCTATGGTAACTGAGCTGAGTGAACAATGTTTGCTTTTCGAAGTGCGAAATAAAATGCATCGCTTCTGTCATATATTAAATACCCTTACATACATTTACTATCCTTACCACCCGCTAAATGTTAACAAACCACTTTTAAACTTTTAAAAAATCGCTTTTAATCTGTTGATGAAACAACAAAAATAAGACTTGAAGGTGAATGTGAAACGAATCTCTGCTTGATGGAAATTGACGGAATATTGGAAACATTACAGCCACAGGCGCTCGTCGTATTATCCGAATTTTACATTTTCTATCATTTTTAATAGGCACAAAAATTTCAGAAATTTTGTGAGACGTTTTGCACCTTCGCCCCTCCCCCTCGCCCCCCCCCCCCAAAAAAAAGAAAAAAATTGGCTTCGTGCCTGAATACGCACTGTTGAAAATATCTTTGAAACCTAAATCCCCCACCCCCTCCCCCTTAAATAATTTTTGACTGTTCACAGATAGTATTTTGTTATTATGTATTGAAAATAATGGCAAACATTTCAACACTTGTCAAAAAATTATTATGTGTAAACAGCCTCTCCACCAGCAATATCCACCCACCCCCCCCCCCCCCCAAAAAAAAAAAAAAATATGTGGCTAAATAATGCCAGTGTCAAAAATATTATTTTGTTATTACGTTTTGAAAATTACTGCCGGTAATTTTCAACACTTGATAACAGAAGTAATATGCGTAAAAACAAATTCAGCGCATCATAGAACTGCAGTAAGAGTTGAACTTCGTAGACATCTTACCAAATAGCAACGTCTAACCACTTTGCCATGTTTAAATTGTTTCCCTGATTTTCTCTCGTAGGTGAATGCGTTAACGTTTTGAATTCCCTGCCATTGAAAATTTAGAGTTATTCCTCTTCAAGATGAATCACTGGCGAATCTGAATATTTATAAACTATGTTGTAAGGCATTGTTTTACATACATCATTATTTGGTATATTGAATAAAACATTTCCACCCGTTTTCCCTTTTTTTGTTTATTTGTTTCAATAATTTCTAAAAGAGTACAAATTCTGTGCGGGTCGACGATCTGTGACGTCAGCCAATGGTTTCCCCTCGCCAAGTTGAAACTGACGGTCTCTCAAATTAACCGTGGGATATAGTATTCTCGGGAGGGGGATCTAGCGGATTTGTGCCCACATGTGTGTAGATTATATATTTAATGTTCGATCGGCGAAGTGAGAGAAGGAAAGGCAGGCGGAAAATAAAGAAATTCTCTCGACTTCGACCGAAGACGTTGAGAATGCTCACTGATGGCATTTCATTCCTTGTGTTTTTTCTTCAGAAGGGGATTACGTTGGGAACGTAAATATCACGTTGAAAGTGAATTATAGCTATACTGATAGAATTTCAGACTCCTGTGGTTATATGTGAGATGTTTATCTACATGTGTACGAGTTCCTGTACATTTTGTCTTCAGGTGGGAGCCTGCATATTTCACTCAATTACTTCCATTCATTTTATATTTTAATTTCTTTCTTCTTTTTCATTTATTTATGTATTCATTGCTCATATTTGTTATATTTTAATATATAATGTACATTTTTCTGTTTAATGGGGTGGCGGTGGTGAGTGCCAATGAAAAAAGAGAATCGACAATGTGATTTTTTCTCCTTTCATTTTTCGACAGATGAAACTCTATAATGGGGGAATGCGAAGACAAAATTTCAGCCGAACCGCAATGCAGTCGCAATGTGGTAGAAATTCTCTCTGAGTTTCAAAACATAACATTCGTACCATGGTAGGAGGACTTGTGCGGATGGTGGGGGACCACCCCTCCAATATCACACCTTCAAAAAAAATTCCTACAATTTTCCAGTGAATGCATGTGTGTATCTTCTAATAACAAATATTTCCACATTACTGTCACGAGTGAACAGTCAGTTGCATGTAACCAGTAGTAAATGCTGTAGCCAAAAACAAAGATTGTAACAGTTCTTGTATACAGTATAGGTAAATCGATTTACTTGTATTATTTTCAACACTAAAATCCTAAAAATGCAAATCCATGTATTAATTTTGTAATAATGTATTTCCTGTTGGGTATACAAGAAGGTTTTCACAAGGGATTAACTCTTAGCCTTTTTTTTAAATTACACCATATGCACTGTCATGTTTACTGTGAAGCAGACATGGCTGGACTTGATGAAAATTCCACAAAAGTTATATATCAGGGAAAAGATTTCTTGAAACTTTAATTTATAGAGGAAAATCGTGGCTAAAAGAACTCAAATTTTACTTGTTCCAGTCACAAGATTTTTGCTGTCCCGCTTAGGAAAAGCCGCCAACATAATTTAAGGAGTTAATGGGCCTAATTTAGAATTGCCATGAGCTGTTTTATTTTAACATACAGGTAATGATAATACACTATTGTAATCAGGAAAGTGGACAGAATGTGTCGAGTGGATTGCAATCCGATTAAAATTCGCTGCCTGCATTTCTCTCAATGATAACACACTCCAACAATCTCACTCTTACTCTTTACATAAAGAGAACGTGGATTATCAGAAGATGTTTTGATTTATTTTTCTTCGTTTCGAATGATTCTATTTATGAAATATCGATCCACTTGTATATATGTGTTGCGACTAGGTCGCGATCTGACTGAAAAAAAAACCCAAATGCTTTTGTGATCATAATATTGTATGTTATTTTCACTGGGCCTCTTGACAGGCCTGATGTAGAATGTTAATGGGTCGATCATGGTTCAGCATCGAAAAAAGAACAGTATGGAAAACTTCAAAAGACAGACTACTAGATTATAATTTTCAAATATTTAACTGCTCAAATCTCGGGCCAGAATTTTTCATTTTCAGTTGAAATTTGTAACTTATAAATGCGAGGGACTGAACTTTGAAATTTATGACATTGTTTAGGCATATTTTTGTTGAGAAATCTGAGATGGCTGAATAGCAGCCTTTTCAACTTTTGAAATGTTTGTCTGTCTAGCCCAAAACCAAATCGTGGATATACTTGTAATTTCTACTAACAGTTTTCATAAATAATGTATTTATGGATAATGCTCAAATGAGTCGCAATCTGTTTAAAATTATCTGACCGTTTTCTTTCCCACTACACTATTCAAACTAAGATTTCATTTTCATTTGTTTTTCGGGAAACGTTCTTAATTTCGCAATACATTTTTAGCGAAACCTTGCCCCGCTAGTTTAAGAGTGTTGCGATCTGATCAAGATTGAGACCACCTTTTCTAGCACAGTCCTCTACATGAATGTTTGTGAGACTTAGTAGTGTTTGAATTATTAAGATACCAAAATAGCGCATTGTTCAAATGCTCATGTGCGTCTTGAATCACTATAACATGAGGCACTATTTTATTGTTGTTGCTGGTGGTGTTGTTGTTGTTGTGCTATAATACCTGTAAGAGCTTTGTTTATTTCGTTAGTTCAAAATAGTTTACAATAAAATAGTTGTGAGGTCGTATAACTGTTCTGTAGCTTAGTCTCAGCTTATCGCCATTGTGGCATTTCTAGCAGATGCATATCACATTTTTTGTTCCATATACGTGGCAATGAAGGGAACCAATTTTGGTTCTATAATGGAACCAATAACACTTGGTTCTGTTTTGAGTTCTATTTTTGATTATTCTATTAATGTGGCCAAATATACAACCAATTTTGATTCTATCATGTAGCCCATTAGATTTTGTACTATTTGGGTTCTCGTTGTGGTTCCTTATACGTGACAAGGTATGGAACCAACTTTAGTCCCATGTAGACCCTATATTTTTGCAGTGTAGTGTCCAAAGGGATGAGCTTCATTTTGTGATTTTAAAATGTGACGATACTTGCACGCTACGACGCGATAAACGGACTAGATGCGAAAAACATCAAGACTGAATTTTACGACACTAAAATCGGACATTCTGATAGCATTCGTAATGCCAAATATGAGTTGAAATTTTGAGAATATGACTTGATATTTTGGAGATAGCCATAAATGTCATCAGTTGAAAAACCCTGTTCTTTATGAAATGCATTTTTAAAAAAACGAAGAATTGATTTTCATGGGTAAATTAGTGTGGTGTAAAAAGATCTCCACCTGCCTCACGTTTCGGTTGTAAGAGTTTACCGAACGTGAGCACCAGAGGTCACAAACGGACAAAGACTGAGAAACAATGAAGCTGAATTTTGCATCGCTGAGCTAAAATTATTCAAGTTGATTGCTCCTAGACGGCACTGAAACAGTTTTCAAGATATAACTTCTGATATGATAGATGTGACATAAATGCCTCTGGGGACTACCCTCCTATTTTGTGAACATAGCTTAACATAACTTAATAGGCCTGCAAATACCTCAACATGCACATTCAGCATGACAAGGGAAGCAACATTGGCCATTCGTCGGAAAATAACACTTCAACATTTGCTGTGCTTCATATAACTTCTAGTCAAAATTTGTGTTAGTTGTGTTGTTCAACAGGATCAAGAATAGAAGTTTATCATGTCACAAAAACACTAACAAAATAAAATAAATAATTAAAATGAATAAAATAGTTTTTATTACTTCTGATGTGTTAAGTTTTTAGGCTCTACATCATGTGACCTTTAGTTTATAATTTTGACACTGAATAAATTTGTGGTGTTCTCTCACTTTCTACTTGAAATGACCCTTTATTTCTATTTGATCGCAACAGTTGATATCCTGAAAACAGTGAGGCAGAAATGCCGCACAGTGGTAATGCCAAGTAGAACATCGAACGGTAACTTGCAGTAATGTCACGGATCCAACCTGAAAAACAAAAAGAAAAAGCCTGAGAGCAATTGTCATATCTCTTATATTTAGCAGTGAACAACCAGTGAAGCGTTAGACTAAAATCGTACACATTTCCTGGCCTGTTGCAAATGTATAATTTGATATTTGGAGGCATGTGGGGGTCGCTAGACTGCCGTTTATCATTGTGCGCTGTGTATATCATTCTTTACAATTGTTGATACCAGCAGCAAACCGGAACCGCAAGGCAGTCCTTGTGCAGTGTATCAGCCGGTAGATACATCAATTGTATATCATGTGCAAATTGGCCTACCTCAGCCCTTTGCTAAATGTGAGCAGTAGTCAGGCGACCCGCGATTCTCTTTTATTGGTGTGTCCAGTGCGTATATGGAGGGAAGCACCGCTCAACTCCTAAACGCTACCAGAACTTCACGTAGGCAGCATCTAAAAAATTATAAACGCCGATAGCGATTTCGGGGAATAAAATTTGGTCGAAATTGTTCAGGGATATTCAAATTCAAATTTCCCTTGGGCATTCTCACTGGTCTATCCAAAATCACATTAACGATTACAGTTCGAAGCTGAACAGTATAATTTATAACAAGAAATGTTCAGTTCAATTTTCGTACACTAGCCATATTATTTAGTAAAACAAACTGTTGTTGTTTTCAATGGGGCATTTTTAAAAAAATATTTTAAAATTTTGTATACAAGGGCAAACAGGAAATCATTTGGTTCTCTTGGTTGTAGTTCAGTACGAACTGATTGAAAATTGGGGGGGGGGGGGGGTGAAGTTTGCAGCATGTACACAGGTGGGGTTGTGCGTCACCCATAGGTGCTTGCATCTGGTGTACGTGGATACATAGCGTTTGCTATAAGTTACTACTAAATTCAGGAAAATAATATTATTAATAATCAAATGCATGTACTAAGTCAATACTCAAGTAACGTCGCTGAGCCGAAATGTCACGGGGCCCAAACGACCAAGTGTCGCGTTGATTATCTGCAAGGCAACTCACGCTATAATTGCTCTTACCATAGCTATCGAATAATATAGAATAATCCCTCTGAGAAAATTTTTTTATGAATATTTCAGGTCGCCACACTATTACTTGTTGCTTCGTTTCCGTTTTAGTAACGGTACTACTAAAGTTAAATGTACACGTGTTTTCCACTGCCAGTATTTCTTGCAAAACATACTTTATTTGTATGGACACGGCTGTACAACTGTACTGAATCATTTCACATTATAGCTGTATTTTATGCCCGTCCACATCTAGGCGTGTCATAGTGTTAAACGTTCGAAATCTGCACTGACGTGCGCGCGACTCCCGCACTTTGAAAGTCTCCATTATGGCATGTTTATTTTTTAGAATTCATTCCAGTGGGTGCTGACCTCTTTACGGAAACGACCGAAAACAACGACATTGGCGTTCTTCTATACGGAAACTTCCGATTTACAACTACGTTCGCGTGCATGTCGTCAGGTTTTAATAGACATCTTGGCTTGCAGACGTTCGCAGCCTCGACCATATTGAAACCGTACGGAACCATTTTCGAAGTAGCGTATCGTAACTAGATAAAATAACATAGAAAGGTACCATAACCCTGTGACTTGAGATTTATTATCCTAGAATTCGTAGCCAATTTATTTCGATTGCATCTGTGTGTCAGAATATCCAGCTATGTTTACGCAAGTAATTTTCGACCACGAACATTGTTCAGAATGTTTTGCCGCATGTTTGCAATTGCACATTTGGCCTTCACATGTATGAGAAATTCCTTTAGTTGCTGCTAATGGTGATATTTTGGTGAAGTTTTTCTTTAAGCGCCAATCGAGTTATTCACAACTGATTTACAATCGAGTTGACCACATTTATAGGGGGCGCGGTGGCGTTGCGGTGACCGGTTCTCTCAGATCACCGAAGTTAAGCAACGTCGTTAGTCCTTGGATGGGTGACCGTCTGAGCGATCGATTCGGACTCTCGCGTTGTGCTCTTGGGCATGGCACTTCACCCCGACTGTCCACATGGGGGCAAGATGACGCCGTGTACTAAGGCGTACTGCACGTCGATGGTGCGCATGTCGTCAACTAATCTAACCCTGCCAGTGCTGCAGTGGGGCGTTACGATGTTGGGGAGCTCCTACGTCTTCCTCCGCTCGTAAAACTTTCACCGACACGATATGACATTGACTGTTAATGTGTCGTTAAACCCTAATAAATAATAATAACCACGTTTAAAAGTTGTCCGTCTATTCAATTTCAATGAATACATGGAGCCACTGTACCACCTAGTTTGGCATTCAAATATTTCACCTGGCAAGAACTATTCTCCACATTCCGTCTGAAACTTTCCCCAAAATATGTACACTAAATTTTAAATTGACTTGGTATTGAAAACCACTGAATCTTATTTAAGCTGTGTTGATGCAAATCTGAACATAAATAAAACAGGAATATCTTAATTGCTGCGTTTTACTTTTTGCGAATTCATTGTTTCATTCTTCACAAATTGCCATATTTTACCTATTGCTGCAATCTGTTCTTACCACAGCCCTCCCGAAGATCAACAATCAAGTACACAATAATCGGGAGAAACTGAGAGAACCCAAAACTAGGGCATTAACCATACTCTGCAGACAGAATACAGTTGAGACCAAACTGGGGAGAAGAGACAGAATCAAGAGATAGGAAAAAGTAAACAAGTACACCACAGTATATCCTCGCGTGGACACAGCATCGTGTGAGAACCATAAGGTTCTATTATCCACTGGAAGATAGAACCGTATGGTTCTCACGTGGCGACAGATCCACTCTATCTCCTATTTTACTTGATTTATACAGGACAAAAGCTTGGCCACGCTACCTCACAATAGGTGGAAATGTTGCGAGTGCTGGAGCTTCAAATCAATAACACATGTATCGCCAACGGCAAGAGCCTTCTAATTATAAGTGTAAAGGTACAGTGGCGAATAAAATGGAAATAAAAATACGATCGGATCTGAAAATTTATAGAGGATGAAACAAGTATCAGCGGCAGGTATTAACTGGCGATCAGATCGCCAAATTCAACACATCGAATAAAAGATCGAATAAAAGTTCTATTTCCACTGCTAAAATTAAAGCTTTACAACTTGCGCTCAACGAAATCGAACATCAACAAAATAGGAGGGCTATAATTATCTCCGACAGTCTGTCCTCCTTGCTAGCTTTACTCAAACCCGGATTTTATGTCGTTTGACATTGGAACTCTGTGACAAGGTGTATATTTTAAGGTCTCACCAAAATAATATCATGTTTTGATGCTTACCTGGATGTGTCGGTTTCTCTGGTAACACCAGGGCGGGAAGTGCAGCAAGACAGGCCCGAAACAAATCCTATCACTGACTTGATCATTCCATTCGACGATTAGAAAACCACATAGTAAATGCATCAAAGTTTTG
Source organism: Pictodentalium vernedei (assembly GCA_031216915.1). Lineage (NCBI taxonomy): Eukaryota > Metazoa > Mollusca > Scaphopoda > Dentaliida > Dentaliidae > Pictodentalium > Pictodentalium vernedei. The sequence continues at coordinate 354,775,333 of CM062291.1, forward strand.
TGGCAGGCTAAATGGGATGGGGTGTCCGATAACAGACTAAACATTGCGGACAATTAGACATCTTGTTACCTTTATAGAAGAGATCATTTAATTTTGACAGGATACTTACACATTGTTTCTTGTTATAGGAAGATATGGCACCAGAATGTGTTCCCTTCCAATGTCTATTGTCAGTCGACCACATTCGCTTAGAGAGTACCAATACGAATCATTTGCGAAGCGGTATTATAATGCAAGTGTTTCTCTCGTACAGACATATTTTCTACAGCCATCTCACATCAGATTTTGTCGTCGCTTCTGAAGGAAATCAATCCTCGTAACCCTTACCCTTTCAAAGGAGAGGCCGCTTTTTTTCCGATTCAGGAACATGATACGTCATAATTTCAATACGTAGGATGGCTGCTTAGTGCATGTGTGGGATAGATCAATAAATATTGTCACGTTGAAAATTTTAATTGCTCTTCCCCAAATAATGAATATGGACTCTCTTCCAACTGCCGCCATTGAACTCATATGGAAGATGCCAACAATGTTCAAAGTGTTAATAATTTTTAAATAGTTTCTATTATTTTATTATTATTAGTTTTTGTACATATATCTGCATATCTATTCCAACCAGCAGGCTGATTTTCATCGTTACTCATTACTGTTGCCATTTTTGTAACTACTGTGTACGTATTTCCTTTCATTACACAACTGATGTACAACATTCCAAATATAGAATAAATAGGTACTAGGGACGGTAATCAGATTTAAACCACGAGTAGGATAAGAATTTTGACCACGAGGCTTTGCCGAGTGGTTAAAACCCTTAATCTACGAGTGGTTTAAATCTGATTGCCGACCATAGTACCTATTTGTTTTATTTATATTATGCTCTTAATAAACAATTGACTTTGCCACTTGAAATGGAGAAAAAAAGATACTTCCTATCGCACACATATGTATTTGTTTTGTTTTCATCTGCGCCGTTGGGCAGTAATTCCGGTGCACGTGAATGCTTGTTTGACAGCTAGATACATCGTCAAAGTTGATTGAATTTACCTTGCTCTTTCAGTAAAATTTTTATTGACAATTCTTAAATTTTCTTTTAAAAATTTAACTATGGGCATTTTAAACTTTTTTTTCTTTTTTTTTATTCAAGAAAAGAGAAATATATTACATACAGACATAAATATATACATACATGTACACGTATACATAATATATAATATGTAAGTCAATACATTTTATATAAATATGTGTAGTATCTAGGTACCAAGATGAGAGATAGGAGAAATAAGAAGTATAGAGAGATAGGAAAGTGTTATAGAAAAAGAGATAAAGGTACACACGCTGGTAAGGTGACGATTTTACTGTGAGGGTAGTACGGGTTTTGTTAAGTCATTCTCCTACATTTAAAATTATTTGGCTTTGATAGTTTTGTATGAGATGAGATGTTGAATCCGGAACGTATACATATATACACATATACAGATATACACATATACTTACATTTCCACATACACATATACAAGCATATATACATATATATACATGCGTGTACATGTGTAAATACATATATATACAAATATATACGTTTCTAACTATGGATTGTTGTCTCTGATACTACAGCCAAAAGCGCCCCAGCGCTTTTCTAATTTCCCCGAATCATCATGCTGTTGGTAATATGCCACTCTTTAGACGTAGTATTGTACACGTATTCCAGTCTTATATGTATTGAAGTTGGGTAAAAGTTTTTTTCATTTTAGCTCTATAAATATGGAATTTGGCAAATATACTTAAAAAATTAAGTATTTCTAAAAGTTTTATATCTTACATGTACTCTAACATTTCATCGTGTTTGCACGTCAATGGGGAAGTGTCTGAATTTATTACCATACAGAGGGGATGCAGACAGGGGGATCCTATATCACCCTACCTATTCCTCTTATGCTCAGAAATCTTAGGAACATTGATAAGATCGTCAGACAAAATAAAAGGAATTTCCATTGGTAATACCGAAATTAAAATTTCGCAGTATGCCGATGACACATCCCTCTTTCAGGACGGTTCACCCCGATCCCTTGACAGTACAAAGAACATACTTAAAACATTTGAGGTGATGTCAGGTCTTAAAATTAATTATGACAAGACAGAAGCGGTATGGATAGGTGGTAAAAAGGACTGTACGGAAAAGATATGCGACAGGTGGAAACTGCACTGAAACCCAACTCGTTTCAAACATTGGGGTATAGATTTCTACGACAATATCGAGTTAATGGTAATCAATAACTACAATAAAAAGTTAACAGACATTAAGAGGCTTCTAAATAACTGGTCAAAGCGGAACCTGACACCTCTCGGTAGAGTAACAGTAGTTAAATCCCTGGCCATTTCAAAGTTAGTCTACTTTTTCCTCACACTTCCGAACCCCCCAGATAACTTGATGAAAGATTTAAATAAATTATTTTTCAATTTTATTTGGCAGGGAGTGGATAAAATTAAAAGGAAAATATTCATACAAAATTACTCAGAGTGCGGTGTAAAAATGATCGATATTCAGGCATTTGTAAACTACATGAAAATATCATGGGTAAGAAGACTAATAACCAAAACATCAACCTGGACAACCGTTGCTAATAGATACTTTTCACTTGCCAATAAACGATGGTATTTGTCTAGTTCGATATATTTGGAACATGTCCAGTCTAAAATTTCGTCCCCCTTTTGGAAAGAAGTGGTAAAAGCATGGTCATGTTATACTGAAAAATCACAACCCGTTTCTAGAACCGACTTAAAAAACACATATTTAGGGAACAATAACTATATTAAAATAAACAAAAAAGAAGTACACTATAAAAATTGGGAAAATCAGGGAGTAATATCCATCAATGATATACTTCACACAGATGGGACGATATTGTCATTCGAAAAGTTCAGGTTTAAATTTAATATTAACACAGACTTTGTCACCTTTTTGGAATCAGACGTGCAGTTTCCATCTATCTCAAAACAACTCCACCAACCAATTCGTTAAACCCTTTCCCAAATCCAATCCTACCATACCAGCTATTAGACACTTTAAATAATCCCAGGGAAATATATCGGAAATTTATTCACAAGCCCCCAGTCACCGTATACAGACGGAAATGAGAAACCGACCTGCAATGCCAACTGGAAAACGATCGATGGTATTTAGCGCTTTCGAACCCATTCTGATGTACTACATGAACCAAATACAGATGGTTTCAATATCTCATCAATACAAGAATATTAGGAACAAATGTGCTGCTTAAAAAAAATAGAATCTCCTCCACATATCTATGTACGTTCTGCCTGTTAAACTCAGAAACTTTAATCCATTTTTTCTGGAAATGTCCCAGAATACAGTCTTTCTGGTGAGATTTTACATACTGGATCACCACCAATTCTGACTTCCCATTGAACCTCTCAGAAGAAACTATACTTTTTGGTATTCCACTTCTAGATCCAATTTCGGGCATTTTAAACTTGATGCGTCAGTGCACGTGGCAGATAGTACCACAAAACGTGGTATGTTTGAATGAAAACATCGCGAAGTGTGAATGTATCGAAGACGGCAAATTGGGTCTTGTCAAAGGTCAAGTTGGATGTAGTTCCTCCTACTATAGGTGTAAATTTTTTAATTGAATTCCCATTAAAACGTTTAAACCGCAGAAGAAGCTTCATATGGGTAGTGGGGTTAAAAGCTAAACTTTTACGTACTGGCTTTCCACGGGTACTAACATAGGTGAGCATGGCATAAATAATTATTTTTAGTACATTGAAGATCCTTCTACCGTCGCGATATAGCCTAAATATACTGGTGAGGCGTTAAGCACCAATTCATGAATATATAAACTGACAAGAATAGTTACTAAATCTCAATTAATTTCTTGGCGTGAGGGTTGTGGGGGGGGGGGGGGAAGTGGCTTGTATAGGTTCCATGGCATGAAGCGGCGTCTGCATTCGTCAATAGGGGTAACATTTTCGAAGTAATATGGAGATCAGGTAGACAATCAAATTGCCTATGGCATCTCCCATTGGTAGACATTTTATTCATATCTGTTATACATGTATTTATTCATTGTAATTTGTTTGTAACGTTTATCTCTGAATAAAGTATCTATCTATCTATCCCGGGATGGAGACGAGCAGCATGTGCATGTGATTGATGCACGGTATGGTCGCCTGGCCCTCTACATGGATTTAAGGAATGGAACATAGCTTGGGGAGGTGGAGGGCTGGTTTGATTGGAAGGGGCTCTGTTGGGGCTCATTCTGCAAATATAATTGACATGTGCGACTGTCTGTTTACGGTACTGACATTGAGATGTGGGGTGAAATACAGATAATGATAAATAAGGCGAAATAGGGTGAAAGGGTGGTAGATAATGTGGAAAAGGGTTGAGGGAAGGATTTACTGAGAGGTGATCCAGCTGCTGCGAGCTGGAAAGGTCGGGGCGTAACAATGGTACAGCTGTGTGAATATCAATGCAAACGAACTCACCATCTATTACCACTGACACTTCTGATAGATGCACATGTTTCAGACTACTCTTTGAAAAAAATCACAATTTCATCTCACCTTTGTTACCAGTAGAAGTGCTTAGATAAAATAAAAAGAACTGCAAGGATCATATCTCTGTTTGGCACCACCCACGGAATATACAAGTTGACCATCCTTTTAAGGTTTTATCCCGGAAGCTGGAAGTGCCCGGCTCTGCGACAACCGGTTCAGAAAATCAATCACGATACCCGTGAAATTCATAGATCATGGTATCAATGATTGCGCATTATTATTTTTTTATGAGATGACGGCGACTATTAACTTCTTCAGAGACCAACATCGCCGCGGGCGCTATGATTTAATCTCACAAACGGAAATTTCTCGGTTATCGGTTCTGAAAATCAGTCCTAATGCCCGAGAAATCCACAGAACAGAATCCGAAATCAAAGATTGCGGAAGGTAACCTTTCATTCCCTGGTTCTGTCCTTTGAATTTCCCGGGTATCGGTGCTAATATTCGGAAACGAGAACTTGAAAATTCCCATTATTGTAACTGACTTTCGCAAACGAGACCCGGAAAATCCCCCATCCCGGGATTAAACCCTAATCACTTTGTTGGACACCAGATTACTCTAATATACCTCATTTGGACTTCAGCTAATGAGTACAAAGCATTTCTAACGTCTTGGTGACGCGGCGTTTTGTGGTACGCCACTCAAACTTGATATTAGTCAAACGTGAAAGCTGCTGTGATGGGCGTAAACGCCCGGGTATTTTGGCAGATTTGACGAATTTATGTTTGTAACATTTGACGTAGAATATATATGTTTGTGTGTATAAATATAACTGTTTGGTTTCAACACTTACCGGCGACGGGCCCTCCTATCAATGATGATAGGCCACATGTCACTAATTGAAGTACTGTTCCTAATGCATAGGTTTCAGGAGTCATGATTTCATAAAGGAAAATGTAAACAAAATCCATTGATGCGCCTCCAATCAATCCGAGAAAGCAATTTGCAGCCAGGAGTCCATAGTATGAATGAAGAAAAGCCACGACCAAAACTCCTCCCCCATACATGCCAGAAAGTATTGAATAATGATAAATTCCGTGCCACCTCTTAACCGAAACAATAATCCCGTTCAATATTCTGCCACATAACGCCGATACACCGTACCAAAATGCGAAATACGCTCCAGTTTCAATATCAAACCCTAATGAAATAATGTGGTCAACTTGTACAGTCTGGTACGATATCAGAACGAAAAATCTTAAAAAATCTGTAATTAAGTAGATAACAAATGCCCGGTTTTTCATGACGGTTGTCAGTTGTAGCTTCCAATCCTGAATGGCGGATTTCTCCACTTGTATATGTCTGGAAGGAAAAAAAAGAACAAGCCGTTTACTGTGTTTTGAATATTTCATGGCTGGTAAAAAATATCTGTAACATAAAATATTGACAAATAACTGTCCGCAAAGACGTGATTTCGTTACTATTTGACTTATGTCATTGGGCAAGGCGAACGTTCGAGACTTTACTGACTCGATTCGATTAGAAACCTACCCGTTTTCGAATCCTAGAGAGTTTGGGATTCGATACAGTCCTTGTCGACTTTCTGAAGATGGCCACTCATCCCGTTTTCTGAGGAACGAATTTGACCATATCCAGCCACACCACTTAACACAAATTTAATCTGAAACTTTCTGAAAATGTCAGTGATAATGGAGTTTTGTCTAGTGTACATAATATTTCGCCACTTGAGTGGCTAATAGACTGATGATGGTGCCTTGTTCCGCTCATGGGACAGCGTATGGCTTTTTTTCGTCTCCTTTAGTGATACCTGATCAATTCTCATTTGAATCTAGTCCCGATGCTAAGACAACTGCGGGGTGATATTAAGAACAGAAACCGTCCAACCTCTTATTGGTAGTAATACAGTCAAAGCGATAATTTAGTTTAAAATATATTTTATTTACCAAATTATGCAAAAAAAAGGATCAAAGTACAAGTTATACAACTTACGTCAACTCCTCTGCAGACAATAAAAACGATAATCTATACAGAGATAAGGATGTAACGTAATTAAATCAATTCACCAAATTAAAGAGATGTACAATATTTACCGTATATATACTATAATTATTATGTATGTTATTGGGGCAAGTAGCCAAGTAACTCTGGCTGGGCTCCGAAAATCGATGGTTTCAGAAAATTTGAATGGCAATGCGTCAGAATCCTGTACTATACAGTTTTAATTTATGAACGTACATTACATATCGGGTTTATGCACTGGTCCATTCTGTAAATTCTTCGCAAAATACTTTTGGTTGTCATATGAAAAAAACTGATCAGCCTTTCAGAAGCAAATCATACGTCCCTCCCTTGGACATGCGCGTCTCGATGGTGCGAAATAGTCTAACCAGTACGCATCTTGATACTGGATACAAGTGGGAGATAAACAGAACTAGTTGGACAACCGTACTATCTCAACAGTTGGAAAATGCATTCAATTCGAGATTCAATTTGGTTTCGAACTTTTTGACTGATTCGATACGAGAATTGACTCGCGCGAAAATTCGTGATTCGCAGGTCCCTATTGCATCTACTCAAAATCTACCTTCACCATGTCCCCTACCCCCAATTTCATTTTGACGATTATAGCGTCCGAGCATTTGAAAAGAGGTATAGCTTCCCTTTCAATAAAAAATATAAATCACAGTGACGTTTGTTGAGACAAGTTTATAAAAATTATTTTCCATTTTCCATGAATGGTCATCCAGTCTCAGTCTAATTGTAACAGGAGGAGAGATAAGTGCGGGAGCCGAGATTCGAACCGTCGACCTCTAGCACACAAAGCGACCGATTTACCACGAGACTAAGAGATCTGGACCAACCAGGCTGGTTGGTAAATGGCCTTTATACCTCGACCGCTACACTACTCTCCCCTTCTTTTGAGATTCACCCACCGTGAATCTCACCCCAGATTCCACCTCAGAGCGGTCGAAACATCCACCATGCTTCACCTCAGCGTCCACAATGCCACCAACGGCTGAAGATCTGATGAGCCCCCAAATGTAACAGGAGGAGAGATAAGTGCGGGAGCCGGGGTTCGAACCACCGAACTCTAGCACACAAAGCGACCGATTTACCACGAGACTAAGAGATCCGGACCAACCCGGCTGGTTGGTAAATGGCCTTTATACCTCGAACGCTACATAATATTTGCATTTCCTATCAATTTCTTCAGTTTTCACCCCCAGTTACAAACCAGTAGTGTATAAAATTATCTCGAATCTCCTGTGCTTAGAATTTCTTTACCTGTTTGCCAATTCCCATCCTTTTTCTGCCTGTTCTAAATTTGCTGCAATGTAAGTAAATTACGTTATGCAGTAGCAGTAGGGGATGGGTTGTGTTGCTTCCGAAAACTTGATGTTCCTGAGGATATTTTTCGCTTTAAAGAGGAAAGTTGGAATCCAATTTTCTTGATTTGGTAATAAAAGAATTGTTTACCTGCAGAAAGGGCGGAGAGTCATTCCTGCTAGAAGTATATTCAAATATTCGTGTTGTTGTTTTTAACCACCCGCTGCAGATCATTTACCCTTTGATGATTAACTGGTTGAGTGCTGGAAGCCACTATCATGGCTTTCAAGAAACATGAGGGTACCATACTAAAGTCTTCATATTCTTTACACAAATTTCCTATTCAGTCATAAGCAAATACAATTGTGTTCATATAGATTTGCATTATTAAAAATTATTGGAGAGTGCCTTAAGGCACTCTCCAATAATTTTTAATAATGCAAATCTATATGAACAAATTCCAACTTCCAAAAATAATCTAGCACTCAACCAGTTTAAGTGATTTGTCATTCTAGTGTAATTCAGAAACCCTGAAAAAGTTTAACTAAAACGCTGTTTGTTAAAATAACCCACTTGTTTGTGTGTCGTCAATAGTTGTGATTTATATTGTTTTCTGGAATCAGGTTAAACATTCATGTTATTTTGCCTCAGCCCACATCAATTATTCAAGATTTACCAGAAATATATGCCTTTCAAGAATTAAAATGTATTAAAACACAAAGAAAGTTGTGAATTGGTTTCTGGTTTGACGTCATTGCATTTGTGGGCGATTTTCTTGTAATTTCGCATTCCAGGAATTGTTGTTGGGCATTCTCGAAACTGACGGCAACTTTCAAAATCATTTCAATGCTTTTTTTATTTCGTATTCATTTTTACCCTATGGAATATGGCAAACAAGAGTGCGTTTGACCATTTCATTTCCTCTTTCACCTTTTGAAGGCAGTCGGTTGCACGCAAAAGATCGTTACTCCATCTGTATAAATCACTTGTGAGATCAAAATTGTATTGTGGATGTGGGTTTTTAGGTTATGCCAGAAAATAATATCTCAAGCCACTTGATGCGATCAATATTAGTGGTATTAGAATTAGCCTGGCCACATACAAAACATCGCCTATAGATTCAATCGTCATCGAAACACGGAAACCTTCTCTTGAGAAGCTCAGATTTAATCTGTCACAACAATATGTTTCTCAACTGTAAGCTAATCCATCAAGATCCACGAAGTTCAAATGACATATTGCAATGGGAAGCCTTTTTATCTTTATTTCGTTTTCTTATATTTTTATTCAACCTCCGTTTTCGGACACTTTCCATTTACCTATAGCGATAAAGGGTATGCACACATTATGAAGCCATTCGTACTTAGTGTTATCTCTTTACTTACTTAATGTTACTTAATGTTGCTCCTGACAGTAGGCACTGACCTCTATTGTCAGCTCCTTGTCCTCAATTGTGCGCAATAATGGTGCGTCATACATATATTTTTTGCACTTGTCTGTTTTTAAATGTGTTGAAATTTTCTGCATTTACTACGTCGGAGGGAAGCTTATTCCATGTGATGGTGACTCTCAGTGGAAAGCAATCTTATCTTGTCTTCGTATTATGAGCTTGATGGAAGATGGTATAGCTGTGTCCTCTGGATTGTGTTCCTTGATCTCAGTGGTAGTAAGTTTCTCTCTCCTTCTATATATACTGGGTCAAACAAGAAAGTATAATAGAAACAAATGTGAAAAATAGCATAAAGGATGAAATATAATAGTTCTGTTGCATGTTTGTGGACAAGAAGTCGTGCAAAGAGTTTAAAGACATGTTGTTGTTGTCCACCCAACACGAAGGTGGTCTCCGATCGCGAAGACCATGTATTCGCATTCAGCTGTCCCAGAACCACGGCCAGATACGATATGAATGGGCTATGGATCACGTTGGATGGACCAGAGAAGATTGGCGACCTGTCCTTTTTACAGGTGAGTTAAGGTACTGCCAGACAACACAGATAGGCGTCATAGGGTATTGAGCGTATGGACTGGCCAGCAAGATCCCCTGACCTCAGTCCAATAGAGCATGTCTGGAATGAGTTGCAGCTTGCATTTTCAGTGCGTCCAGTCCAACCAAGAAGTGTCCAGGAGTTTGGTGCCATGCTGGTCCAAGAATGGAACAACATCCCACAAAGGACCACCTGGAACCTGAATGGGAGCATGAAAAGGCGTTGTCAAGCTGTAATTAACAGTAATGGGTCACATACTCGATATTGAACCCACATCAGTTCGCTCCGTCAACTTTTTGGTAAATTTGAAAAAAATCCTCTTTTTCCAATAATATCCATTTTCCATGGGTATCGTTTTCAAAAGCTAAACAATAATGTAAAACACAAACAAAATCTCAATTTCTGTGCTTAAATCATTAAAGATGTAATTAAATATAAAATATATACACTTTTCATAACAATATTTCAACTAAAACGTAAAACAGGTAGTTGGATATAGTTGGTGCTTAGGAAACTTTGAATAGTATAGAATCAGTGCAGAAACTGCCCCCAACAGACTCGCTGAACACGGCATCCGAAGAAGGCGTCCATACCACGGACCAATTCTTACCCGACGCCATCGTACCCTCAGAATGGAATGGGTACGTCAGTGTGTTCGTTGGACTCAGCCGCGTTGAAGCACAGTTCTTTATAGTGATAGATCACGATTTTGTCCACGGCGGGCTGATGGTAGGGCAGGAGTCTATCGCCGACGAGAAGAACGGCTTTCTGATGCTTGCGTGCGGGAATGCGACCGTTTCAGCGGGGGTAGAGTAATGGTTTGGGCAGAAATTTCCTTGCACCATCGAACGCATTTGATCTTCATCGATGATAATCTGAATGGACAGCGATATAGGGACGAAATTCGTAACGCTGTTGTCCCGTTGGTGAACGCTAACGTGGGATTGCAGTTATTCCAGCAAGAGAATGCCCGATGTCACGTCGAGCGTATCTGTTGTGACTTTCTTCAGGAGCAGAGCATCGAACTTCTTCCCTGGCCCCCACTTTCTCCAGATTTGTCGCCAATCGAGCATCTTTGGGATCAGTTGAACCGTCGGGTACGACTTCATGATCTTCAGACGATAGGCGATTTACGTAATGTTCTTAGGCAGGAGTGGAACGCAGTACCACAGGGCGACATCCAGAGACTTATCAGGTCCATGCGCCGTCGATGTCTTCCCATCCAATGCGTGTTTGAACTTTCCATTTTACCGCATGTCTGAATTGCGACGTCCTGACGCGACCCTGGTAACAGTAAGAACATGGCATTCATACAGCTAGACTCGAAATATGAATTTACAATAATTTGTTTGGGATTAAAGACGATAATACTAAAAAAATGCTCCTCGAAGTTTATTATACTTTCTTTTTTGACTCAGTATATATTTTATGTGTTAATTTATATGCTCCGACGAGGTCGCCCCTATCTCTTCCGAATGCAAGTGTAGGAAGATCAAGGAGTTTAAGACGGTCATCAAATGTCGGGTTTTTCATGCCTGGTATATGTTTCGTAGCTCTTTTTTGACCCGTTCTATCAGTTGAGTTGTTTGAGGGTGCCTACCGATTGAACATATTCTAAATGGCTGCGAACCATCGCGGTATAAATTGGCTTAAAGATCTTTGTAAGATCTTCTTATAATTCCGAATATGCTAATGTCTTTGTTGATTTGGTACATATGTGTTCCTGAAATTTCAGTTTGTCATCTATCTCAACTCCTATATCCTTTTCCAATTGAGTGCCTTGTATCTCTCTTTTCATGCCATCTGCTATCAAAGTGTATATGTTGTCCCGCTGACCTCCATTCGTCATCGCTTTACATTTGTCGACATGGAACTTCAGTAACCATTTCCCGACCATTCCACCAGTTTTCTGCATCATCCTACAGCATGTGCATTTGTATATGGCTCTACAGATCTTTGTATCATCTCCATACAGTGATATATACGAATTGGTACATTGCGGCAAGTCATTTATGTATATGACAAACAGCAGGGGTTCCAGAACACTTCCTTGAGGCAGGTCACTGTCCTCTTACTTGATTCTGCATTATTAAATATCACCTGCTGTTGTCTATTTTTTAAGGAATCATCTATCCAGTCAGCTGTTTTATCTTTAATTCATATTTTTTAATTTGTCTTATCAGTCGCTTCTGTATTGAAGGCTTTCTTGAAATCAAAATAAATGACATCTATGCATGTCAGGATCTTCTTTTGACCTAAGGTTTCTGTCCATGGGTCGATGGTGTTGAGAAGTCGGAGTGCTGTTGATCTCCCATTCACGAAACCATACTGTTTGTCACTCAAGAGTCACACCAAAGTCCATTTCTCTCGAGGTGTCTCATGAGATGGTCCCTTACTAGTTGTTCCATCAATTTACAAACTATGCAAGTTAAACTCACAGGCCTATAATTGCCAGATTTTTTTTATCTACCTTCTTTTATAATGATGAGATCTTTTCCATCTTCCATTCGTGTGGTAGTTTCCCATGAACAAGTGAGTTGTTATGTGTCTCTGTGAGAGGCCTCGCACTTTGTTCAGCCATTTCTTTAAGTAGCCGGGGATGTATATTGTCAGGTCCTGGTGATTTATCTATTTTCAAATTTTGTAATTGCTTCAGAACCTCTTCTTCATATATTGTGAGTTCTGGATATGTATATAATATCCGTTGATCATCTCTAGTAGGTATATCGCCTTCCGGATCATTTGTGAAAACACTTGTGAAAAAATCCACAAGTACCTCTGCCTTCTCCTGGTCCGTCTTAGCAAGTTCTGAGGCTTTGTCTCCTCGGCTTTTATATAGGTCTTGTATTTTGTTCATAGTGGAGCATTTTGACTTCACATACCTCAAGAATGCCTTGGGGTTTGTTTTTGCTTCTGAGGCCAATTACCCTTTATATTTCTTTCTTGATTGCACTTCTGTCTTTATATCTAATTTTGAGGTACTTTTGGTACGTATGGGGGCAGTGATTCTTCATATAGCGGCTCCGTATAGTATGCTTTTGGCGTATAAGTCTTCTAGTCACAGAGACCGTCGGGCGGTCTGTTTTGTGTATGGGGGGATTTTTCAGATTGGTATCATTTCCTTCACCTTTGTGAGAGACGTCTTTTTTTCTCCCATTGTTTATTGATATCTGTAGAATTCCAATTTTTTTCCACAGCATTCAGTTCAGTCAGTTTTGCTCCCATTTCGCTGAACTTAGCTTTGTGATACATAAGTTGCTCTCTTTGAGGAATAACATTCGCAGTGCTGCAATTTAATTCTGTTATAATTACGCAGTGATCGGTCTTTCCAAGTGGACTGAGATAAATGATATTGTTAATTACAATTTTTCTCTTTTTCGATTATCAGGTCCAGAAGGCTGAGTTGATTTCCTACGCGACTTCAAGTATACTCTGTCACATGTTGGAATAAATATGCATCTTGAATAGCTTATACAAACTGAGCTTCATTCGATTCTGGGTTGTTATTTTGTTTGTTTTTGTTTTTTTTTTGTTGGGGGGGGGGGGGTAATTTTAATTCAATCTATGTCTCCAAAGTTTATATTACCAACAATTAGAACACGACCTTTAGCTCTTTTGTGTAGTTCACCTATATGGCTTAAACTATTCTTATTATTGCCTACATCACTATGGGGGCTTCTGTGTAGGCAACTAAACACTGGTCTCTCGTGTTCCTCTAATTCGATTTCAATGTTGATCATCTCATCAAATTCCCCTTCAGTAGAATATCATATGGCCCAGAGTTCACTTTTTATATATAGGGCAATTTCTCTACCTTTCGTTTCCCAAAGGTTGACTGTAAACAATTCGTTATTATCAAGTGCTAAATCAGCTTCAGTTAATTTATATGTACTTTTTGGGGTTTAATTTCTGTAATGGCAACTATTGACGGTCGACGTTACCGACAACATCCTTTAATTCCTCCAGTTTGTAAGGTAGGCTATCTACATTTGTATAAAGTAGCTTGAGGTTATAACTATTTACATTCTCTCTTCTCCTATTTACTCTGGTGTTTTTGTTTTGTTTTGTTTTGTTTTTTTTTTTTTTTTTTTTTTGGGGGGGGGGGGGGTAGCCTCACTATGTTCCGGTCTCAGTGAGGGTCCCGCACTCTGTATAACCACTGCTCGACTGATCTGCTTCTCTTGATTTAGCTTCAGTTTGAAGATTGTTTTCTTGTCTTCTTTTTATCCTAGTTAGATCTCGTGTTATAGATACTTGTCTGAGCTTTTCGGGCGCCTTTTTTAGCTTCCCCAGGTTTCTCCAAATTTCGTCTTTGTCTTATTTGCTATGGAATGTCACCCTCAACGGTATGTTCTTGTCTTTATACTTTTTCCCAAGTCTGGTTGTTTTCGATGTTTTGACGTTGGTCTCTACTCCACAAGCGTCTTTAATTAATCCTTATCTAGCTTGTCGTCTTCGGAATTTTTAATGTCTTCTGGCTCTGAGTTTTCATTATGGGAACTGTCACTTTGAGGGGTACCCCTTATTTCATCTGCATGGTGAATAATAAGATTGCATTCACGGATTCTCTTTCATAAATCTCATTGACTGCTGATTCCACTGATTTTTCATTTTCTCTTACATTTGCTTCAACATCATCTTTACACTTCTCAGCCTCCATTCTTACAGTCTCTTTGACTTGTTCAGGGTCAAACTTATTTTAGTATTTTCTTCCATTTTCCACTCTGTCATCTCCCTTCTCACGATCGATTTCACTTCGTTCGCAGTGCATTTAGTTTTCATATCCATTTCTAGGCATTCGATCCTCCTTGTAAATTCTTGCATATATGTTGCACACCTTTCTTCTATTTCTCTCTCTATTCTTAGGTTTGTGTGAACCTTTTCTTTACATGACGGACAAAACCACATTCAGCATGTTTATTGACTGTTTCACATTCAGTCTTTCTCATTCCAATGCATTTTATACAGTAAAGTAAATTACAGTACTGGCATTCCATTGAATTGTCAGACTGGGAGCCAATATCTAGTTTCCGGTGACAAACAACAGATCCGGATAGATGATTTACACTCTTGTCCAATGGTGCCGCTCTCCCTGTTGATCCATGAACATTTACCGGCATCACTGTTCCACTTAATAACCGTGTATTCTTCTTTGGGCCATCAGGTGTCTAAGGTTGATTCTATTCCTGGTTCCTCTAATATGTGCCAATTTTGTATGTTTAATTGCAAAGGTAGGAGACTGTACTCCACTTCCTTATATTATAAGTTGCAGTGTACTATAGCCCCTATAGTAAGGCAGGAGGCTGACTAAGTTTGGTTGATTGTGCTTATGATCCCGTACAGCCACACGTCCGATAGTAATTTATCAGGATGAACTCCGTCGCGATATAGATCAAAATTGGGTCGATGTGAATTTGCCCTGGCACGATACCCTGTACTATTGTCATATATGCATCTTAGGCTTGTTTTCCCAACACTTCTATCATGCTCTCGAATCCACTCTTTCAAAAATAATTTGTTCTTCTTTGCACTTCGAAATCGTCTTCCTCAAATTGCAACGGTTGTGGGTGACGTTTATATGCATTCCATCTTGAGACACAGATGGGAGTGATTTAGAGTAGACAGTTAAGTTGATGTGATTTAGATTTTCAATTTTCGCCTTTTATCCAAACCAACTTCAAATTAACGGTTTTTCCTGATTTTCTATTTTCTGGCGGTTCTTAAAACCCATACTTTTGGAATTTTGGAAATGTAATTACAAGATCAAAAACATACTTTCCGAATATATGCTGCCATCCAGTGAGATTCTAAACTGCTATGAACGAGGCAGCCAATGATTTCATGAAATCTCAGTATTTTGTAGAAGCCGAACAATAGAAACACAGTATGTTTTATATTTAAAGTTATTTTCGACGTTTTTGCATAACAGTTTTACCTTTTCACATCTATCCTCTCATTTTGTAAACACCCAAGTCCTATAAACTGCAAGACATTTCCAGTAAAATAGTTTTCATACAACTGAATGAATAGTGGAAGTGGTGCATTGTTACACTTTATTTAGATTATGGGGAAATCTTAAACTCTTTCCCTCACTTTCGATGCTTTTTATCACTTAACATCTACCCTCCCATTTTGTGAGTACACAAACCCCACAAACTACAAGAGATTCCCGCCAAAATAGTTCATACATAGCTAAATGTATAAAGTATTAATGGCTGAAATGGTGCACTGTCATATTTGTCTTTGCATTATCGGACAGTATTTAACACTAAACACGTTAATTCAACCAGACCATTGAAAAACATAAAAAATAAATGTCACTGCATAAAGTTGAAATAAATCGAAAATTTATGACACCTTTCTCTCATGTGCAGTCGGGAAATTTGGCACATGAATTGGAATCATCTAGTTTGTGCCATGGATTTCTGTTTTTCGAATGTCGAACCCCAATTAGACCAAATCCAATTTCCCGGTTCTTTTTCTCTTTATCTTTTAATTTCAACCCCATTTTAAAAGGACGTAAAGCCGCGAATTTGACGAAAATAATTTGACAAAACCACAATTTTTGTTATGCAAAAGTGCTCTTATGTTTCACAGTTAAATTGATTTGAACGCATTCGAATTGATTAAATAATGTAACTTGAAGGCGAGAATTTACTGGCTTTATCGAAAAACTATGCCATAGTTTTTCTTCACAATCGTTTTAACCGATCACTCACGGACATATCCGGCACTTCGCAAATAGCAAATAACCAACAAAACACGATATCAATTTGGTAAAAGTTGCGACATTGCGATGATATAAACGAATTTGCCCGAAGTGGTCGGAAGTAAACAGAACTGTGCGTTATACTTTCCGATTCACGTGTATATAATTTAATACCTCAGATGCATTCTGACTATCTAATCGCCACGAACAGCAACTGTGTATTATTCTATCGGTAATTGGGCATTATCAGATCAAAAACTTTTTGTTATTTCAAATGAAGCTCAGTAATGCTTTCAGTAAAATGTACAGCACCAGTGTCGACAACAGCAATCCGAGATAGGTTTCATGGAAGTTTACGCTATAAATAGAAACAAATACGGCTGCACGTTGAAAATATTATTTGGTCTACCCTCTTCCAAATGCTACCATTAACCTGACCTGAAAGATACCACCAGCGTTCAAGGACTTGAAAGACTAATTTTGTGACAGCAATAATAGCTCGGCAATTATAAATAACACGGATTTGAAACCTCGCGTACTATTTCTGGTCATTCAAATTTGGGTGCAGCGTCTATACATTTTCATCGGCAATGTGGACAATATGAATGTGGATTTTACATTTTTTTATGTTTTATTTTCAACCTTAATTTTGTATTCATCCTTTCATAAGTTTGGGATTATAATCTCCTCCAAAATCTCATCTAAAAGTCTTTGCCATCCTTGGAAATTATAAACGGTTAATGTCAAAATGGCCAGTGACGCCACAGGAGGTTAAAATTTAAATGCGTCTGATTTTCACGAAATTCTAGCATTTTGTAAAGTTCCAAAAATTATAAAAAAAAACACATGTGTTTTAGAATTTTTAACATCATCCGTCATCCTTTACCTTTTCTGAAATGTCATGTTTTCATATGTTACCCTGCATGCTCTCCTATTTTGTGATAGTCCAACCCCAGAAACTACAAGAGATACAACTTTACATAAACCAAAAGAATACTTGAACTTATTCAACGTCACATTCTCATTAACATTGACGTAATATATTCAACGCTATTTATTTATTTATATTTATTTATTTATTGGTATTTTATGCCACACCAGCAGCCAGGGCTATATCGTGACGATGAAAAGTATGTATTATAAATTAGGTCAGTAGTTTCTATGACGTAAATAAGAACGTGTCGATAAACTATGAGGAATAAAAATTAGTAGTGAACAGATTAATTAGAAAACGAGATCACTTGTGTAAAGAATTCTGTGCCGTGTAAATCAACCTGTTGAACAGATGAGAAATTAAAAAAATAAAAACAATTTAAAATTTATTAAAAAGGTTGCTTTCCTTCAGGAACGCCAACATCTTATTAGAATTTGTGTTATAAAATAGGTCTGACAAGATTAAAATATGTACAGTGTAAAAGAATGTGTTCCGCTGTCAACACCTGCTGTACAGAACACATTCTGGTCGTATATCAAATGAATTTTAAAATCAGTGAAAGACTTGGTTAAAGCATGTTTTCCTGCATCGTCTCCTCTGTCCAGGTAACCAACAAAACATGATATTATATTGGTCAGACATGAGAGTATTCAAATTCTCACGAAGTTCTAAAATGAAAGGGTTCTTTCGCTTGGGGTTAAATAATGCAAGTAAAGAGGGAAGAGAGTCGGAAAATAAAATCGACTTCCTTTCCTGCACATTTTTAATGTGTTCAAGCGCAAGTTGTGAAGCTTTAACTTCAGCTATGAAAATAAAACGTTTATTTGGTATTCGGATTGAGGTGACGTGATCACCAGTATCAACGGCTGGCGATAAACCATCTGTAGATCTATCTGTATAGATCCCTTTATATGCTCTGTACTTGGTCTTGATTTCAGCATATTGCTGTTTAAACTGTGAGGAATTTATTTCGGACTATTTGGGGGAATCACGGTTCAACATAACTGTAGGTTTTTTAAGATGCCAAGGAGGAAAATGTGGATTCCGATTTGCTTTTATACTATCAGATTCAATTTTGGCGGACTCCACATGAGGTTTAATTCTAATTCTTGATGGAGGAATATGTTTCTTGTGACGGTTAAAAAATTCAATATTTTGAGGGTCTGAGACAGCTATAAGCACGGTTCAATGGATTAGCAAACGGTTTCGAAACATATTGGAGTGACAGTTTAATTCTGTGCTTCTCAAGAGAAGGCTTCAACAAGTATTGAATATATTGGTGATGTCCGAAAAGCACCCAGGCTAATTCGAATACCTCTATTATGAATTGCATCAAGTGGTTTGAGATACCGATTTCTTTATAAAGCCGTGAGCCATACAAACATAATCTAATTTGGATCTATTAAGTGATCTATGCTGATGTGTATTGTTCTTTGGTCAACACCCCAATCCGTGCTGCCAACCACACTGAGGAGGTTAAATGCTTTTTCACATCTCACTCTTATTTGTTTTATATGAGAAGTTAAATTCAGTTTGTTGTCAAACAACAAACCTAAGAATTACACTTCTTTAACGACATTAAAGGTACTCCCATCTATTTTCAACTCTGGATCGAGGTAATGTTTCCGAAGTTAACAAAAATGAACACACTTTGTTTTTTGTCTTTGAAAACTTGAAACCATTTTCAATGACCCATTTTTGGAATTTTATTTAAGCACAACTGAAGTTTGCGCTCTACAGCGTTCATGTTTTTGAACCTATGGAAGATTAAAAGTCATCTACATACAATGAAGAGCCCACCACATTCTCATTTGCACCAATAATGCTATTGATTTTCTCTGAGAAAAGTATAACAGATAAAATACTACCTTGCGGAACACGCAGTTCCTGTCCGTGTGGATCAGATAACGTTGACCCAACACGAATTTGAAATTGCCGTTTCATAAATAAATGTTCTACAAAAAAGAGGCATACGACCTCTCAACCCCATGCCAAAGAGATCTTTTAATATCCCATATGTCCACGTTGTGTTATGCGCTTTCTCCAGATCAAAGGAGATGGCGACCACATGTTTTTTTTTTTCGGGCGAATGCATTTCTAAAAAAACGTTTCAAGTCTAACAAAATGATCCACAGTACTTCTCTGGTTTTTGAAACCACACCGAATATTCGCATGTAGATTGTTCGATTCCAGAAACCAGACAAGCCGATCATTGATCATCCTTTCCTTCTTTTACACAGACAACATGTTAATGGAATTGGGCTGTAATTACTTGGGTTGCTGCGATCTTTATCAGGCTTTGGAAAGGGAATTATCGTAACTTTTCGGCAGAAAGGTGGAAACTGGACAGTCACCCGTATGTCATTAAAAATAAATAGTAAAAGTTCAAATGGAGTTTGAGGCAGATGTTTTAAAAGTTGATAGTTTATTTCATCGGGTCCAGTAGCAATATCCTTTGCTCTATGTAAATAATTACTTAACTCTTTCATAGAAAAGGGACGCTGTAATCCTCTACATTATTGGCGTAAATCTAATATTATGTTTTTCCTGTTGTATTTTAATTTTAATGAATTCAGGATTATAATTTTTCAACGACGAATGTTTAGAAAATGTGGAGGTCAATTTGTTTGAAATGTCTTGTTTTGATGTAATGAGTGTGTTGTTATCTTCATGTGTTGTACAGTTGATTTCGTTTCTTTTCCTTTCATTTTTTAATAATTTTCCAAATTTTGTTAATGGGTGTATGCTGGTTAAGTTTCCCAAGAACATTTCTTTTTTTTTGGTTTTATAAGCCGTCTTGTTTTTGTCCGATTTATACGTAGTTTGTCCAATTTTTGTGTGGTTGGTGACTTATTAAATTCCGGTTCAGACGTTTTGCGATCCTATATAGCCTGTTTACAATTGTTATAAACCATGGTTTTGTCAAACGTTTTGGATTTGCCGAGGTTTTAGGAATAACTCTGTTTGCAATGTCAAGTAGCTCTGTAGTGAAATGTTCTATTTGGTCAGCATTTTCCTGAAATTTTTCCCATGTGAGGCGTTCAGAACAAGGCGACGAGAAAGTGTCCCAGTCAGCTGTTTTAAAGTTTCACTGGAGCACCCTCTCATCGTCTGCCGTAACCACACTCTCCAACACAATTGGAAAGTGGTCGCCCCCGCACATGTTGCCTTCTACCTTCCATGAAAATTCGAGGGAGATAGAAGGGCATGCAATTGTAAGATCAATTGAAGAGTACGAACCAGGTAAGTGTCTGATCCATCACTGAACAAACACAAGTCGAATTTTGTAATGAGCTCTTCTACAGTTTTAGCTTTTAAATCTTCCTTGTTGCAGGAATCTCCCCAAAGAGGACCGTGTGCATTAAAATCACCCATCACAATGTATGGGGTGGGAAGTATGGGTATGAGCTGTTCAACATCATTCAGCTGAAGGGCTTTATCTGGTGAAATATAAATTGAACATAATGCTATAATTGCCTTGTCTAATGTTAGACTACAGCAGTAGCCTGTAAACTTGTATGTGAAGATACAGAACTGTGAATGATGTCGTTTCTAATTAAAACAGACTTTCCATGGATATGAAGATCGATTTCGTCTGCCCAAGTGTTAGAAGAAATCTAATGCGTTACAATGGAATGATCCTGAGAGTCCGGCTTCTGTAAAAGAGCTTAGTGCATGCAAAAAGCAGCAGGTTTATATTTTGACAAAAAGGCCCAGCATCTTAAAATTTGCTTTAAATTGTGTTTAAGTGTATTATTCATGTTTGGGTGGTGACTTGGGTGGTGGACATCAGGGCGAAATTGCTCCCGTGTTTTACGTGGGGTCCTACCCTTAGAGAAATTCAGGCGTAGTTGACTGGAGAACGTATCATCGATACATTCATGGACTAACATGTCCTTCATCCCTTCAAACATGTTGCTAGTGACAACATTTGTTTAAATAATTAGGTGTTCTGTTTGAATTTACTTTTTGTTGTTTTTTTTTTTTTTGTTTTCTTTTTCTTGACTTTGTTTCTGACTCTTACTTAGGTTTTGTTGTTATGGTCTGATTGTTCCTTGCCAGCAAGAGCTGTCAGTGGAGCACATTATTTTACATTGCACTGACTTAATCATGTTAGAGGGCAGTGTTTTACAGCTGGATCTCTATGAGATTTATTTTATCATACGAGCCCACACAAAATTGTATCATTTCTGAAAGTAATCAACCTTTTTAGTAAATTTTAAAATTGTTTTTATTCTTTTACTTTCGACTTTACAAGTCTCAATTCATCAGGTTCATTTATAAATTATTCACTTCTGTTATCTCATTACCTATTGTTCTTCAAATCACTCCTGTCTTTTACTTTTCTCTTGCATTTATTTTCTATTTTTTTAATCTTTTTACTTCATATTTGACATTGACATATTTTACTTTCCACCGTTTTCTCGCCGCGATACAGCCTTAGCTGCTGTCCTAAGTCAGAATGAGAATCATGGTAACTAAAAGCATAACCCCGTTTGTGTTTTGTGTTTGGTATAGTAGCCATATTTAAAGTATTCAGGGTTCTTCATTTCATGCCTCCCCACCCTTACTCCGAGCCCATCCAAGGGGGGTATGTTCCAGCCTAACAAGAGGTGGTGACAAAACCAAGAGTACATGAAGAGTATACTCCCCCAGCGTTGATGCTAATGCATACTGCTGGAGGACTGACCAGTCGATTGCGTTGGTAGTGCCAAGCCGCGGCTGTCATCCAACCAATCTTTTTGTGAAACTAGTATAATTACAATGACTACAGATAACTGACGCAGACTGCTACAAAACCGCATATGTTATAAAAGCTCGAAATTCAGTAAATGTCATTACACGACGGCAATGATAAAATTGATTTAAAAGAAATGACTGATTGAATGACCATCCAATGACCCCCCCCCCCCCCCGCCCCGACATGCCACCCTTTTGGGGGCTCCAGATTGGCCAGAACGGCCGTCCGATCTCCAATCTTGGAGATTTCCTTAACCGGGGCCACTGCGTCCTCAACTGCCAGAATTCCTTCATCCGGAGCCTTCGAAATGCACCTCGCGGGAGAACAAGGTGCCTGCAAATTGTTAATGGCAGGAACCATCTTGGACCGGGGATGCGTATTTTGGATATTGCGGAGCAAACCTGCTCAATTGAACAAATCTGCTCATTTTAAATAAGCAAACCCACTCAATTTTGCAGGCCGCCTTCTATCCACCACTCGAGGGCCCGTCTAGAGCCACCCCCCCCCCCCCTAGGATTCAACGCTATGGCTCGTTCCGTTTAATGGAATATGGAGATTCGCTTTGCTACCACATATCAGTATCAGATCCTCAAAATGTTGTTTTTTACAGAAACCAGCAACACATTCTTCCACTGGATATTAGAATTAAATCTCAAACGGAGACCGCCACACTTGAACCAAATTCGGTAACAGAGAACCGTGGATTACATATTCCTCATTGGCATCTGAGAATACGTTATTTTGGACCTTCCTAGGGGGGGTTTGATCATCTCCTACTAGGCGGGTCCTCAGGTGGCGGATAGAGGACGGCCTGCTCAATTGGGCAGGTTTGCTAATTTCTAATTGGCAGGTTTGCTCAATTGAGCTTGTTCGCTGCGAAATACGCAGCCCCGGACCAAAATGATCAATCCTGCTAATACCATCTGGCAGGCACCTTGTTCTCCCATGAGGTGCGTTCCGAAGACCCCGGAAGAAGGAATCCTGGCAGTTGAGGACTCGGGCCCCGGTTAGGGCAGTTTCCAAGGATGGAGATCAGGTCGTAAACTCTGTTTGGCCCTGGTCTCCATTTTTTCAGATAATGTCCAACACACTGCTTTGGCCCCAATTTCGGGAGTAGATGGATGGTCGGATGGCCCGTTCTGACCAATCGGGAGCACCCAACCCCAAAAATATCGGGTGTCACGTCGGGGGGCATTGGGTGATCATTCCATCAGTCATTTCTTTTTATTCAATTTGATCATTGATACGGAGTGTTGACTTTCAATGCCATTTTTAACCTTTTAACATACACTTTTGTTGCGCTGTCTGCATCAATTCTTCGTAGCCATTGTCATAGCTAAAGTTACACAGAATGATTGGTTGAATGACCACCACGACCTGGCACTTCCCAAACACTCGACGGGTCAATCCGCGAGCGGTATGCTTTAGCATCAACGTTCGGGGAGTATGTTACCTTTTAGTGTACTTCTGGTGATGTTCGTTGGATAACCGCGACATAACCCCCCAGGTAGGACTCAGAGTAAGGGTGGAAGGCACTGGTAACGAGACTATAACATTTCACAGCATGGCACAAACAACCAAACTCAAGAGACGATGTGTAGATACTCATTTCTTAGACTCTGATTCAGATATTGACAATTTAGCTTATAATACTGATAAAAAGAACTGGCCAAAATATATTTTGGTTAAATCTGTCGACGACAACAGGCCTCTAAACAAACTGAACCCGTTTGTTATAGAAAAAACAATTCAAGGTATCGCCGGAACTGTAAAGTCTGTTCGCAAATTAAGATCGGAGAACGTCATAAGAACTCGTGGGTTGGCAGACATTCCAGAAATTGAAATAGCCCATGAGCTTAAAGAACAAGAGGTTTCTAAAGTCAAAAGAATTGAAATTAAAAAAGATGGAAATAAAGTAAAAACAAATACATATATCATGACTTTTAATACATCACGACCACCCAAGACAATGCAAATTGGTTACTTGAACGTCAAAGTTGATTTGTATATCCCAAATCCTCTGAGATGTTTCAAGTGCCAAACATATGGACACAGTCAAAATGCCTGTAGAGGCCAAACCATATGCTTCAAATGCGGTGAAAATCATGATCAGCCATGTACAAATACTACAAGCAAATGTGTCAATTGTAAGGGCAATCACTTTCCGTCATCCAAAAAATGCCCAATATGAAAGAAAGAACAGCTCATTCAAAAAACAAAATGTGAAAAAAATATTACTTTCAAAGAGGCCAGAGACATCGTTACTTCCATGCCTGGCATGAACATATCTCTCCCGTCTTATGCAACGGTAACTAAACAAAATCCGCCAACAGCGTCAATCGAATGCCAATTGATTTATTGATTTATTGGTGCTTAACGCCACATCAGCAGCTAAGGCTATATCGTGGCGAGAAATCAGAGAAAAGTAAAATGTCAATATTATGAAGTAAAAGATTGAATAAAAACAAAGGATAATCACAATAGACATGTCAGAGACAAGAAAAATTTAAAGAACAATGAGTAATGAGATAAGTGAAAAATGTCTACTTCTAAATCAACCTGATGAATTGAGACTTGATGAGTCTAGATTAAAAGAATAAAAACAATTTTAAAATTTGTTAAAAAGGTTGATTACTTTCAAAAATGATACAATTTTGTGTGGGCTCGTATTGTAAAATAGATCTCTAAGGGATCCAACTGTGAAGTACTGCCCTCTAACAAGATTAAAATCAGTACAATTTAAGAGAATGTGCTCCACTGACAACACCTGCTGACGTGGAACACATTCTGGTCGCATATTACCCTCCAACAGAAAGGAATGTGTAAGTCGTGTGTGACCAACATGACATCGTGTCAGAATAACATGATCTTTTCTACAGAGGTTACTGGATGGGTAGTGATCAAATATGTTTGGTCGGAAGCGATGGAGCTTGTTATTTGTCGCCCCATCCCATTCCGCCTGCCACATAGATTTGATGTAACAACTAATATGAGGCTTAAAATCACTGAAAGGGATCTTAAAATCAGTGAGAGGCTTTGTTAAAGCCTGTTTTGCCGCACTGTCTGCTCTGGTATTACCAGCGATACCTACATGTCCAGGTAACCAGCAAAACACGATATCATATTGGTCAGACATGAGAGTTGTTAACTTCTCACGAAGTTCCAAAATGAGAGGGTTCTTCAACCTGGGGTTGAGCAAAGCAAGCAAAGAGGAAAGAGAGTCAGAAAAAATAATCGTCTTCTTTTCCTGTACATTTTCGATATGTTCAAGTGCAAGTTGTATGGCTTTAACTTCAGCTGTGAAAATAGAACTCTGATTCGGTATTCTGATTGAGGTGATACCATCACCAGTAACAGCAGCTGATGATACTGTGTCACCATTTTTAGATCCATCTGTATAGATCCTTGTATATGCACTATACTTGGACTTTATTTCGGCATATTTTTGTTTGAATACCAATTCCTTGCAGTTCAAACAAAACTATGCCGAAATAAAGTCCAAGTACAGTACATATACAAGGACCTATACGGATGGATCTAAAGATAGTGACAAAGTATCATCAGCTGCTGTTACTGGTGATCATGTCACCTCAGTCAGAATACCGAATCAGAGTTCTGTTTTCACAGCTGAAGTTAAAGCTATACAACTTGCGCTTGAACACATGGAAAATGTGCAGGAAAAGAAGTCGATTATTTTTTCTGGCTCTCTTTCCTCTTTACTTGCTTTACTCAACCCCAGGTTGAAGAACCCTCTCATTTTGGAACTTCGTGAGAAGTTGACAACTCTCATGTCTGACCAATATGATATCGTGTTTTGCTGGTTACCCGGACATGTAGGTATCGCTGGTAACACCAGGGCAGACGGTGCAGCAAAACAGGCTTTATCCAAGCCTCTCTCTGATTTTAACATCCCTTTCAGTGATCTGAAACCACATATCAATAAGTACATCAAATCTGTGTGGCAGGCGGATTGGGATGGAGCGATAAATAACAAGCTCCATCGATTCCGACCATATATTTGTGTTCACTACCCGTCTAGTAACCTTTATAGAAAGGATCTTGCAGTATTGACGCGGGGTCATATTGGTCATACAAGACTAACACATTCCTTTTTGTTGGAGGGTACTGTGCGACCAGAGTGTGTTCCCTGCCAGCAGGTGTTGTCAGTGGAACACATTCTTTTACATTGTACAGATTTTAATCATGTCAGAGGGGAGGTTTTTTCTATAGGATCTCTGAGAGATCTTTTCTATCGTACGAGCCCGAATATGATTCTTTCGTTTTTGAAATCAATCAACCTTTTTAATAAATTTTAAAATTGTTTTTATTATCTTAACTAGAGTCTTTAGGTCTTAAATTCACCAGGTCGATTTGTGAGCTATTCATATTTCCTGTTTATTCGCGCATCACTGTTCATGCCACATTGTCTTTATCATTTTTATTGTAGTTGATTTTTACTCGTCTTTGTATTTCATTGCTGCCGTGTTTTTTTTTGTTTTTTTTTTTGTTTTTTTCTTTTAACGTTTTCTCGCCACGATATAGCCTTAGCTGCTGATGTGGCGTTAAGCACCAGTAAATGAATATTTTGGACCTTGCTTCCTGAGACAAACTCTTTGCAATTCATGCAAAATAAACTGAAATAATGCCAATGTATATGACGTGTAAAGCATCAAAACAGGTGGATTTGAAGGTGGTGATAAAGTATCATTTGCTGCTGTGATACTTGATCAGATCACCTCAATTAGAATGCTAAATAGGAGTTCTATATTCACACATTCATTTAGCATACATTTATAACTGTCGCTCAATCAGATCGAGAATGGACGGGAAAGAAAGTCTACCATTTTTTCAAACTCTCTTTCCTCTTTGCAGGTTATACGCAACCCAAGGTTGAAGAACCCTCTGATACTGGAATTCCATAAGAAGTCGTCTATGCTAATGTGTCACCAATATGCTATGTGTTTTGCTGGTTGCCTAGACATGTAGTAAGGTTCGGTCTAATGAGAGGGTCATATGATTACGTTTTGTAGATTCTTTTTCAAAAAAAATTGAAAAGATAATATTTAACATCATCATAAATGTTTGATATCGTCAGCGTTGAATAAACGGTCAAATATTTTTTAAGAATTTTATTCTGGTCCTCATTACCGTGTGCAAGAATTCCATTTACGTCGTCAGTGACTGCGTTAATTACTTTGATGAAAGTTACCGTGTGTTATGCTATTATTCACCACGGTATTGTTTGTTTACACACACTATTCTTCCCTTTGGAACACGTAAAGCATTCTTACTGATGCATTTGTCTATTGGCTTCGCGTCATATTCAACAGATTTGTTGAATAAAGCATATGTTCTTAACAACTCTTAGGGATCCTTTTGAAACAAAAGAATAACGCCAGTGGTGTATGACAACCGGATTTTACTTGACGTCATCTTGGTTATGAATTTCACAGCAGCTGACCGACAATTAGAAAAGAACAAATACTTAACACCGTTTGGGAAGAAAAACACAATAGTTTAGCGGAAGAATTGACTTAACTTAAGTTTCGGATGGGGAGGCGTGGCTTTTGTATATTTATCATGAAGTCAGAGTGAATGTGAAATACCAAAACATGTCTTATCATCCTAACTTATATAAAACAGTCCACGCGATACATCCCACGTACGTAAATGCTGTGGCAACTCGATTACCAGTACTAGTGATGAGTGGTTTGCGTCATTCGTCGATATCGGAACACAAACGACAACGCTTGATCCACCTTGAAAAACCCATTTTGCCTTTACTTTCTTTAAATAATGTTTTGTACATTTTTTCGAACCACGTGATATTTTTTATTTGAATAACAACATTCAGTTTAAATTAATGTTTGTAACTCATTTGAGGTGAAACAATATGCCGGTTTGTGAAAACAGTGCATGATCTCTCTCTCTCTGTCCGGTCAGCTGTCATATCTATCAACTATCGGTTTGCAATTCATGTCAGTTGCAATTCGCGAATAAATGTATTCCTGGATAGAAAACTTTCGTTCCTATCACAAGTACTAGAACAGTTGATTGACTCATCGGGTAGACATGAGGTTCACGAAAAGATAATTTTTGACATTTTGCACCAAGATTTCCGATGACTCTGGAGGTATTTTGTTTTAAAGATTTCAATTGATGACACATGGCAAATCACTCATATGAGGGAAAATTCTATTTCCGTAGCTAGTACTGTTTTTTGGCCCATTTCATTTCTACACTTTCTGGGTTTTTTTAAAATTTAATTTAGAATTCTAAGCCAGAAACGGCGATAAATCAGCAACGACACGTCTGAATAACCGATGGGCACATCCCCAAATGTTTGTTAATTTTCAGGCAAACTTTCAGTTACTCAACATGACAAAATAAAAATAAGAAAAGGAATAAGAATATACAGAAAGTTAACAAATATTCCGAAAAAAAGTTGTGTCCACAGGCGGGTGGCTAGACGGGCGGCAGAACACTTTGTTGCGAGGGTGGGTGAGAGGGGGGGGGGGTGAGTCGATGATTTTAGCAAGTATTCGGTATACGGCTCTAGGGGTGTGGTATTTATAATAAGGTATTTATTTCAACACCTTGGGAAATTTCACGACTGATAGAAGACAAATGCAGAAATGTCAAACCAAGAACGAACCGGTGTGATTTGTTTAAACCAGACTATTTCATCAACGATTTTCAAACTTTTAAGATCCACTAAAATAAAAACTGCAAACATTCAAACACACAGTAATAAGTCCAAACACAAGAGGTTTCTCGTACCTGGGGAGTTAAAAATTCCAGGTGTGCACTGGGACATTTTCTAACAAGAAGTTTGAAGTACTAATATATTAGTCAGCAGCTTGCAAGATGACAGCGGGTGGGGGTAGGATGGGTTGAGATGAATATTGATTTCAGAGAGTTGGGTATCTAGTTGGTACCTAAGTGGGATGCTGATTCGAGTTAGTAATCTGAAGTTAAAGAGCCTGCAAAATTTATTTATTTTGGTTTAACGACACTTTCAACGCCCAGGGGGTCATCTCGTGTCGGTCAGTTTTGCGGGTGGCGGAAGCCGGACGGAAAGAACGACCGAGCAACGGCGAGCAACTGTCAGACTCCACAAGGTACTAGCTGCACACAAGCAGGGTTAGAATTGGTTGACAACAAGTGTACTATCGACGTGTAGTACTCCTTAGTACACAACGCCACCTTTTCCCCCACGTGGGCAATTGGATTGAGTGTCTTGCCCAATGACACAACGCGGTTGCCGCAGAGGGGATTCAAAGCGAGGACCGCTCGGTTGCAGCCTGCGTCTCTACCTTATGAGGCACCGCGCTCTTGAGATTTGGCGTTTGCACTCCCATTTCAGCTGTATTAGATGTACATGTGGTTCATTATATTGGCATATAATGGCATAATTCCGACTGTTACCTCCGACATAGCCAGTCACATCTCCTGGTTGAGAAAAGAGGACAACGTCTTATTCTTCTGTGAGATTCGTGCTGAGGGCAATGGAGGTCAGGATCCAGGGTGGTTGAGGATTACAATGGCCCAGGTTGGGCAATCCTCATTGAGAATACTGTTCGATATATCACCTTTAGCCCTCAGAACATGATAGAGGTTAGTAGAACCAGACTCGGTTCGGTCAACCGGAAGCCCCAAAAATGAACGCCACGTCGTGACATGGATTAGTCTCTAAACTGGGCAGTCTGTTATAATCTCTAGCTTTCTTTTATGATTGTAATCCTTATGAATAATTCCTTATTTTTTCAAATCACGTTCCCTGCTCTGTCTGTTTGATACGGGATATTATTTTTTACAACGACCTTCAATGTTTGATGCAGCCAGTTGATCGACTACTCTGCGATGGCGCGGTTTCACGGGTCAGTCGGTCACTGATGCATTACCCTGGTCGATTATGCCCTTCATGTAGTCTCGGTTTGTCAAAACCTCATGGTGGGGTGGGACATTACTCCTAGGCTGGGCGCGGAGTAATTGTGGGAAGCATAGATTGAATTGCAATACATCATTCCATGGAAACAAAACAAAATAAATGACTGAAACTAGGCTGAGATTTATTTTCATATATCTCAGATTCGACAATTATTTCAACATCGAATAAATGGCAAAAATCTGTAACAATGTATGCAAGTAACGAAGGTAAAAAAGCAACTGATATTATCTCCTTTACCTTAAACATTTTTAAAAGAAATTGCTGGTACTGTAAAGAATGTAAAACATGGGGCTGCAGCAACACTATTTGAATGTACTGGGAAGACCCAAGCATTACAGTTATTGAATACTGTCAAACGAGTAGATGTGGAGGACAGTGCTTGTCCACACAGGGCACTTAACAAGAGAAGAGGTGTAGTTAAAACTAGAGAGTTATATGGCATTGATATACTCAAAATTAAAACTGAATTAAAACCACAGTGTGTAACTGACGTCAAAAATATTGAAGTAATAAAAACACATTCTTATATTCTCTCATTCGATTGTTCTCAACCGCCAAAATCTATCTGAATCAACAACATCAAGTGTTGGGTCAACGTTATCTGACCTTCACGAACAAGAATTGGGGATTCCACTGGGGTAGTATTTTATCAGTTACAATGTTTTCGGTGAAAATGAATCGTATCATCGATACAACTGAGAATATGGTAGATTCTTCATTGTATGTCGATGGCTTTTGAATCTGCTATAGTGGCAAAAACATGCATGCTATCGAGCGCAAACTTCAGCTGTGTTTAAATAGAATTGAAAAATGGGCCACAGAAAAAGGTTTTAAATTTTCAAAGCCAAAAACAAATTGTGTTCATTTTTGTAAGCTTCGGAAAACATCACCTCGATCTGGAGTTAAAAATCGATGGTAGTTCTATTAAGGTTGTTAAGGAAGTGAAATTCTTAGACTTGTTGTTTGACAACAAACTGAATTTCACTTCTCACATAAAAGAACTAAAGGTAAAATGCAAGAGGGCACTGAACCTCTTGAAGGTTGTTGGTAGCACTGATTGGGATGCTGACCAAAAAGCATTAATCCATCTGTATAGATCACTTGTCAGATCAAAATTAGATGGTTGTGTGGTTTACGATTCGGGGAGAAAGTCATACCTCAATCCACTTGATGCAATTCATAATAGTGGTGTTAGAATTAGTTTGGATGCATTTAGAACATCACCAATAGATTCAATTCTTGTTGAAGCGGAGTAGCCTTCTCTTGAGAAGCGCAGAATTAAACTCTCACTCCAATATGCCTCAGCCAAGGAATGTTTGACCATCCCCTACCAGGCGGGTCCTCAGGTGGCGGATAGAGGACAGCCTGCTCGATTTGGCAGGTTTGCTGGTTTTAAATTAGCAGGTTTGCTCAATTGAGCTGGTTTGCTGCTGAATATATAAATACGCAGCTTCAGGCTAAAATGGTCAATCCTGCTAATGCCATCTTGCAGGCACCTTGTTCTTCCGTGATGTGCGTTCCGAACGTCTCGGAGGAAGGAACACTGTCAGTTGAGAACAGACTGGGCCCCGGTTAGGGCAAATTCCCAGGATGGATATCAGGCCATAAACACTACTTTGTCTCTGATCTTCATCATGGAGGTACCTGTTCAATACACAGCTGTGGCACCAACTTCGGGAGTAGACGGATGTTCGGACGGCCCGTTCTGGCCAATCGGGAGCCCCCACCCCAAAACAACACTGAGTGTCACGTCGGGGGCATTGGGTGGTCATTCAGTTAGTTATTTCTTTTAGATTTGTTTTATCATTATTACTGTATACTGACTTTTAATGATTTTAATATTTTTTTAACATCTTCCTTTTTGTTGCATTGTCTGTGTTGTTAGTCAGTAGTATTTTTTGTTTACTCGTTTTTAAGGAAATAGTTGGTTGAACCACCGCCACGACCTGGCACTTCCAACAAACTCTACGGGTCAATCGGCCAGCGGATATGCAGTTGCATCAACGCTGGTCGAATATACTGTTCAAGCACTCTTGGTGTTGTTCGCTGGATTTCCGCAACGTAACCCCCAGGTTGGGCTCAGAGTTAGAGCGGGAGCCATAAACAGAAGAATTTTTACTTACAATTATAATGAAAAACCAAAACAACAAAATTCAAAAACGGGGATATTCATGTGACTCTGACTCTGAACATATAGCAACTCAAAGAATTATTTGGCCAACATTTCTAATCGTATTAGGAAGGGAAACAAGCCACTCAAATGAACCCATTTGCATTGGAAAAGGCTATCAAGGGAATTGCAAGCACTGTCAACAGTGTTTAAAAAAGTACGATCAGGAGGATTATTAATAGAGTGCAATAGAGAAAACCAGGCACGAGATGTACTACAAATGACAAAGCTAGTTCACTTAAAAGTTAAAGTTTAACCCCCACAAAAACACCCAATAGCAGCAAGGACGTTCTATGAATAAGAAAACTATCCGGCGTAGATGAACTCGAAATGAAAACAGAGTTACAATCACAGGGTTTAAGTGATGTCAAAAAAATAGAAATACGAAAGGATGGAGACACAATAAAAACAAACACCAATATATTTACATTCAAGACTGTACAATCACCGAAATATATCAAGGTCGGTTACATGAACATCAAAGTGGATTTATATATTCCAAATCCACTTCGATGTTTCAAATGCCAAAAATATGGACACGGACAAAATAGTTGTAGGGAAGAAGAAACACGTTTTAAATGTGGCCAACAACATCAGGACCCATGTAATAACGCCGTTAAACGCTGTAACTGCCAGGACAATCATACTGCATCTTGTAAGGATTGTTGTGTGTGGAAAAAACAAAAAAATATATATATAGAGAGGTAAATGTGAAAAGCAGATAAGTTTTAACGAAGCCAGAGAAATAGTTACAACAATGCCTAGTATGAGTTCATCAACCACATATGCGACCAAAGTAACACAAAGCGTTACCACTAAATCTATTGCGTGCCAAACACAACAAACGTGGTTAAACGACAGTGTTTTGCCAACCTTGATAGAACGTTTTACCAGTTCACAACCTCAAGAAACTGAACCAAAATCAACTCCAACTCCAAGCACAATTCCAATAACAGCAGACATATCAAATAACAATCCGAAGAAAGATCAGAATAAACCTAAAACAGTCGAGATCAAAGAAAAGGAAAACAATGAGACCAGAAAAATGATCCAACTAAATCGAAACCAGAATTACAAAACCTTAGTCAGAGACAAAGAAGGAAATGCAACAGAGAGCAAAAGGGAAAAGAAAAAGAACACCAAAATTAAACTCAAACAGAACGCCTAAATATCATAGAAATCGTGTTTCGAACATATTTGAAGGGTTGCAAGATATGGATATTGATGAATGTATCAACAAGACTTTTTCCAACAAAATGCACCTGAGTTCGTCTCAGGGAGTGTCTCCAAACAGAAAATCACCAAGGAAACCTTATGGGGCCATTTCGCCCTTACGCTCACCTTCCAAATCTCCAACTAAACATGAATAGTACAAATAATAATAAATTAATACAATGGAATTGCCGAGATTTTAAGGCAAATATTAATGAGCTGGGCCTTTTATGTCAAAAATATAAACCTGCTGTTTTTTGGCTCGCAGGAAACACCCATGAAGAAACCTGACACAAATGATCATGCTGTTCTCATGGGTTATACTTCATATAATGCTTGGGCAGATGAAAATGACCTTCATGTACGGGGAACGTCTGTCTTGGTCAGAAACGGCATTATTCACGGTTCTGTATCTTTACAATCAAATTTACAGGCTGTAGCAGTACACCTGACCTTAGACAAGACAGTCACATTATGTTCCATTATTTACGTGTCTCCAAATAAACCACTTCAGCTTAATGATCTTGATCATCTGATTTATCAGCTCCCAACTCCGTACATTTTATTGGGAGATGTTAACGCCGATAGCCCCCTTTGAGGTCATTTTTCTGCAGGAAAGAAGACATGAAAGGCAAAACAATAGAAGAACTTGTTACAAAATATGATTTGTGTTTGTTCAGTGATGGGTCAGACACTTACTTGCACCCCGCATCTGGTTCCTACACTTCAATTGATCTTTCAATCACATGTCCTTCTATCTTCCTCGACTGTTCTTGGAAGATAGAAGATGACTTGTGGTGGAGTTACCACTTTCTAATTGTGTTGGAGAGTGTAGTTGCGATGGGAGAGTTCTCTAGTGGAACTTTACAAAAAGCTGATTGGGACACTTTCTCATTGCTTTGTTCTGAACGCCTCACTCGGGAGAAATTTCAGGATAGTGCTGACCAAAAAGAACATTTTCCAAACGAGTTGCTTGACACTGCAAATACAGTCATCCCTAAAACCTCGGCAAATCCGAAACATTTCACCAAACCATGGTTTGATAATGAGTGCAGAAAGGCTATAAAGGATTGCAAGAAAATTGAACGGGAATTTAATAAGTCACCAACCACATCAAATTTAGATAAACTACGTATAGATCGGAAAAAAAACAAACGACTTTTTAAATAAAAAAAGAAAAGTTCTTGGGAAACTTATGTTTCTAAGATGAACCAAAACACCCTCATCACTAAAATTTGGAAAATGATTAAAAATATCAAAGGAAAAGAAACAAAATCAACTGTACAACACCTGATGGAAAACAACACACTAATTACATCCAAAAAAGAAATTTCAAACAAATTGACCTCCACATTTTCTAAACTTTCGTCGTCTGAAAATTGTAATCCAGAATTTATTAAAATTAAAAAAACAGCAAGAAAAACAAAAGATCAAATTTACCTCCAATAATTTAGAGGATTACAATGAACCTTTCTCTAAGAAAGAGTTAAGTCACTCTTTGCATAGAGCAAATGATACTGCTACTGGTCCCGATCAAATACACTGCAACATTTGAAAACATTCGCCACAATCCTCACTGGAACTTTTATTGTCAATTTTTAATGACTTTTGGGTGACTGGCCAGTTTCCACCTTCCTGGCGAAAAGCTACAATTATTTCCATACCAAAGCCTGATAAAGATCACAGCAACCCAAGTAATTACAGGCCTATCGCTTTAACAAGTTGTCTGTGTAAAACCATGGAACGGATGATCACTGATCGAATTGTCTGGTTTCTGGAATCGAACAATCTACTTGTTAATGTTCAGTATGGTTTCAGAAACCAGAGAGGTACTGTGGATCATTTGATTAGACTAGAAACGTTTATAGAAATGCCTTTGCCAGAAAAGAAATTGTGGTCCCAATTTTCCTTGACTTAGAAAAGGCATAAGAGACAACGTGGACGTATGGGATTTTAAAAGATCTTTTTAACATGGGGTTGAGAAGGCGTATGCCTCTTTTTATTGAATTTTGTTTAAAGGACTGCCAATTTCAGGTTCGTGTTGGATCAACTGTATCCGACCCGCACGAACAGGACTTGGGGGTTCCTCAGGGTAGTATCTTACCCGTTACCCTTTTTAGGTGAAAATTAATAGCATCATCGAAGCAATTGAGAATATGGTAGATTCTTCGTTATTTGTAGATGTTTTTTTTAATCTGCTATAGCAGCAAAAACATGAATGCTATAGAGCGCAAACTCCAGCTGTGCTTAAACAGAATTAAAAAATGGGCCACAGAAAACGGTTTAAAGTTTTCAAAAATGAAAACAAATTGTTTTTATTTTTGTAAGCTTCGGAAACATCACCACGATCCAGACTTAAACATTGATGGGAGTCCTACTAAAGTTGTTAAGGAAGTGAAATTCTTAGGTTTGTTGTTTGACAACAAATTGAATTTCACTTCTCACATAAAACAACTAAAAGTTAAATGTAAGAGAGCACTGAACGTACTGAAGGTTGTTGGTGGCACTGATTGGGGTGTTGACGAATAAACATCACTCCATCGGTATAGATCACTTGTTCGATCAAAATTAGATTATGGTTGTATAGTTTACGGTTCTGCAAGGAAATCATATCTCAAACCACTTGATGCAATTCATAATAGTGGTAGTAGAATGAGTCTAGGGGCTTTTCGAACACCACCAATAGATTCAATGTTTTTTGAAGGGAGGAGCCTTCACTGGAGAAGCGCAGAATTAAACTGTCTCTCTAATATGTATCTAAAGTTTTGGCTAATCCATCAAATCCTGCTTATAACTGTGTTTCAGAACCTCAAAATGTTAAATTAAAACATATTCCTCCATTGGGAATTGGAATTAAAAACCCCACTTGGAGGCAGCAGTCAACATTGATTCTCATTCTATAAACGTGAACCGTAAATCTCATATTCCTCCTTGACAGCTTAAAAAACCTACACTTATTTTAGACCTTGCTTCTACCAAAAAATCTGATACAAATTCTTTGCAGTTTAAACAAAAATATGCCGAAATAAAGTCCAAGTATAGTACATATTCAAGGATCTATACAGATAGATCTAAAGATGGTGACAAAGTATCATCAGCTGCTGTTACTGGTGATCATATCACCTCAATCAGTTCTATTTCCACATCTGAAGTTAAAGCTATACAGCTCGCGCTTGAACACATCGAGAATGTTCAGGAAAAGAAGTCGATTATTTTTTCCGACTCTCTTTCCTCTTTCCTTGATTTACTCAACCCCAAGTTGAAGAACCCTCTCATTTTGGAGCTTCATGAGAAGTTAACAACTCTCATCTCTGGCCAATATGATGTCGTGTTTTGCTGGTTACCCGGACATGTAGGTATCGCTGGCAACACCAAAGCAGACAGTGCAGGAAAACAGGATTTAACCAAGCCTCTCACTGATTTTAACATCCCTTTCAGTGACTTCAAACCACATATCAGTAACTACAACAAATCTGTGTGGCAGGCGGATTTGGATGGAGCGACAAATAACATTTTTGATCACAACCCATCCAGTGACCTTTGTAGAAAAGATCATGTTATTCTGACACGATGTCATTTTGGTCACACACGACTTACACCTTCCTTTTTGTTAGAGGGTAATATGCGACCAGAGTGTGTTCCATGTTAGCAGGTGTTGTCAGTGGAACATTCTTTTACATTGTACCGATTTTAATCTTGTTAGAGGGCTGTACTTCACAGTTGTATCCCTAAGAGATCTGTTTTATAATACGAGCCCACACAAAGTTGTATCATTTCTGAAAGTTACAAACCTCTTTAATAAATTTTAACATTGTTGTTATTCTTTTAATCTCGACTCACCAAGTCTCAATTCCTCAGGTTGATTTATACGTTATTCACATATTTCATTACTCATTGTTATTCTAATCATTCTTGTCTTTGACATGACTATTGTGGTTAATTTTTGTTTTTATTCGGTCTTCTGCTTCGTGATTGATAATGACGTTGTGCATACCCCTGTTTTCTCGCCAGGATATAGCCTTAGCTGTTGATGTGGCGTTAAACACCAATAAATAAATAAAAAAGAAAAGTTCTTGGGAAACTTATGTTTCTAAGATTAACCAAAACACCCCATCACTAAAATTTGGGTAATGATTAAAAAGATTAAAGGAAAAGAAACAAAGTCAACTGTACAACACCTGAAAGACAGCAACACACTAATTACATACAAAGCAGAAATTTCAAACAATATGGCTTCAACATTCTCGAAACATTCGTCGTCTGTAAAATGTAATCCAGAATTCATCAAAATTAAAAAAACAACAAGAAAAACAAAAGATTAAATTTACATCCAATAATTTAGAGGATTACAATGAACCTTTCTCTGTGGAAGAGTTGAGTTACTCTTTTCCATGAACAGGAAATTAGGGGTTCCTCGGGGAAGTAATTTATCAGTTACACCCCCGCCAGTCTATCGACCTCATCGTGGTGCGAGGGTGAACATCTACATTGGTAGATAGCCAACGGGTAGACATTACTTGTCCAGGTAGCCAACATTGATTCATATTAATTTCAGTTCTTTTGCTCTTTCAGTTTTGATTTCAATTTAAATCTTCTATTCCTTAAATTTAGGCCCATTTAAAAACATTCTATCGTCTGGCGGTTTATAGCCCGTGCGGTGTCCGGATCAGAATAGCCCGCAGTACCTCTGCTTCCGGTAAAAGTCCGGTAAAGGAGGCACCTTGTTCTCCCGTGAGGTGCGTACATGACGCCATAGGGGACGGGATCTGCTGGTTGAGGACTCAGAGCCCCGGTTTGGGCAACTCTTGGTATTTTCACTGAGGTCATTCGACCTCTGTGCAAATGGTGACGGTATAGTCCAATACACCAGTTCGGCCAATACTTTATGGTGGGGAATGCTGGTCTTTCCGGCTCGGTTTGGTTAATCGGGAGCCCAATGACGTTACGTGGGGCATTTAGTGGTCGCTGAACTAGCCGTGTTTGGCTGGTTGATCGACCACTACTGGAAAGCGTAGCTTAACGGGTCAATCGGTTATCGGCTATGCTTCGGCATCAACGTTGGCCGAGTATACTACTCGTGTACTGGCGGTGCCGTCGTCTGGAGATCCGACGACAATGTGCACCCCCGTGTTGGACTCAAAGTAACGGTGTCAGCCACGGGTAGTGAATTGAAAAAAAAAACAAAAACATGGAAAACCAAAAACAAAAATCAAAAACGTGGTCGATTGAAAAATTTATCTTCAGAAGATTCTGACACAGACATAGAAAAAGACATCAATATTAATAGCAACTGGCCGAAATTTATTCTTATTACTGCTGTTGAAGAGGGTAAACGTCCATCCAGTATCAACCCTTTTGCTGTTGAAAAAACGATAAAAGGAATTGCTGGTTCAGTGAAGGACTGTAAAAAATTAAGATCAGGAGCTTTACTGGTTGAGTGCAGATTTGAATTCCAGGCCATTAATTTGTTAAAACTTGAAAAAATACTAGACATGAATGTGAAAGCCACTCCGCACAAAACACTAAATATCAGTAAAGGAGTAGTAAGAACTAGAGAACTATCTGGCATAGATGAGATTGAAATTAGAAATGAATTGAAATCTCAAGGTGTGACTGATGTTAGGAGACTAACAATCAAAAGAGATGATACCATCCGTGAAACTAACACATATTTTTTAACTTTTAGCTCACCTAAACCACCCAAGTCGATCAAAGTTGGTTATATGAACATCGGAGTGGATTTGTATATCCCAAATCCGCTTCGATGTTTCAAATGTCAAAAATATGGACACGGCCAAAATACATGAAGAGGACAGGCAGTATGTTTCAGGTGCGGCCAACAACATCAGGAGCCCTGTAACAACTCCATTAAATGTTATCATTGTCAGGGCAATCATGTAACATCTTCGAAGTATTGCCCAGTTTGGCAACGGGAGAAAGCCATACAAAAAGCAAAGTGTGAAAACCAAATTAGTTTTAAAGAAGCCAGGGAATTAGTTAATTCTATGCCAGGTATGAGCTCCTCTATGTCATATGCGTCAGGCTTAAAACAAATAGTACCATCTAAATCAGTCGAATGTCAGACTGAATACTCTTGGTTGAAAGTATCCATTCCTAAATCAATGCGACCTTTCACCATTGATCATGCTGATGCCACTGAACCAAAATCTACTCAGACTATACCATCTACTCAGGAACTAGTAAAACAGAAAAATAAAAAATCAGTTGAGAAAAAAACAGAGGAAAACACTAATAAAAGTAAAGAAGTTAAGAAATCTGAACCAAAGCAGCAAACATCACAGCAGAATATTAGTCAGAATCAGAGAAGAAAAGAAACTAGACAGAATCAAAACAGTAATAGGACTCCTAAAGCTCTTCACGACCCTGTTACCATTAGTAGGTTTGAGGGTCAAGAAGAAGCTATGGCAATAGACTGCATAGACCAAACATTCAGTCATCTACTGCCTACATCACCGAGGCGTAGATCTCCAACTAAAAAATCATTTTCTCCCATACGTCCACCGTCAAAAGCTCCAACCAGATATAGATAATAAAATTACACACAAACCAATACAGTGGAATTGTCGAGGGTTTCGGGCAAACTTTAATGAACTCGGACTGTTAAGTCAACAATATCAACCTGCTGTTTTCTGTCTGCAGGAAACACTTTTACACAGATCAAGTAATCAGGACTACTGTGTTTTTAAGGGTTATACAGCGTATAATTCATGGGCAGATGAAGCTGATCTTCATGTTCGTGGAACGTCTGTCTTAGTTAGAAACAATATTATCCACAGTCATGTAACTTTACATACCAACTTACAGGCTGTTGCGGTACGCCTAACTTTAGACAAGACAATCACTGTGTGCTCAATTTACATATCTCCACACAAACCTCTACTATTACACGACCTGGAACGCCTCATTAATCAGCTTCCCACACCCTATATTTTGATGGGTGATTTTAATGCTCATAATCCTCTTTGGGGTGATTCCTGCAGCAAGGAGGATGTAAAGGTAAAACAGTTGAAGAGTTCATTACTAAACATGACTTATGTTTGTTTAATGATGGGTCACATATGGGTCACTTCAATTGATCTCACACTTACAAGCCCTTCACTTTTGCTGGATTTGTCTTGGAAAGTGGAAGATGACTTGTGCGGAAGTGACCACTTTCCAATTGTTTTAGAGAGTGTCATTCCTGCTGAGGATGAGAGGGTGCCCCAGTGGAACTTCAAAAAAGCAAACTGGGACACTTTCTCATTGCTTTGTTGTGAGCGACTCACTCTGGATACGTTTGACGCCATTACTGACCCTGTGGAAGAATTCACTAACACATTACTTGGCATTGCAAACAAGGTCATCCCGAAAACCTCGGCAAATCCAAAACGTTTCCATAAACCATGGTTCGACACGGATTGCAAACAGGCTATTCATCAACACAAAAAGGCTGAACGGGATTTTAATAAGTCACCAACGACGAATAATTTAGATAAATTACGTATTGGTCGAGCACAAGCCCGACGGCTCATCAAACAAAAGAAGAAAACGTCCTGGCAAAATTATGTTTCAAGATTGAACCAAAATACCCCCATCAAAAAAGTCTGGAAAATGATCAAGAAAATTAAAGGTAAAGAATCAAAATCTACAGTACAGCACCTCGAACATAATAATAATAAAATAACATCTAAAAAAGATATTTCGAACACCCTAGCTTCTACCTTTTCCAAAAAATCATCTTCTGAAAATTGCACTCCGCAATTTATCCCTGTTAAAAAGCAACAGGAGAAACAAAAACTAAAATTCCAAAGCAACAATCATTCCTATTCCCAAGCCTGATAAGGACCACAGCAATCCAAGCAACTATAGACCAATAGCACTCACTAGTTGCCTTTGTAAAACCATGGAAAGAATGATCAACGATCGGCTTGTTTGGTTCTGGAATCGAACAATCTGCTGGCAGATGTTCAATGTGGCTTCAGAAACCAGAGAAGCACGGTTGATCATTTAGTCCGCCTTGAAACGTTTATTAGAAATGCCTTTGCCAGAAAAGAACACGTGGTCGCCGTGTTCTTTGATGACACTACGTGGACGTAAGGGATTTTAAAAGACCTCTTCAGCATGGGGTTGAGAGGCAGAATGCCACTTTTTATTGAAATTTTTTTAAAGGACCGCAATTTCCAGGTTCGTCTTGGGTCAACATTATCTGACCCTCACGACCAGGAATTTGGAGTACCCCAGGGTAGTATTCTATCTGTTACTCTTTTTTCAATAAAAATCAACAGCATTGTTACAGCTATTGAAACAAATGTTGATTCTTCATTGTATGTAGATGATTTCCTCATCTGCTACAGTGGCAAGAAAATGCCTGCTATTGAGCGCAAACTTCAGCTATCCTTAAACAAGGTTCAGCGCTGGGCTACTGAAAATGGTTTCAAGTTTTCAAAAAGTAAAACAAATTGTGTTCATTTCTGTAAACTCCGGAAACACCACCTGGATCCGGAGTTATTTTTAGATGGAACTCCACTTGAAGTTGTAAAGGAAGTGAAATTCCTTGGCTTGTTGTTTGATGAGAAACTAAGTTTTAGGTCTCACATCAAACAACTAAAAATTAAATGCAAGAAAGCACTTAATCTGCTAAAAGTTGTTGGCAGCACTGATTGGGGTGCCGACCAAAAAACTCTGCTCCATCTGTATAGAGCTCTTGTACGGTCAAAGTTGGATTATGGTTGTGTGGTTTACGGTTCGGCTAGGAAATCCTATCTGAAACCTCTTGATGCCATCCATCATAGTGGTATCAGAATTAGCCTTGGTGCGTTTCGTACGTCACCTATAGATTCTCTTCTTATCGAAGCAGGTGAGCCTTCTCTTGAGAAGCGTCGAATTAAACTCTCTTTGCAATATGTCTCAAAATTATCTGCAAATCTTTCAAATCCTGCTTACTGCTATGTTTTTAAACCTCTAAATAAATTTTTTTTGGATAAAAATCCAAAACGGATTCCTCCACTGGGACTCAGAATCAAAACCCACATGGAAGCTACTGGTGTTGCGCCTGATTCTGTGGCAGAAAATCGTAAACCAGGTATACCCCCTTGGCAAGTATCAAAACCCAAAGTAATTTTTGATTTGGCCTCTACTAAAAAGACAGAAACTAACTCTTTGCAGTTCAAGCAAAAGTATGCTGAAATTAAGTCTCACTATACAGAATACACAAAGTTCTATACAGATGGCTCCAAGGATACAGATAGGGTATCGTCTGCGGTTGTTATTGGCGATCAAACCACCTCAATCAGGTCACCCGATAAGAGTTCCATTTTTACTGCTGAAGTGAAAGCTATTGACCTAGCGCTCGACGAGATTTAGGCTGCAGAAGAATGGAAGTCCATTATCTTCTCAGATTCTAATTCTTGCTTACAGGCTCTTCTCAACCCCAGGTTGAAGAACCCTCTAATTTTGTCACTTCGTGAACGTCTTGCTGTAATGAAGGCTGACCAATATGATATCGTGTTTTGCTGGTTACCTGGACACATTGGCATTGTTGGTAACACCAACGCCGACAGTGCTGCAAAGCAGGCTCTTAGTAAGCCAATTACTGTTTTTCCTATTCCTTACAGTGATCACAAGCCTCTTATTTCTAAATATATCAGATCTTTGTGGCAGTCGGAGCGGGATGGGGCTACTAATAACAAGCTCCACCGATTTCGACCAACTATATCTGATTATTATCCTCTTTCACATCTTTGTATGTTTAGATGTGGTTTTTGATTGGGTGTAAATTTTCAAAATTCCAGAAGTGTTTTTGGTTAAAAGTCGACATTCGAAAATTTGTCATTTCCAGTTAATCGAGTCGTCATCCATATGATATTGTGTGGAATTTCATAGCAGTGCATACAATTTATACGGCGAAGTGCGTTTACGAAAATGGGTGTTACTCCGAAATATGAAGGCAATGAGGCCTAAATTGAAAGGATGTAAAAGCGTCAAAAATAAATTTTAATGACAAAATCCCAAAGTACATACATTTTTATTTTTAGAGCTCTACAACATACTAAAATTTCATGAAACTCGGACGA
Organism: Pictodentalium vernedei; assembly: GCA_031216915.1. Lineage (NCBI taxonomy): Eukaryota > Metazoa > Mollusca > Scaphopoda > Dentaliida > Dentaliidae > Pictodentalium > Pictodentalium vernedei. Next base: position 354,818,978 of record CM062291.1, read on the forward strand.
AATTTTATTTTTTTGTGACGTTTACGCCAATTGTAACCCGAAAATTCGACCATACTCTTTGGGAATTTAGCAGTTGATACCTCATTTTAGATATGTTTTTGTCAGACATAGGATTTACAAAAGTTGAAATCGGTAGTCTTGATTCAGGCGAGCACACCAACTGATCTTACAATTGCATGCCCTTCTACCTTCCTCGATTTTTCTTGGAAGGTCGAAGAGGACTTGGAGTGATCACTTTTCACTTGTTTTAGACAGTGTGGCTCCGGCAGACGATGAGAGGATGCCCCAGTGGAACTTTAAAAAAGGCAGTCTGGGACACTTTCTCAACACTTTGTTCTGAACGACTGACATGGGAGAAATTTGTAGAAAGTGCTGATCAAATAGAGCATTTCACTAGGAGATTGCTTGACATTGCAAACAGCCATTCCAGAAACCTCGGCAAATCCAAAACGTTTCACAAAACCATGGTTCGATAAAGATTTAACCCTTTACCTAACATGAAAAGCAGGCGACACTTGAAAAGAAAATTCTTGAATAACTAATATTTTTCATTTTTTGTGTCTCCAAAACATAGGTTATGGCCCCTCTTTGGAACGAGCTCGACGAGCTCGTTCCAAAAAGGGGTCATAAACTATGTTTTGGAGACAAAAAATGAAAATTAATTGGCGATTTTTGCGAATAGCGCTGGTCGGTTTTGGCCGTTACCTTGGGTAAAGGGTTGAAGCAGTCTATAAAGAAACAGAATGGAAATTTAATACGTCACAAACAACAGATGATTTAGACAAAGAACTTGAGAACCAGAAAAAGAGAAAACTTCTCGGGAAACTTATGTTTCCAAATTTAACCAGCATACACCCATCAATGAAATTTCAAAAATCATTTAAAAAATAAATGTAAAGAAACAAATTCGAACACCTGGAAGATACCAACACACTAATTACATCGAAAAACGAACTATCAAACAAATTGTCGTTTTTCTAAACATTCGTCGTATGAAAATTGACATCCAGAATTAAAAAACAATAGGAAAAACAAAAGATCAAAATTATCTTATCTCTGACAGTTTAGAGGATTACGATGAACCATTCGCCACGGAAGAGTTAAATAACTCGTTGCATAATACACTGCCACTGGAGCCGATAAAATACACTAACAACTTTTAAAGCTCTTGACACAAACTTCATTAGAACTTTTACTATTTATTTTCCGGGAAAACGGGAGACTGACCAGTTTCCACCTTCCTGGAGAAAGGCAACAGTATTTCCTATTCCAAAGCCCTGATGAGGATCACGACAATACAGGTTATTACAGAAGTATTGTAAGAACAAGTTGTCTGTGCAAAATTATTGAAAGAATGATTAGTGAATGTTCAGTGTGGTTTCGGAAACGATGTGGTCACCATCTTCTTTGATCTGAAGATAGCATAACATACAACGTGGAAGTGTGGGGTTTTATAAGTTTTTTTAACATGGGCTCGAGAGGGCGTATGTCTCCTTTTGCCTCAATTGTTTTAAAGGATCATCACTGTCAATTTCTTTTTTGTACATTATCTTATCCACATGCTCAAGAATCTGGGGTTCATGAAGGTAGTATACTCCCTGTTACCCTTTTTGCTGTTAAAATCAAAGGCATAATCAATACAACTGGAAATATGGCAGATTTTTCGTTGTATATCGATGACGTTTTAGTATTCTATAGCAGTATAAATATGTATGCTATCGAGCGCAAGCTTCAGCTGTGTTTCAGAATTCAGAAATGGGCTACAGAAAATGGTTTCAAGTTTCCGAAGACCAAAACGAATTGTGTGTTCACGTCATAAGCTCTGGTTGCACCACCTTGATCCGGGCTTGAAAATAGGTTGGAGTACCATTAATGCAGTTAAAAGAAGTGACATTTGTGGGTTTAAAGCCTGACAAAGAAAGTGAACTTCACTTCTCACATAAAATAACTAAAAATTAGATGTAAAAGGGCACTGAACCTTTCGACGGGCATTTTTTAAAGAAAACGTGAAAATTTCGTGTTGTTTAACATTAATAATTTCCAGACCGTTACAGCTGTCAACGGCCATATAGTCTCTTTGTGAGATTTGAAATGTAGGAGTCGGTATTGGTTGTCATATTGATAGCCATGAACAAGCTTCTCTCTGAGAAGAACTTCCTTTGACCCCCTCCATCAAATCATTCCACCTGGGAAGGGTTGATAGAGGGGATCCGTGGTGTTATCCCCAAGCAAAAATTTGAAAATGTTAATTCAAAGTCGCTCTTTTACAATACAGCAGGTACCAACCGGATGTAGTTAGTCCAAAAACAACAACCCTTTTTACACAGAAGCTATATTCTCTTTAGTATGTAGAACTTGACAAACTTAGTGTTATAGCAGTTTTTGGGGGCCAGCCAAAAATATGATGCCAGAATCTATACAGTTATCGGAGAATACTTTGTACTTAACCCTAACATACGACGTGGAACATATAGTTTATTCCCAGAGATAAAACATTTTTTTCCGTTTTCGTGCAAAAATTAATATTCATTGGAAACGAATGTAGAAACAATTTGAAATTATTTTGCTTTCTGGATTCAATAAAATAGGCTTCAAACTGAACCATAATGCAGAACTGGCTTCATGTAAAAAACTACAATATTTAAGTAGAAATTACCGCTTGCTGGTGGTTTCGGCCTAAAACATTTCGAGTAACAAAACTTGTTTGACTGAAAATTTTAAAACTGTTACATAATTTGCGACACCATGTCAATAGTATAATACTTTGCAGATACACAGATACCTGACGCAAGCCAAGTAGAAAGACAATGGGTTACCTGGCATCCATCTCTGATTATGGTCATTCAATGTGGGTTTTCACTATAAACGCATAAATTAAGCTTGGAAGTCTATTTTCATCTACAAAGCATCCACTGACGAGTTCTTAGTCAGATGTGACATCTGGAAATATCAATGTGTGTCTCCCGTCGGTGACCAATTTGTCCGCGTTCTGATCCAGCATATAAACCAATCAAATTATTCAAACATTGTAATCGTGTCGATGCGTTTAGTTAACCTGCGGATCAACAGTCTGGACTAGGCACAAAAATGGGAGACAAACAATCCCCTACATTTCAAGTACGTCAAACTATTTTTGCTCGGTTCAGTGATCGCGTGGATTTAAATTCGCGTACTCAACAAGCGAACCATCTATTGACCGCGTGAAATGTTCTACGCTGTAGAACTAACTCTTATCCATTACGATGATTGTGACGTCACAGTGTGACTTTCAACACGAGTGACTATTACAGCCATGTGACCACATCAAGCATGGCATATATCGTCAAATCCTGGTTCATGTGGCAGTGTCCAAACAAACGATGGACTTCCGGGCATTTAGTATAGCGCTAGTCTTTAATCCCATAACCCGAAACTATGGTCCTAAGTGACGAAGTCCCACAACATGTCTCTGTGCGCCAACAGGGCGGTGTGGGATGGTGGGCGGGTGTCTTGCCCCTAATAACCCTCAAAATAGTCAATAGTTCGATTTTCGAAAGATAAATTCAAGTAGTTGGAAATTCAAAAATATCAATTTTCTTCATGTTTTTAACTTTTCAGACATTATCAACCAGTCGGTTTAAATTTTCAACCCGTGATCACAGTTTTTTACAACTGCGAAAATCTTTTGCGGTTACCGGCTTCAGTTATTCGCTGTGATCCAACTCTTGATTCCGTTCCATTTTCGGATTACTACAGTTCTGTTGACTAACGACTGAAGTTCGATCGAATTGGTGGAATTGAGTCAAGTTTTCAACAACAAAAATTCGATCATATTCTCCGGCTTTTTCAATCAGCTTACGATTTTTCGAATTCATCATTCAGTTTCCTTGGGTTTAAACATTTTATTTGCCATAAATTTGCAAAAAAGGATTGGAGTATACAACGTATGTCAACTCCTCTCCACGAATGCAATAGAATAGAAAATATATACACGGAGACGGCTATGAGATATTCAAATTGACTTACGAATGAATAGAGATTTACACTATTTACATTAGAAATGTATATAGCTGAAACAGGTAGCCAAGTAGTACAGACAGGACTTAAAAAAATACATAGGGTTGGACACTGACGCTGTTGACTTTCTCTCTGAAAGCTCTTGGATGGCCAGTGCTAATATAACGACAGTAGGACGGATTTAAGACGTTTCGTCTTGTACAGTAGAGAGACTAGATCGAGAATGTATCAACCCAGTTGAAGCGGTCACTAGATAGAATGAAAGATTGGGCTTTCAAGAAAGATATATTTGTTTTCTTTTATTGTCAGTATGGGTTGGCCGTAGCGAAAATCGGTTTCGGATGATATTTCAAAATCATTAAGAGAGTCGAGTTGTGTTTCCCTGGGCTCAGAGAATCGAGGACAGACTAGAAGAGAGTGGTGAGCATTTTTACAGGAATTTCCACACATACGCTGAGTTTTCTTTACAATGACCAGGTTACACAAGGACTACAGACTAACAGCTATTCAGCCAATATGCACTCCTTCCAAATGACTGGCAGTCAGTCAGTTGTCCTTATGTAGCCTGGTCAGTGTAAGTGAAAACTCATGGGCCTAGGAAAATGCATTTTTGTTATGGATAAAATTATTAGATTAAGCCAAAGGGAGGCCTCAATCCATATCAGGCGTTCAAAAATTAAATAAAATTCCCGGACGAGGCCCTCTCCATTTCTTGAACTCTCCCCGGCACGGGCGTGTGGCCCTTGGGACATGCCTACGGTACGTTACGCTGGGACCCAGACCCCTGCTAGAAATCTAACTGATCACCCCGAAAACTATAAGGCTTCGCCCATGGTGCCACTGATACTCTGAATCTTGGTTTTCAAGGCCATGTATCAAAGTAAGATAACTTTACCTTGCTCTTTCGACTGTCCAGATAGCCATACTTCCCACGCATGATTGCAGAAATAACCCAGCAAGTATATATAGTGCAGTGCGATATCCAAAATCTTCAAACAATACTTCCATAACTAAACTTGATACAGCATGAGCAATGCCAGTAGTCACTGTTAATATGATAGTAAATAGTTTTCTTCTCTTTTCGGCGACCAATAAATGCAATGGGGCGATGTAGGCACCAAGACCAAGCATTGAGACACTGGAACCTGGAAAACTAATCTATGTGATGAACCTACATCACAAATCAACAATGGCCGCCATTCATAATACTGTTTATTATTTCCCCCAAATATTTATTTTGCCATCATGTTAATGAATTCAAATAATAGTGGTGAGAATCCAAGTCATTCCACACACACACACACACACACACACGCACGCACGCACGCACGCACGCACGCACGCACGCACGCACGCACGCACGCACGCACGCACGCACGCACGCACACAGAGAGAGTCTTGTTTAGCGTTGTGAGGGCTTGTTTTTTTTTATTTTATTTTCCGTGACAAGCGATAAACGAGTCCACAGCTGGAATCAAAAAGGCAACCCATAACCCATTTTCTTCTTGGTGAAGACATTCAGAAACAATGTGGGGGCGCTGACACTATTATGGTTCTCACAAAGTCGGGAAGACATACCCTCCCCACCCACACACACTTAGACACTCCCCAACCCCCACACCGTAACGCTGTCGCTCCTCGTCCTATTCCTCTACCTCACCCAACTACTCCTCAATCTTCCTTTTCTGCTCTCATTGGAACTCCCCCACTTCTATCGTTTCTACTTCACCTGGTTCTACTTCTTACTTCTTCTTGCTCTAGTATGGTTCTAACAGGAATATCGTTCTCCCACCACATCAAATCATCGAGCCACAATCCTGTCCGCAAATTTGATAAAACATTCTGCTGGTTTTGCTTCCGAACGGAGTAAATTTGGAACAAAAATGAACTGGGGCTTCATCGACGTTTGTTAGAACATTGGTAGCTCAAATTTAGGAAACATTGATCGCGAACCATAATGGCCAAGCAGGTATTACATCGGCGCGCGCCAAGTTCAACTATTTTCGCTCAATGTGGAAAGGGCACATGGGCAAATCCAGTCTCTCAAAATTGTTGTTAAATATTGGCGTGAACTTACAAAAAGGTAATTCTGAACTCGTAATTAAGCAGTTGCAAAACATCCTAAGATTTAACAAAGCAAGTGCAAATGTAAGGTCGGCCTAAAAGATATGGGATTTGGAATCGGTAAGACAGAACACAACGAGGGTTGAGTATGGGGGATTGAAATCAACGATCCTTCATTTTTGTCCACCGTATTCAACCCGTTTTTGAGTTCTTTGTTATATGACGATTCTACTTATCAAGTAAATGAGGCTGATTCTGATATTTTTTAAGAAGCTATAACCTTCGACGGTCTGTTTCTATTCTTGTGTGGCAGTGTGCACATTCAACTTTTATTTGTTTGAATCGCTTATTTTCAGGTTGACTCTGAATGTTAAAACAGATTTATATTTATTCTATAACGTAGAATAAATTTTCATTTGCGAGCCCTGCGTCGTAGCCACTTGGCTGCTTTTGGGAATTAATGAGATTTTTTTGGTTGTTCTTACCCATTGTTGCTTCAGTCCGGTTTGTTGGCTGGAAATTCTCTTTTTCCTCACTCGGATCTTGGCTGTCGGCTTGTCAGTATCCATGTTATTGTGGAGGCTTGTTTGGAAATCTAAAGAAGACTTTTGTCAGTTCGATTTGGTAAGATATTATATGTTATTGTTTATGAAAAGTATATTAATATACTATGTGCATCTGTGATGTGATTGGTGTTTCCAACACCGATCAACACTTGGATAAACATACATTGGAATACTGGAGATTTCTTCTTTTTGGAGCTTTTTGGCAGTTCTTTCTAACAAGTCTTTCATTTCATAAACTGGGTACTGATGTTTGTTATCTTTATTTTTCAGGGTCACGTTTGATGTTTGATGTTTAATGAACGTATAATGAATGGTGTAATGTAAACATTACGAGATGCTAATATTGGAATGATGCTTTGGTCAGTATGATGTGTACACAAAAATAAAAAAATGTGAAATGTAAATAAATATGTGAATCTGGAGTTCGAAAAATATATTATCGCGGCAATCATGAACCCACTACCCACTCTGCGATACTTGCTTGACCCCGTTTTGTATCGAAGCATTTCATTAAAATCCTGATCTAACTTAGATCCGTACTGACCAAATGCGTTCTTGCATGACGTTTATATACGCCAGCGGATTCCTCACATGATGTACTTAACATATTACCAATGTCTCTGTATTTTATCGGATAACGTTGAATACATACAGCAAACATGGTATAATGGTGGCAAACCGTCAAGTGTCCATGACCTACATGTAACACCCCGAGGATAGTCTCTATTTTACATCGCGTTTTTGTAACTATGTAGAGAGTAATCGCTTCACTAGACCGGCTACGTGAAATAATTCATGAGAGGTGAGGGACGTTGTACAAACACGAGTGCGCACGAGTGTTTTACAATATAGTCCCTCGCCTCGAATGAATTATTTCACGTAACCAGACCAGCAAGCGATTACCCTGTTTATTACTTTTCATTATTAACGATAATTATATTATTTAATCCTTTTAGCTAACGTAACAAAAACGGCCAGCGCTATTCTCAAAACTCTCCAATTAATTTTTCATTATTTTTTCATTTTTTGTTTCTAAAACATAGGTTATGACCCTCGTTGGAACGAGCTCGTTCCTATGAGGGGTCATAACCTACGTTTTTGAGACAAAAATGAAAATAATAGTTATTCAAGAATTTTTTATTGCAAGTGTCGTCTGCTTCTTATGTTAGGTAAAGAATTAAAAAAAAAACAATGATGCCCCCATTAAACCCACGGCAAAGCGTCTTCGTTTGCGCGCACGGAAACATGAAACAATTGTTGATTACACAATTCACTTGTGAAGTTATCGTTTATAATCAAACCCGGAAATCTCAGTAAATCACACTTTGGAAAGTAATAAAATTTTATTAATTAAATGAAATTTGCAGGCCGATTTAGTGACTCCAGTGGTCTGAAACTTCACTTTACAGAATAGTCTGTTTGGTTATCTGCAGGTAGAGAAGTAGATCCCGAAAGTATTCAGGCTGATAATTGAAATCTTCAAAAAGTGTTCAGCATGGACATAATGTCCGATGAAAACACTTTAAAGGTGCATAAACCTCAAAACTCTCACAAAACTTCGAAAGAATAAGAAAGAAAGAAAGTTTATGAATCCAAGAGAGAAAGGTAGGGGTTCAGTTGTCATTATATCTCGGGATAATTATAAAAAAGAAAGTCACGAGTCAAATAAGTAAGACCACATATTTTTAGAAAAAAATGGCGGAATGTGAAACGCACTGAGTTTTCTGGTTAGGGGAATTTCTTCAATGTTTTGCGTGTTGGCTCTTTGAATTGTTTTATGGCCGTGTTTCAAACCCGAGAGTACTTGTTCCATCTACGTAGTTACTTACCGTAATGCTACAACAATAGTGAATGTGTTTAATTGCTGTATTCGCAGAACTTTGTATCTTGTATCCTGTTGTCGTTGTACTGACATTTCGGTCTTAGGAGTTGTGTTCTCTTCGAGATCTTCAGTATGTCATTTTCAAGGCCAGGAAAAAGTGTTTCTGACTCTGTTGCTATTGCCGAAGTGAAAAATCTTATTTTAAACTTAGACAAGAAGTTTACAACCAGTTTTGAGGCTTTTAGCAAAGATATTCAAGACCTAAAGACCGAGATCACCTCCATTCGCAAAACGATTGAAAAGATCAAATCTGAACACAATGATCTTGTACAGAGTGTAGACTATAACGCTCAGAGAATCGAGGAAATTGAGAATTCTGCCATTCCCAACCTGGAGACAAATTTTGAAGCCAGGTTTTCAGAGATTGAAGACAAAGCCATTCTTAGCGAAATACATGATCGGAAGTACAATCTCTTGATCTTTGGTGTGCCCGACAAAGAAAGCGAGGATACGTATGCAACCGTGGAAACTTTTCTTGCAACTGATCTGAAAATGGACAGTACTTCCGCGTCAAATATAGTGAATCGTGCTTTAAATGTCCATAGACTTCCACATTCAAGGTTTGGTGGTTCTAACTCCAACACTAACTCACCGCCCAAGCCTATCATTATAAGAATGGGCAATGACAGGGATAAACAACAGGTTCTAAAGGCAGCACCCAACCTGAGAGGAACAAGGATGAGCGTTAGAACAGATCTACCACCAGATCTGAAAAGGGAGAGAGGAAGGCTTTCTAGCATAGCCTATAGATTGAGGACAGACAAGGGCTACAAGACAAGGATTCGTGTGTCGGGTGTGAGAGTGATACTTGAGGTGAAAGAATCCACGACAGCAGCATGGAAAGAGTACACAGAGTAAATACGCGGAGATATAGACCCGGAGATGATGAGTCGCATATTGTTCACTTAGCCACATTGTTTGCACATAGTGTCCACATGTCCAGATCACTGGTATACAGTCTGGTATGCAGTCTTTTGTCTTTTATCTTTTAATCAACTTATCAACTTATCTGGATATCCATGCTAACTGAAAATAACTTCCCAAGGACCAAACTATTCATCATAGGTCCAGTACAAACTTGATCTGCTATTAACATTTAGGGTCCATGTAGGTCCATGTAGGTTCCTGTTAATAGTATATATATGAAAGAAAAATGGCATGTTGCAACATGATGCAACAGAATGAATGCCCAGTTTATCTCCAGGGAGAAATTATTCGACTAATCCCCCATAATCTCACAGCCCCCCCCCCCCCTTATTTCCCTTATTTATGAACCTATGGAGTCACAGGATTTATTTGCAATCAGTTAACCAGTCATATCTATTTCACCCCAGTACATCTAGTGAAATCATTTAGTGTGTTATAGTGTACCAAAGAAAAGTTTGTATATGTAGAGAAATTACTTCAACTACCACATATTCCCATAGATCCTCCATTTATGAACCTATTGAGCCACAGTAATCAAATACAATCAAGTACAATCATTTAATCTGTTAAATCAACTTGGACCTAGTACATCCACAGAAATCTTCTTGTTCATTATGGACTCATTTGGCCTCAGTACTTCTAATGCAATCATTTATTGTGTTGTATCCTGCTCATTAGAGGTCATGGAGCTCTGGAGGACAGGATATAATAGACTGAATGCCCAGTTTATCTCTGGGAAGTCTGTTAAGGGTACTAAAGAAAAGTTTGTATATGCAGAGTAATCACCCCAATAACCACATAATCCCCCAGACCCCCCCCCCCCCCCCCCCTTCATGAACCTATTGAGCCTCAATAAACAATTTCAATTATTTAATCCAATCCATTATATCCACCGGCCTAAGTACATCCACAGAAATCCCCTTGTTTATTATGGAATTATTTGGCCTCAGTACTTCCAATGCAATCAACTATTGTATTGTATCTTGTCCAAAAGAGCTCTTGGGGTTGTGGAGACCTGAATATAATAGAATGAATAGCCAATTTATCCTGGAGAGGCTATTATGAGTATTAAGAAAGAAAGTATTAAAGACTTACTTGGCCTCAGTACCTCCAAAGCAACCATTTATTGTGTTATGTCCTGTCCAGGAGAGTTCCTGGAGCTCTGGAGAACAGGATATAATAAAATGAATGCCCAGTTTATCTCTGGGAAGACGGTTAAGAGTATTAAAGAAAAGTTTGTACATATGTATATGTTTATTGTGGACCTATTTGGCCCCAGTACGTCTAATGCAATTATTTAGTCTCTTATATCTTGCCAAAAGAACCCTTGGGGCTCTGGAGGACAGGATATAATAGAATGAATGTCCAGTTTATTCATGGGAAGGCTGTTAGGAGTATTAAAGAAACATTTGTATATGTAGTTAAATAACTCCAATAACCACATAATCCCACAGACCCCCCTACCCCCCCCCCCCCTTATCAACCTATTGAACCTCAGTAAACAATAACCCACATAATCCCACAGACCCCCCCCCTTTATCAACCTATTGAACCTCAGTAAACAATAACAATTATTTAATCTGTTATATCAACTTGGCCTTGGTACATCGACAGAAATTCTCCAGTTTATATTGGAATTATGCGGCATCAGTACTACCAATGCAATCATTTGTTGTACTAAATCTTGCCCAAGAGAGCTCTCGGGGCACCAGAGGACAGAATATAGTACAATGATGCCTAGTTTATCTCTAGGAAGGCTGTTATGAGTATTAAAGAAAAGTTTGTATATGTACAGGGATTACCTCAATCAACCACATAATCCCACAGATCCCCCCTTGATGAGCCTACTGACCCCCAGTAATCAAAGACAATCATTTAACCTATAATATATACTTGGACTTGGTACATCCACAAAAATCCCTTGGTTCATTATGGAATTATTTGGCCCCAGTACTTCCAGTGCATCATTTATTGTATTATATCTTGCACAAGAGAGCTTTTGGGGCTCTAGGGGTCAGAATATAATAGAATGACGCCTAGTTTATCTCTAGGAAGCCTGTTATGAGTATTAAAGTAAAGTTTGTATGTGGACAGGGATTACCTCAATCAACCACATAATTTCCCAGATCCCCCTTGATGAAGCCACTGACCCCCAGTAATCAAATACAATCATTTAACCTATAATATATATTTGGACTTGGTACATCCACGAAAATCCCTTTGTTTTATTATGGAGTGCATCATTTATTGTATTATATCTTGCCCAAGAGAGCTTTTGGGGCTCTAGAGGTCAGAACATAATAGAATGACGCTTAGTTTATCTCTAGGAAGCCTGTTATGAGTATTAAAGAAAAGTTTGTATGTGGACAGGGATTCAATCAATCAACCACATAATTTCCCAGACGCCCCCCCCCCCCCCCCCCGATGAACCCACTGACCCCCAGTAATTAAATACAATCATTTAACCTATAATATATATTTGGACTTGGTACGTCCACGAAATTCCTTTGTTTATTATGGAATTATTTGGCCCCAGTCCTTCCAGTGCATCATTTATTGTATTATATCTTGCCCAAGATAGCTTTTGGGGCTCTAGAGGTCAGAATATAATAGAATGACGCCTAGTTTATCTCTAGGAAGCCTGTTATGAGTATTAAAGAAAAGCTTGTATGTGGACAGGGATTACCTCAATCAACCACATAATTTCCCAGATCCCCCCTTGATGAACCCACTGACCCCCAGTAATCAAATACAATCATTTAACCTATAATATATATTTGGACTTGGTACATCCACGAAATCCCTTTGTTTATTATGGAATTATTTGGCCTCAGTACTTCCAGTGCATCATTTATTGTATTATATCTTGCCCAAGAGAGCTCTTGGGGCTCTAGAGGTCAGAATATAATAGAATGATGCCTAGTTTATCTCTGGGAAGGCTGTTATGAGCATTAAAGAATAGTTTGTATATATACAGACATTACCTCAATCAACTACGCCCCACACACATACTTTGTTTTTTAACCCATCGAGCCTCAGTAATCAAATACAATCATTTAATCCGTTATATCTACTTGAACTTAGTACATCCACAAAAATCTCCTTGTTTATTATGGACTTCCTGGGCCTGAATGCCCAGTTTATCTCTGGGAAGTCTGTTAAGGGTACTAAAGAAATGTTTATATATGTAGAGTAATCACCCCAATAACCACATAATCCCCCAGACCCCGCCCCCCCCCCCCCTTCATAAACCTATTGAGCCTCAATAAACAATTTCTATTATTTAATCCTTATATCCACCGGCCTTAGTACATCCACAGAAATCCCCTTGTTTATTATGGAATTATTTGGCCTCAGTACTCCCAATGCAATCAACTATTGTATTGTATCTTGTCCAAAAGAGCTCTTGGGGTTGTGGAGACCTGAATATAATAGAATGAATAGCCAATTTATCCCTGGGGAGGCTATTATGAGTATTAAGAAAGAAAGTATTAAAGACTTACTTGGCCTCAGTACCTACAAAGCAACCATTTAGTGTGTTATATCCTGTCCAAGAGAGTTCTTGGAGCTCTGGAGAACAGGATATAATAAAATGAATGCCCAGTTTATCTCTGGGAAGACGGTTAAGAGTAATAAAATGAACCCCCATGATGAACCCAGTGATTCCCAGTAATCAAATACAATCATTTAACCTATAATATATATTTGGACTTGGTACATCCACGAAATCCCTTTGTTTATTATGGAATTATTTGTCCCCAGTACTTCCAGTGCATCATTTATTGTATTATATCTTACCCGAGAGAGCTCTTGGGGCTCTAGAGGTCAGAATATAATAGAACGATGCCTCGTTTATCTCTGGGAAGGCTGTTATGAGTATTAAAGAATAGTTTGTATTTTTACAGACATTACCGCAATCAACCACATAATCCCACAGATCCCCCCTCGATTAGCCTACTGACCCTCAGTAATCAAATACAATCATTTAATCTGTAATATACACTCCTGGGGCTCTAGAGGTCAGAATATAATAGAATGATGCCTAGTTTATTACTGGGAAGGCTGTTATGAGTATTAAGGAATAGTTTGTATATATACAGACATTACCTCAATCAACCACATAATCCCACAGATCCTCCCTCGAGGAGCCTACTGACCCTCAGTAATCAAATACAATCATTTAATCTGTAATATACACTTGGACTTGGTACACCCACATAAATCCCTTTGTTTAGTATGGAATTATTTGGCTTCAGTACTTCTAATGCAATCATTTATTGTATTATATCTTGCCCAAGAGAGTTCTTGGAACTGTGGAGGACTGAATATAATAGAATGAATGGCCAGTTTATCTCTGGGAAGGTTGTTTAGAGTATTAAAGATAAGTTTGTATATGTAGAGAAATTATTGCGTTAACCACTTAATGTCCCCACCCCTCCGCCCCACACACATACTTTGTTTTTTAACCCATCGAGGCTCAGTAATCAAATACAATCATTTAATCCGTTATATCTTCTTGAACTTAGTACATCCACAAAAATCCCCTTGTTTATTATGGACTTCCTTGGCCTCAGTACTTTTAATGCAATCATCTAGTGTTTTATATCCTGCCCAAGAGATATTCTGGGGCTCCGGGGGACAGAATATAATAGAATGAATGCCCAGTTTACCTATGGGAAGGCTGTTAAAAGTTTTATAGATAAGTTTGTATATGTAGAGAAATTACTCCAATAACACCACAATCCCCCAGATCCCGCACCCCCCCCCCCCCTTTTTCGAACCTATTGAGCCTCAGTAATCAAATACAATCATTTAATCTGTAATATACACTCCTGGGGCTCTAGAGGTCAGAATATAATAGAATGATGCCTAGTTTATTACTGGGAAGGCTGTTATGAGTATTAAGGAATAGTTTGTATATATACAGACATTACCTCAATCAACCACATAATCCCACAGATCCTCCCTCGAGTAGCCTACTGACCCTCAGTAATCAAATACAATCATTTAATCTGTAATATACACTTGGACTTGGTACACCCACATAAATCCCTTTGTTTAGTATGGAATTATTTGGCCTCAGTACTTCTAATGCAATCATTTATTGTATTATATCTTGCCCAAGAGAGTTCTTGGAACTGTGGAGGACTGAATATAATAGAATGAATGGCCAGTTTATCTCTGGGAAGGTTGTTTAGAGTATTAAAGATAAGTTTGTATATGTAGTGAAATTATTGCATTAACCACATAATCCCCTCCCCTCCGCCCCACACACATACTTTGTTTTTTAACCCATCGAGGCTCAGTAATCAAATACAATCATTTAATCCGTTATATCTACTTGAACTTAGTACATCCACAAAAATCCCCTTGTTTATTATGGACTTCCTTGGCCTCAGTACTTTTAATGCAATCATCTAGTGTTTTATATCCTGCCCAAGAGATATTCTGGGGCTCCGGGGGACAGAATATAATAGAATGAATGCCCAGTTTACCTATGGGAAGGCTGTTAAGAGTTTTATAGATAAGTTTGTATATGTAGAGAAATTACTCCAATAACACCACAATCCCCCAGATCCCGCACCCCCCCCCCCCCCCCCATTTTTCGAACCTATTGAGCCTCAGTAATCAAATACAATCATTTAATCTGTTATATCTACTTGAACTTAGTACATCCACAAAAATCCCCGTTTATTATGGACTTATTTGGCCTCAGTACTTTTAGTGCAATCATTTAGTGTGTTATATCTTGCCCAAGAGACCTCCTGGGGCTCTGGAGGGCAGAATATAATAGAATGAATGCCCAGTTTATCTCTGTGAAGGCTGTTAAGAGTATTAAAGATAAGTTTGTATATGTAGAGAAATTACACCAACAACAACACAATCCCCCAGATCACCCCCCCCCCCCCCATTTTTTAACCTACTGAGCCTCAGTAATTAAATACAATCATTTAAACTGTTATATCTACTTGGACTTGGTACATGAACGAAAATCCCCTTGTTTGATATGGACAATAGCCTCAGTAATCGAATACAATCAGTAATCAAATACAATCATTTAATCTGTTACATCTACTTGAATTTAGTACATCCACAAAAATCCACTTGTTTATTGTGGACTTATTTGGCCTCAGTGCTTTTAATGCAATCATTTAGTGTGTTATGTCCTGCCCAAGAGACCTACTCGGCCTCTGGGGAACAGGATATAATAGAATGAATGTCCAGTCTATCTTTTGGAAGGCTGTTAAGAGTATTAAAGATAAGTTTGTATATGTGGTGAAATTACTCCAATAACAATACAATCCCCCAGACACCCTCTCCCTTTTTTGGTACCTATTGAGCCTCAGTAATCAAACATTATCATTTAATCTGTTATATCAACTTGGACTTCGTACATCCACAGAAACCCCTTTCTTCTTAAAAGAGGACTTACTTGGCCCCAGCACAATGCAATCATTTAGTGTGCTATATCTTGCCCAAATGAGTTCTTGGAGCTCTGGAGAACAGGATATAATAGAATGAATGCCCAGTTTATCTCTGGGAAGGCTGTTAAGAGTATTCAAGAAAAGTTTGTATATATGTATATGTTTATTGTGGACTTATTTGGCCTCAGTACAGTCTTTATGAACCTACAGAGCCTCAGTAATCAAATACATTCATTTAATCTGTTACATCTACTTGGACTTAGTACATCCGCAGAAATGCTCTTGTTTATTATGGACTTATTTTGCCTCCGTACTTCCATTTCAATCATTTAATGTGTTGTATCTTGCCCAATAGAGCTGGTGGGGCTCCGTAGGACAGAATTCAATAGACTGAATGTCCAGTTTATCTCTGGAAAGGTTGTCAAGGGTATTAACGAAAATTTAGTACATATATATTATATTAATTGTGGACTTATTTGGCCTCAGTACTTCTAATGCAATCATTTAGTGTGTTATAGCTTGCCTGAGAGAGCCTCTGGGGCTATGCCTAATGGACCTCTTGGAGATCTGGAGGACAGGAAATAATAGATATAATAGAATGACTGCCCAGTTTATCAATGGGAAGGCTGCTAAGAGTATTAAAGTAATATTTGTATATGCAGGGAAATCACTCCTAACCACGCAATCCCCCAGACCCCCCTTCCTTTTACAAACCTACTGAGCATCAGTGACCAATTACACCCATGTAATCTGTGTTATATATACCTGAACCTAGTACATCCACAGAAATACCCTTGTTTTTTATGGACTTATTTGGCCCTAGTACTTTGTGTGCAATCATTTAGTTTGTTGTATCTTGCCCAAGAGAGCTCTTGTGGCCCTGGAGGGCAGGAGATAATATAATGAATTCCCAATTCCTCACTTTACGAACCTATTGAGCCTCAGTAATTAAATACAATCATTTAATCTGTTATATCAACTTGGACTTAGTATACACACAGAAATTCCCTTGTTTATTATGGACTTATTTGGCCTCTGTACTTCCAACACAATTATTTATCGGGTTATATCTCACACAAGAGAGCTGTTGTGGCTCTGGAGTACAGGATATAATAGAATGATCGCCCAGTTTATCTCTGGAAAGACATCTAAGTGTATTGTAGATAAATTCGTATAGGCAGAGAATTCATTGCAAAAACCACATAACCCCCCCCCCCCCTCATTCCCCTATTGACCCCCAATAATCAAATGCAATTACTTAATCTGTTAATTTATATTACATCCACAGAAACCACCTTGCTAGTTATGGGCCTATTTGCCCCAGTACTTCGGTTGCAATTATTTAATGTGTTATATAATACCCTATCCTTGGATCACTGGAACATTGTACTCCTATCTTCACAATAGTGGTACACGTATCAACGTAAACACCCTATTATTGGAAGGTGCCTCTAACTCTCCATCACAATTGCAACTGCCTCCGCACATGTAAAAGTGTCGAACAAAACAGCACTTAATGGGTGAATTTATTTATTAGCATACTGCACATGGAAACTGTGTACTTAAGGTTTACTCACAATTAGCTATCTATTGAAGGTTTTTTTTCCCCCCGAATCTCCGATGCTTCCAGAATATACTTTTGGCACTTCTGCATCCCTTGTCCAGTAATCGTCACAAAACCAATAAATCCGAACTATTGTACATCTCCTTCATTTTCATTTGTTCAGAGTAGAGGCCACTGTCAACAACGAAATATAATGTTTCGACTTCTTCCACTGCTAATTTGACACATTGCTTGGACCATCACCAGTGTTGCACTCACGCACGCACGCACGCACGGGTCAAAATATCCACTGCTGACAGATTTAAGGTCAAATCTAACGATATCACAAAAGTCTCATGAGATCTTGTAAACCTCTAATAAGTGTCTGCACAACTGAATCAGGATTCCGCTCACATAACCTGTTAATTGTTTTGACTCATACTACACAATTATCCCAATACCTGGTATACTGCTAGATCTGTTCAGGCCTGTGTCCGATGTCGGGAGTATAGTTTTTTGGTTTGGTACATCCACTGGACGTAGGGGACCAGAAAGCTGTATTATGGACTTCGGGCACAGATCTGCACTATCACTGGACATAAGTGCATCTCGAGTCACTGTGGTCGCACCGATTCTAGGCCGAAAAAGGGGAAACATTCTCTCATCTAGGTGAGAGTGTACGAGCCTTAAAAAAAAAAAAAAAATCTGCGCGTACGACGCGTGTACGAGCAATTGCCCACTTCTTAAGTAGGGGGGGTGTTCTTCTTTTTCGCAACTACGGCTTGGGGTCGCTCATTGGAATGATCTCGATGAGCTCGCTCCAGTGAGAGATCGAGGGCTGTGCTTGGGAGTAAACAATGACAAAACCTAGGAGGTTATGTTTGTGCATAGTCATGAGCAGTTTTGCTGTGATGTTAACCAAGGGGACAGGGCAACTCTTCTGTAACTTCTGGAATGCAAACGGAGATTCGGAGCAGGAAAATGATTACTGAACTTATTACGTTGAGCGTGTGTAAAAAATCTAAATGATCAGCCTAACAATTAACTATTGTTAATCACTTTCCTATCGCAAAATATGAAGAAAACTTCCCTCAAACTCAAATAGTATGTTTTATTCACTCTATATGATTTCTTCCGACAGCAGAGTTTTATCTCATTTATTTTTTTCGTATTCTCTCAAAGTTGTTTATATATCCACACTCACAATGTTCCACATACAGATATATATGCCAGGTCCACTTATGCCTTTCTTTTATCCTTACAATAATGGCTAATACAATTAAACTCGGTGATATTCAAAGTGAAGAAACGTATGATTTCATTGCAAAATTCAATGACGCAATCAGTAATAATCCAAATGATCCCTCAGACACTCCTTTCATTATTGACCGACACAGTTGTGATTACTTCTCAACAAAGACTTTTAAAGAGAAAATATCACCAGAAACCAAACAACTCTCACTCTTAAACTAAAACTGTCGAAGCTTAAATGCCAATTGGGATAACTTCAAAAATCTTCTGTGTGATCTGCAGCCAAATAGGAACATTTTTGATTTTATTGGTCTTACGGAAACATACAATATTCGGGATTGCCTACGAACTCGATGGATATCATAGCCCTACTTTTCGTTGTCGATCTGCCGAAGATGATGGCAGAGGAGGAGTCGGATTGTTTGTAAATGAAAATATACCCTTCAGATTACGTGACGATATATCGGTATTCATCCCTCATGTCTTCGAATCATTGTTTCTAGAAACCTTGGACAAAACTAAATGTATTGTTGGAATAATCTATAGGCCTAACACAGCACCCAAAGCAGACTTGGACCTCTTTTTATCCACACTTTCCGGATTGCTCGAAAAAATTAATTCCGAATCTAGGAACGTTTGTCTCATGGGCGACTTCAATATAAATTTGTTAAATTTTGGCAATCACCAAAAAACTAGTCATTATAGTGATGTAATATTCAGTGCACATTTCTTGCCGGTCATTACTAGGCCTACCAGAGTTACCGAAAATTCTGCGACTCTAATTGACCATATATTATGTAATAACAAAAATGGCAACACGTATACCTCGGGTATAATTACAACTGAAATCAGCGATCATTTTGCCAATTTTTACATGGAAGAATCTATCGCATATCGAGAGATTCCAGTCCAAACAGTCAAAAAGCGATCATTCAGCCAAGAAAACGTGAATTACTTTAAATACCTTCTTCATCAGTGTGACTTTATTGATACCTTTAGTAGTAACTGTCCCAATAATGCCTATAATAGTTTCCTAAATATCTTTCTGTAAGCTTTTGACAAAGCTTTCCCCTTCAAAACAGTATCGATCGCCAACAAATATATCAAACGAGAACCATGGATGACCACGGGACTTTTGCAATCCTCTCTGACCAAACAAAAACTTTACAGAACTAAGCTGAAATCACCATCAGACCACAACATACAGAGATACAAAGACCACTGCGGCATCTTTAATAGACTAAAGCGTGTCTGTAAAGCCGACTACTACAACAATATTCTTTCTGACTACAAATACAACGTAAAGAAAACCTGGGAAGTGCTCTCCAAAGCTATCAATCAATCCAAACGGGATCACACCTTACCTCCATCGTTCACTGACGGTAATACTACACTAAATGACCCAAAAGAAATTGCCGACCGATTCAACTCATATTTCGTCGAGATTGGCAAAACCTTAAACAACCAAGTTCCGACTACTCCAAATCATTTCTCAGAATATCTAAAACATGGAGTCGTTTTTCATCTCGCCCACAAACCTACAGGAAGTGATACTTTGCGTGAATAACCTTACATCCAAAACAAGTAAAGACCTCAATAATCTTTCAACTCGGTTGCTGAAGGACGTTGTGTACGAGATAGCAAAACCTATAACCCACATAATAAATCTCTCTTTTTCCTCCGGAGTGGTGCCTCTTAACATGAAGATCGCCAAAGTCATCCCGATATTTAAGTCAGGCGATGAACATATCTTTAATAATTATAGACCCATAAGTATCTTGCCAGCCTTTTCTAAAATTATTGAGAGAATAATGTATGTGAGATTATCTAGTTACTTGGATAACCACAATACTCTGTATCAGTATCAGTTTGGCTTCAGGAAAGGACACTCAACAATTCACCCCATTCTCCATCTTATAAATAATGTAGTGAGTGCAAATGATAAATCGACAAAGATTGCACACTGTCCTTATTTCTTGATTTCTCAAAAGCTTTTGACACAATTGATCACTCTATTTTGTTAAGCAAGCTAGAGCATTATGGGATCAGAGGCGTGGCCAATTCCTGGTTTAAGGACTATCTTTCAAACAGATTCCAACGTGTGCAATACTCGACTACAACATCTGACTCCAAAGCCATCACCACGGGTGTCCCACAGGGATCTATCCTTGGCCCTATATTGTTCCTGTTATACATTAATGACATATCTTATTGCACCAGCTTAAACGTTCTTTCGTTTGCCGATGATACGACGGCCCACGAATCTAATAACAACCTAGACGAGCTATTTTCAATAACTAACACAGAACTAAAACACGTGGAAGAATGGTGTGCAGCAAATAAACTAGTCTTGAATGCTCAGAAAACAAAATTTATGTTACTCCACCCTAATAATGATTCCTATAATTCGGGAGAAAGACGGTTATTCCTTGGAGATACAACACTTGACCTCATTGGAAAAGAAGGAAAAGAAACGTCAGTTAGATTTCTGGGTATATTCATGGACGAAAATCTAAACTTCAAACAGCATGTCTAGATAATTTGTTCCAGAATGGCAAGGGCTATTATGCCATTAACAGAGCAAAAAATATATTACCATTAAATGCTCTGAAAACGCTGTATTTTTCTTTAATACATAGTCATCTTGTGTACGGTATACATGTGTGGGGTCACGTACCATCAACTTCAAAGATATTCACTTTACAGAAAAAGCCACTCCGTATCATTAGTAAGAAAAAACGAAATTCTCATACAGACCCCCTTTTTAGAACGCTTCGTATTTTGAAACTTAACGATATTTACAAGCTGCAGGTTCTCCTCTTTATGCATGATTGGCGTAATAGCAAACTTCCGATGTCCTTTAACAATACCTTCCAGATATACACACATCCTACTGGCATGGATACTAGGCAATCTGGAAGTGTATTAACTTTTAAGCCGAGGACCAACTTTTCGGCCAACCTTCCCCTACACACTTTCCCAAGGTTATGGAACGATATCGACCCAGTGGTACAAAACTACACCAGACCCCAGTTTAAACGTTCCATGACAGATATTTTTCTAGAATCTTATTCTCTCCACGTCACATGCAACAATACCGAATGTCCCGATTGCAAGTAATGTGAATGTCGTACCATGGATTTGGTTATATATATATAGATACTCCCGCAGCCTTGCCCGTATCATAAATATAAATTTAAATTTAAATCACGTGCCTTTTTACCAGCTTGCATTTGCCCCCGGCTGCCAGAATGCTTTGCTTTACTAAACACTAAATTACTAAATACTAACACGCGCAGGATTTTCTTTTCTTTTCTCTTTTCTTTTATTCTTCACTTTGTCACCATTCTTGTCACCATTCATTCATTCATTCACTTAATAAAACTACTTACCTTTTGGTACATATCTTATATGTGGTATCAATTTGAGATGAATAGGCATTATTATATGAACCTCTGCTATCGAGAGACCAATTCAGGGAGTGGCAGGAAGACAGCCTCTTGGGCTATGCCACTTCCTTGCAGTGTGATGATTGTATGTATTGATGGTAAAATTTATATTTGTTAATTTTGTACTCACATGCTGCAAATAAACTTACTTACTTAAAAAAAAAAAATAGGTCCGCTTATGTGGTACCACAGTGTTGAATACTTTAATAAGATTTTGAAATTTCCGCGGGACAAAGGTCACATAAACGTAAATATCCAAACTTTTGAGATACTTAACAGTTAAGCTCAGTGCTCAAACAACACAATTTTACATCCTTCAAAAGCTCCACAAGGACACTTTTTCATGAACGGATGATGTAACTCCAGAGAGACCAATTGTCTCGGATTGTTACTCGGAATCTTATATCATCTCAGAAGTCATTGATTATCATCTGAAACTAAAAGCTAATAGACATATGAGCTATCTCAAAAATACATAGAATTTCCTATCTGACATTTCTAATCTAATGTCGTGAAAAATGCGACAACATGTTTGCTAATATTGATATCGATGGTTTTGCCAGATACCCCCAGAGACCTTAGTGTAATAATGCAGGAAAATTTTTTATAATTTGGGGGGTCTGGAAAACCTGAAAAAAATCAAACGTACCACAATCGCTGATCTTTTCAAAAAGGGTGGAATTTAATTCCCACATATCATATGGAAAACACTGGTGGTCGACGATCTTGAACCCTTCGGGAATTACAAACTCTGGCATTTGCATGAAGAAGGCTTAAGAAAAACAGGAAAACTCTTGAACTCATTTTGGCATAATGTTCTGTCGGCCTGGTCACTTCTTGATAATAAAACCACAACTCCGGAAGAGATATTTGGAGAAACCATTTTTTTAATAACAGCATAAAAATTGACGGTGAATTATTTTTTCTCAAATCTTGGTGCGAAAATGGTATTTATTTCATAAATGACTTGCTATCTGAGAACAACAGTCTCCTAACTTTCTCTGATTTCTCCAACAAATATAACATTAAGACCCCATTCACAGTTTATCGAGGTTTTATAAATGCAATACCCAAATCCTGGAAAGCGGCAGCAAAATCACATAAAAAAATTATCGTCTGTATATAATGCAAACATTAGTATGCTACAATCTACACACAAAGTTTGTCGAACATTCTATATCAATTTCTTAGAACTATACGCGACGTCTCCCACGAATTCCCTGATAAAGTGGAATGAGATTCTAGATATAAATTTGCAGCCAGATGACTGGAATTTTATATATAGAATCCCAATTTTTTCAACCATAGACAACACGTACCTACAAAGTTTACAGTTTAAAATCGCCCATAGAGTCTTGTATACGACCTCAAAACTACACAAATGCAAAATTTCAGAAACGGAATTATGCACATTCTGTAATAATTCAAAAGAGACTATATAATATACATCACCTGTTTTTGGAATGTTCTGTCTCAAAAACAGTTCTTTTGATCTTTTTGGGAGATTTAAAAGAAAAATGAAAAGTAACCATTTTTTAACACCAGAATATGTTATCTTAGGCTATAGAACACATCGGATGCTTTCAATAGCACAACCGACGTCTATATGCTTCTTGAAAAGAAGTTCATTTATGCGTGAAAAGTGAAAAAAATCAACCAGCCTATTTTGGGTTTCTTAATCAAGTCCGAGAGTACAGGAATCTGGAACGTATCTCCCGACATTCATAACCAAACAAACGTGTCAATGAAATAAGTTCTGGGAAGGGCCTTGACAATTGCCTTCTTAACTTATGAACTCGGAATGCATCCGGCTATTCCACAAAATAGCTGATGATTTACGAAACTCAGCTGGAGGTTATTTGTCAAAGTTGGGAAGATGGCCCTCCATCTGTGGAGAAAAAAAGATGAATTTATAACGATTACAAAAATATATCTCACGTCGGTATTGCGTCTGTTACTAATCGAATTGGATATCTATGATAATTGAACATCCTGTGTCAGGGCTTTTATTTATTGATTGTACGGGCTCGGTAACCCCATTGAGGTAAAACCGGCAGTTTAAAATATCTTGTATGTGCAGCAATAAATTGTACAAAAGATATAAATATCCAACTGTCTATTATGCTACTGCATTAATTATTTAACACATTGCAATTTCTGTAAAAGAATATAATGTATTCTATGTAAACATTCATATAAATTCCGAATAAAAATATTGGAAAAAAATAAAAATATTGATATTGAGCAAGGAATTAAATTTGTATAAAATACATCCCTAAAATGTCCTGTTACAAAACGGCAGGATGAATAGATTACAATGAGGCTGGTTCCACTCTACTCGATGTCTTAAGATTTAAAGGGTACTCGGGGCGTTTTTTGCATAGCCTAAAATTGTAGACTTTGAAAATATTGGGATCTCCTGCAGAAAATTAATGATTTAATGAAAATTGAACACAACAGATAGTTGATGAATTGTGAAAAGCTTCGTTGTAGATTGTTTTATGTTTTGTAGTTTTATTTCTCAGAGACGGATTGTTCTCTGCACAAACGAAAAAATCATCACCAGCTCCGTTACTCCCTCCATTGTGATTTATCGATTGTCATTTACCGAATCAATTGTAAACCCTGTAAGAAACAACAGTATGTGGGTCAAACGCAAATTCCACATCGAGTGTGTATCACGACGCATAAGATATAAAACATAATGGTGAAGTCTCGGTAGTAAGACATTTTACGTTCCTAGTCATTTGTTAGACGATTTCGAATTCCATCGATACAGCAACCACCATTTAAAGATATATTAGATGAAACAGATGAATTTAGAAGAAACAGGAAGTTTCAAATCCTCTGACCATTTGGTATGAACATGTCAGAAAGGGAACGCGAAAGAAGGCCCATAATTCCATTCACTTTTAGATACACCAGAACGAATGTCGAAGCAGCAAAAAAGCGAAAGATGAATTCAATTTAACCCACTCTAATTTAAAAGAACCTCTAAATCGTGACCTATCATCGATTATAAGGAAAACAAATCTTGCGTAACATCACAGTAAGGACTAAACGGAACCTCATCATTGAATAACATCAATTATTGTAATATTTAAACCAGTTCCTAAACACAAAACTTAGTTTAAATGAAATTTGTGTCTATTTATTTAATATTTGAAACTCATTAGCGCTCGTTATATATATGTTTTATAAAACAATATGTCGGCGGAATATCACCAGGAAAAATAAACATTTCTGTGCAAGTGCATATTTTATACCTTAGACACACCCTCACCCTCGCAATAAGACACACGCGTCCTCGCACTCCAAAACACATACCTTCATACCCCACATATCCCTGCACCCCCCCCCCCAACATACAAAAAACAAAATAAAATAGAAATAAAATTAATAAAAATCCGATCAATATAAATATTCAATGCAATGGTGATTTCTTACATGAATGTCTGTGTGAAATGGAAAAAGTTGTATTCAAGACATCACGATACCCAGTGACCCCGGACAGTGTCCAGGTATCGGACATATAAAGCCACATCACCATTGAACTTTTGTTCGCCATTCATGATGTCGTAACAGTATGCGATATAGATGCCCCTTCCCTTTCCATTCTGATAATATACATGGAACAAATGAACTCTGACGTTTTCACACCAAATTTGAATGTATATGATGAGGAGGCATCTGCTGTCGTGATAAAGAACGTTACATACTTTGAAGATAGCTGTTCGAAAAACAAGTCTCATATACTATAACCGTATAACCTTGCGCTGAAGATGGTTGATATGGTGGCAGAAGCACCAGTACGTTAACTGAAAAGTGCACGACGTTTCTCATTGGTTCAATATGTTGATACTCACGTCTCATTGGCTTTATCTTCGGTTCGTAGATTTCTCTTTGGGACATTGATGTCCAATGGTTCTGATTGGGTTAACGTTTACTCTCTTGTGCATTTTCGGTAGTTCTAATTACCAGTTGTGACTGTGGTTCTTAGCGTATCTCCTCAAATGGTCTTTCTTTTCGAAAACCTTTGCACGGGTTGCTTTTTACCTTTATTTAGAAGTGTCTCGTTTTTCAGATGAAACTATGGAGATTGATGAAGCCGAAGAAGATAAAAAAATGGAAAAGAAGATATATTGTGTGTCACCAGAATGAAAATCTTATCTTGGGAAAGTGTATGGCTATTGCTTATTATAAGATTGCCTTGACGCATTCCTTCTATTGGGGCGTCAACCAAACGTTATCGCCTCAGGAAACATGGTGTGTAAGAAAAATAAGCAAGATTAATCTTATCTGCATGTGAACGTGTCTCAGTTAGCTGTATATGAACATGTCAGCAAGATCATTTGTATGAAATAGCGCATCACTTGTTTAACTCCCTTCACTCTAATTTAAAAATATCCAAATTTCAAGTAGCCATTTTTCCCATAATGCAACTGGGAATTTAACCAATTCAATCTTGTTTGACAGAGCTCAATGAGCTCTGTCAAACAAGATTTAATTGATTAAATTTCTTGTTGCATTATAGGAAAAATGTGCACCCTGAACTTTAGATATTTCGACATCAGTGTGCAGGAGGTTAAGGGGATTCCGTTTATCATCCCAGTCCCTCAACATAGTTATCTAACTATTTTATCAGCAATATGTGACCAAACCTAGTGTTTTTTTATATAGATGGAACATTTTTTGTTGCTCTCTTCATCCAATTCTTCAGCTATCTCGTTCAGTAACATTTTATTGAACTTACCCCCAACGAAAACCTCCAACTGCCATTTATAAATAACACCGTCGGATAGCCACGAAACCAGGTATTTGATTTGCAGTGTCGTCTATTATATTGCGCACGAAATGAATAATTGCATGTCAAGAAGACTTTCTTTCCTGAAGCCGAATATGTGAAAATGCCGCTGTGAGTCATTAATTGTCGCAGTTTTCATATTATCCGGAACGGTTCCACGAGAAAATGGTAGATTCATCACGTGCGGCGAAGGAATAGAAATTTCGGAGATCGGCTGCTTTTTAATACGAGAAGTGATGTGCCCACAATCTTCGGTGGATTAGACTTGAATGTATTAGTAAAATAAATTTCTTCTTCTAAAAATCTATCTGAGAAGTTTCTTTTTAGGTAAGTGGAAAAATGTGTACTTGCTGTAGGAATTTGATTCCATCACTGACGTGTATTGTCATGAAAATTGTGTTTCAATGGGCGAGGAAGATCCAATTAAGAGGCGAGTAATTATTGAAAAAACTCCTATAACATCAGCAGAAAAAACAAGTTTCCGTTTGGTATTTTTAATGAGTGAAAATAACGGACAGCTCCCGGAGTTATCTTTTGTGTTCGTTTATTAAAAATTATTAAAGGAAAACTTGGCTCTATGCTTAGAGAATGTGTTTTTAATGTTCATGACTTTTTTATCTTCCCGGGAAGAACATTAGCGAATCATTCATCCTGGACTTTTGTATTCATGGAATGGGCAGTGTCTGAATAATATGCCACGATGCACACATTGTTGATATAATGAATAGAAAAAATATTTGCAGACTATTAAAGGGTGGTAAAAGCGCTGTTTTCTTGTTTTCAAACAGAGGATAATAGTCAAACGTTGAACCCGTGAACCCGATTGGGGAAAATTGTAAAAAGCCAGCTTCTGTATACTACTGTACAGGACAATTCCTGAAGAATGTGAAATGATGCGCACATCGATGAAAAAACTTCGCTAACATTTTGAAATTTCAACTTTTATATGAAATTCCCATACCATTTGTAGTAAATTTCCTGATAACTTTCGAAAATTAAGTGCAGCTAATTTTCCTGTAAATCTTTCCCGATGATGGAAATTGTAAGCCATACCTGTTCATTCCACTATTTTGGAATAAAAACAAATTTAACTGCTGAGATAATTCATTTGGATTAGTTACTTCCTGCCCATGTGCTTTGTCATAGTTTTAACGATTCCTTAGATCTATGTACCGTATCGTTTAAATTCTGTCATGTTCTCAAGTTTTGTTTATTTTCATTTAATTTGTTAACGCCTAGCACTTTTTGAGTTCCATATTTACAAACCCGTATGGAACATGTGTTCTATAAGGATTTCCGTCAATGGACTATTTCCACCTGACGTCAGTGATCCATCGAAAGACCTAAAGTACGCCCATTTTCGAAATCGGCCATTGGAAACGTTGCCTTCTGACAAAGATCAATTCTGAAGCTGCGATGACAGCGGATAAATCGAATGGCAACTGGAACATGTTTTTGTTCAAATCTCCCAAAACAAACGAAATTAAACTTATTCTATAAATGGTGAGAGATTTTATAACAACCAAGTTCTGTCTCTCTCTGATAACGATAGCTAATACGAATAAATAACCTATTTGGACAAATTTTCAATTATATTTTTCTTTTTACTTTTCGATCTGTCACACTTGTTTGCTGATCACACCTGAGTTTTGTGTTTATTTATATTTTAAACAGACGTCAGAACTGTTGAATTCTGCAAATAATACCGAATTTTTAAACCAATAGATTATATACCTAACAGTATAACAATACTTCACTGTTAAGTCTTTTCAGTACTTCATAAAAAGACTTATATTTGTTCTTTTCGAATGCTGAAAGGTCTTTATCCCTTAACGGAACTCACCCGATACCACAATTTGTTATTTTAAGTCATTCTTTCACAAATGTCACCGAAGCATGTTAGGTGATAACTCCTTGTAAGGTGCACGATGAAATCGTTCCAGTGATCGATCACAAGATAGAGTTTTGTTGATTTTATGGAATAATAAAGTTTTTCAACTGTTCCCTAGGGGGTTTGACCATCCTCTACTAGACGGGTCCTCAGGTGGCGGATAGAGGACGGCCTGCTCAGCTGGGCAGGTATGCTGGTTTATAATTAGCAGATTTGCTCAATTGAGCTGGGCTGCTGCGGAATGTACAAATACGCAGCCCCGGACCAAAATGGCCAATTCTGCTAATTCCATCGTGCAGGCATCTTGTTCTACCGTGTGGTGCGTTCCAACGTTACCGGAGGCAGGAATCCTGGCAGCTGAGGACAGATAGTGGCCCTGATTAGGGTAAATCTCCAGGATGGAGATCAGATCATAAACACTGTTTTGGCCCTGGTCTCCATCTTGTAGATACCTGTCCAATACACTGCCTTGGCCCAAACTTCGTGAGTAGACGGATTGTCGGATGACCCTTTCTGGCCAATGGGGAGCCCCGAACCCCCAAAATACAGGGTGTCACGTCGGGGAGCATTTGGTGGTCATTCAATCAGTCATTTCTTTTAATCACATAGCATACTTGCCATTGTGTTCTCTTTTTAAACGTTATATTTTTAACAAATACTTAGTTTTGCTGCACTGTCTGCTTCAGTTACACGTGGCAACTTTAATTACTGTGCTTCGTAAAGTGATTGGTTGAATATCCGCCATTTGAAGACATGGCACTTCCACACACGGGTCAATCAGACAGTGGTATGCTTCGGCATCAACACTGACTGAGTGCACTTCTCCATACCAAGTATGTGGGAATACTGGCAACCCGGTGGATTCACTGCATGGCAGTAACCCTACCCCTTGTTGGACTCCGCGGTGTGTGGGAGCCGGGGCAGTGAACGAATTTCAAACTTAATATGGCTTCACAACATATAAAACCTAAACGACCTTTTTCGACCACTGGACTTCGAGACTCCGACTCTGATGATTAACTGATTAAATTGTTAATACCACCAGAAGACTATGTTCCAAAGTTCATGCTCTTACACTCAACCGAGGAAAACAGGACATTACGTACCATCAATCCGTTTGCCCCCGAAAAGGCCATCAAAGGCATTGCTGGAACTGTGAAAGATATTAAAAATTTGAGATCTGGCGACATTTTAATAGTGTATAAAACAAGTGCAGGTACATAACCTCCTGCACATTGAAAAACTGATCGATATTGATGTAAAAGCTGATTACCATAAGACATTGAATACCAGAAAGGAGTCATTAGAAATAGAGAACTGAAATTACTCTTGAACTCAAACCACAGGGTATAAATGCAGTAAAACCAGTGGAAATTAAGAAACGATGGCACAATTATTAAAACTAATGCTTATATTTGCACCCTTCATGGCGCAAGACCTGCTAAAGCTCTTAAAATTGGTTACCTGAATGTCAAAGTGGATGTGTACATTCCAAATCCACTTCGATGTTTCAGGTGCCAAAAGTTTGGTCATGGGCAGAACGCATGTCGAGGCAACCAGATATGTTATAAATGCAGTATAATCCATTGAAGAACCATGTGAGACAACGATATGCAAATGCATAAACTGCCAGGACAATCATATGTCATCCTGTAAAGATTGCGTTGTATGGAAGAAAAAAAGATTATTCAGAAAGTAAAATGCGAGAAACAGGTTAGTTTTAAGAAGGCCAGAGACATGTGGCATCGATGCGTGGCATGAATGTATCAATGCCATCTTATGCCTCGACCTTAAAGCAAAAACGTTCGACTGAATCTGTTGCATGCCAAACTGAATTCACAATTCCAACTTTATTACAAGCTTTCACGATAGCGAATGACAATCAGACACAGCCAAGATCAACACAAACAAATTCAACCACTCCAGAAAATTCCAAGACACAACACAGAACCGAACAAGAACAAAACTCTAAACCAGAGGTTAGAAAAAAATGAACCCAGTAATTCAGATTAGCAGCATAAGAAAGACACCACAAAACCAAAGCCACAACAACCGCAACTGCAAAATCTTAATCAGAGTCGGAGAAAAAGACAAGAAAATTGGAAAAAAAGAAGTCAGATAAAGAAAAACAAAAACAATTGTCACGCAGAACACCCAAAGCCCTTCACGATCCTGTTACCCGCAATAGATTTGAGGGCTTTGAGCTAATTGGCGTCAATGAGAGCATTGACAAAATGTTCGGGCAACTATGCTCAACAACTCTGAATAAATCTCCCCTAAAAAAATCACCAAAGAAACAAACTGGGTCTATATCGCCCATACGTCCACCTTCTCAATCTCCAACCAAGTATGGATAATACAAACAAAAATAATATAATACAGTGGAATTATCGAGGTTTTAGAGCCAGTTTTAATGAACTGTGTCTTCTGAGCCAAAATATAAACCTGCTGCTTTTTGCCTGCAGGAAACTCTTTTAAAGAAACCTGAAGTTCACGATCATTCAGTTTTTAAGCACTATACTTTGTATAATGCCTGGGCAGATGAAACTGATCTTCATGTTCACTTATCTGCACCCCGCATCTGGTTTATATACATCAATTGATCTTTTGTTTGCATGCCCTTCTATCTTCCTCGAAGGTAGAAGATGACTTGTGCGGGAGTGACCACTTTCCAATTGTGTTGAAGAGTGTAGTTCCGGCGGACGATAAGAGGGTGCCCCAGTGAAACTTTACAACAGCTGACTGGCACACTTTCCCGCCGTTTTGTTCTGAACGCCTTATAGGGGAGAAATTTCAGGAAAGTGCTGACCAAATAGAACATTTTACAAACGAGTTGCTTGACATTGCAAACACAGTCATCTCTAAAACCTCGGCAAATCCAAAACGTTTTACCAAACCATGGTTTGATAATGAATGTAAACAGGCTATAAAGGGTCGCAAGAAAACTGAACGGGAATTTAACAAGTCACCAACCACTCATAATTGCGTATCAATAGGGCAAAAACAAGACGACTTCTAAAACCGAAAAAAAAGAAAAGTTCTTGGGAAACTTATGTTTCTAAGATTAACCAAAACACCCCCATCACTTAAATTTGGAAGATGATTAACAACATTAAAGGAAAAGAAACAAAATCAACTGTACAATACCTGAAAGATAACAATACCCTAATTACATAAAAAAGAAATTTCAAACAATGTGGCCTCCACATTTTCGAAACATTCGTCGTCTGAATATTGTAATCCAGAATTCATCAAAATTAAGAAACAACGGGAAAAACAAAAGATTAAATTTACCTCCAATAATGTAGTTGATTATAACGAACCTTTCTCTGTGGAAGAGTTCCATACCTCTTTGCATAGGGCAAAAGATACTGTCACGGGTCCCGATGAAATACATTACAAAATTTCAAAACATCTGCCACATTCATCACTTGAACTTTTACTGTCAATTTTTAATGACTTTTGTGTGATTGGCCAGTTTCCACCTTCCTGGCGAAAAGCAACAATTATTCCTATTCCAAATCGTGATAAGGATCACAGTAATCCAAGAAATTACAGACTAATTGCATTAACTAGTTGTCTGTTTAAGCCCATGGAAAGGATGACCAATGATCGACTTGTCTGGTTTCTGGAATCGAACAATCTACTTGCGAAAGTTCAGTGTGGTTTCAGAAACCATAGAAGTACTGTGGACCATTTGGTCAGACTTGAAACGTTTATACGAAATGCCTTTGCCAGAAAAGAACATGTGGTCGCCGCCTTCTATGATCTGGAGAAGGCTTAAGATACAACGTGGACGTATGGGATTTTAAAACATCTTTTTAACGTGAGGTTGAGAGGGCGTATGCCTCTTTTTATTGAAAACATTTTAAAGGACCGCCGGTTCAAGTTAGTGTTGGGTCAACGCTATCAGGAACAGGAATTGGGGTCTCTCGGGGTAGTATTTTATCCGTTGCCCTATTTTCCATTAAGATTAATAGTATCATCGACGCAATTGAGAATATGATAGATTCTTCATTGTGTGTCGATGATTTTCTAATCCGTTATAGCAGTAAACAATATTAATGCTATCGAGCGCAAACTTAAGCTGTGTTTAAATAGAATCCAGAAATGGGCTTCAGAAAACGGTTGCAGGTTTTCAAAGATCAAAACTGATTGTGTTCATTTCTGTAAGCTCCGGAAGCAGCATCTTGAGTTGAAAATGGATGGAAGTAGCATTAAAGTTGTAAATGAAGAGAAATTCTTAGGTTTGTGTGTGTGACAGCAAACTGAATTTCAGTTCTCACATAAAACAATTAAAGATAAAATGTAAAATATCCCTGAACTTTCTGAAGGTAGTTCCATCAAAATTAGATTATGCTTGTGTAGTTCATGGTTCTGCAAGGGAGTCGTATCTCAAACCACTTGATGCAATTCATAATGGTGGTATCAGAATCAGCCGTTGTGCTTTTAGAACATCACCAATAGATTCAATGCTTGTTGAAGCAGATGAACCCTCTCTTGAGAAGCACAGAATTAAACTTTCACTCCAATATGTTTCAAAACTTCTTTCTAATTCGTCAAACCATGCTTATAACTGTGTCACAGAACCTCAAAATATCGAATTGTTTAACCGTCACCAGAAACATACCCCTCCATTGGGAATTTCAACTAAACCTCAAATGGAGTCCGCCAAAACTGAACCAGACACAATAAAGGAGAACCGTGAGCCACAAACTCCTCCTTGACATCTTAAAAAGCCAACAGTTATTTTGGACCT
Source organism: Pictodentalium vernedei (assembly GCA_031216915.1). Classification (NCBI taxonomy): domain Eukaryota; kingdom Metazoa; phylum Mollusca; class Scaphopoda; order Dentaliida; family Dentaliidae; genus Pictodentalium; species Pictodentalium vernedei. Next base: position 354,852,535 of record CM062291.1, read on the forward strand.
AGCTTCTACTAAAAAGACTGAAACAAATTCGCTGCAGTTCAAGCAGAAATATGCTGAAATTAAATCAAAGAACCGTGCATATCCAAGGATCTATACAGAAGGATGAAAAGATGGTGACAAAGTATCGTCAGCCGTTGTCACTGATGATCATATCATTTCAATCAGAATACCGAATCACAGTTCTATTTTTTCTATTTTCACAGCTGAAGTTAAAGCTTTACAACTCGCGCCTGAGAACAAAGCAAATGTACAGGAAAGAAAGTCCATCATGCTTTCCGACTCTCTTTCCTCTTTGCTTGCACTACTCAACCCCAAGTTGAAGAACCCTTTCATTTTGGAAATTCGTGAGAAGTTAACAATTCTCATGTCTGACAAATATGATATCGTGTTTTGCTGGTTATTTGGGTATTGCTGGTAACACCAGAGCGGACAGTGCAGCAAAACAGGCATTAAACAAGCCTATCACTGATTTTAAGATTCCGTTCAGTGACTTTAAGCCCCATATCAGTAGTTTCTTCAAATCTCTGTGGCAGGCGGATTGGGATTGGGCAACTAATAACAATCTCCATCGCTTCCGTCCACTTATTTTCGATCATTACTCGTCTTGTAACCTTTGCAGAAAACATCATGTAATTTTTACACGATGTCATATTGCTCATACAAGAATTACACATTCCTTTTTGTTAGAGGGTAATATGCGATCAGGATGTTTTCCTTGTCAACACGTGTTATTAGTGGAACACATTGTTTTACATTTTACTGCTTTTAATCATGTCAGAGGGCTATATTTCACTGTAGGATCTCGAAGAGATCTTTTCTATCATAAGAGCCAGCACAAGATTATCTCATTTCTTAAAACAATCAACCTTTTTAGTAAATTTTAAAATTGTTTTTAGTCTTTTAAACTAGACTATCCAAGTCTCTAATTCAACATGTTGATTTATAAGGTATTTATTTATTTTTTATTTATTTATTGGTGTTTAAGGTCACATATTACTGCACAATGGCTAATCATGACCACGACTGTTTTACGGGTGGAGGAAGCCGGAGAGAACCACCGACCAACGGCAAGCAACTGTCAGCTCCCCAACATACTAACTCCACACAAGCAGGGTTAGCATTGGTTGAAGACAGGTGCACCATCGACGTGCAGTTCGCCTTAGTACACAGCGTCACCGTTCCTCGGGGTGAAATGTCTTGCCCAAGGACACAACGCGATTGCCGCAGGTGGGTTTCGAACCGAGATTTATAAGGTATTCACCCTTCTTGTAGTATCACTTATTTCTGCTACTGTTCATACCATTCTGTCTTTTGTTATTTTTGTTGTAATTATTTCATGTTTTTATTCAATATTCTTGACTTCATTATTGACATGTTTATTTTTGAACATTCTCGCCACCCACGATATTTATAGCCTTAGCTGCTGATGCGGCGTTATACGCCAATAAATAAATAATTCAACTCTCTGTTTTGTAATTAACGCGGATCGCGGGTGGATGCCTCCCGATTCGTTAGGTAAAGGGTCACGTTGTTGATCAGTTGAGCTCAATTACGATCTGTAAACCCTACTACTGCTTGCTAGGCCATGTCAGTCTTGTGTTTGTCTTTCACTACTAACATCACTATTCACACCTACAAACACCACTAGCAGATTCACAATATCGGCCAGACTTCTGCGTATGGAATCCCACATACATGATCTCATTTATGACATCCCTTTCTAGTATCTGACTACGCCTATAGAATTCCTTTTTCATAGTGTATGCATGTGTGGATTATTACGGGTGCACACACGCACGGAGCACACCCGGAATGTGTCAATTTGCTGCATGCATCGCCCGTACATTATGTATTAGCGCACAAGCAGATAGCAGCTCACGTAGCGTGTGCCCATGTGCTGCATGAACACAAGTACATTGTACACTAAGCCCACGATTCGTGAAATCGTTTTCTAGCCTCTCGGCTATGCCTATAGAGTTATTTCTTCATCGTATGTAACTTTTTGTGTATTGTACGCATATTGTGCATTGGGACACAAGCACATCCCATCATTCACCATTTCCACCTTCCGTGGAATCCATTTCTAAGATCTGACTATGCCTTTAGAATCCTTTCTTTGCACCTATGTAATGCATATGTTGTGACACCAACAATTACCTGCGGTTTGACCTCACCTCCAATGTCAATAGCAAGGTCAATAAAATCGTGGACGAAAGGCACTGTAATTCTAATTAAGTGATCAATTCATAAGATTTTAGTATGTTAGGATATAAGTATATTAATTCCTAGTCTGGCAGAAAGATGTAGTATGAAGAGAAAGGTGAATGACAAACCTCCAAGAAATCCAAATGTCGCAATGAAGACAGTCATATTTGATGAAAAGGCTGCTCCTAAATATCCCATACAACCAATAATTCCAAAAACCACTGAACAAGCTCCGATACCAAATCTCCGAATGAGTTCTCTATTAATAAAATCTGTAACAAGAAAGATCACGTTTAAGCAGAATAAGTTTTTGAAATATATATTTCTTCATTCTTCTTTTCAGGTTAAAAACAAAGCCTTGGAACCCGATTTGCATATTGTTTCGCTAGTTAAAAACTTTTTAGATAACTATTCAATACACTGCTTTGGCCATACCTTCAGAAGCAGACGGTCAGATGAGCTCAATCTGGTCAATCGGGAACCCTAAAAGGGTGTCAGGTTCGGGTGTGGGGGCACTGGGTGGTCTTTCAATCAGTTATTTTTTTAACTTCATTTTATCATGGCTATCGTATGTTGACTTTTAATAAATTGCGAACTTTTTTAACTTATTTTCGATTTATTGCACTGTCTGCGTCAGTTATCAATGGTAATTTTCATTGCATCAGTATCACCAAATGGTTGGTTGAATGACCAACTTGTGGCACTACCCACATTTGGCGGGTCAATCGGTCAGCCGTATGCAGTTTGCAACAACGCTGCCCGAGAATAGTCCATATGTACTTCTCGTGCCGTTCGCTGGATATACCGCGGCATAGCCCCTAAGGTTTGGCTCAGAGTAAGGGCGGAAGTCACATGTTGAAGAATTAAAAAAAATAATAAATAGGGGATAACAAACAACCCACAGAAATCTCAAAATCAAGGACATGACACGGACTCTGATTCTGGCTCTGACAAACACACCAGTCATTCAAAGTCTTGGCCAAACTTTGAAATTATGTATTCGGAGGAAGAAGGGAAATAAGTCACTGACATTAAATCGTTTGCGTTAGAAAAGAAGGCAATAAACGGAATAGATGGCAGTGTCAATAGTGTTAAAAAGTTAAGATCCGGTGGACTATTGATAAAATGCTGCAGACAAAAACACACATTGAATTTATTAGAAACTTCTAAATTACTAGATATGAAGGGTAATGTTTTTCCCACAAAACTCGAAATAGCAGCAAGGGTGTCGTAAGAACAAACGAACTATCTGGAGTTGATGAACACGATGAATTAAAACCACAAAGTGTACGTGACGTCAAAAGAATTGAAATGCGCAAAGGTGGGAAATCTATTAAGACAAACACATATATATTTACTTTCCAAGCAACTCAATCACCGAAATCGATTAAAGTCGATTACATGAACACCAAAGTGAATTTATATATTCCAAATCCACTTCGATGCTTCAAATGTCTAAAATCGGATACAGAGAAAATAGCTGGCGGAAAGGAAATATGTTACAAATGTAGCCAGCAGCATCGGGAGCCGTTTGATAATACCGTTAAATGTTGTAACTGCCTGTGCACCTGCATGTTCCAGGGATTGCCCCTTGTGGAAAAAGGAAAAATACATATAGAAAATTAAACACAAAAGAGAAACAGATAAGTTTTGAAAAAGCCAGAAAAATAATTTCGTCAATGCCGGTATGAGTTCATCAACAGCATATGCAACAATATTAAACCAGAAGCTTCCAACTGCATCCATTTAGTGCCAGTCTCCGCATACTTGGTTAAACGACAGTATCCTACCGATTTTGATAGAACCTTTTACTACATCACAAGAGAATGAAACTGAACCAAAGCCAATGCAAACGCAATCAGCTATACCAAATACGATACAGGCAAATTGAAATAAAATTGCAAATTCAAGACCAGCACAGAAAAAGACCAAGAACAAACTATACCTAATAATACTACATCAGAACAGCAAAATGACCAACTTAAACCAAAATCAAAACCAGAGCCACAAAGTCTTAGTAAGAGAAAGAATCAAGAAGAAAAAAAGAAAGAAAAGAGATATCAGACTGAACACCTAAATCAATTCAAACCCTATTACTCGCAACAGGTTTGAAGGCCTGGAATTGACGGAAGTCGGTGAATGCATCGACGAACGTTCGGGCACTTACGCTTGAATTGCTCTCAGAATAGGTCCCCGAGAAAAAAATCTCCAAACAACGCGACAGGCGCTATTTCGCCCACACGTCCACCATCCCAATCTCAACCAAATATGGATAACACAACAAATAACAATGTTCCAATAAGACTAAAATCCTCCTCCTCTGATTGGACGATAGCTCGTTTAGTATATTCTATGTTTACGGCTCAAGTGGCAACTGTTACCGTCTGACGTCACAACGCGAAATATTTGCAATGACGTTGTCCGTTTCGTAACTGCTTCATCAACGGAGTGACCAGCAAGTCACTTCATTCATTTTTCGGGATGTTTCACGTGTACAGCAGACGGCGTTCCGGATGAAGTGTTGTTTAAATTACAAACGATTTACGATTTGAAGTAAGATGGATTGATTTTATCAGGTTTATTGATTATTTATCCAGTGCCGTCGTGGATACACGAGAGATTTATTTACTAAACCTGTGATCGTTAAAAGTTACCTTGAAAAACTTTTACCGATCAGAAGTTTAGTAAATAAGCCTCTCGTGTTCCGCGATGTAGGTTTTGGGCTTTGGGTAGTGTCTATTGGAACATATATGTTATTGTGATGAATTGGCTGTAATATGGTCAGAGGTTTGCGGCTCGGAGCGTATGTTCTCGGTTGAACATAAGCTCCGAGCTGCAAACCTCTGACCATGTTTCGCGTCGAGGTTGAACACATGCTCCGAGTCGCAAGCCCCAGACCATGTTACCGTCAATTCATTACTATAACTTATAATATGACACAGTAGATCTGTCGAGGTTTTAGAGCGATATTTAAGGAACTACGCCTTCTATATGCATATGTTTGGCTTCTAAGCCAAACATATGCATCTGCTGTTTTTTGCCTAGGGGACACTATACTCTTTAAGTAGGCTGGCTCTCCAGATCATTCGGCTATTAAACATTATACTACGTATAATGCTTGGGCACAGGAACATGATCTTCATGTTCATGGAACGCCTGTCGTGGTAAGAAATGTCATTATTCACAGTTCTGTACCTTCACAAACACATTTACAGTCTGTAGCGGTACGCCTAACTTTAGACAAGACGTTCACGTTACGTTCTATTTATGTGTCGCCATATAAACCTCTCCAACTGAATTATCTTGAACAACTGATTCACCAGCTCCCAACTCCACACATTCTTTGCGGTGGTTTTAATACTCATAGCCCTCTTTGGGGTGATTTCTGCAGCAAAGAAGACATAAATAAAAAAGCAAAACAGTTGAAGAACTTATTTCAAAATATGACCTTTGTTCAATGATGGGTCAGATACTTATCTGCACCCCCGCAGTCCATACATTTCCATTGATCTCACAATAACATGTCGTTTCTATCTTTCTTGATTTTTCTTGGAAGGCTGAAGATTACTTGTGAGGGAGTTGCCATTTTCCAATTGTGTTGGAAAGTGTGGTTCCGGCAGATGATGAGAGGATGCTCCAGTAGAATTTTAGAAAAGCAAACTGAGGCACTTTCTCATAGCTTTGTTCTGAACAACTCACAGTGCTGAAGTTTTAAGAAAGTGCTGACCAACTGAAACATTTTACCACAGAACTGCTTCACAATACAAACACAGCCATTCATAAAATCTCCGCAAATCCAAAACGTGTCAGAAAACCATGGTTTCATAAAGACTGCAAGCTGGATATAGAAGAATGGAAGAAAATGAAAGAAATATTAAAACACAAACATGGAATACACACAAAATAAAAAACAGAAACGTGGTCACGTACAAAACAATTATTTGGGGGAAGACTATTTGCTTCAAGTATGGTCAAGACCCGCGTACTAATGCAGTTAGATGTTGCAATTGCTAGGGTAGCCATGTAGCTGCTTCGAAGGACTGCCCCATTCGGAAAAAAGAAAAGCAAATGCAAAAAAACATTAAATGCGAAAAGCAAGTTAGTTTCAAAGAGGCAAGAGAAATTGTAGCCTCAATGCCCGGTATGAGTACTTCTTTGCCGTCAATGCAACAAAAGTATCACAAAAATTACCAACAAAGTCGACAGAATGCCTGAATACACATGGCTCACAGTAGCAATCCTATCCTTAGTGAAAGACTTCACAATAGAACAAGCAGAACCAATGCCCACCCAAACAAATTCAACTACTCAAACATCTGAGAAAGTAACAAACCCTAGACTAAAACCAGACCAAACAAAAGACACCCCAGTTAGAATGCAAAACTCAACAAAATCAGAGCATAAAAGAATGAGAAGTCAAGCAAATCAAAACCAGATGCACAACGAAGATTCCAACAAAATCTGAGTCAGAGTCAGAGACGGCAGCAGTCACAAGAAATAAAGAATAAAAGAAAAGCAGAAACTCGAGTCTGATAGACTTCCAAAACGCCTTCGCTTGGATGTCACGAGCAACATATTTGAAGGACATGTCAGTCGATGAGTGTATCAATGACACGTTCTCAGCTAAGCTTCATGGACCCGTCTACACTGCTGAGGCGAAGTATACTATACTGGGGGGGGGGGGGGGTGTTATGTAATGACCACAACCCTTCCTCAGCCCCAATTGTTTTTAAAACACTTTACTGTCACCCAGGTTGTTTCAAAGTGCCATTGCCAATATAGTGACTTCGTGAAACTGTGTTTTTATTGTGAGTTTTTATTGATTTAATTTTAGGGGGGTTTGATCGTCCCCTACTAGGCGAGTCCTCAGGTGGCGGATAGAGGACAGCCTGCTCAATTGGGCAGGTTTGCTAATTTTTAATTGGCGGGTTTGCTCAATTCAGCTGGTTCGCTGCGAAATACACGAATACGCATCCCCGGACCAAAATGATCAATCCTGCTAATACCATCTGGCAGGCACCTTGTTCTCCCGTGAGGTGCGTTCCGAAGGCCCCGGAAGAAGGAATCCTGGCAGTTGAGGACTCGGGCCCCGGTTAGGGCAGTCTCCAAGGATGGGAATCAGGTCGTAAACTCTGTTTGGCCCTGGTCTCCATTTTTTCAGATAATGTCCAAGACACTGCTTTGGCCCCAATTTCGGGAGTAGAAGGATGGCCGGATGGTCTGTTCTGGCCAATCGGGAGCCCACACCCCAAAAGTACTGGGTGTCACGTCGGGGGGCATTTGGTGGCCATTCAGTCAATCATTTCTTTTATTCACATAACATAATTGCCATTGTGTACTGTTTTTAAACACTTTATATTTTAATAGCCACTTAGGTTTGCTGCACTGTCTGTTTCGGTTATGCATGGCAACCTTTTATTACGGTGTTTTATACAGTGATTGATTGGATGGCCGCCATCTGAAGACCTGGCACTTCCACACACGGGCCAATCAGTCAATGGTATGCCTCGGCATCAACACTGACTGAGTATACTGCCTCATACCAGGTATGTGGGAATACCGGCAACCCGGTGGGTTCACTGCATGGCAGTAATCCTACCCCTTGTAGGACTCCGTGGTGGGTGGGAGCCGGGGCAGTGAACGCCTTAAAAATCAAATATGGATTCCACAAATAAAAAACAAAAACGAGGTCGGGAATTACTTTCTACTGACTCGGATTCTGACTCAGATTTTGAACCTACGACACATACTTGGCCAAAATTCATTATAATGTATGCAGCTGACGAAAATAAAAGACTATCAGATATGAACCCATTTCTAATAGAAAAATCAATTAAAGGGATTACTGGAACAGTTAAAGACGCCAAGAAATTAAGATCTGGCGCTTTACTGATAGAATGTCAAAGGAAGTCCAAGCGACAAATTTACTAAAAACACAAAAACTAGCAGATATTGAGGTGAATACTTTTCCACATAAAATATTAAACAGCAGCAGGGGTGTAATAAGAACCAGAGAATTAAATGGCATTGGTATAATGGAAATAAAAAAGGAATTAGAACCCCAAGAGTGACCGATGTTAAAAATATACAGATTAAAAAGGATAACACAATAATTAAAACAAATACTTACATTTTGACATTCAATTCTACTCAACCGCCAAAAGCTATTAAAGTTGGATATATGAACGTCAAAGTGGATTTGTATATTCCAAATCCACTTCGATGCTTCAAATGTCAGAAATATTGACATGGACAGAATAATTGTAGAGGTCAACAAATATGTTTCCGATGTGGCCTGCAACATCAAGAGCAATGCAGCAATCACATAAAGTGTGTTAACTGTCAGGGCAATCACATGTCTTCGTCCAAAGATTGCCCTGTCTGGAAACGGGAGAAAACTATTCAAAAAGTCAAATGTGAAAAACAAATAAGTTTTAAAGAAGCCAGGGAAATCGTGTCATCAATGCCAGGTATGTGTGCATCATCACCATCATATGCCACAAAATTATCCCAAAAGTTACCAACTCAATCAGTAGCATGCCAAACACAATACACATGGCTCAAAGGTACAATACCATCTTCAGTACAGTCATTTACAATAGATCAATCAGAACCACCATCCACTCAAAAGAATACAACTGCCCAAACAACAGAAAAAATAACAACAGACAAAAAGGAACACCACCCTAAAAATCCACCCCAAACAGAACAAAATAAAGAACCAAAACATAAACCTGAAAAGAATAAGTCAATTAAACCAAACCAAGACATACAACATAGCTCTCAACAAAATCTGAGCCAGAGAAGGAAACAGTCGCAACAAGACAAGAATAAAGAAAAGGAAAAACAGAAACTACAATCCAATAGAATATCTAAACGTCTTCAAAATGTTGTCACAAGCAACATGTTTGAAGGTATTGAGGCAACGTCAGTTGATGAGTGCATCGATGACACGTTCTCAAACAAACCACCCCTAAGTTCGTCTCAGGGAAAATCCCCACGTAAAACATCACCTAGAAGAAACACTGGGACAATTTCGCCCATACGTCCACCTTCTAATTCGCCACTCAAACATGGATAATACATCCACACAAAATATTATACAGTGGAACTGTCGAGGCTTTAGAGCGAATTTTAGTGAACTAGGCCTTTTGAGCCAAAAGTAGAAACCTGCTGCTTTTTGCCTGCAGGAAACTCTTTTAAAGAAACCGAGTCTTAAGATTATTCAGTCTTTAAGCATTATACTTCGTATAATGCCTGGGCAGATGAAACTGATCTTCATATTCGTGGAACATCCGTCTTAGTTAGAAACGATATTATTCAGAGTTCTGTATCTTTGCAATCAAATTTACAGGCTGTACCGGTACGCCTAACTTTAGACAAGACAATTACATTATGTTCTGTATACGTTTCACCAAGTAAACCCCTACAACTGAATGATCTTGAGCTGCTAGTCCAACAGCTCCCAACCCCATACATTTTGTTGGGTGATTTTAATGCACATAGCCCCTTTGGGGTAATTCCTGCAGTCAAGAGGATGCAAAAGGTAAAACTGTAGAAGAGTTCATGACAAAATATGATTTGTGTTTGTTTAATGATGGTTCAGACACTTATCTGCACCCCGCATCTGGTTCGTATACATCGATTGATCTTTCAATTGCATGCCCTTCTACCTTCCTCGATTTTTCTTGGAAGGTAGATGATGACTTGTGCGGGAGTGACCACTTTCCAATTGTTTTGGAAAGTGTAGTTCCGGCGGATGATGAGAGAGTGCCCCAGTGGAACTTTAAAAAGGCCGATTGGGACACTTTCTCATCGCTTTGTTCTGAACGCCTCACACGGAAGAAATTTCAAGATAGTGCTGACCAAATAGAACATTTTACAAACGAGCTGCTTCACATTGCAAACACAGTCATCCCTAAAACCTCGGCAAATCCAAAACGTTTCACCAAACCATGGTTTGATAATGAGTGTAAACAGGCTATAAAAGATCGGAAGAAAATTGAAAGGGAATTTAACAAGTCACCAACAACACATAATTTGGATAAACTGCGTATTAATCGGGCAAAAACAAGACGACTTATAAAACAAAAAAAGAAAAATTCTTGGGAAACTTATGTTTCTAAAATTAACCAAAACACACCAGTTACAAAAATTTGGAAAATGATTAAAAAGATTAAAGGAAAAGAAACAAAATCAACTGTGTACAACACCTGAAGGATAACGGCACATTAATCACATCCAAAACAGAAATTTCAAACAAACTCGCTTCCACATTTTCTAAACATTCGTCGTCAGAAAATTGTAATCCAGAATTCATCAAAATTAAAAAAGAAAAAGAAAAACAAAAGATTAAATTTACATCCAATAATTAAGAGGATTACAATGAACCTTTCTCTATGGAAGAGTTACGCAACTCTTTGCATAGAGCAAAGGATACTGCTACTGGTCCCGATGATATACATTATAAACTTTTAAAACACCTTCCTCAAACTTCACTAGAACTTTTATTGTCAGTTTTAATGACATTTGGGTGACTGGCCAGTTTCCACCTTCCTGGCGAAAGGCAAAAATTATTCCCATTCCAAAGCCTGATAAGGATCACAGTAATCCAAGTAATTACAGACCAATTGCACTAACTAGTTGTCTCTGTAAAACCACGGAGAGGATGAGCAATGACCGGCTTGTCTGGTTTCTGGAATCGAACAATCTGCTTGCGGATGTTCAGTGTGGTTTCAGAAACCAGAGAAGTACTGTGGATCATTTGGTCAGACTTGAAACGTTTATTAGAAATGCCTTCTCCAGAAAAGAACATGTGGTCGCCATCGACTTTGACCTGGAGAAGGCATATGATACAACGTGGACGTATGGGATTTTAAAAGATCTTTTTAACATGGGGTTGAGAGGGCGTATGTCTCTTTTTATTGAAAATTTTTTAAAGGACCGTCAATTTCAGGTTCGTGTTGGATCAACGTTATCCGATCCGCACGAACAGGAATTGGGGGTTCCTCAGGGTAGTATTTTGTCCGTTACCCTGTTTTCGATAAAATTAACAGTATCATCGATGCAATTGAGAATATGGTAGATTCCTCGTTGTATGTTGATGATTTTTTAATCTGCTATAGCAGCAAAAAAATGAATGCTATAGAGCGCAAACTTCAGCTGTTTTTGAACAGAATCCAGAAATGGGCTTCAGAAAAGTGTTTTAAGTTTTCAAAGGCTAAAACTAATTGTGTTCATTTTTGTAAGCTCTGGAAGCATCATCTTGATCCAGAGTTGAAAATGGATGGAAACACCATTAAAGTTGTAAAGGAAGTGAAATTCTTAGGTTTGTTGTTTGACAGCAAACTGAATTTCACTTCCCACATAAAGCAACTAAAAGTTAAATGTAAGAGAGCACTGAACCTACTGAAGGTCGTTGGTAGCACTGATTGGGGTGCTGACCAAAAATCTTTGCTCCATCTGTATAGATCACTTGTTCGATCAAATTTGGATTATGGTTCTATTGTTTACGGTTCTGCAAGGAAGTCATACCTAAAACCTCCTGATGCTATTCACAATAGTGGTATTAGAATTAGTCTAGGGGCCTTTCGAACTTCCCCAATAAATTCAATGCTTGTTGAAGCAGAGGAGCCTTCTCTTGAGAAGCGCAGAATTAAACTGTCTCTCCAGTATGTATCTAAACATTTGGCCAATCCTTCAAATCCTGCATATAATTGTGTTTTAGACCCTCAAAATGTTGATTTCTTTAACCGCCACCAGAAACATATTCCTCCATTGGGAATTAGAATTAAACCCCACATGGAGACTACCAAAATTGAACCACATACAATAAAAGAAAATCGTAAAACACATATTCCTCCTTGGCATCTTAAAAAACCTACAATTATTTTGGACCTTGCTTCTTCCAAAAAAATCTGATACCAATTCCTTGCAGTTCAAACAAAAGTATGCCGAAATAAAGTCCAAGTATAATGCATATACAAGGATCTATACAGATGGATCTAAAGATGGTGACAGGGTATCATAGGCTGCTATTGCTGGTGATCATGTCGCCTCAATCAGAATACCGAATCAGAGTTCTATTTTCACAGCTGAAGTTAAAGCTATACAACTCGCACTTGAGCACATCCAGAATGCACACGAAAGAGAGTCGATCATCTTCTCTGACTCTCTTTCCTCTTTACTTGCTTTACTCAACCCCAAGTTGAAGAACCCTCTCATTTTGGAACTTCGTGAGAAGTTAACAACTCTCATGTCTCACCAATATGATATCGTGTTTTGCTGGTTACCCGGACATGTAGGTATCGCTGGTAACACCAAAGCAGACAGTGCGGCAAAACAGGCTTTAACCAAGCCTCTCACTGGTTTTAACATCCCTTTCAGTGATTTCAAGCCTCATATCAGTAGTTACTTCAAATCTATGTGGCAAGCGGAATGGGATGGAGTGACAAATAACAAGCTTCATCACTTTCGATCAACTATTGCAGATCACTACCCGTCTAGTAACCTTTGTAGAAAGGATCTTGCAATTTTGACATGGTGTCATATTGGTCATACACGACTAACACATTCTTTCTTGTTGGAGGGTACTGTGCGACCGGAATGTGTTCCCTGCCAGCAGGTGTTGTCAGTGGAACACATTCTTTTACATTGTACTGATTTAATCTTAGTAGACGACAGTATTTTAATGTAGCATCTCTTCGAGACCTATTTTACAGAGCAAATCCTCATAAAGTTCTTTTTAATAAATTTTAAAATTGTTTTTAATCTTTTAATCAAGACTCTTCAAGTCTCAATTCATCAGGTTGATTTAGAAGTTATTAACTTCTCTTCTTTCATTACCCTCTGTTGTGTTAATTACTTTGTTCTTTGACAGATCTCTTGTAGTTATTTTCTATTTTTATTTCGTCTTTTTACTTCATAACTGAAAATGAGTTTTTTTTTCCACTGTTTTCTCGCCACGATATAGCCTTAGCTGCTGATGTGGCGTTAAGCACCAATAAATAATAATAATAACTGATTTAATTTATACATGAATAATAGAACTTGGCACATATTTTGAAGATATGGTATTTTAAATTCAAATTATTATTGAAGTCACCATGTAGTAATCAAATTATAGAAGTTATTAAGGAATTTTATCGGGAAATCATGAGTAATGGTATGTACGCACTGATAATATAAATGTATGGTATAAGGTTTAATATAAGGTTTAATAAGGATAATGGTGGAGTTTGAGAGAGTTTTAAGTGTTAAAATTTTAAGATGAAATTTAGGTGTTAGGTACAAATCCTGGTCACAATGTCCAGGTCATGCTAAAATCCTGTTCACTAAAATCCTGGTCACAAGGCCAGATCATGACATATTGAATCAAGGTCACGACACATTAGATATATGTTCTGGTCGCAACACATTGGATATGCGTCGACCTTGTATGCTTTATTTTGCAAGTATTTTATCCTGAAACTCATATCAAGTCCCACTGTGTTTTGATTTTAGATGGTGGAGGTAATGTTGCGAAATTCAGCCTACAGTAAATCTCTTAATATTAGGCAAAAGTGTTAAGTGACCATATATTAAAATCATCAGTTTTATTTTCAGAGTATATGGGATTTACAACTGCAATCAGAAATTGGAAATAGAATGTTACTTAGTGAGAATGATAAAACACAATTATATTAGTGCAGTTCCAGATTACACAGCTGCCTGGTATATGACTTTAAATCACACTATGTAAGTACACGGCAACTTAAGCTGCACTATGTAACTGACAGCTGGCTGTCACAATTAGGAATGATTTCTAGAAATTGAACTCCACGTAATATGATGTTAGTGATGCTGACTAAGGATTGTCACTCATAAAACCGTTTGTAACATCATCCAGGTGAAAGACACGGTAGACCTGGCGAGTAGGTTTAGAGTATGGGAACAGACTGGTAGAGGAATATCTTTGGCAATGGGTACCTCGTGTCACCTGATGAATGACCGTCTTAGTAAACATCCCCTGTGACATAAGGGATGGCAGGCCTTCCAATGATCAATGGAGCGTTATTGTCTATCCCTACCTGACAAACAGGTACCAATTAATCTACTAAATAACAGTTTAGCTTTGTTGTTGAAAATATTTTACAAAAAAAATGCACTATGAAAAGATTTGCAACCCCCTTTCCCAGAAACCCGGAAAAAATTGTCTTCTGACCCCACACCGTCCACCTGCTCATTCCGGACTTATGTCCTGAATATTTTTCAGCCCCGCCCCTCCCCAAGGGCAGGGTTTATATGTCCACTAATTCAAGTGTACCTGTATATGTGTTATATATTCTTTATAATACCTGACCACAGAATGCATTATTTTTTTTATTTTTATGAACAATAACAGGATAAAGGCGATCAACAGTCTAATTTGTCTGTTGAGTTTAATAGCGGCTGGCAGGGAAATACAAACCAATGGCCTTTCGGAAGCCAATTTGTGTGGGTCTTGATGTTAGTATCAATACAAGAGTACTCATATGTTTACTTTTCAGTACCTGATCACTGAGAGCGATTTTTTCAACTGGGTGCAGACAAGACGCTACACTAACTGAAGGACAAAGGCATTATGTTCTGGCGAGTTCCAATGCGGTCATTTTGAAAACTGAGTTATGTCTCTTCCCAACTCATTTTTGAAGCATCCTGATTTTTTTTGAAGTTACAAGAACACTCATATAATATTTTCATATTAACACCGGACCAGTGACAGCAAAGTTTTCAACTCTATGCATAATAATGTGACAAAATAGGACAAAAGTATATTCTTCTGTCAATTGCAATGGCAGCCATCTTGAAAAGAGGAGTTATTGCCCATTAGAGGTCTTTTTTGAGGAGCGAGTCTCGATCTTATATGTTCAAACACACCAATATACCCATGGATTCCACATTTGATATTATCGTCACAAATCGAACAATTTTACACCTGTCCTCTACACTGTATACTTCTTTGGTCATTTTGGTGCCTGTATCATTCATGTTCACTTTTTTAAAAAAATGCAGCACATTTTTTCCTTTTCTTTTATTTACTCAATACCGTAATCAGAAATTTCTACTCCATACGAAATTTAATTGAGCAATGCATGTTGAGTCAAACTGAATTTCGAGTCGCTTGTTGATATACTTGTGTTAACGGTTGTTACACACCAGATACAATGCGAGCGTTGCGCGCGATGTAACAACGTTTAGGATTGTTTTCTCAGTTTGGAATTTCGGAGAGTGAGATGCACTGATCTCCATGCAACGAGATTGCCGGAACACTTAGGATACGTAACAGCCGTTACTTATTCCCAGTTCCTTATTCGACATTTATCGTCAACCGTTTATCGGTTAATAACAAATGTCGATTAAGGAGCTGGGAATAAGCAAGGACTGTCACGTCCGTAACACTTACTGGTCTCTCATAGAAACGTATGTCAACGGCCGCCATCTTACGGGGGTGGGGATTTTAGGTGCTGCAATATAAAGACAATACTCAACAGAATCCTTTCCTAGCAGACTTTCAATGTTCGCACTCTTCGCACTTGGCGAGCGCTTTTTGATGACAATATTTTGACATCTGCGAAAAAGGAATATATTGATGATGTGCACATTTTAAGCGACAGCTCAAATTGAATATTCAAATTGTTATTCACAAAAATAAGGGTCGAGATTGGGAAGTTCATTCCGTGTTGCTATTTTTCGTACTCGGTAAACAATATGAATTTTGATGAAGTGAAAGCTGTTACGTTGTGACTATAGTCACAGCGTAACACCTTTCACGTCATCAAACGTCATGGAATGGGGTGGAGTTATCTCGTTGATTGACTCGACGCCATCTTGAATGGGCAGGTTGAGGTTCAGCATTTTTCGTTGACGTTCCCACAAGCCAGTTGTATAAAGGACAATGATGTGGTATCCGTTGGAAGGAGAAATAAGTAAACTTGAGTCTGAAAAAACATTCGTGCGTGTCACAATTGTAATGGGTTTTGCGTGCTTCATTTTTATCACTGGTATCAGTGCGCTAATGTAATTGATATTTGGTGTTGTGCTACATCCAACATATGTACATCAGTTCGAGAATAGAAAAAAAACACGTTTCAACAAGAAATGGCAGTGCGTCTTTTTCCATTAAATAAACAGTTGCGGAATAAAAAGAGGACAGAGATTTTCAACCGGACCATGACGTGGTCGTGATCTGGTCGAAAGGCTCTATCCGCATTCCTACGCGAACATCTGAGACGCAATTTTCGTTTGTTTGTCTTAATGTGGTCTCTGTTTCTCAGAATTTTATTAACCCTTGCACAGGAAAGACGCTTTTCCGGTCCTGGAGCATGATACATGATACATCATCGTTGCTGCTAATAATAATAATTCTTCGGCCTTCCGCTGATTTGTCGCGGTCCACTAACGAGGAGGCCTACATTAAACAAGCAGCCCCACTCTCCCTCCTAGTCTCACAGCATTCGGTCAAAACTCGTTTCATAATTCCTTCATTTGGCGATTTTTCGATCTCCCTAACTATAAAATTGATCCTGTTTCTCATGTCATTCCCCTTCAACGTTCTCCTTCAGGTTTTCATCCCATTTTTCCCATTAGTATTCTAAGGAGTCTTGTTCTACTCGGCAAACATTTGGGGCATTCTGGAACGAAATGCTCCAGGATCTCCGTTACTCTTAAATTACACATTTGGCAAACTCTTTCCTCGCCTTTCCCAACCCCCCTCTTATCAACTCCAGTGACGTCGATCTCGCGTTGAACAACAAAGACCCCCCCCCCCCCCCTCCCCCATCAGATCGATTTAGGTACTCCCCAACGGCTGGGACATCTTTTTGGTGCAACCCGTCTAAAGAGTTATTGGTCCTTATTCCAGTTCACCGATGTCTATTGTAATCCTCGAGCAACCTCCATCTGATAAGGCTACTCCCCTGCTCATTGCCCCTTCTAAGTCTTCATTCACTATAGAGTAATTCTCCATTAGGTCCCTCGCTTTCCTTAAACACCCTACCATGTCTGAATTTGAGAGTTCCATTTATGGTAAACGTCGTTTTAAACCATCTGCTGTTTGGGGAGGTTTACGAGATCATTCAAGTAGCATAATTTTCCCATATCTATTCTATCTTTAACCGGCATCCAACTGAGTTCCCATCTCACCTCTTCCAGCGCGGCTTCGTTACTTGATCCGATTATCCACCAGCCATCAACATTTTGTAGCATTTCCAAGTTCCACAATTCTGTTTGATTTAGAGAGATCAAATCTGATCCGTATGTTATACTTGTTAACCCCACCATCTTCCAAATATTTTTCCAACGAAAACCTTGTTGAAGCTATTACTTCCAAGTAGGTTTAACTGATTGAGTATCCTTTTCCTTTTGTCTTAAGTTTATTTGTGTAGTTTCAGCATATGCCTCTACCTGTAACACATAATTCACTCCCAAGTATTCATATTCTCCCCTTCCCCACTGTTATATCCTTGCTTTCCTCTTCACCAGTAGAGAATTTACCCACCCTCCACCTCTTTGACGCATCCACCCTACGGCCCACAGGTATTTATTACCTTGATTTTATTCTCGTTCAGTTCAAGGCGCCATTTATCCCCGTATCTTCCTACCATGGTTAACAGTTTTTGTAGTCCCTCTTCAATCTCGGCAAATAATAAAACCATATCATCGGATAACCCTGTTTTTTTATCTCTACAACTTTGACCCCCCCCCCCCCCACCCCTGCGCTTGCAATTAACTGCTCTCCTAAATATTTTACGAACAATGCAAACAGAATCGATGACAAGATGCACCCCTGCTTATGACCTTTCTTAAGACCTTTCTTTGTTGTGGTGTTTCCCAGGTTGAGTACACCCTGCACATCTTTGTACAGTACTCTCATGATTCCGACAAAACTCCTTCCGAATCCAAGGTCCTCAAGCTTCTGCCACCCCCCCCCCCCCCCACACACACACACTCTCTCTCTCTCTCTCTCGTATGTTTTTTTTCACATCCAGGAATGCCATAAATATCTTTCTTTTATTCACTTTTGTTGATTCTATCAGTTGAGGAGAGTACCCAAGGGGTTAGTAAGCCGTCTCCTTTTCCGTTACCCATTCTGGATTTCCCTGAGAAATCCTCTTCATCAATTCCCTCAAGCCTTCCACAGAGAACCTTGCAAACACCTTCCCGATATTGATGTTAACAGATATTCCTCTGTAATTATCTAAGACCTCCCTATCTCCCTTTCTGTCTGTGAAAGTTATCCTGCTTTACGTCCACTCCGTCAGGACCTCTTGCTTTGTGATTGCCTTGTTAAATATTGATTTAAGATGGTCATATAGTGAGTTCTCTCCATTTTTTTAAAAAACTCGTTGGGAATTTCGTCAGTACCTGCTGCTTTGCCATTCTTTAACTTCGTGACTGCATTTCGTATCACCCCCCCCCCCCCCTCCCTCCCACACACACACACACACCTCAATTTCCCTGCATACTAAGTCAGATACATTTTCTGTGCTCTCCGTCATACATTCTGGAGGAACGCCTTCCCCCATCTTCTATCATTTGCACTTTCCCAATGCTTGACCATTTCTACTACTATAATCTCCCGGTCGTTCGTGCTTTTCCGTCCACCTTAATGCTCTCTACGGTATTGCCTTTGTTAGTTTTATTTAACCATTTCCAGAATACATTGGAACTTGAACACCCTGTTTTTCTTATTTCTTTAGTTAGGCTATTGTTCCACATTTTCCTATTTTTGTCCTTGATTATATTCACCTTTGTTCTTGCTTCTTCATATACTTCTTTGGCACGTTTAGTGGCTGTAGCATTTACCCTCTTAAGTTTTCTACACCTTCTCAATGCAGCACATTTTTCTTTGTCTCTTTTATTGCGCTTTTGACTTCATTATTTACCTTATATCCCAATTCATTTGTTGTTACTCTAATTATTCATATGATTTCTCTTCGGGTATCTTTTAGACTGCTCACTATTGAGTCGGCCAACTCCTGAACGATACCTACGGTTGCCACATTTTCGAGCTTTGATTTTAAATTCCCCTCAAAGTACTCTCAGTCTGCTTCTTTTCCCTGTTTCCAAATGTTCTTAAAGACCGCCCTTTGTTTGGGTATTGTATTGTCGCTAACCCTTATTGTTATCAGGTTGTGATCACTATTTAACTTTCCTTCGTCGTCTATTTCCAGGTCTATGGCCGCTCCCCATAGCTCTGGGTCAGTGAGTACAGAGTCGATTATTATCTTTCTGTCGTTCTTTTCCCACGTCCATTCACCCTTACACTTTGCATCCCTGTTCAAAATCTTCTGGCCACGTTCATTTGTAATCTCTAAGAGTGTCCTCTCATTACCGTTGATTTTCTTATCCCATCTCATCCGTCCCCAGGGTGTCCATTAAAATCTCTCGTTAAAACAACACGGAACCCCCTATTTTCCAGTCCTGTGACATTGGATCTGAGCGTCGTTGTAATTCCATTATTCCACTCAGACTTGCTCCTTTCAACTGCCAAATATACAACCCCAACTGTGTGGTCTTCATACATGTATGTACCCGGGCATCTCGATGCTACCTTCATCGGGCAATCCCGCCTTAATATCTAACTTCCCCTTCAACTGTTCCTTTTTCGCCACGAGTTTTATATTCGCATCCAACAACCTCAGAATCTCGTGGCTATTCGCACAGACCCCCTGCCAATCCACTCCTAGGGTGATCCTGGTGCACCATTCCACACAGCCCACAAGCTTCTTGCTCAGAACCCACCTGAACCTGTGCCCCTATTGCTGACACCAAACATTCTTGCCTCCGCCTGTACATCCATTGAACACTTACCATCCATGTGACCATTCATGTTTACAAATACAATGACCAAAAAACAACCGATAGACACACGAAAAAAGCTGACACCAAACATACTTACCTCCGTCTGTACACCCATTGAACACTTACCATCCATATTTACAAATGCAATGACCGAAAAACAACCGATAGACACACGAAACAAAACAACGCACAACAAATCAATTAAAATTCTCGAAAACCTATGTCCCAAACCTACTTGCTTCGCCCTATACTAATTCCCCAAAACACCAACAACAAAATATATAAACTCTCATGAAATGCAACTAGTTATGGAAAATATACTTATAAACAGCTCTGCATATAATTCTGCGACATCCCCTTCGCGAGGACTATTCACAGCCAAGCGAATGTGTGTGGTAGGTCAATCAATATTTTCTACGTGCAGCCCCAAGATTGCACGTTGAAATATTAATTAGTCAGCCCCAAATAATGAATATGAACTCTTCCATTTTCTGCCATTGGACTGACATGGAAGACCCAATCAGGGTCCAAAGGTCAAGAAAATCTTAAACCACTTGTGTTTAGGTGTCGCTATCATATCGCTAACCGGTCGCGAAAAGGGCAATATTTTTGTCGACAGTATTTTGCGAGTAACCGCGACTCAGGATTTAAACAAAATAGAATCAACGTTAATAGCTCTTTATCGAATCGGCACCTTGCGACGAATCGAATGGTATTAACTATCGAAGCTTCCGACGGCTCAAGGCACACTAAATGTCATGCCTTACTGCGTGCGGTAAGATTTTAGTGTCATGTTATTTTCGTCATATTCTATATATCTATTCTACGTCCAACTATAAATTATCGAGGAAATAATAAAATTCCCAAATTCTATATTTTTCGCGAGGCCGCTACACAGAATCGGTTTCACTATAGTGGAAATTCGTTATTGTAAATAGAACCCTGTTCGATACTCACTGTTGATAAACATTGCAATGGCGGTGACGATAACGAAGACGGATGCCTGACTTCTCGACACACCAAATATACCGATTATTTCGGCATAAATAACATTCACACCGAAACTCGGAATAGAAGTCAGCAACTTGTTGTAAACTGTTCCCAGAATACTCAGAACAAATAATATACCTCCAGGCTTTTGTCTGAAAGAGAATAAAATCAGATTTTATTTAATCTTGTTTGTTTTACAAGGATTGGCGAACAAGTTATGCAACTTATATTAACGCCTCTCCTTGGCCCAATGGCGTACGTGTGTGGGATGACCTTCAAAGTGCAAGCTCTTCTCGAATACTACGAAGGGATCTTTAGCATGCACGGAGTGTGTCTCCCTCCGCACAGATGGCAGCCATTTTACGCCCCCACCCGATAGGACTATACGCTATGATAGCATCAACCCCAGAATTGATGTTGACAGAGACTGTTCGTACAACTCGAGAACTTTTCCCGACCGGGGATCGATTCCGGGATCTCTGGCATGAGAGACCAGCGCACTTATCCACTCGGCCACCACTCTTTTGTTTCATTGTTTTAATCAGATTAGAATAATGAAACACAGAGTTTGAGGTGGGTGGATTGCGATTATTGCATATTGGTGGGAATGGCCACATAAGTATTCATTCTTATTGTAAACAAGAGGACCAAGGGCCTTGATCGCTCACCTGAGAAAAATTGTTTAATGGGAGATTTAGGGTCATGTCCAGCATATATGGCTAAATAACACTACATAGCCCAAACATGAACTTGATTTAGAAAAGCTTGAATCTACCCCACCTCCTCCAAAGATGCTGAATACCAAATATAGGATTTTGACTTTTGGATATGAATTTGAAAATTTTTAAAGAATGTGCCGCATACTCCTCTAAGTTAAAATTCGGGCTCTCATAAGAAGCTCAAGTATAGACCCAGAGATTTGATTTGAACAAATCTGAATCTGCTCATGTATACCAAATATTGATTGATTCTGACAGATGGGTGTATGAGATCAGTTCAATATTCCTCATATTTTACAAAGTGAAGATTTGGGCTCCCGTAATGAGCTCCAAATGTGAACCCATGGAGTTGATTTCAACAAACATAAATTTTTCGCACATAAGTATGCTGTATACCAAATATCAGAAAAATATTTTTTTTTCAAACATGTTCCTTACATTGAAATAAGTTAAGATTTGGACTTCCATAGGAAGCCTAAAGCTTACTCCAGGAACTTGATTCAATCTAATTAGAATCTGAACCACCTTAATGGTGCTACATAACAAATATCGAAGAATATGACTGACAGATCTAAAGAGGAACATTTTAAAGAATATTCCGCATTTTGCACTAACTTAAAAATTTGGTTCCCATAAGGAACCAACACAGGAACCACGGGACGTGATTTGAACAAACTTGAATGTCGCCACCCCATAAGAATGCTGGATATTAAATATCAAATGATTCTGGCGGATGGATCTGAATAGGTTAACATAAGAAGGCCAACAATGGACCTAGGGACTTGATTTGAAAACTTGAATCTGGTCCCCAACAAGGATGTCGCATACCAGAAGATTCCGACTGGTGGATCTGAAGAAGACTTCTAAAAAATATTTTTCATATTGCACCAAGTTAAAATTTAAGCTCCCACGGGGAGCCCAAATATGGACCCTGGGGCTTGGTTCGAACCAACTGGAATCTGACCCCAAAATGGATGCTGTATACCAGATATTAAAATATTCTGACTGGTGTTTCTGAAGAAAAAGATTTTAAAAGAATATTCCACATATTGCACTAAATTAAAATTCGGGCTCGCGCAAGAAACCCAAATATGGATCCAATGATTTGATTTGAACAAACTTGAATTTAGCCTCCGTAAGGATGCTTTATACCAAATATAAGAATATTACGACTGGTGGATCAGAAGAAGATTTTTAAAGAATATTCCTCTTATTGCACTATGCACTAAGATAAAATTTATGCTCCCATGCTGAGCGCAAGTAGGAACCCAGGTACTTGATTTGAACAAACTTGAATCTGACCCCCAAAAGGTTGATGTATACCAAACGTCAAACGATTCTGACTGGTGGATCTGAAGAAGATTTTTAAAGACATTTCTCATATTGTACTAACTTAAATTTAGGCCTTACATTAGAAGCCCAAATATGGACCCAGGGTCTTCATTTCAACAAACTGGAATCGGACTCTCATAGGAATGTCGTGTATCAAATTTTGAGACGATTCCAGTGGGGACCAGAAGGAGGGAATTATTAAAAAGTATTTTTGAAAACTGCATCAAGTTAAACTTGGGGCTCACATAAGAAGCCCAAAATGGACCCAGGCACTTGATTGGACCAATCTTGAAGCTGGCCCTCATAAGCGTGATGTATACCAAATAAGATTCTGTCTGGTGGTTCTGGAGAAGAAGATTGTTCAGAGAATATTCTTCATATTGCACTATATTAAAATTTGGACTCAAATAGTGATCCCAAATATTAATCCGAGATCTTCACGTGAGCAAACTTGAATCTGATCCCCATAAGGATCCTGTATACCAAATACAAAAAATATTCTGACTGGCGGTTCTGAAGAAGACTGTTTTAAAGAATATTCCCCATATTGCAGTACATTATTATTTAGGCTCATGTAACAAGCCCAAACAGGAGCCCAGGAATCTGATTTAAACAATCGCGAATCTCACCCTGGCAAGGATGCTACATACCAAATGTCCGATGATTCTTAAGAAGATTTTTAAAGAATATTCCTTCTATTGCACTAAGTTGAAATTTGGGCTCCAGTAGGAGCCCAAATAATAATCCAGGGTCTTGATTTTAACAAACTTGAATATGACCCCCACGAGAATGATGTGTAACAAATAACAAAATATTCTGATTGGTGCGTCTGAAGAAGATTTTTAAAGAAACTTTCTCACATTGCACAAAATAAAAAACCCAAGTATGAATCTTGACCCTACAAAAGATGCCGTATACAAAATAACAAACAATTCCGATTGTTGGTTGTGGAGAAGAGGATTTTAAACATTCTGGAGGGTACTAACAGAGTTATTCCCCTTGTGGACCACCATCCCTGATACCACGGACGTGGCAACTGTATTTGAACAAACGTGAATTAGCATACGATGAGGAACATGCATGTCAAATGTGGTTCAATTCTGTCCAATAGTTTATGGGGAGAAATCGATGATGTAAAGTTCACACTGGAAGGAAGGTCGATGGAGGGAATCTGATAACTTTAGCTTCCCTTGAGCTTCGTTCAGGTGAGATTCGCTCAGGTGAGCTAAGCACAAGAATTGGAACATATCACCGAACCTGTACCAATTGCTGGCCTTAGGGAATCGACTCGGCTGATCGCCAATGACAAAGAAAGAGCAGATTTAGCGAGTGGCCGCTCAGCAACTGTTCATACGCTCGAAAAGCTAATTTTATAGACATTCAAGATAAGAAAGTCCATTAAATTCCACCAAACTCATAGCGATAACCGATGTTCACAAACTACATCAATGTGCCAATATTAATGTGATAAGGGTAGTTTGGTTTTGGGTTTTAATGTTTTTCATCCACTTTAACATTCAAAGAAGTGGATATGTTTTATACATCTTGAAGCAATTCGCTGGTTATGGCCTGTGACTTCGCGCTGTTTTCTCAGCAATTCTTTACTACCAATTAGACGTGTAATATTTGCCTAGAGATAACTGCCAAAGTACTGATAATGTAATTTTCAGTTTAAGCAGAGACAACACGTTGTCGCATCTGTTCTGCTGTGTTCAAAGTTGGAATTAGACCCCCTAAGGTGTAGTTGATTTTTTTAACTCTTTGAACCCGAGAGGCCGCTTTTCCGGCCAGAAACATGAAACGAAATAACGTTATTAAATAGGATGGCTCTTCGGTAAATGTGGGGGGTAGACCAATCAATATTTTCAACGTGCAGCCCCGAGGCTGCAAGTTGACAATATTGAATGGTCCACCCCAAATAATGAATATGGACTTTTCCAATTGCTGCCATTAAACTGGCATGGACGATACAACTGGTGTTCAAAGGGATAAGCGCCACTAAAGCAACGGGAATACCCACGGCATATTTGACAGTCAATATCACACAAAAGTTTGTTCATGAACAACGAGAGACTTTGTCAGTCTGTAATGTTCCCACAGCAGACAGTCTAAAGATTTGGTGCCAGGAAATCAGGGTCCCGCTGCAGAAGGATGCATATGAGTTGAGTAAAAACTTGTAAAATGGCGTTTAGTAGAATAAATAAAAAAAATGTTTTCATTTTTTAAAATTTTTCGAGCACAGCATTTCTTCACAATACCTTTTTTATAAAACGTTTTGACTTTCTCGTTAATGTCATAGCAGAGCCTCAACGGCGCTAGTATTTTTTCTTGAAGTTTTCAAATCCTAATTAGATTTTGGAATATGATCATATTTTCAGTGCTTTAACGGCATCCGTCTCGTTGATTGTGAGAAATTTACACTCGGTGAAACAATGTTCTTGACGTTGAAACTTCTGCAGAAGTGTGATCAGAAAACGGACAGAGAATTTTGATCGAAAATCGAAATTCCTTGTCCGCTCATCTCACGGCAGCATTATAGAATCTCAACTGTCGAAAAAGAAATACTTTAGAACTTTACTGACGTGACAACAGTTACTCATTCCCATCTCGAATAAGGAACTGGGAATAAGTAACGCTTGTCACTCCCTCCCAAGAACTTTGAATGCTATATTCTATTTTCATTTGGTTTTATTAACCCTTTACCCAACGTAACGGCCAAAACCGGCCAGCGCTATTCTCAAAAATCGCCAATTAATTTTCAAAATATTTTCATTTTTTGTCTCAAAAACATAGGTTATGACCCCTCGTTGGAACGAGTTCGTCGAGCTCGTTCCAACGAGGGGTCATAACCTATGTTTTTGAGACAAAAAATGAAAAAATTTAGTTATTCAAGAATTTCTTTTGCAAGTGTCGTCTGCTTTTCATATTAGGTAAAATGTTAATGCGGTCTTGATTTAACCACTAATGCTCTAACCACTGATCCACCTCTCTCCCGATCCACTGAATTATACTCACCTGGAAGTTGGAGATTGGTGTAAAATTTTGTTTTCCATGTTTTCCACTGGAGACTCTCTTGCAAAATCGTCATCATCTTTAGTATGCATTTCTCTGCCTTTCAGCTGATCTGCACCTTCAATGCGCAGCTTATTCGGATTTTCACTCTCCATTTGATGGCAAAGTGACTTGTAAACAAGCACATGTAAATTCACCTTTATGTTTAGTAATTCATTCGTGCTGCACACTCTTACATTTTTCATTTATGTGAAATGTTCTGTGCCTGCACAATAATTAATTAGGCTTTCGTATGCAGGACGCATGGTATCGATTTTACACGCGTGATGTAAATAGTAAAGTTTAGTCAAGTTGTGTATTCTTCTTTGGGAACTCCGCTGGTAGGATGCTTTTATCTTAACAGTGTTCTCACATTATTGTTGTCTGCCTGCACAGGCTGCCAGTGGTAATGTAAAAACACCGTCAAGTGTAATATGCAGCTATGTAAATGCATATAAAGCTAGTCATTAAAAAATAATCTGGTGACTTAAAGATTAAATGATACTTGAAGTCTGAGTATGTCTCTTGATTACAGGGTATTTTACTGCAATTCTGAACTCAGCTTCCCAGAAGAAAGAATAAACATATAATATAACACATAAGTTATAAACATTTATAATATTGATCCAAGAATGAATTTTCTGGGATGAGAGACGGGTCATTCGCCCCCCTCCCCAGCATCATTATTTTCCTCTTTGGCAAT
This sequence comes from Pictodentalium vernedei, assembly GCA_031216915.1. NCBI lineage: Eukaryota > Metazoa > Mollusca > Scaphopoda > Dentaliida > Dentaliidae > Pictodentalium > Pictodentalium vernedei. Next base: position 354,879,358 of record CM062291.1, read on the forward strand.
AGACTGTCAAAGTCCTATTGTCGATAGTGCTCTACCCAAACTACAATCTTGTTTTAATTGGAGCATTTGGAGGGGATGTGGCAACCGTTACTTATTCCCAGTTCCTTATTCGACATTTGTTATCAACCCATAGACAGGGACCGATCAGGACTATTTAAAATACGCTCTAGCCCCGGAGCCTATTTTTTCAATTCATGCGCCAGATTTCAATTTACGGAGTCACACTGCTGTTTGTGACACACACTGCAAGTATGTAATAGCTCTCATCATTTTCATTTAGTACACTATAGCAAAAAATAATCTTCACTGTGGTTTCTGATCAAGTCTTGGCTGCCTATTTAGGCAGCCAAGACTTGATCAGAAACCACAGTGAAGATTAATGCTTGGTAATTAAGACTTGAAGTATTAACTTAAGCACTCTACAATAATGATAAATGATAATCATATATATAATACATGTAAGAGTGTCTCTCTCGATTATCCATCGAAAGAATATCAGAAGTTACGCGCCAACTGAGAAGCCTATTTCTGAGACTTAAGAGCTAGGTCCTGATGATTCAGAACCAAATACGCACTGGCGCATGCCCAGGTCGGTCCCTGCATAGAATCGGTTGATAACGAATGTTGGATAAGGATTATGGGTCGATAACGAAAGTTGAATAAAGAATTGGGAATAAGTAACGGTTGTCACGTCCATACATTTGGACACAAGTAGCGAATGCAGTATAGGTCAATGATCTGTATGCAACTGGATCGCTGGAACGTCAGCAAAAAACATTTAGATTCAACCTGCACACTTTCCCTTCCGCCTCGCAATATCGTGTCAAGTCAATCAACAAGATAACTTATCCCAATCGATGACGTTTGATGATGTGAAATCTCTTATGCTTTGACAGATCATTTTTGTTGTTTGCCACTGCTTTTTATAGCAACATGTGCCCACCCCATCTGTAGTAGGAGATGTGAAGATCGTGCCCGTTTGGGGCCCGGTTGGGGGTATCTCGTATGGGATCTTATATGTAATGCTATAGTCACGTGACCTAGTGAAACCTCTTTATTGTCGTGGTAGCCCGCATAAGCGGCCATGTTGTGATGTCATCACCATAGCGATAGGTGGTCTTAGAGTGCACGCGAGGCGCGAGTTGGTAGGGTGACATGTTTCCGTCGTCCATTTTGTTTACTGGAGGCCTCCACTTTGGTTTCTATGGTAGCATGTGTTTGCTATATGATCCAAATGCCTACAATAGAACGGTGGTATGTTCTGAGGGTGCGTTCCTTTGTTTAAGAGTAAATCTAATGACCCAAATAGCTCCGACACTGCCTCCAAATTACCCCAAAAAACCCACAAGAAACTACCGAAATGGGTTTCGGGCTGTCCCAGAATCCTTCTTTTTTCAATAATAGGAGCGTTCCTGTATATAAGAATCAACCCAATTACCTAAAATCCTCAGTTATTGAGTAGAAATACCACAAACAACCCGACAACTAATTATTTGACTAGGATTTCACACTAAATACTAAATTCTACCTGTTTATTTGATTCCGATTACTGGACAATCCTCTTTATTAGAGGAGTTTTAGATGTTTTTTTTTTTTTGCCATTTGCAGGGAGTGTCGGGTCTGTTTGGGTAATTAGATTTACTCTTATACAAAGGCACGCACCCTCAAGACAGATCTCCGTCCGATTGCCGGCCTTTGGGTCAGAAACCCCATATACTGCCTGTCAACATCAATATACGCTGACAGCTATGGGTAATCTACCCTTTGTTCATTGATTATTCAAAATGGCGGCAGCCGATAAACGCTTCAAGTTGAAAGATTGAGTGTTGGAAGCCCATATTTGGTCTGAAGTGCAGGTCAGGCAACTTAAAAGGCTTCATCGTCTGTGGATGTGTGTCATGTTACCTTCGAAACGAAACTGTTTGATATTAGTTACACAGTTACACAGTTCGCTCTCGTCCAATATGAAATTAACTGACACCATATGTACCATTTTAGGCCACCAACAAACTGTGTAACTAATATTACATTCATTAGGTTACATGCTCTCAAACATTTGGACCTTCTTAGAGGTTGCAACCCTCTAATTGAACATACCTATCCATTCAGGCGTGTAGATACTGGGATGGGGTAACTGTGTGCCAAAGCTTCACGTAATCAAATATCACCACTGGAATGAGTTATCGCCTTGATTGATCTGCCGTCATGTTGGGGTGGGGGTGAGGGAGTAGATTGAGTTGCTACGTTTTTCTCTGACATTGTAACAATCCAGTTGAAAGGACATTACTGCGTCGATATTACGCACTGATCTCTCTATACATGGTTTCCTGGGTTGTTGGGAAAAACGTCACCACACTTCCCAAGATGGCGTCAAGTCAATCAATGTATTAAATATTCCCATAAGTGACGTTTGATGAGGTGAAAGCTGGTGGTAACCGTGCCACAGTTTCATATCATCGCAGTGTTTACAACAAGAAACACGGTGTTAATTTTTCGGTATCATCAATTGGTTTTTAACAATAATACCTAGAACATGATGTGAATATTCAGTGAAGACAGGTGCACCATCGACGTATAGTACGCCTTAGTACACAACGCCACCGTGCCCAAGGACACAACGCGGTTGCCGCAGGTGTGATTCGAATCGAGGACCCCACGGCCTGCAGCTTGCACCTCTACCTACTGAGCCACTGCACCCCCCCCCTCCCCTCAATAAAATAGGTGATCCAATGTCTTCGCCTTGCTTTGGCTATAGGTAAGTGTCTAAAGTGTTGCAGGTTGGACAGCAGACAGGGAATTTCGATCACATCGCGACCCAGTGAAATTCTCTGTCAACTTAAGCACCCACAGTAGGCATTTATACGGCGCATACCCGAAGATAGGATTTCAGAATTTTTCGACATGATGGGTCGAGAGTTAAATTTTTCTGACAGTTTTTTCGTGTCGCTTGCCATCAGTGCGAAACTAACTCAGCATACGTCATTAAAACAATAATACGAAACTAATTAAAATGATAATAATAAACGAACGGTTTTCGTGCAAACACGACTATCATCCACTTTTTTGTTCGTCTCTCGTGGAAGTGATATTTTTCACGAATCTCGATCAGCCTTTTGTTAGGAACCTGTCATTATTGACTAACATTCATGTCCAGGTCACACCAGATGGTGCAATTCTGAGGGATTAGCTGATTATTTACCCGCCAACGGAGAAAATGTTGGCGTTCAAGCGGCCAATAAATTTTCCGGCAGGTTTGTTTACCCATGGTTCCTTAGATTTTTACCTAATAGTGTTGCGTACGTGATGTTCACTCTCTCCTACCCACACCCGTCGCAAATCTTCACGGGCCCATTTCGCGACACAGCTGTTGTCAGTTGACTGAAACGTAGGTAAGGATGCCATTTGACAGATGTTCGTCTGAGCACAAACGTTCTGATAGGAAACTCCAGTAGGTGCAGTTGAATGAACTATGCCTACCTAGAAAGCGGTCCGCTCATAAGCTCCTATGTCGACAGCAAGACGAGCAGAAAAAGGAAACAAAAGCGGCAGCAGCAGTCTTGGACCAGTCATCAAATGCAGTTAAACTGGAAGTCATGCCACGAACAATGCTTTAAACAAAGAGCTAATAGTAGAGACAAGATACGAAACTGTCGGTCATTATTGGGAAGACTGTGGAGAAGGAAATCACACTTAGAGGAATCACGGGTATTATCATGCGTGAACGGCAGTGGCCAATTTCAAACCATATTCTTTCAAATCCGGGCTGCTCTTAGCCATTTCGGACCCTCAACCAAGTCTTTGTACCGAATTTGGGTTCATATTCACTCAACCCAACTGATTTGGGATGATCTTTAACCCAACAGATTTTAGAGTGTATTTCCACTCATAGTTCATACACAGTTATCTGCCTTTGGTGATATGTGTGGTTTCGTACTAGTCGATTGAGCTGAAGAGCAATGAAAGATTTTGCGCCTTGGAGTATATGCTCATATGCTCGTACAACTCCTCGCCTCATTTCACAAAAGGTGGGGGCGCGGTGGCTCAGTTGGTAGAGGTGCAGGCTGCAAGCCGAGAGGTCCTCGGTTCGAATCCCACCTGCGGCAACCGCGTTGTGTCCTTGGGGGCACGATGACGCTGTGTACTGAGGCGTCCTGCACGTCGATGGTGCGCATGTCTTCAACCAATTTAACCCTGCCTGTGCTGCGGTGCAGCGTTCAGGGTTACGATGTTGGAGAGCTGACAGCTGCTCGTCGTTGCTCGGTGGTTCTCTCCGGGTACTCCGGCTTCCTCCACCCGTAAAACTGTCACGGTCACGATTCGCCATTGTGCATAAGTATGTGACCTTAAACACCAATAAATAAATAAATTCACAAAAGGTTTCCACAGCCACAAACAAGAACAGTATTGTGTGAAAGAAATTCTGCTTGGTATTCTCTTGGCTCCTATATAGCCTATATAGCTTTTACGTCCAGTCTTTTGTTACTCCGGTGACTGACTCTAAGTACCTATCACTGCACTACTATTACTACGAGTCCCGGTACATATCACTATCACATTTGTCTTCCACTACTACTAATAGTTGAGAATAGAATAATTGCTCAAACGACCCTTTGCAACAATGGTCGAAAAGGTGTGCGGATGTCCAAGTTAATTGGAATATAAAGGGTACTGCAACCGGGATGTTGAGAAACGTAGTTGGTGGTTACATCGAATGAACTGAAGAGCAGCGAGAATAGTTGCACCTAGGTGTAAATGCTCTTGCGACTCTACGAATTATCCAGGATATCGGAAGAGTATAAAATATAGTGATGGAACCCTGGTCTCCATTTCGGAGATAATGTTCAACACACTGCTTTGGCCCCAATTTCGGGAGTAGAAGGATGGCCGGATGGTCCGTTCTGGCCAATCGGGAGCCCCCACCCCAAAAGTACTGGGTGTCACGTCGGGGGGCATTTGGCGGCCATTCAATCAGTCATTTCTTTTATTCACATAACATAATTGCCATTGTGTACTGTTTTTAAACACTTCATATTTTAATAGCCACTTAGTTTTGCAGCGCTGTCTGTTTCGGTTATGCATGGCAACCTTTTATTACGGTGTTTTATACAGTGATTGATTGGATGGCCGCCATCTGAAGACCTGGCACTTCCACACACGGGCCAATCAGTCAGTGGTATGCCTCGGCATCAACACTGACTGAGTATACTGCCCCATACCAGGTATGTGGGAATACCGGCAACCCGGTGGGTTCACTGCATGACAGTAACCCTACCCCTTGTTGGACTCCGTGGTGGGTGGGAGCCGGGGCAGTGAACGCCTTAAAAATCAAATATGGAATTCCACAAATAAAAAACAAAAACGAGGTCGGGACTTAGATTTTGAACCAACGACACATACTTGGCCAAAATTCATTATAATGTATGCAGCTAACGAAAATAAAAGACTTTCAGATATGAACCCATTTCTAATAGAAAAATCAATTAAAGGGATAGCTGGAACAGTTAAAGACGCCAAGAAATTAAGATCTGGCGCTTTATTGATACAATGTCGAAGGGAGGCTCAAGCGACAAATTTACTAAAATCACAAAAACTAGCAGATATTGAGGTGAATACTTTTCCACATAAAGTATTAAACAGCAGCAGAGGTGTAATAAGAACCAGAGAATTAAATGGCATTGATGTAATGGAAATAAAAAAGGAATTAGAACCCCAAGGAGTGACCGATGTTAAAAATGTACAGATTAGAAAGGATAACACAATAATTAAAACAAATACTTACATTTTGACATTCATTTCTACTCAACCGCCAAAACCTATTAAAGATGCATATATGAACATCAAAGTGGATTTGTATATTCCAAATCCACTTCGATGCTTCAAATGTCAGAAATATGGACATGGACAGAACAATTGTAGAGGTCAACACATATGTTTCCGATGTGGCCTGCAACAATCAAGAGCCATGCAGCAATCCCATCAAGTGTGTTAACTGTCAGGGCAATCACATGTCATCGTCCAAAGATTGCCCTGTCTGGAAACGGGAGAAAACTATTCAAAAAGTCAAATGTGAAAAACAAATAAGTTTTAAAGAAGCCAGGGAAATCGTGTCATCAATGCCAAGTATGTGTGCATCATCACCATCATATGCCACAAAATTATCTAAAAAATTACCAACTCAATCAGTAGCATGCCAAACACAATACACATGGCTCAAAGGTACAATACCATCTTCAGTACAGTCATTTACAATAGAACCTCCATCCACTCAAAAGAATACAGCTGCACAAACAACAGAAAAAATAACAACAGACAAAAAGGAACAACACCCTAAAAATCCGCCTCAAACAGAACAAAATAACATAAACCTGAAAAGAATAAGTCAAATAAACCAAATCAAGACATACAACATAGCTCTCAACAAAATCTGAGACAGAGCAGGAAACAGTGACAACAAGACAAGAATAAAGAAAAGGAAAAGCAGAAACTAGAATCCAATAGAATATCTAAACGTCTTCAAAATTGAGGCAATGTCAGTTGATGAGTGCCTCGATGACACGTTCTCAAACAAACCACCCCTCAGTTCCTCTCAGGGAAAATCTCCACGTAAAACATCACCTAGAAGAAACACTGGGGCAATTTCGCCCATACGTCCACCTTCTAATTCACCACTCAAACATGGATAATACATCCAAACAAAATATTATACAGTGGAATTGTCGAGGTATTAGAGCGAATTTTAATGAACTAGGCCTTTTGAGCCAAAAGTATAAACCTGCTGCTTTTTGCCTGCAGGAAACTCTTTTAAAGAAACCCGAGTCTCAAGATCATTCAGTCTTTAAGCATTATACTTCGTATAATGACTGGGCAGATAAAACTGATCTTCATATTTGTGGAACATCCGTCTTAGTTAGAAACGACATTATTCACAGTTTTGTATCTTTGCAATCAACTTTACAGGCTGTAGCGGTACGCCTAACTTTAGACAAGACAATTACATTATGTTCTGTATATGTTTCACCAAGTAAAACCCTACAACTGAATGATCATGAGCTGCTAGTCCAACAGCTCTCAACCCCATACATTTTGTTGGGTGATTTTAATGCACAAAGCCCCCTTTGGGGTAATTCCTGCAGTCTAGAGGATGCAAAAGGTAAAACTGTAGAAGAGTTCATGACAAAATATGATCTGTGTTTGTTTAATGATTGTTCAGACACTTATCTGCACCCCGCATCTGGTTCGTATACATCGATTGATCTTTCAATTGCATGTCCTTCTACCTTCCTCGATTTTTCTTGGAAGGTAGAAGATGACTTGTGCGGGAGTGACCACTTTCCAATTGTGTTGGAAAGTGTAGTTCCGGCGGGCGATGAGAGAGTGCCCCAGTGGAACTTTAAAAAGGCTGACTGGGACACCTTTTCATCGCTTTGTTCTGACCGCCTCACATGGAGGAAATTTCAAAATAGTGCTGACCGAATAGAACATTTTACAAACGAGCTGCTTGACATTGCAAACACAGTCATCCCTAAAACCTCGGCAAATCCGAAACGTTTCACCAAACCATGGTTTGATAATGAATGTAAACAGGCTATAAAGGAACGTAAAAACACTGAACGGGAATTCAACAAATCACCAACCACAAATAATCTGGACAAACTACGTATCAATCTGGCAAAAACAAGACGGCTTATCAAACAAAAAAAGAAAAGTTCTTGGGAAACTTATGTTTCTAAGATTAACCAGAACACACCCACCACTAAGATTTGGAAAATGATTAAAAAGATTAAGGGAAAAGAAACAAAATCAACTGTACAACACCTGAAGGAAAACAACACCCTAATTACATCAAAAAAAAAGAAATGTCAAACACATTGGCCTCCACATTTTCGAAACATTCGTCGTCGGAAAATTGTAATCCTGAGTTTGTCAAAATTAAAAAAACAGCAAGAAAAACAAAAGATTAAATTTACATCCAATAAGTTAGAGGATTACAATGGACCTTTCTCTATGGAAGAGTTGAGTAACTCTTTGCATAGAGCAAAGGATATTGCCACTGGTCCCGATGACATACACTACAAAATTTTAAAACATTTGCCACATTCCTCACTGGAACTTTTATTGTCAATTTTTAATGACTTTTGGGTGACTGGCCAGTTTCCACCTTCCTGGCGAAATGCTACAATTATTCCCATTCCAAAGCCTGATAAAGATCACGGCAACCCAAGTAATTACAGGCCTATCGCTTTAACAAGTTGTCTGTGTAAAACCATGGAAAGGATGATCAATGATCGACTTGTCTGGTTTCTGGAATCGAACAATCTACTTGCGAATGTTCAGTGTGGTTTCCGAAACCAGAGAAGTACTGTGGATCATTTGATTAGACTAGAAACGTTCATAAGAAATGCCTTTGCCAGAAAAGAACATGTGGTCGCAATTTTCTTTGACCTAGCAAACGCATATGACACAGCGTGGACGTATGGGATTTTAAAAGATCTTTTTAACATGGGGTTGAGAGGGCGTATGCCTCTTTTTATTGAAAATGTTTTGAGGGATCGCCGGTTTCGGGTTCGTGTCGGATCAACGTTATCCGATCCGCACGAACAGGAATTGGGGGTTCTTCAGGGTAGTATCTTATCTGTTACCCTTTTTTCGGTGAAAATTAATAGCATCATCGAGACAATTGAGAATATGGTAGATTCTTCGTTGTATGTAGATGATTTTTTAATCTGCTACAGCAGCAAGAAAATGAATGCCATAGAGCGCAAACTTCAGCTGTGCCTAAACAAAATTCAAAAATGGGCCACAGAAAACGGTTTTAAATTTTCAAAGATGAAAACAAATTGTGTTCATTTTTGTAAGCTTCGGAAGCATCACATCGATCCGGAGTTAAAAATTGATGGGAGTCCTATTAAAGTTGTTAAGGAAGTGAAATTCTTAGGTTTGTTGTTTGACAACAAACTGAATTTCACTTCCCACATAAAACAACTAAAAGTTAAATGTAAGAGAGCTCTGAACCTACTGAAGGTCGTTGGAAGCACTGATTGGGGTGCTGACCAAAAAACCTTGCTCCATCTGTATAGATCACTTGTTCGATCAAAATTAGATTACGGTTCTATAGTTTACGGTTCTGCAAGGAAGTCATACCTAAAACCACTTGATGCCATTCACAATAGTGGTATTAGAATTAGTCTAGGGGCTTTTCGAACATCCCCTATAGACTCGATGCTTGTTGAAGCAGAGGAGCCTTCTCTTGAGAAGCGCAGAATTAAATTGTCTCTCCAATATGTGTCTAAACTTTTGGCCAATCCTTCAAATCCTGCTTATAATTGTATTTCAGAACCTCAAAATGTTGACTTTTTTAACCGACATCAGAAACATATTCCTCCATTGGGAATTAGAGTTAAACCCCACATGGAGTCTGCAAAACTTCATTCTGAATCTATAAAAGAAAACCGTAAATCACACATTCCTCCTTGGCATCTTAAAAAACCTACAGTTATTTTAGACCTTGCTTCTACCAAAAACTCTGATACCAATTCCTTGCAGTTCAAACAAAAATATGCCGAAATAAAGTCCAAGTATAGTTCATATACAAGAATCTATACAGATGGATCTAAAGATAGTGACAAAGTATCATCAGCTGCTGTTACTGGTGATCATATTACCTCAGTTAGAATACCGAATCAGAGTTCTATTTTCACAGCTGAAGTTAAAGCTTTACAACTCGCGCTTGAACACATCGAGAATGTCCAGGAAAAGAGGTCGATTATTGTTTCCGACTCTCTTTCCTCTTTACTTGCTTTACTCAACCCCAGGTTGAAGAACCCTCTCATTATGGAACTTCGTGAGAAGTTATCAACTCTCATGTCTTACCAATATGATATCGTGTTTTGCTGGTTACCCGGACATGTGGGTATCGCTGGTAACACCAGAGCAGACAGTGCAGCAAAACAGGCTTTAACAAAGCCTCTCACTGATTTTAAGATCCCTTTCAGTGATTTTAAGCCTCATATTAGTAGTTACATCAAATCTATGTGGCAGGCGGAATGGGATGGGGCGACAAATAACAAGCTCCATCGCTTCCGACCAATCATTTTTTATCACTACCCATCCAGTAACCTTTGTAGAAAAGATCATGTTATTTTGACACGATGTCATATTGGTCAGACACGACTTACCCATTCCTTTCTGTTAGAGGGTAATATGCGACCAGAATGTGTTCCATGTCAACAGGTGTTGTCAGTGGAGCACATTCTCTTAAATTGTACTGATTTTAATCTTGTTAGAGGGCAGCACTTCACAGTTGGATCCCTCAGAGATCTATTTTACAACACGAGCCCACACAAACTTGTATCATTTTTGAAAGTAATCAACTTTTTTAAAAAAATTTAAAATTGTTTTTATTCTTTTAATCAAGACTCATCAAGCTCAGTTCATCAGGTTGATTTAGAAATAGACATCTTTCACTTATCTCATTGCTCATTATTATTTAAATTATTCTTGTCTTTGACATGTCTTTTGTGATTATCCTTTGTTTTTATTCAATTTTTTACTTCATAATATTGACGTTTTACTTTTCTCTGATTTCTCGCCCGGATGTAGCCTTAGCTGTTGATGTGGCGTTAAGCACCAATAAATAAATAAATAAATAAAATATAGTGATGCTGTACTGGCGGTCCCTGTATTCAAATAACCTTAAGAGCAACAATAGCATTAGTTCGTATTTGCTCCTTGGACAATTCTCGTACGGCTCTTCGTCTCATCTGGTTATTTGATGATAGGTTTGGAAGCGTAATGCACACTGGACGGCACTTCCTTTTCGGATAGTTGCCTGAAGATCATTCTCGTTAAAGCCATATCTCCTATATCCGGTTTTTGTTGGAAGTTAGGGGTGGGGGTGAAAAACGGAGGAGGGGGGGGGGTCTGTACCTTTTTACTCATTTGTATTCTCACCGTCGTAGAGTGAACACTTATACCCGTTTCGGTGTGCAGACACAGTTCCGGGGAAATTCCGGGATCTAGCAGTACAAGGAGACTTGAGAAGACGCATTGTCATTGTCATTTATCAGCTGGTAAAAAGCACCGCAGACCTGCGACCAATGATTGACCAAAATAAAGAAGTTCTAAACAAAAAATGGAACGAATCCCGCTTTTCAAGAGGTGTGTAAGGATTTGATTTTCTGTTTATGTATATATGCTGCCCTAATAGTAGAAAATAAGATACCTACCACTAAACACAACGGAGTACAATTACCTGCAAAAAGCACGAGAGTGTGTTGAAGCTGTTGACGTATGATGATGCGTCAACCGATTAAAACGAAGTCTGCTCCGAAGGTGTGATTTTCTATCTTCTTACAGTACTATTGTCCCAGCTCTGGTTAAAGAATAAAACGATTGTGATCGGCACAAAATTCTTTTTATACCATTCAAAGAAGCTGAAATCAGTATTCACGCTGTAGGTGGCCAATTTAGCTAAGTGCACTAAAGATTTGATCTGGCACCCAAAATTTTCTATGGCTAAACTTTTGACACCAAAAAAGTTTCTTTTACTTGTGAAGGACATCTAGGGTGGCAGGGTAGAGCACGATCGATGACGAAACAAACAAAAGAATACGTGATTACTCCTGTTGTCATTAAGGTGTTGGAAATTGTGCTTGGACAAACTTTCGTTAATTATCAGTTAGTGGTAATGCGGCATTGTTTTTTTTTTTTTTGTTTTTGGGGAATAAAGCATTGTGGGTTACCAACTTTACAAAAGGCTGCATTTAATTAGATAAATACTTCATATCGTCGCGACAGTATGAAGTACAGTAGAATACTGTTAATTGAATAACCACTTTGTCAGTGAAAATTATTCAATTAAAAATAGTAGTCAATTAAGAGGGATTTGCCACTTTGCTGTATTTTAGAGAAAAATTGAGCATTTATTCTATTATATCATGTTTGACAGAGTTCAGGGAGCTCTGTCAAACATGATATAATAGACTAAATGCCTGTAATGGATGCACTGAGGCCAATATAAACAAGGAAAATTTGGTCATTTTCGGTGTAATTCCACGACATATAGAAATATTTTTTATTGAATTAACAGGAGTTTATTCTATAACCCATATGCATTTAACAGAGGAAATTTGTTCTGAAAGTATGGTAAATGATTTGGTGTTTGGAAATTATATTCAATTAACAGGGTTATTCAATTAAGAGATATACAATTAAGTGGGCTTAACAGTAATTAGTATATTAATTTGTTAGTATCTAAGTGCAACAACAGGTATATGTACTGACATCATTCAGCCTGAACATTAATTGAATCAGTAGCAAAGATGCAACCTCGTTCGCCTACCGATGATTTAGTCAGAACTTACGTGTTCTGTAGGATTTTTTTTCGGGACCATTTCTTCGTTCACTCTTGAAATAATTGCTTTTTCATTTTTCAAAACACGATCAATTTATTTGGATCAGTCAGCGAAGTACACCCTATCCCGTCCCATTAGCGTTTCGGCAACAAAACACTTTGTTTGGCATTCATATATTCAGAATGGGCTAAGTCCATGGAGAGAAATGAGGTGCATCACTGCTGGCGCTCTGTAGGTGATCCAAGCACAATAAAGATGCGAGACATGTCTGCATGCGCTTTCGAAGAGCACCCCAAACATGATGCCCTCTGAATGCGCTGTCCGACATTGACGCTCAATTCACATAGATTTATTTCTTTAACGTTCTCCGAACGACATCGAGTTCTTGATGGGACCTGGCACCGAGCAATGGAGTGGCCACCGAGAGCGGCTAGTCTTGTACCAATGTACCAATCTCTAACCACCAATCTCCTACTGGCTTTTGTGTCGGAAAACATCCTGTAAATAAATCTTAGCAACGAAAACAAATTGAGCCCCGGCTCCAACCTAGCGTCACATACATTTTCCCCCAACAATTTTGGTCACAGTCCGTTTGCAACTACACTTTCTTCCAGGGGGGTGACAGGTAGACAGCCAATCTGACTATGTCATCCCCTTCAGTATACTATTTATTAAACTTGTAAAATATATGTATTTGTAACCATTATTTATGTATACTGTGAATAAATTATCTGAATCTGAAATTATCTGAATGTGACATAAGACAGTTTCGGTCCAGCATGAACACCAATTGAAAGGGTGTATTGAAATCGTCAGCGTTTTTCTTTTTTTCTTCTTCACCACCGTCGGATACTTCAACCTGTAGCCATGGATTTTTTCAGATTGTCTGCAGCTTGTTTGTGAGTGGTTTACCCCGCATTTAGATTTTTTATTTCCCGCCTTACCAAAACAACGGCAAACTAACTTTTTTCTTGGATTTATTCTAATTTACGGCGATTGTTAAAAACTATCCTCTTGAAATTTTAGGAATGTAAAAAAGTTAAATGCAGCTAAATGAATAGTTGAAGAGGTCATATTTGTTCAGATTGTATGAAAATATTTAAAAGGCTATAGGTAATTTTCGACGGTTTACATGATTTTACGTTTCACATCTTCCATCTTGTGCTTGACGAAATCCTGCAAACTGTAACAAAAAAAGTTCACACGCAGCTAAATGACTAGTTAAAGTGGGACACAGTTATGGTTTTTTTCATCCGCCTTATCCTTATTTATTGCCATCATTAATTCCTCGCCATACAACAACTACTCCATTTTGCCAGGTTATATAATTTTACTAATTGATTGTTTTCGACGAATAACAGCGAACGATTTCGATGTTACAAAATGGCATTGCCTAATAACGCATCAAGGTGGATAAATCTAGCTTGATTCATATCGGCCGGGATCGATGTCATATCAGCCGAGTTTAAAGCCCATCATCCGAGCTCGATAATGATCAATTCTGGGAAAGAAAAACATATCTATTAAATAAATAATTGAATTGATCACGCCACATTCTTATTTACATTCACATTCACAATATATTCCACATTCTGATGCATTCTGATGCTAAAACCGACCTGGGACCTGGAAACTTTAAACTCAAGTCGCAGTGTATAAAGTTGAAATTAAGTGGCGTTTTAATCTGGGTGATTTCGACGCTTTTCTTCTGAAATGAGACAAATCAGAGTTGGCCCGGTGTGACAGGAATGATAGTCCGTAGGAAAATTAGTCCATCTGGACTATTACTCTGTGGAATTATAGTCCTAGGTCTAACATTTCTAGGAATAGTAGTCCGCCGGACTACTATTCCTAGAAATGTTAGACCTAGGACTATAATTCCGCGGAATAATAGTCCAGAGGGACTAACGTTCCTACGGACTATCATTCCTGCCACACTGGCTTCGTTGAATGGAGATTCATTTTCTTTTAAGAAGATCTCTAGTTTGTTCTTTGGCCCTTAATGAGTAAGGAAGTGCCAAGCCGCCGTTGCAGAGATCGTGGAAAAAAAACTTTTATCTCACAATCGGGGCGTTTTGCACTGGTACGCAACTAAAGTTTAATGTATCTGGGCCCTTGTTCCGAATCTATATCAAGGGGCCCCTGATACCAGCGCGTCATTCAGATGTTGCCAAAACAACGGCATTAGGCCTAATATTATTTTTCGATCGCTTCGCGTTTTTCCCTTCAGAGAAAACAATATTAGGTGAGGCGAAGCCGAACCTAATATTGTTTTCTCTGAGCTGTATATGACACTGTATTTGCCAGCTAAACGCCCTGTATCGTATTTATTATGCACGGCATGCTAAAATGTCACTGGGGAAGTTAACTCAAAGAATAGTTAAATTATGCGCACTTTTCGGCATCTTGGGCTGGTTTGTAGCCTGTTATTGGGATTTTCCTGAACGCTCGAGTCGAGGCTTCTCTCTTGAAGTTAAAGGATTAGCTTTCGCTATGAAATGTGGAAAACTCCACCTCAATAAACGATGAACGGCATATTTTAAAATATAATAAACCTTTACACCAAGAGGATATTTAATTCACCAGTAATTATTGCAAAAGTAACAACCAAATTCACGTTGACGAAACACACAGTTGCTCCACTTCGCAAGACAGTATTCCGTAAAGTGAATCCCAGTGACGTAATTTTCTCTGAAGTGTAACGTCATCACTGACCGCAACCTGGATATCAATGAACGCTGTTCTATTTTTCAATTTGCGTCTTTCCACCGATAAGGCAAATGAAAATGTTCCTCTTAAAATAGTTTTATAACACATTTTGTGGTCAATATTGTGAGATAAATTTATCATCACCACAGTGTGTGTCTCCGGAAATTCTGATCAAACTGGCTCGTCGAAATACTGTTCTGTTCCTACAACACGATTTGATCTGAATTCTCGGAGACACACAGTGTGGTGATAATCTGTATTTATCGGAAATTGCATATGACAAGACATGAAGAGAGCGATTGCACCGGGGGCACAAGTAAATAAAATAAGAGAGTATCCAATCAAAGAACAGTTCATAAGAAAGGCTAAAAAATAATATAAATTTGTTGCGGCGAACACCAGGGGCGAAGGACCTCCAATTTCTCCAGAAAGAGAGAGAGAGGGAGAATTTACGCCAACATTATCTTCACCAACCCATCATTCCGCCATTTCAAATTTATTGCTAATGAATGGGTGCACGGACTTCTCACATAATCTTCGTACGTAGCCAAAGATTCATTCGTTTAATTTGTCTCTGCTGCGATCCTTGCAGTGGAGACAAATGTACATTTTTGGCTCCATATTAAACAAATTTCTCTATCGGGCCAAGCATTTGTTTTCGAACATAAAGTACCCATACCAAATCCGAGAGAGCTCCTCTCATTCCTCTCAATTTCCAAATCAGAAAGATAGCCAGGAAATAAATAAATAAATAAATAATTTTATAGCACATATGGTGCTCTATGGCTGTACAAACACAGTGTGTAAAATTATTTGGTGTAGATTAGAGTTTGTTGCTGTTGTTATAAAGTCCTTGTTGTGAGGAGTCGGTCGGGGCAGATTCAGGTCACGAGGAGCATCGAATATGTCACGCTGGCATCTGTTCCAGAGGTGGGGGAATAGCGTTTATGCTGCTCGTCGCTATTGTGTATCCGTAGCCTATCCGTGTGTTTGTAGCCGTTCTTATGTCTAAGTTGCCACAATGTGCGCGATGCCGTTTGACTCTTATGAGTCAGTCGGTGTAGGGTCAAGCCACGGCGCAGCACCAAGTAGCTATGCTTGCATCAGTTCTGTGGTGGGGCGGTAAACAGTTTATACTTCTCGTCATTGTGGCCTAACCGTATCCATTCGGGTTTGACTACATGTGTGTGGTTGTAACTGTTCTGTAGTCGAAATTGTCGGGAGTATGCACGAGTGTGGTAAGAGTTTGCAATGCACTTATTATGAATCTGTCGGGACAGGAACACGAGCAGTGTGTTGAAGAGCTCAGAAAGATTAGAAGATAACTGTTTTTCGATATATCCTTATTTTTACGATTAAGAACTTATAAAACAAATAAAACGAAAGAATATGTCCAGATGAGCTAACGCCGACAGCAGAGATCTTTATTACACGCCTGTTCTATGAAATCCCCATCTACCGCAACAGTAAACCATGCGGAAAATAAAAATCTGTTCCGCACATATGTGGGGAATGGAAATCGTTGACGGGCTATTTTTAAATAGAAGAGAAATTTCACTGGAATTTTCTGCAAATCGTGCACCGCTATTACAATTTGAGTCGCTAGCGATAACTAGAAATCGTCCCCTGGGTTCCAATGTGTTCTATGTGCCAGTAGGCACATAGAACACATTGGAACTCAAGGAACGAAATAGTAACACCGGTTTCCCTCGCAGATTTGGTTGGCGATAAAATGTGTTCTTTGTGTTGATAGTTGTCAAATGAATTGCTGAGTGTCCTTCTAATAATTCTTTTATAAACGTGAAGGCGTGTAATAAACACCGAACGACACACGCGTGCCATCGCGGCCTCTCGTTTTATCCTCCCGCGTTGGCACTCGTGCCATATCGGTTAACCCATTCACACGCGTGTGTCGTTCTATGTATTTGCTGGCTAAGTTTAGATGTAGAATTTTCCCGATTCCTATTGAAACTGGTAGATACAAAAATGAAAACCCCGAAAAGCGATTGAGTAACCTTTGCGATATGAATAGCATTGAGGACGAAATTCAGTTTTTATTAAAATGTCCATTTTACTCTGATCTCGGAGATACCTAGCTAGATTCAGTTACTAATATACATAAAGCAGAAATCTGTAGATTGGATGGAGCTAGCCTGAGTGTGTTAATACAACAATACTCTAGTCAGTGTGCCTCGTACTTAGTTAAGGCATATAAAAGATGAAAATGTAGTATATATAGTAGAGACTGGCGGTTGTGATTTTTCCACTTGGGTTACGGTTTTTTAGGGTTGAAGACCCGGGTTTCGGGTTTTTTTCTTCTTTATGCATTCTCAACTAATTTTTTGGAATTTGGAAGTGAAGTACCGATGAACTCATGTTCACTTGTTCAGGTATGAAGTGATAGTGTCAGTTATAATTTTTTTTTTCCAGGTGAACTTGATTTCATTGGTTGGTGATAATTCACAATTGGTATCAGAAAATCAAATTTAAGCACCTTTAGATCAGTTTAGGACTCTGACCATGATTTTCAAGGACTGTTATAATTTTAATATGAACTTAACACCATACGTGACCATTGGCTCATCGCAACACAAAAGGACCTGATCTCTGGAAAACCCAAATACTGGCAACTTGCTAGATAAATAAAGATATATATATATTGTTCCTTAGAGTTCAACAGGGCACCATCTGCAATGCTAAAACATTGCAGATGAGGCGTTCTTGCACTCAAGAGATAAGGTATCATAAGGATAGCCTTTCCTACTATGGCCCACACAGTTGTAGGTCACAAAAGTGGCCAGGAATCACATTTATTTGATCTCTATTTAGGGATCAAATAAATGTGATTCCTGATCGCTTTTGAGACATTGCATCTATGTGGGGAGGGTAACTTATCCTGAGGTTATTGTACATGTTAGTACACTGAATCTAAGTATTTTCCCAAGGAGAGTAGTGGTCACTAGTGGACAATCGAGTACTTTTCAAGACACTGATGGCAGCAGGGCTGGAAACAATTTCAAGCACTTTACAAGAAAGGGGACAAAGTTCAAGGATTTCTCATCTGAGTAATGGAAAATCAAGCACTTTTCAAGGAATGGGCAAAAATTACAATTTACAAATAACACAACTTGTATTATATATTATTAAATTAATAATTTTCTATGAAGTTGAACAACAGTGACTCTGTTGCCTGTTGTTCAACATCAAAGAAATTTAATTTACAGCGAACCAAAAAGAACACAAAACTATTGTAACAGAACTGTCGACTGTCGTATGGCAAATCCTGCCTTAAAAAGTAGAGACAACAACTATGGTTATCATCCGAAGTTCAGAATTCACAACACAAGTGGAAACATTGGAAAAATTCTAATTGAAATGAATCATGAATGACTGAATTAAACAAAGCTCAAGCTTTATCGAAATTAACTCCAGGAGACCAGGACCTGGAGTTAACCCTTTACCCAACGTAACGGCCAAAACCGGCCAGCGCTATTCTCAAAAATCGCCAATTAATTTTCAAAATATTTTCATTTTTTGTCTCAAAAACATAGGTTATGACCCCTCGTTGGAACGAGCTCGTCGAGCTCGTTCCAACGAGGGGTCATAACCTATGTTTTTGAGACAAAAAATGAAAAAAATTAATTATTCAAGAATTTTTTTTGCAAGTGTCGTCTGCTTTTCATGTTAGGTAAAGGGTTAACGTCGTAAAAGTTTGAACTTTTGTTATTTCAGTCATTCATGATTTATTTCAATTATTCCAGTCAGGTAACTTGATGTAACTCAGGTTAGTCAGGTAAGTAACTTTTTTTTGTTTTAAGAAGTTATGATTTAAAACCACAGGTATTTCAGCAAACTCTGGTGGTAGGTTACATCTTCGATCCGATATTACAAGACCAGCCTTGGAAAAAAATTATTTCACTTGGAACACTGGTACTTGGGATGAATAAATACTGCTTGGCCAGCTTCTCGATGTGGGGAAAAGCTGTGCAGTTTCTCTGCCACCAGAGAAATGGTGATTGTGCAGGATCGATAAGATCCCCTTTAAATACTGATCCAGTTCGAAATTGATCACAGCTTTGAGGTTGTCAAGATCAGTTGGAGCAGATGACATCACATCTTAAAGCACTGAGTTCACTGAAGCGTAAAAAACCCCGAATACCCTAACACAATCATCGCTAAGTCTCTGCACACTGAAAGAGAAGTATTGCCTTGATATTTGTCACACAGAGCTATAATATGGGAAGAAGTTATCGGCTCCTTCTTACAAGTCCGGTTTTTTCTCAATCGTTTGGCCGATTCGACTAAATTGTTTATGAAAGCATTGTTTGTGGGGTCTCCAAAACCATGTAAATTGTGTATCCAGTTAATGGCATGTACGGCCGAAGAAACGACTGAAAAAGTTGATACCGAGTCCAAGAGATGAGTTAAATAAAGAGCTATTTGAATAGGCTCAGCTGGTAAAGCACTACCACCAAGGTCACTGATAAAGAATGTCCATTTACGGAAAGCACTAAAATACTTAATGTTTGTGGAATCAGCTCTTGAATGAGCAAGAAACACTGCCATTTTCTCTGTAAGGCCAGTGTCTTGCAGCTCTGTTGCAGACCGCTCTCAACCACTCTCTGGTCTATAACAGCTATAAGACCTGTCAAAACAATAAAAATCGTGTTACCAACAATCTAATTATGAATTCTAATAGCCACCATAGAAAAACCCAAAGAACTAGCAGAAAAAATCCCGTTGTCCCCTTTGCCTTTACTTATAACACCTTTATTACCTAACAATACAGCAGGGACCTGTGTCCCCCCTTGAAAACAGTAAATTATGAACAATGGGCCAAAATATTGAGGAGGTCCACAAGGGAAGTACCAATGTACCTGAGGCCTTTTCCCGGTCTGCCTTTCGTAGAACCCTCAATATTAGCCGGGGCGGCGGTACGAACCAATTATTCTCGCCACCCCAATTCTGACAGAAAACATCTATCCCTTCTGTACCCGGACACCACCAACGGGAGTTAAATCTTGGATGCAAACGATTGTAGTCAGTCGAAAACCGATCTACTGAATGGGGACCCCATTTTTCATTGAGGGAGTTGAATACTGTTAGACTGATACTCCAGTCATCCGAGTCATGACAACGACTCAAAAAGTCAGCATGCACGTTTTGATTCCGTGGTACCCAAGAAGCACAAACCGAAATATTATGTATAGAAAAAGTGTTATTAATATCAAGAGCAACATTGTGTAAATACTCATGTTTACTACCCACTTTTACAATGTGTGTTGCCGCTTGGTTATCTGTGCACCACTGAATTGACCTACCTTCTAAAAACCCAAACATTGATTTACTTACTCTGTTAAAAGCCTCAAGCTCTCGCCACGTAGAACTCATTTCCCGCTCCGTAGTATTCCAAATACCTACCACTTCAGAGTCTAACAGACCATCCACATAACCACCGTATCCCTCGTACGATGCATCCTTATACACGCTTCCAGTGTATCCTGACCCTACCAGGTCCTGACCATTAAGGTGGCGTACCTTATCTTTCCAAAACTGAATTTCATCCCAAGCATTTTCACTCACAGGGACCACCGAGTCCCACCCTGCTCGATATTTCAAAGCTGCATACAAAAACCTCGTCCTCAAACGGGTATCATAACCAATTGCGCCATGCATGGACAAAATCTTACCCCAAAATGTTGCCAACAGACGAGCTTTGACAACATTGTCCCGCATTACTAATTCTCTTTGAAGCACACTGAGCGTATGTAGTAAGCTCAGTAATCGTTCCTCCGACACGGAAACCCTCCCTGCTTCCACGTCCCATTCCAAACCTAGCCACAGAACATGCGCGGAGGGATCCCATTGACATTTATCAGCTGCAATAAGAAACCCTAAGTCTCTTAAATCTTTTTCGACTTTTGTACTCAAACATAGAGCCTTTTCGTGACTGCCAGAACCACCCAGACGATCATCCAAGTACACGAGAACCCTGTTACCCATGCGATGCCACAATTTTGTAACTTGTCTGGTCAATTTTGTGAAAATAAAAGCTGCGGTCGAAATACCAAACGGACGTACCTTAAAAACAAAATATTCCACCCTCCCGTGGAATTGCCAAGAGAAACCAAGATATGTGTGAAATGCCGGAAAAATTTGTATGTGGTGGTAAGCAGATTTCAAGACAAATTTAAAAAGAAAATCTCCCTTCGCAAATAGCTGCCGCGCAACTGCACCGTCTTCCAAACGAAATTTGAATTTAGCCAGGCAATCGTTAATATGACGAAAATCTAAAGCCAAACGTAGTTTTCCTAACTTACCAATCGCGACAGTCAAAGGGTTAACAACTTCCGGAATTATAACTGACCTGGCGATACAACCTAACTCTAACAATTTCGTAATCTCTTTGGAAACAAAGTCTTGTTGGTCCAAAGCGGATTTCTTATTTCTCAAAAAAACCTTCGTTGGGTGGGTTAAAAATGGCAAACGATAACCCTCTGCAATAATCTTCAAAATGTAGTCACACGCCCCCTTACTTTTCCACAAACTGTACCGTTCCCGCAAGCGACCTACTGGTGAAAAACTTGCGTCATCAAGAACCGTTTATCCACTTTCACCCGTGCTGGCTTCTTTCAGCACATTGTTTGCCAAATTGTTTCGCTGTTCATTCGCCAAACAGGAGTGATGATCATCAAAACTCACAACTTTTTTCTGATCAACGCGTATTGGAATTGGGATTCCGACATGTTCATTAACTTCCCCATGGTGTTGATCGGTACCCGTTAACCCCTCCACCCCTAAATGTCGCTCACAAGAGCGACTATCAAATAAAATACTCATCTTAGACTTTTCCAAACTCTGTGCTGATGATGACCTTGCGTCGCATTCGGCTTTCCAATCACCTGGTCGACCGCATAGAAAACAAAGGCCTGGTTTTTTGCCCACACTCGTTGGTGTCGACACATTTCTGGATGGAGTAGATGAAGCGTATGGAGTTAATCGTCGCCCTCTTCTCGATAACTGTTGTTTCATTTTTCGCTGTGCATGAGCTTCTGCCTTGTAGATTCGTTTCTCATCTTCTGAATCCGAAGTCAACTGATGAGTTCCATATTCCGTGGCAACTCTCCATCCAAGCTCACTGGAATCAGCTAATTGTATAAGTTTTTGTCTATGCTGCAGAATTTCCTTACCTTTATTCAAAGAAACAGTTGCTTGTTCTTTTGACCCCTCAGAATCACAGTTCATGTGGAAAGTCGCTTCCTTCATCTTAGTAAGAACTTTCTCATTTAATCTATACTGCTCTTCGTTTCCCTGTTTCTTAAATTTCAAATCTTTACTTGTGTTTTGTAGCTGTGCCATATGTAACTCCGTATTACTTTTTTGTGATTCAGAAAAATCATTCTGAAAAGAATCCAACCTGCTCTTGAATAAAGCGCCCATCCGATCCAGTAAAACATTTTGTGAATTAGTCACTTCTGTCTGAATTTTTTGCTCTATAAATGGAAGAATGCTGGGATCCATCGTTAACAGTGTATCTGACGTGCCAATCACCAAACACAGCAATAAAAAAAACTTACAAACAAAATGAAAGTGCGACATGAGCCTGTCGAGCATCTGGCTAGAAATGAATGTCCCGGACATATGAAAACTCCCAGAATTCTTACTATCCATTTTGATTGGTGAAACACACAACATCTGAACCAATCAAAACACCCTGCGCTCAAAAGAGCGCGAATATATATTCTAATGTGTCTGCACAGACAAAAGTTTTTCGCTAATCTATCCGAAACGCGAAAAACAATTAGTCCTGAACCCACTGCCCCACCGCCAATGTACACACTCCAAACAAATAACATTACTGATACTCTCGTCGATTCATAAATTATTCGGGTCGCAATGGATTTCAAATCCCCCATTGTCCCTGCCTTCGGCACACTGAAACTGTTCAAGTTGCTCTAGGAGGTTATTTTTTTCCCCAAGTCTGCACCTATCTCGCATTTTGGGGTGGATAATACAGAGTCGCGTATCCCCTTCCCATGGGGTATTCGGGTAAGAGTGCTTATACCACTTTTGTAGTACGAGGGGTAGGTGAAGGAGGGTGCTGAAAAACTGCTAATGTTCTCCACAAATCTTGTACGACGGAAGGGGACTAGGCCTGTTATGATAAAATTCTTGGATAACGGTCAACACGTTTATGACAGAATGATAGTTATTTATTTATTGGGGTTTTAACGACACTTACGATTTGTGTATATTTAATTTGAATTGAAGGAATATCAGAGGTGGGAATTTCGAAATAAACAAAATTCCATTACTAATATAGCACCTTAATACAATTGAACAGGTTCAGTTCAGTCGATTGTTTAACACAATTGCAACAACAGTTTAGCCTCAGGGTGTTTTGATAAGCGACAGACCGTCATGAATAAGTTGCTTGATCGACGCATGCCATATACATGCATTTCTCTCAAACTGACGCACCCTTTTTCTTTTTCAAGAAATTTTGAGATGTTTTTATAAATAAATTTAATTTGACCGATGAAGGCAAGAGGGTGATGCTCCACCCAGAGGCAATACTCTACACTTGTCTGTGGGGGTGGTACAGAAAATAAATCCAATTCGCTGTTAACACATTCCGCCATTTAAAATTAATTATTTCATAGATATTTTAACAATTACTGAAGCCCAGCTTGTTACGCCTTTTAAATTTCATTTAAATGATCATACGTTTTTCAATCGTTAGGGGGACTACGTCATAGCAATTAAAATTAAAAGAGGGGAGAGGGGTGGGTTTACCGCGTCACATGAATTGTTTGAGGAGTGCTGATATTATTGTGTCATAGAAATTGTTTGAAATTAAGAGGAGGTAGGGGTATGACGTCATAGCAATTAAAATAAAATTTAAAAGAGGGGAGAGGGGTGCGGTTCCAGAATGATAGCACTGTTGAACATTTATCGAACATAAGATGGGGTAGGTGTATGACGTCGTAGCAATTAAAATTAAATTTAAAAGAGTGAAAGGGGTGGGGGTATTGCATCATAGGAATTAAAATTAAGAGAGGGGATGGTATGACGTCATAGCAATTAAAATTATCTGCTAACTCCTTTCAATTGTTAGGCGGACTACGTCATAGCAATTAAAATTATTAAAATAAAAAATTTAATTTAGTAAAAATATGTCCGCACGCAAGTCTCCTTCGCCTCTTCTATAATGGAGCCCATTAAATTTGGTACTATTTTGGGTTCTCGTTTTGGTTCCTGAAACGTGACAACGTATGTAACCAACTTTAGTCCCATACAGAACCTATATTTTTGCAGTGTAGTGTCCAAAGAGATGAGCTTCATGTTGTGATTTTAAAACGTGACGAAACTTGCACGATATGACGCGATAAACGGATTTGATGCGAAAAACATCAAGACTGCATTTTATGACTCTAAAATCGGACATTCTGATAGCATTCGCAATGCCAAATATGACTTGACATTTTGAGAATATGACTTGAAATTTTGGAGATAGACATAAATGTCATCAGTTGAACATTCCCAGTTCTTTATGAAAAGCATTTTTGAAAACGAAGAATTACCGAAGGCAATGCTTTTCACGGGTAATTGGTGTAATGTGAAAAGATCTGCCCACGTTTCGGTTGTAATAGTTAACAGAACGTGAGCACCAGAAGGCCACACACGGACAAAGAGACTGAGAAACATCGAAATTGAATTTTGCATGGCGAAGCTAAAATTATTCAACCTGATTGCGCCCGCCGTGTCCAAGACGACATTGGAACAGTGTTCAAGATATAACTTCTGGTATTGTAGATGTGATATTAATGCCATTGGGGACTAGCATCCTATTTTATTAACGGAACAACATAGCCTAACATGGGTTAATAGGCTTGTAAATACCTCAACATGCACATTCGGCATGGCAGGGGAAGCAACATTGGCCGTTCATCGGTAAATAACACTTCAACATTTGCTGTGCAATTTCAAATAACCTCCAGTTAAAATCTGTGTTATTTGTGTTTTCAAATAAGATCCACAATAGAAGTTAACTATCTCACAAAAACACTAATAAAATAAAATAAATAAATAAATGAATAAAATAGTTTTTATTACTTGTCTTGTGTTTTAAGTCTTTTGGCTCTACATCATATGAGCTTTGGTTCATAAATGTGACACTGAATAAATTCGTGGCGTTCTCTCACTTTCGACTTGAAATGACCCTTTATTCCTATTTGATCGCAACAGTTGATATCCTGAAAACAGTGAGGCCGATATGCCACACAGTGGTAATGCCAAGTAGAACAACGAACGGTAACTACCAGTGATGTCACGGATCCAACCTGAAAAACAAAAGATATAGCTCGACAGCAATTGTCATATCTCTTATATTTAGCAGTGAAAAACCAGTGAAGCGTTAGTCTGAAATCGTACACATTTCCTAACCTATTGCAAATGTATAATTTGATCTTTGGGGGCATGTGGGGTTCACTAAACTGCCCTTTATCATTGTGCGCTGTGTGTATCATTGTTTACCTTCGATGCCTTGTATGATGTATTCCAATCTTTTTGTACAATGGTATTCCTCATCTGATGTGATTATTTTATCAACTGCTCTATGATGGCAGGGCGGAAGTGGGTCTATCGGCTAGTGGAATACATTGGTTTCACAACCAGCCGAGTATACGATTCATGCACTTCTGATGCTGTATAATGAATATCCGCGACGTAACTCCCCAAGCTGTGTTCGGAGTAAGGGTGCGTGATGAAATATTAAAACTTTTAATGTGGGATTTTTATCACTCTAAGAACAGAAAGGGGATCCAACGTTATTTCCTTCAGACTTTGATTCTGACTTACGTTTTCTGTATAAATATCAAAAAGCTGGCCAAAATTCGTAATCCTATATGCAGCTGACGATAGTAAAAAGGCATCCAACATCAATCATGTTCGTTGGAGAAAGAGATCAAACGAATTGCTGGTACTGGCAAAAACTAAAAAAACATTTTGTCTGGTGCATTACGTTTCGAATGTCAAAAGGGAAATACAGGCAATAAATTTATTTAATATCACAAAACTTGCATATTTTTCCACATAATATGTAGTATGGTCAACAGAATTCGCTGGCATGGATCATCTTGAAATAAAAAATGTACATAAATCACAAGGTGTTAACGCTGTGAAAAGCTTAGATATTAAACGAGATGGCTCAATGATACCAACAAACACATATCTTTAATATTTTATTTTGTATATCTCAAATCACGTCGATGCCTAAGGTATGGTCTTAGACAAAATAATTGCAGGGGTCAAACAACATATTCTAGACGTGACCATCTTCAATGGCAATGCGCCAACCAATAAATGGTTTAACAGTACGGGTAATCACATATCATCATCAAAGGATTGCCCAATTTTGAAAAAAGAAAAACATACACAAAAAGTTAAAGAGTGAGAAGCAAATGCGTTTTAGAGAGGCGATGGAAATAGTGCCATCAATGCCTGGAATGAGTTCATTGAGCGCGTTCACGTCGACCAAGAGTTACTACCCATGCACAAGACCGACACATCAGGACGTCTCACTTGCGGGATTGCATCCTTCCGGCGACGAGGACAGCAGCAATTACTCCTGGTAGAAATAACAATAGAATAGTTGCACAAACTGTCTGCAACAGTCTCGCTGAACACGGCATCCGAAGTCGGCGTCCATACCACTGACCAATCCTTACCCAACGTCATCGTACCGTCAGAATGGAATGGGTACGTCAGCGTCCTCGCTGGACTCAGCAGCATTGGAGCACAGTTCTTTTTAGTGACGAATCACGATTTTGTCTACGGTGCGCTGATGGTAGGGCAAGAGTGTATCACCGACGAGGAGAACGGTTTTCTGATGATTGCATGCGGGAATGCGACTGTTTCGGCGGGAGTAGAGTAATGGTTTGGGCAGGAATTTCCTTGCACCATCGAACGCAGTTGATCTTCATCGATGGTAATCTGAATGGACAGCGATATAGGGACGAAATTCTTAACGGTGTTGTTGCCCCGTTGTCCAACGCTAACGTCGGATTGCAGTTATTCAGCAAGACTTTGCCCGATGTCACGTGGCGCGTACCTGTCGTGACCTTCTTGAGGAGCAGAGCATCGAACTTCTTCCCTGGCCCCTACTTTCGCCAGATTTGTCGCGAATCGGGCATCTTTGGGATCAATTGGACCGTCGGGTACGACTTAATGATCTTCAGACTTTAGACGATTTACTTAATGTTCTAAGGCAGGAGTGGAACGCAATACCACAGGGTGACATCCATAGACTTATCAGGTCCATGCGCCCTCGATGTCTTGCCATCCAGGAGGCAAACGGTGGACATTCACGCTATTGACTGCATGCGTAAACTTTTCATTTCACCCCATGTCTGAATTGCGACGTCCTGACGTGACGCTGGCAACAGTAAGAACATAAAAGTGTGCAAATTCATACAGCTAGACTCGAAATATGAATTTACAATAATTTGTTTGGGATTAAAGTCGATAATACTAAAACAATTGCTCCTCAAAGTTTATTATACTTTCTCTTTTGACTCAGTGTCGTTCGTATAATTAGTGAACTCATGAGAATGATCTTTATATTCATGGAACGTCCCTCTTAGACAAAAACGATATTATTCACAGTAATGTATATTTACAAACAAACTTACAGGCTGGAGCAGTACGTCTACTTTTAGACAAGACGGCTACATTATGTTCAATTTACCTTTCATCAAATAAAACCCTTCAGTTGAATGATATTGAACAACTAATTCACCAACTTTCATCACCATACATTTTGTTGGGTGATTAATTCACATAGTTGTGGTGGATTCCTGCAACAAAGAAGACTTAAAAGACAAAATAGCAGGAAAGCTTATTTCAAAGTATGATTTGTATTTGTTCAATGACGGGTCAGTCACTTACCTGTACCCCGTGCCCGGTTCGTATTCCTCCATTGATCTAAATATTGCATGTCCTTTTTTCTTCCTCGACTTTTCTTGGAAGGTTGAGGATGACTTGTGCGGGAGGGACCACTTTTCAATTGTGTTGGGCAGTGTGGTTCCGGTAAAAGATGAAAGGGTGCCCCATTGGAACTTTAAAAGGCTGACGGCGATACTTTTATCGTCGCTTTGTTCTGAACCATTCATGAGGGAGAAATTTGAAAAAGGTCTGACCAACTAGAACATATTACAAATGAATTGCTTAGCAATGCAAATACTACCATCCCAAGAACCTCAACAAATCCAAACGTTTCACCAAACCACAGTTCGATAATAATTGCAGGCTATAAAACCTCTCAAGAAAACAGAAAGTGAATTTAACAATTCCTTACCTACAAATGAATCAGACAAACTACGTATAAATCGCTCAAAACACAAGACGACTTATCAAATAAACAAAACGGTTCTTGAGAAAGTTTAGTATCTGAACTGATCCAACACGCACCTATCAAAAATATTTGGAAAATGATTAAAAATGAAAGGTGAAGGAACAAAATCAAATGTACAAAAAACCTCTAAGAATACAGAACACTAATTACATCGAAACCAAATTATCGAACAAACTGTCCACAACATATTCATAGCATTTGTCATCTGATGATTGTAATCCAGAATTCGTTAAAAGTAAAAAGCAGTAGGAAAGACAAAATATCAAATTTGCCTGTGGCAATTTGGAGAATTGCAAAGAATCTTTCTCTATGGTGTATTGAGGTGGCTGTTTGCATACACCAAATTTAAAAGTTACGGGAAATGTAAAATATTTTCTTATTTATAATTCGTTTGAATGTTGGTGGTAAATCTATACACCCGGAACTTAATTAAGCACCCCCTGTTGTTTTCGCAGTGGTGTTAATAGAAACTGTCATTACTTCCATGCTATCTTTAAGATGGCCAAAAGTGATTGTTTGTGGGAAGAAAGGTCTATTGACAAATGAAAGACAACACAATGATGAAAATGTGCAGTACTTTAATGGAGCTAATTGCACATGTCTGTCACTAATGTTTTTGATGAAAACACGTTCTCTCGACAAGTGTGGTGCTGAAACGGTCCATGATGAAACAATGCCTGTAATTACTGACAAAAAAATGTAACGTGTGATCTCCTGAACACAATAGCAGTGTCTGACGTCAGTCGCGAGTGTATCCACCACGTGCCTGGATGACAGGCTGAACCCTCCTCCTAATGCTACCAGTGAGCCGTCTGATACGGCCCAGAGGCAACTGCTGCCACTCCTCATGCAATGCAGTTCCAAATCGGCCAAATTCTGTACAAGCGGACCCCTTTCTTGCACACAACGTCCAAGAAAGTCCCGGATGTGTTCTAAGGGATTCAAATTAGGGTTCATTGCAGGCCAAGGTAGTGGTTGTAATAGCGTTGTTCTGAAGGAATGCTCTCACTGCATGGGAACGATGTGGCCTTGCATTGTCGTCCATGAATACAGGGCGATTAGCCAACAGGTGGTTGTCAAAAAGAGGCATGGCACCCAGATTGAGAATGTCCCTGATGTACTGATGACCATAGAGATTCCCACGCACAATCACCATCTCGACTTTAAAATCATGAGAGAGGCATCAAGATCATTACTGATCCTCCACCATAAGGAACAGTAGCTATGATGTTCCTGGGCACGTTAGCAGTATTTTTGGGCCTACACACTCCCATGCGGCCATCTTTGACGTGCTGCAGGAACATACTCTCGTCTGTCCACGTCCTGAGATTCCAATGTTGCCGAGCCATACCCCACTCCAAACGTCGTCTTTGGTGCTGTTTGGACAGAGCTGGAGGCTTGATGACCCTTCTGGACTTCATATCCAGTGTTTGGAGACGGTTTCAGACAGTTCTGTTGCACAAACGCCTGTTGGGAAACCAAAGGCGTTTCAAAACAGCACTTGAGGCAAAGGGTTCACGCCTAACGAGGCGTGCCAGACACCCTTTTTTCAGAGAAGAGGTCTTTTGGGGTTGTCCAGACCGGTAGGTCCAAAACATCGTTGGTTTGTTGAGGTATTGGGACAGTCCCCTCCTTGCCATGTCATCATTTATTGATAAAAGAAATGACAAATTTTCTCTTTTTTGCATGTGGATGATAGTGTTTTGTTGTGACATTCGTGGGAAGCATCCTTAACATGGACGAGGGGGTGTGTTTGGGGTACACTATCATCCAGAAGCATCATGTTTCACTAGACGAAATGTACTGCAAGACATAGCAATCATTAAAAAATAATAATCAGTAATACCACCTTCACTATCATGAAACATTTCAGGGGATGCTTAATTAAGGTGTATTAATCCAGGTGTATATATGTGTTTCACGATTAGTTTCATATGTGAAATATCCTAAAGAGGTCAAATACATCAGAAGTAGATACGGTGTTATTTGAATAGATAAGGTCAATGAATTCGGCCGAGTGGCTGGTTGCTCTTGTGGGCTTAGTGATAAATGGTATAAAACCTTGCCAGATGGTGGATTTAAAGATTTTTTCCCATAATTTTATTCAGATTCATTGAATAGTGCGTAGAATTTGTTGCATTATTCTATATAGTGTATAAAAGTTTACTTTACATAGAAACAATTATATTCACTTAAAGACTTTGGTATGTATCTGACATGATGTATTCCAAATGATTTTGCTGCACAGTGGATGCTCTGGTTAGAGGAGTACCAAGCGGAAGGGAAAACCACGGAAACTTATTTAAGCTGTGTTGATGCAAATCTGAACATAAATAAAATAGGAATATCTTAATTGATGCGTTTTACTTTTTACAAATCTAATCCATTGTTTCATTCTTCACAAATTGCCATCTTTTACCCACTGCCGCAATCTGTTCTTACCTCAGCCCTCGCAGTCCTCCAAGAAATCAACAATCAAGTACATAATAATCGGGAGAAACTTGGAAAACCCGAGACCAGGGCATTAACCATACTGTGCAGAATACAGTTGTGACCAAGATGGAGAGCAGAGATAGATTCATAGAACATGGAAAAGCAAACCAGAAAACCATATTATATCCCTGTGGTAACTTTTTTTCTCTCCCATGTTATTTGATGTATACAAGGAAAGTGCTCGACCACGCTACATTTTTGGCGGCCCATAGGTAGGATTTATAAATATGAATAAATAAACACTTTCGTTGTTGGCAATTAGGATGAATAAGTAAATACATAAATGCTCTCTATGGCTGGAAAAAAGGGGGATGGGGGGGGGGGGGAATCTGGGTAAAATTTGAAACATGCACAAAATAAAATAAAATTGTAAAATGAATAAGACGAAATCATAGAAATATCAGTGTACTATTAGTTATCCTTGTGTTTTCCAGGGTGTATGGGAATTTACACCGGTATGGGAACTCATACACCCTTCGGCAAATAGCAGATTTATTTCCAAGAATTTTGGTGTGCTTAATACTTTAACCTACATTGTGGGCAAAAACTGACAGATAATTTGTACTTTGTAAGTTTCTTAACAAAACCAGACAAATATGGATGTCAATGGATCTGGCTCAATGAGCCAGTTTCAATGACATCCATTTCTGTAATATTTTATTGCACATAAATATTAAATTTCCTGTATTTTTATTTTTGTTCTAACATAACCGAGCAGAAGGTATGAATTAATAATTAAAAATGGGTACTTTTTAGCCATATAGCTTGGTCTTGTTTTTTCTTGTTTTTACACCGTGGTTGAACATGGTGAAAAAAAGCCACTGTTGATTGCAAATTGCACCGTACCTTTCAGCCAATCAAATTGCAGTATTTTGTTTCATTTGGAAATAAAGGTATATACTCATATAATAAAATAAATGTACACTAATTATTGGAATTGGCTGATCATAGAATGTTCAGGGAAAACAAATGACAAGATCTAGAAGAGGAAAGCATGTTGAGATGGAGGAGGTTAACCAAGGAGAAAATGAAAATTCAGACAACCAGACTACCGACCACAAGGTCGACATAGTGGCTATGTTAAGAGCGGAACCGGGTCCCTCAGTAGGCAACGGTGCAAACGAAAATATAAATGATTTAGTCAGGGACCACTAACTAAAATTCGAGAAATGAATTATACAGTTGGAGATCTGCACCTCAAAGTTGATCTACTGAGTGGCACATTAGATAAGATTGCCCAACAGAATGCAAGTCTGTTGGAGAGTGGCAGGAATGGTAGGACTCCTAGTTCAGTCGGACCTGAGAGAGTCAGCTGAGGTAGAACGAGCAAATGGGTACAGACAGAGCCATGAGCACGTGACCTCACCCATTCCAAACCAAATGAATGATCGATGGGACCACAATCACCATAATTTTACCCAGGCAACATTTAACCTTGATCGCCCATGGGCCATTGACCAGGCTCAGGAGTGTGTGAGGGAATATGGGTGTGAATGGTAGACCTGAACCTTTTGTAAACTGTACTAGAGTACTAGATCTGACACATACGATGGAAAGTCCAGATGGATCGATTGCCTGACACATTTTGAAATGGTCAGTAAGCTGAATGGATGTAGCGACCGGATGAAAACAATGCAGTTAATTGTAATTATGAGAGGTTTGGCTAGAAGTGTGTTATCAGATCATAACCAAGAGGAATTCGAGAGCTACCCTCACCTCCTTCACATTTTGGGCTCCAGGTTTGAGCCACGAAACCAGTGTGACATGTACAGACCACAGCTTGGTGCACGGGTTAGACATCGAGATGAGAACTTACCAGTAGTGCTTGCCCAGGACATTAGGAGGCTTGATAGATTGGCTTACACAACTGCATCAAGTGGTTTGCGAGATAGCCTTGCTTATAAGAGTTTTCGGGGTGCTTTTAATGTCGAAGACTTGGAATGGGCTATTTGTCAAGGGAGTTCAGAAAACATTGATGAAGCTTTACATTTAGCACTCAAATATGGGTGAGAAGAAACTTTAGAGGCTCGAACAGATATAACGTCGGAGCACAGGTGGAGGAACCAGAAAGGAAGACAGCAAATATTGCATGCCACCATAACCTAGAGGCTGGATGGACAAGACTAGACTGGTGGATCATGGATGGGAAATAACGGGTGAAAGACGGGATGAACCAATAGTGTCTAAGGGCGCCCCACGGCCTCGAAAAGGGGCTAAATGCCACTATTGTGACAAACCAGGTCATTTCCTAAGATATTGCAGAAAGCGCAAATGGGACTTAACCCACGGTGCCCAAAACCAGAAAAGAAATGACCAGAGCCCATAGTCCAATGAAGGAACGGATGTTGAAACCCAAACACGATCGGAAAACTGTTAGTGGATAAAGGTGGGGTTCGAGACTTGGCAGATGCACAAAGATTAGCAGAACCAACTCGTTTATTTGATATAAAAACTTCGATAAATGATGGCCTGATAGTGAAAGCAGAAGTGAAGTGTCTGGTAATAAAATTAATTGTCTGGTAGACAAAGGCGCCACCATATATATTGTGCACCCACAATTGTATTTTGCAATCCCTGACCATTTGAGACCTGAGCTGGATGAGAAATGTGGAAAACTCAGAATGGTTAATGGACAGATGGTATCACCACTGGGGTCGGCAGAATTGTCCATGCAAATTGATGGATGAAGTTAATGGCACAGATGGGTCATTCTGGGCTATGATTTGCTTCATACATTTAAGTGTGAGATAGACCTTGGCGAGAATGGCTTCACTTGTCCAGGTCGATCACTGTCTGTGGGGTCTGAGAGCCAAGCACAGTCATTATTTCTCCGTCCAGCGAGATGATTGTGTCAACTAAAATTTCTGGCAGCGATGCTATGGTAAAACAGTACAAACTAGGCGATGAGTAAGAAGGGTTTGTTGATTACCAAGAGCACGTTAAGCTTTGTTGAACCCTAAACAAGAGTATGTACCGATAAACATAATTTATACCTCAACAAAACCATTGACTATTACAAAGAGACCTGCACAACCCTTTGCACAGAAATTTCTCCCAAAGATGTACAGTCAGTTCTTAGTGAAACACTCGAGGAAGATGAAGTACCCAGTTCAAGGTTTACCATGCAGGACCACCAAACAGATATCACCGGACCCGAGCACTTGACCATAATCGCAGAGTCACGAAAGAGCTCACTGACCACGGAACAGTTCCAGAGAGTTATGTCGCTCCTGAAGAAGCATGAATCAGTATTCGCCAAATCAAAAAAGCATATATACAGATGCAGCCAAGGAGATAAAGCAACCTCCGAGTATACCCATTCCACAGCAACAAGAAGCGAGTGACGAGATTCACAGTAAGCTCTAGGATGGTTTGATATGGTCTTCCAAGTCGCCATGGGCGTCCCCAGTGGTGTTGGTCAGAAAGAAAAAAGACTCAATCCGGTTTTGTGTAGATTATATATTTGCAGCTTAATGGTGTTACCATCAAGGATGTTTACCCCTTACACAGAATCGATGATTCGTTGGATGCACTTCGAGGTTCCACGATATTTGAAACACTTGACTTGTGTTGAGGATACTGGCAAGTGGGAGTGAAACCTGAGGACTGACCGAAAACAACATTTACAACCACCGGGGGATGAAATGAGTTTTGATCAGTGCCATATGGTCTTTGTAATGCGGGTTCGACTTTCGGAGGATTGATGGAGTTTATTCTGGCGGGCCTATATTGACAAACCTGCTTATTGTATATAGATGATATTATATGCTTTGCCCATTTGAGGAGCAGCTGACTAGATTTGACGAAATCCTCACCAGGTTCGGTGAGACGGGTCTTACAATTTCACGGAAGAAATGCAGTTTATTTAAAGAGAGTGACCTTTTTGGGATATGTTGTATTGAAGGATGACAGGATGTGAAGCATACCAAGAGAGGAAACACAGCAAAGCAGCGCTTCGAGGTAGCATGCTGCAATACGTGGTAGGAGCGCCACTGGAGAGAATAGCTCTGGATATTATGGGTACTTTGCCCCAAACTCACCTGGGTAACAAATATAATTGGTGATAACAGGTTATTTTACACGTTGGACTGAAGCCTATCCAATGTCAAATCTGGAAGCGAAGACGGTGGCTGATAAGTTAAGAAATTTTGTTTGCCGATATGGAATACCTAAGCAGATTCATTTGGATCAACGAACGCAGTTTGAATCTGAACCGTTTAGCAGTTATGCAAGACCCTAAGAATGGATAAAGATAAGTGATGGACTTGTTGAGAGGCAAAATGATGCTAGGCAGATACTTAGAGGTGTCAGTCGACATATCATATGGAAAGCCTCCCGAATCTGTACGGAATTCTGTAGATTATATTCAGAGATTAAACGAAAAGATGTGGACAATTCACGAAACAGAGCGAGAAAAACTGACAGAAGCTATTAATTGTCAGAAACGACGCTATGACGTGAAAGCAAAATATTGTATGAATTGGGCTGTACAGTATGGTTACATGCCACCACAGAATAGGGAGATCTTACACGTTACAGAAAAGATGGGAACGACCTTATGTGGTAGTTGGCCGAATGTCAGATCTATTATATGAAATTCAAAAGGGGCCCAAGACCGAACCTCATTTAGTGCACAGGGATAGACTGAAAACTCATATTGGAAAAAAACTGAATTGGTTCTCGACCTGTCGCACAACCACAAGAAGTGCTAGATTTGGGGTTTTTTTTATGTAAGGGTAAACGGGGGTTGTAATATAGTTTTTTTCTGTATTCTTCAGATGACTGATAACCGTATGGTACTGGTGACGGACACTGATGGCATGTACAAGTGTGAAGTTTGTGGCAGACGACTCCACTCTAGAGACAAGAAGAGTCGACATGTGAGAGAAGCTCATGGAAGAATAATGGTTTCACCTTACAGTAGAGAGACAGGTTGTGAGTATTGGGTAACTAAAAATAGAGCCTCTTTTATAAAGAGGCATATTCATCGCCTACATGAGAGATCACCCAAGAAAACACACCAACCAACACACGCAAAACCGCCATCTTCAGGAGGCCGAAGCTTTCTGAAATCCATGTATGCGGGAAACCGGAGGTGGCGATCATGCAAACCAGATAACCTTCCCCAGACAATCTTCCGCCACACGAGTCAGACAACCAACAGCGGTACGAACCAAGAAACCGCCAATTTCAGCACTTACTCGGCACCATTCTATAGTAAGTTGCAGCACAGCTGAACCAGTCAGGCAGAAGTCACAACGCCATAACCTACCGGTGGAGCAGTGTATGCGATGTCGCCGATGTGTTTGGAGCATGGGGCGGCGACACCTATAACATCTGACAACAGTTATGCTACCCAGGTGATAGAAGAACCTAAGAAAATTGAGGAGGCCATGAAAGATTCGAATGAATGTAGCGACCGGAACAACGCAGAGACCAACCATATCAAACCCCATTCAACGAGATTATGCCTGAATATGCTAAGGAACCCAACGTTTCTTCACCAGAATTGGCAGCAGCTGTGTGGTCCTTGTTGGAACCGACATCCCCGCAACCAATGTTGATTACCACGGAACAGCATGCCAAAGTTATAGACCAACCAGTAACTGGCGAGGGCATAATCTCTGCGCAACCTCATACCTTGGCTATTGGGGAAGATACTATTAGGCATTCCACTGGCGGCGAATCAGAAGCAGAAGTTTCAGTCACTAACACTCGGGACGATACTCCTGTTATACTGGATTTATCTGAACCTGCGACATCTGGAAACCTATCCAATGGTCAACAGGAACTGTTTATTGATCAAGTCACATTTATGGTTACATACATTGGCGTGGAGGAGAAATAGCTATTTCGGGGAATAAATTTGGTCGAAATTGTTCAGGGATATTCAAATTCAACTTCCGCTTGGGCATTCCCACAGGTCTATTCAAAATAAGATTAACGATTACAGATCGAAGCTGTGCAGTGTAATTTAAAACAAGAAAGGTTCAGTTCAATTTGTGTACACAACCATATTCTTTAGTAAAACAAATTGCGGTGGCGATCGTTGTGTTCAATGGGGCAGATTTTAAAAATACATTGTATTTTTGTATACAAGGGCAATCAGGAAACCATTTGGTTCTTTTAGTTGCAGTTCGGTACGAACTGATTCACAAATGGATGGGGGGGGGGGGGGGGCGGTGCGTGACGTTCGCAGAATATACACCCGTGGGGATGTGTGTCATTTATGTGTGCTTGCACCTGATGTACATGGATACGTAGTGTTTTTATACGTTACTACTAAACTCAGGAAAATAATATTATTAATAATCAAATGCATATACTAGGTCAATACTCTAGTAACTTCGCTGGACCGAAATGTCACAGAGCCGAAACGACCAAGTGCCACGTTGCTTATCAGCAATGCGACTTACGCTATAATTGCTCTTACCTTTGCTATCGAATAATCCCTCTGGGAAAAGGTTTCTTTATGGATATTTCAGGTCGCCACACTATTACTTGTTACGTCGTTTCCTTTTTAATAACAACACTTAAAGTTAAATGTACACGCGATTTTTCACTGCCAGTATTTCTTGCAAAATATATTTTATTTGTATGGACACAGCTGTACAACTGTACTGAATCACATTTCACACTATAGATGTGTTTTATGCCAGTCCACGTCCAGGCGTGTAATATTGTTAAGCGTTCGAAATCTGCATTAACTTTAGACAACACAGTTCGATTTATATTTCACCAAGTAAAACCCTACAACTGAATGATCATGAGCTGCTGGTCCAACAGCTTCCAACTCCATACATTTGGTTGGGTGATTTTAAAGCACAGAGCCCCCCCCCCCCCCCCCCGAAGATGTAGAAAATTTGACTTATGCTTGTGCAATGATGGCCCAGACACATACCTGCACCCCGCGTCTGGTGCATATACTTCAATTGATCTTTCAGTGCATGCCCTTCTATCTTTCTCGATATTTCTTGGAAGGTAGATGACGACTTACGCGGGAGTGACCACTTTCCAATTGTGTTGTAAAGTGTGGTTCTGGCCGACGGTGAGAGGGTACTCCAGTGGAATTTTATAAAATACTGACTGGTTACACGTTCTCATCGCTTGGTTCGGAACGCCTCACACGGGAGAATTTTGAGGAAAGTGCTGACAAATAGAACATTTCACCACAGATTTGCTTGACACTGCAAGCAAGGTCATTTCTAAAACCTCGGCAAATCCTAAACATTTCACTAAACCATGGTTTATACTGACTCCAAACAGGCTATAACAAATCGCAAAAAAAACGAACGGAATTTAATAAGTCACCAACCACACAAAATTTAGACAAACCGCGTATAAATCGGGCAAAACAAAAAAAGAAAGGTTTTTGGGAAACTTATGTTTCTAATCTTAACCAAAACACCCCCATCAATAACATTTGGAAAATGATTAAAAAAATTAAAGGAAAAGAAACAAAGTCGGCTGTACAACACCTACACGCTAACAATACACTCATTACATCAAAACAAGAAATTTAAAACAAGTTGACCTCTACATTCTCTAAACATTCGTCGTCGGAAAATTGTAATCCTGAGTTCCTTAAAATTAAAAAGATGTAGGAAAAACAAAAGATTAAGTTTACATCCAATAATTTAGAGGACTACAACGATCCTTTCTCTTTGGAAGAGTTAAGTAACTCTTTTCATAGAGCAAATGATATTGCTATTGGACCCGATGAAATACACTATCAACTTTTAAAACACAAGCCTCAAACTTCATTTGTAATTTTGTTATCTATTTTAATGACATATGGGTGACTGGCCAGTTTCCACCTTTCTGGCGGAAAGCTATAATAATTCCCATTCTTAAGCACGATAAAGGTCACACCAATCTCAGTAATTACAGGCCTATCGCCTTAACCAGTTGCTTGTGTAAAACCATGGAAAGGCTGATCAATGATCGACTTTTCTCGTTTCCGGAATCGAACAATCTACTTGCGAATGCTCAGTATGGTTTCAGAGGCCAGAGAAGTACTGTGGATTTGGTTAGACTTGAAACGTTTATTAGATATGCCTTCGCCTGAAAAGAACATGTGGTCGCCAGAGTCTTTGATCTAGAAAAGGCACACGATACAACATGGACGTATGGGATTTTAAAAGATCTTTTTAACATGGGGTTGAGAAGACGTATGCCTGTTTTTTTTAAAATTGTTTAAAGGACCGCCAATTTGAGGTTCCGGTTGGGTCAATGTTATCTGATCGGAATTGGGGGTTTCTCAGGATAGTATTTTATCCGTTACCCTCTTTACAATAAGTAGGATGGGTGCTTAGTGCATGTGTGGGGTAGATCAAGCAATAATTTCAACGTGCATTCCTAAGGCTTCACATTGAAAATTTTAATTGCTCTACCCCCATATAATGAATATGGACCAACTGCATTTCCTTTTCTTACGCAATGGATGTACAACATTCCAAATAAAGAATAAATAGGTACTGGGGACGGTAATCTACCACGAGGCTCTGCCGAATAGTCAAAACCTTTATTCTACGAGTGGTTTAAATCTGATTACCGGACCTAGTACCTAGTTGTTTTATTTATAACATGCTCTTAATAAATAATCGACTTTGTTATTTACAATGGAGAAAAAATGATACTTCCTATCGCAAACACATGGGTTTGTTTTGTGTTCACCTCCGCCGGTGGGCAGTAATTCCGGTGCACGTGAATGCTTGATTGACAGCTAGAAACATCGACAAAGTTGATTGAATTTACCTCGCTCGTTCAGTCAAATTATTATTAACAATTCTTAAAATTTATTTTAAAAATTGAACTATGGGCATTTTAAGTCATTATTGCACGTAACAGATAGTACAGCAAAACGTCGTATGTTTGAATGAAACATCGCGAAGTGTGAATATATCGAAGACGGCAATTTGGGACTTGTCAAAGGTCAAGTTGGATGTATTTCCTACTATAGGTGTAAATTCTTGTAATTGAATTCACATTAAAAACGTTTTAACCACAGCAGAAGCTTTACATGGGTAGTGCGGCTAAAAGCTAAAATTTTACATACAGGATTTCCACGGGTACTAACAAAGATGAGCATGGTACAAATAATTACTTCTGTACATTGAAGCTCCTTTTATCGTCGCGAAATAGCCTTAATATGCTGATGAGGCGGTAAGCACCAATTCATGAATATATAAACTGACAAGAATCGTTACTATTCCCAATTAATTTCTTGGCGCGAGGGTTGTGGGTGGAAGTGGCTTGTATAGGTTCCATGACACGAAGCGGCGTCTGCATTCCTTAATAGGGGTAACATTTTCGAAGGATGGAATATGGAGATCGGGTAGACAGCCAAATTGGCTATGGCATCTCCCATTAGTAGACATGTTATTCATATCTATTATACATGTATGTATTCATTGTAATGTGTCTGTAACGTTTTTCACTAAATAAAGAGTATCTATCTGTCTGTCTGTCTGCCTGCTTGCCAGCCTGTATGTCTGTCTGTCTGTCTGTCTGTCTGTCTGTCTGTCTGTCTGTCTGTCGACCAGCATCATATGAATGTGGTTGATGTCTGGTATGTAACTGGTGGAGGTGGAGGGCTGGTTTGATGGGGAGGGGTTCTGTTGGGTCTCATTCTGCAAATATAATTGATATTTGCAACGGTTGCCCGTGTCTCTTTACGGTGCTGACACGCAGGTGTGGGGTGAAATACAGATAATGATATATAATGCGAGATAGGGTCAAAGTGTGGTAGATAATGTGGATTTGCGGAGAGGTGATCGAGCTGTTGCGAGCTGGAAAGATTGGAGCGTAACATGGTAAAGCTGTGTGAATATCAATGTAAACGAACTCACCATCTGTTACTGCTTTTACTTCTGATTGATGCACATGTTTATAACTACTGTTTGTGAAAATCACAATTTGATATTGCTTTCGTTACCAGTAGAAGTTCTTAAATAAATTAAAACAACTGCTAGGATCATATCTCCTCTTGCTGCATCCACGAAAGATACAAGTTGACCACCCTTTTAAAGTTTCATCCCGGAAAGTGGAATTGCCCGGCTCAGTGACACCCTGTTCAAAAAGTCAATCACGAGACCCGGGAAATTTTCATTCATAAATCATGGTATCAATGATTGCGTATTATAGTTTATGAGATTACGTCGAACATCAACTTCTTCAGAGACCAGCATCGCGGCAGGCGCTATGATTTAATCTCGCAAAAGGGAATTTCCCGGTTATCGGTTCTGAAAATCAGTCCTAATGCCCGGGAAATTCATAGAACACAATCGGGAATCAAAGATTGCGGAATGCAATCTTTCATTCTCTGGTTGTGTCCTTTGAATTTCCCGGGTATGGGACTAATCTTCAGAAACGAGAACTGGAAAATTCCCTTTATTGTAACTGACTTTTAAAAACGAGAACCGAAAAATCACCCTTCCGGGGTTAAACCCTAGTCATTTTGTTCAACACGACATTACTCTAAGACTGCATTGAGACTTCAACTGATGAGTACAAGGCATTTCTAACGTCTTGGTGACGCGACGGTTTGTGGTACGCCACTCAAACGTGATATTTGTCAAACATGAAAGCTGCTCTGATGGGCGTATACGCCCGAGCATTACGGCAGATTTGACGAATTTATGTTTGCAATGTATATATATGTGTGTGTATGCATGCGTGTGCATAGTGGATAAGGGGGTTGGTGGTGGTTATGTATGTATTTTGTGTATTGTTGGTGCATTTGACCGTGCTCGTGTGTATAAAGTTATAACTGTTTGGTTTCGACACTTACCGGCGACAGGCCCTCCTATCAATGATGATAGGCCACACGTCACTAAATGGAGTGTTGTTCCTATTGCGTAGGTCTCAGGGGTCATGATCTCATAAAGGAAAAGGTAAACAAAATCCATTAATGCGCCTCCAATCAATCCGAGAAAGCAATTGGCAGCCAGGAGTCCATAGTACGAATGAAGTAAAGCCACGACCAAAACTCCTCCCCCATACATGCCAGAAAGTATTGAATACTGATAAATTCCGTGCCATCGCTTAACCAAAACAATAATCCCGTTCAATATTCTGCCACCTAACGCCGAAACACCGTACCAAAATGCGAAATACGCCCCAGTTTCAATGTCAAATCCTAACGAAATAATGTGGTCAACTTGTACAGTTTGGTACGACATTAGAATAAAAAATCGTAAAAAATCTGTAATTAAGTAGACAACAAATGGCTTGTTTTTTATGGTGGTGGTCAGTTGTAGTTTCCAATCCTGAATGGCGGATTTCTCCACTTGAAAATGTCTGAAAGAAAATAAAGAACAAGCTGTTTACTGTGTTTTGAATACTTCATGGCTGGTAAAAAATATGCGTAACATAAAATGCTGACAAATAACTGTACGCAAAAGCAAAAGCGTGATTTCAGTACTATTTGTTTTGTCATTGGGCCCAGCGAACGTTGGAGATTTTGGGGATTTCATACAGTTCTTGTCGATTTTCTGAAGATAGTCACTCATCCTACAGTCTTTTGAGGAATGAGCTTCACCGTATCGAGCCAAACAACTTAACAGAAATTTAATCTGACACATTCTGATAATGTCAAGATAGAGTTGCGCCTAGTGGACATAATATGTCGCCACTTGAGTGGCTAAAAGATTGAAGACGGTGCCTTGCTGCACTCATGGGACATTGTATGACTTTTTCTTCGTCCCCTTTAGTGATAGATTAATTTAGTTTGAAATAAATTTATTTTATGTGCCAAAATATGCAAAAAGGATCGAAGTACAAGTTATAGGCCGTCCCAGGGCGACAACTGCTTATCAGGATCGTTTTATCTGAACCACAACATTACGTAATCGCCTACACAGTTGGCGAGCTCGAATAATTCCACGTTTGACTTAACGTCACATCGCAGCAAGGCGTAATTGATATGGAGTAATACATTGCTGGGACAATCGTCGGTGGAGCAAAGTCATATTTTCCGACGAGTCTTCTTCCACGCTGGCGAAGCAGAGTGTGACGCGGGCGAACGAGCGATACATGACGTAATCGTTAGGCAGCACGATCATTTTGGTGATGGATCGGTTATGGTGTGGGGAAGCATAACCATGACAAGCAGAACAGCATTACATGTCATCCAAGGGCGCATCACAGGGCAGTACTACCGTGACAACATGTTAACAGCTCGTGTGGTTCCATTTGCGCAACGTCACGGCCGTCTATTCATTTTCCAAGATGACAATGCAAGAGTACACAGCGCCCGTGTCGCTACAGAGTTCCTCCAGGAGCAGAACATCACTACACTGCCTTGGCCAACACTAAGTCCAGACCTTTCACCAATCGAGCAAGTCTGGGATAAGCTTGGCAGGCGCCTACGACAAGGCCAACATCCCCCTCCAAATGTCCAGGAACTCGCTGCTGCACTGCAGGAAGAATGGAATAACATCAGTCAAGCTGCTATTGGACGTTTGGTGAGGAATATCCACGTCGGATCCGCGCTTGTCTCGCGAACCGAAGAGGATTTACAAGGTATTGAGGTCTTGGACTGAATGTGGTACATTCTCTGAGTGACCGACCATGTCTTTTACAGCTCAGTGCGTGGAATGTGTGCTTGTCAGACAACCAACTATCTCTGAAATCATTTACCTGATGTCACAGTGAAATGCCTCAACTGTCTTTTTGATGAAAATATAAAAATATTTCTTCATATATCTAACTTTTATCAAGTATCCCCTACTTTTTTAGAATAGTATACTATGTAGAATCTCCTGTGCTGAGAATTTCTTTACCTGTTTGTCATTTCCCATCCTCATTTTTTCCAGTTCTACCTTTGCTGCTGTGTAAGTAAATTACGGCATGTAGCAGCAGCTAGGGATGGGGTGTGTTGCTTCTGAAAACTTGATGTTCCATGGAGTATTCTTCGCTTTGAAGAGGAAAGATGGAATTCATTTTTCTTGATTTGCTAATTAGAAAATTCTTTTTACCTGCAAAAAGGGTGGAGTGTCACTCCTGTTGGATCTATATTCAAATATTCGCGTTGTTGTTTTTAACCATCTGCTGCAGTTCATTTACCCTTTGATGACCAAAGTGATTTGTTAGAAAAGTCTAACTCATACGCTGTTTGTGAAAAACAAGAGGCCCCAGGGGTCCCGAGGGCGCTCACCTGACATGGTAACCAAATATCAACCCAGAGAATTGATTTCAACAAGTTGCATCTGTTCCTCCTAAGAAAAGCTTATACCAAATATCCAAAGATTCTGACCAGTGGATCTAAAAAAAAGAATTTTCAAGAATATTCCTCATATTGAAGTAACTTATAATCCGGATTCCCACAGGGAGCCCATATATGAACCCAGGGATTTGGATTTAACAAACTTGAATCTCACCCCCTAAGGATGCTGCACACCAAATATCAAAACATTCCGACTGCTGGATCTGAAGAAGAAGATTTTTTAAGAAAATTCCTCATTTTGAACTAAGTTACAATTCGAGCTCCCACAGTGAGCCTAAATATGGACCTAGGGACATGGCTTGAACAAACTTGTATCTTACATCCCTGAGGATGCTGCATACCAAATATCAAAAGCATTCATCTGCTGGATCTGAAGAAGAAG
Organism: Pictodentalium vernedei; assembly: GCA_031216915.1. Lineage (NCBI taxonomy): Eukaryota > Metazoa > Mollusca > Scaphopoda > Dentaliida > Dentaliidae > Pictodentalium > Pictodentalium vernedei. The sequence goes on from CM062291.1 coordinate 354,923,937, forward strand.
ATTTTTAAAGTAAATTCCTCATTTTGAACTAAGTTATCATTCGGGCTCCCAAAGTGAGCCAAAATAGGAACCCAGGGAGTTGGCTTGAACAAACTTGAATCTCACCCCCTAAGGATGCTGCAGGCAAATATCAAAACATTCCAACTGCTGAATCTGAAGAGGAAGATTTTTAAAGAAAAATTCCTCATATTGACTAAGTTATAATTCGGGCTCCCACAGGGAGCCCAAATATGGACCCAGGGACTTCAACAAACTTGAATCTCACCCCCTAAGAACGCTACACATCACATATCAAAACATTCCGACAGCTGGATCTGAAGAAGAAGATTTGTAAAGAAAATTCCTTATTTCGAACTAAGTTACAATTCAAGCTTCATGGCTTGAACAAACTTGAATCTTAACCCCTAAGGATGCTGCATACCAAATATCAAAACATTCCGACTGCCGGATCTGAAGAAGATTTTAAAAGAAAATTCCTCATTTTGAACTAAGTTATCATTCCGGCTCCACCCCACAATGTTGCATACCAAATATCAAAAGATTCTGCCTGCTGGATCTGGAGAAGAACATTTTTTAAGAAATTTGCCTGAAATGCACCAAGTGCGAATTTGGGCTTCTATAGTGAGCCCAAATATGAATCCAGGGGGCCGATTTGAACGAACTTGAATCAGATCCATCCCATAATGCTGTTTACCTAATATCAAATGATTCTGCCCACGTTTGCGGGAGAAGAAGATTTTTTAGTAATTTCTCTAATATACATAGGGTGCTAAATATGAATCCAGGGGGCCGATTTGAACGAACTTGAATCAGATCCATCCCATAATGCTGTTTACCTAATATCAAATGATTCTGCCCACGTTTGCGGGAGAAGAAGATTTTTTAGTAATTTCTCTAATATACATAGGGTGATATCGGAGTTATGCCCCCTATGGAGCCCCAAGTGGGCATGTTATTTATTATTATTATTTATTGGCGTTTAAGGTCACATACTTATGCACAATGGCTAATCGTGACCGTGACAGTTTTACGGGTGGAGGAAGCCGGAGTACCCGGAGAGAACCACCGAGCAACGACGAGCAGCTGTCAGCTCTCCAACATCGTAACACTGAACTCTGCACCGCAGCACAGGCAGGGTTAGATTGGTTGAAGACATGCGCACCATCGACGTGCAGTACGCCTCAGTACACAGCGTCATCGTGCCCCCATGTAGGCAATCGGGGTGAAGTGTCTTGCCCAAGGACACAACGCGGTTGCCGCAGGTGGGATTCGAACCGAAGACCTCTCGGCTTGCAGCCTGCACCTCTACCAACTGAGCCACCGCGCCCCCCAAATGGGCATGTCCATTTCATTTTAACAATCTTGAATTGACATATGGTCATGAACACCATACCAGGTTTCGAGCAAATCGACATAGCGGTTTCAGAGGAGAAGTCGTTTGAAAAATGTTCACGACGCCGGACGGACGACGACGACGGACGACGGACGGCAAGTGATAAGTTTAGCTCCCTTCGGTGAGCTAAAAACTCTTGTCTGTGTGTCGTCAATAGGTATTGACTTATATCGTTTTCTGGTATGAGGTTAAATATTGAAGCTATTTTGCCTCAGCCCATGGCAATTATTGATGCTCTACCAGAAATGTATGCCTAGAATTAAAATGTATTAAAACGCATAGAAAACTGTGCATTGGATTCCTGGTGTGACGTCATTGCATTCGTGGGAGATTGTGTTGTAATTTCGCTTCCCAGGAATTACTATTGGGCGTTCTCGAAACTAATGGCAACTTTCACAATCATTTCAATGCTTTTTTTTATTTCGTATCCGTTTTTACCCCACGGAATATACCAAACAAGAGTTTGTTTGACTATGCCAGTTCCTCTTTCACCCTTTGAAGGTAGTTGGTAGCACTCAAAAGTGTTTTTTAGGTTATGCCAGTTAATAAGATCTCAAGCCACATGATGCGATCAATATTAGTTGTATTAGAATTAGCCTGGCCACATATAAAACATCACCTATAGATTCGAACGTCATCGAAGCAGGAGAACCTTCTCTTGGGAAGCTCAGATCTATCACAACAATATGTCATTAACGAAGTTCAAATGACATATTGAAATAGGAAGCCTTTTTGTCTTTATTTCGTGTTTTATATTTGTATTCTGTCTCCGTTTTCAGACATTTCCATTCACCTATAGCGATAAACGATGTACACACATTGTGACGTCATTCGTACTTAGTGTTATCTCTTTACTTACTTAATATTACTTAATGTTGCCCCTGGCAGCAAGCAATGACCTCTATTGTCGGCTCCTTGTCCTCAGTTGTGCTCAATAATGGTGCTTCATACACATATTTTCTGCACTTGGGCGAAGAAATTTATCAAGTCTGTTTTTAAATGTGTTTAAATTTTCTGCATTTACTACGCGGAGAGAAGCTTAATCCATGTGGTGGTAACTCTCAGTGGAAAGCAATCTCCTTTTGTTTTCGTATTATGCGCTTGATGAAAGATGGTATAGCTGTGTCCTCCGGGTTGTGTTCTTTGAGAAACAGTTGATCTCAGTGGTAGTAGGTTTCTCTCGCCTTCTATAGATATTTTATGTGTTAATGTATATGCTTCGAGGAGGTCGCCCCCCATCTCTTCTGAATGCAGGAGTAGGAAGGTCAAGCCGTTTAAGTCGGTCCTCATATGTCAGATTCTTCATACCTAGTATCTGTTTGGTAGCTCTTTTGTACCCTTTCTAGCCGTTGAACCGTTTGAGGATGCCGTACTGATTGAACATATTCTAAATGGCTGCGAATCATCGCTGTATAGATTGGCTTAAAAATCTTTTCATTCAGGTTTTTGTAAGGTCTTCTTTTAATTCCGAATATGCTATAGGCTTTGTTGATTTGTTACTTATGCGTGCCTCAGATTTCCATTTGTCATCTACCTCAACTCCTATATCCTTTTACAACTTCGTGTCTTGTATCTCTCTTTTCTTGCCATCTCTATCATAGCGTATTTGTTGTCCCGCTGACCACCAATCGTCATCTCTTTACATTTGTCAAGATGGAACTTCAGCAACCCTTTTCCTGACCATTCCACCAGTTTATCTATATTCTCGGTATTTGTCTATTTTCATTGTGTATGGCTCTACATATCTTTGTATCATCTGCATACAGCAATATCTTCGAATTGGTGCATTGCGGCAAGTCATTTATGTATATGACAAAGAGCATGGATCCCAGAACACTGCCTTGAGGAAAACCACTTGTTTGTGTGCGGTCAATACGTTTTGACTTATATTGTTTTCTGGTATAAAGTAAAATATTGAGATAAGAAAGAACCTGGAAATGATAGGCCGGAGAGTTGATATTTCAACTCTCCGGCCTATAATTTCCAGGTTCTTTCTTATCTTTGAAAGAAAGGCAAATTTGGCACATGAATTGGAATCATCTTCTAGTTTGTGCCATGGATTTCTGTTTTTCGAATTTCGAACCCCAGTTAAAGCAAAGCGACTTTTCGCGTTTCTTTTTGTCTTTATATTTTAATTTCAACCCCATTTTTAATGACGTTAAGCCGAATTCAACGAAATTATTTTGACAAAACAACACTTTTTGTTATGCAAAAGTACCCTTATGTTTCACAATTTCATTGATTTGAACGCACTCCTATCGGTTAAATAAATTAACTTGAAGGCGAGAATTTACTGGCCTTATCGAAAAACCTATGCCCCATAGTTTTTCATAGTTTTTCATCCCGATCGTTTAACCGATCACTTGCGGAAATGTCCAGCATAGCGCAAAGAGCAATTCACATTACATATTCGTCGAAATTTAGCTCTTTAAGAAATACAAAAGTGAAGGTTGTAGACATGTGTTTCTATTTATAGCGTATACTTCCATGAAACCTATCTCGGTTTGCTGTTGTCGACACTCGTGGTGTACATTTCACTGAAAGCATAATATAGCTTCATTCGAAATAACACGAAGTTTTTGATCCGATAATGCCCAATTACTGATAGAATAATACATAGTTGCTGTTCGTGGCGATCAGATAATTAGAATGCAACAGAGGTATTAAATTATATACACGTTTATCGGAAATTATGGTACGCGGTTTTGTTTACTTCCAACCCTTGGGCAAGACACTTCTCCCCCATTGCCCACGCGGGGGCACGGTGGCTTATGTACTAAGGCGTACTGCACGTCGATGGGGCACCTGTCTTCAACCAATGCTAACTCTGCTTGTGTGGAGTTAGTATGTTGGGGATCTGACAGTTGCTCGCCGTCGCTCGGTGGTTCTCTCCGGGTACTCCGGCTTCCTCCATCCGTAAAACTGTCGTCATGATTAGCCGTTCTGCATACATATGTGACCTTAAACACTAATAAATAAATAAATAAATAAATAAATAAATAAATAAATAAATAAATAAATAAATAAATAAATAAATTACTTCCGACCATTTCGGGCAAATTCGTTCATATCATCGCAGTGTGGTATATTTTACTTAACTCGTCTGCACGAATCTTTTTTATCACATATTTAAGTAACTTCCTGTTTCCTCTGACGCCCAGTGCTTTGCAAACAATGTTTCTTAACTCGCATACATACACAGAACGACTCATGCAAGCAAATTATAAGAGTTATTTTTTCAAATTAGCGCTTATTGTCCCTTTAAACATATTGATTTCAAATTTAGGAAATATAATCTCACGTAAAACCATATCCAATCGTGTACTGCCGTTCGAGGAAATAGACAACCATTATAGGCCAACCCTGAAGGACGCCATAGGGTGGGTTGGTCAGTGTCTATAAAATTACTGAGAAAACTACAGTACTTTCCAGAACTTGGCAACGTGGTGGCTCAGTAATTATGGTATTGGCCTCCAAACTGCATCGTGCCCTTCGGCAAGACACTTCACCCGAACTGCCCAGCTGTGGCGCAGTGGTACTGTGTACTAGATTGTGGTGCACATCGATAGTGCACTTGCTATCAACCAATGCTAACCGTGATATGCGGAGTTTTTACATTGAGGAGCCTGACAGTTGCGAGCCACTGCTCGCAGCTTTTGTCGACGTACTCCAGCTTCCTTCAACCTCAAAACTGTTCAACACGAGATCACCCTGGCTGTGAAAAGTGTCATTAAATAAAGTAAATACCAGGACCTTTGCAGCATTTTTTGAAGCACTTTCCAGAATATCAACAACCAAGCATTTGAATCTTCTCTGATGTTCATATATACACACTTTTGTATCAGCTGAGATACGTTATTGAATTTTCTATCACAATTTTCCTCTTTTGCCAATTACAACTCCCAAAATGTTCAATTTTCAAGTGCTTTAAAGCTCCTGAAATTTCAATTTTAAGCTTTTGCACCCGAGAGTCCGTTTTTACGGCTCGGGCAAATAACACCTCAGAGGTACATTAAGTAGGATGGATGCTAAATGAATGCGTGTGGTAGATAAAACAATATGGCTGCACTCGGAAAATATTAATTGGTCTACCCCCAAATAATAAACATGGACTCTTCCAAACGCTACCATTAAACTGATCTAAAAGATACCACCAGGGTTCAAGGGCCTGAAAGACTAATTTTGTGACACGAACAGCTCGGTAATTATAAATGACAGGGATTTGAAACCTCACGCACTATTTCTTGTCATTCTAAATTGTGTACAACGTCTTTACATTTTCATCGGCAATGTGAATGTGAATTTTACATTTTTTTCGTTTTATTTTCAGCATTAATTTTGTCTTCATCCTTTCATAGTTTTGGGATTATTATGTCCCCCAAACATCACATCTAAAAATCTTTGCCATCCTTGGAAATTATGAACGGTTAAAGACCAAATGACAGTGACGCCGTAGAAGGTTAAGGCCCCAAAAATTCAAATACGTCTGATTTTCACGAAATTATAGCATTTCGAAAAGCTCCAAACATTTTTAAAAAAACATGTGTTTTTGGATCTTTTAACATCATCCTTTGCGTTTTCTGAAATTTCATGTTTTCACGTGTTACTCTGTATGCTCTCCTATTTGGTGACAATCCCAGAAACTACAAGAGATACCACTTTACATTCACCAAAAGGATACTTGAATTTATTGAACGTCACATTCTTATTAACATTGACGTAATACATTCAACGCTATTTATTTATTGGTGTTTTACGCCACATCAACAGACAAAGCTATATCGTGACGATGAAAAGTGTGCATTATAAAATAGGTCTACTGTTTCTATGACGTAAATAGTAACGTGTCGATGAGCTATGAGGAATAGAAAATGGTAGTGAACAGAGAAAATGAGACTATTTGTGTGAAGAATGCAGTGCTGTGTAAATCAACCTATTCAATAGAAAAGAGATTAAAAAGTAAAAATAAACACAATTTAAAATTTATTAAAAAGGTTGATTTTCTTCAGGAACAACAGCATCTTATTAGAATATTAAATAGGTCTCGAACAGACGCAACATTAAAATACTGCCATCTGAGAAGATTAAAAAATGCACAGTGTAAAAGAATGTGTTCCGTTGTCAACACCTGCTGACAAGGAACACATTCTGGTCGTATATCACCCTTAAACAAAAAAAAGAATGTGTTAATCTTGTGTGACCAATATGACATCGTGTCAAAACTGCATTATGGTTTCTACAAAGGTTAGTAGACACCTGCCACACAGATCTGATGTGATTATTGATATGTGGTTTGAAATCTCTGAAAGGAATTTTACAATCAGTGAGAGGCTTTGTTAAAGCCTGAATTCTCTGCTCTGGTGTTACCGGAGATACCAACATGTCCAGGTAACCAGCAAAACACGATATCATTTTGGCCAGACATTAGAGCATTCAACTTCTCACGAAGTTCCAAAATGAGAGGGTTCTTCAGCTTGGGGTTGAGTAAAGCATACAAAGAAGAAAGAGAGTCGGAAACTAAATTCGACATCCTTTCCTGCACATTCTCGATGTGTTCAAGCAAAAGTTGTAAAGCTTTAACTTGAGCTGTGAAAATAGAACCTTTATTTGGTATTGGGATTGAGGTGATTTGATCACCAGCAACAACGGCTGATGATACACCATCTTTAGATCTATATGTATATATCATTTTATATACGCTGTGTTTGGACTTAATTTCAGTATATTGCTGTTTAAACTGTGAGGAATTTGTTTCGAACTTTTTGGTCGTATCAAGGTCCAAAATAACTGTAGGTTTTCTTTTATCATATCAGATTCAATTTTGGCGGACTCCATATGTGGTTTAATTCTAATACGCGATGGAGGAGTATGTTTCTGGTGACTGTTAAAAAATTCAATATTTTGAGGGTCTAAGACACAGTTATAAGGTTTCGATGGATTAGCAAGAAATTTCGAAACATATTGGAGTGGCAGTTTAATTCTGCTCTTCTCGAGAGAAGGTTCTTCAGCAAGCATTGAATCTATTGGTGATGCACCCAGGCTAATTCGAATATCACAATTTTGAATTCTATCAAGTGGTTCAAGATACGACTTCCTTACAGAGCCATAAACCACACAGCCATAGTCTAATTTGGATCTGTTAAGTGATCTATACAGATGGAGTAATTTCTTTTTTGTCAGCACCCAAATCCGTGCTACCAACCACCTTGAGGAGGTTATGTCAACTTAAGTGCTTTTGTTTACATCTCACTCTTATTTGTGTTGTATGAGAAGTGACATTCAGTTTGTTGTCAAACAACAAAGCTAAGAATTTCACTCCTTCAAAAAGTTTAATGGTACTCCCATCTATTTTCAACTCCGGATCGAGGTAACGTTTCCAAAGTTTACACAAATGTATAGAATTTGTTTTTGTCTTTGAAAATTTGAAACCACTTTCTATCTCCCATGTTTGAATTTTATTTAAGCACAGCTGAAGATTGCGCTCTACAGCATTCATATATTTTTCTGCTATAGAAGATTAGAAAGTCATCTACATGCAATGAAGAGTACACCACATTCTCTATTGCATCAATAATGCTATTCATTTTCACTGAGAAAATGGTAACACATAAAATACTACCCCGCGGAACCCCCAATTCCCGTTCGTGCGGATGAGATACCGTTGAACCAGAGATTTGCGGTCCTTTAAAAAGGTCCTATAAAAAGAGGCATTCGCCCCCTCAACCCCATGTCAGATAGATATTTTAATATCCCATATGCTTTCTCCAGATCAAAGAAGATGGCAACCACATGTTCTTTTCTGATGAATGCATTTCTAATAACGTTTCAATTCTTACAAAATGATCCACAGTACTTCTCTGGCTTCTGAAACCACACTAAACATTCGCAAGTAGAATGTTCGATTCCAGAAACCAGACAAGCCGATCATTGATCATCTTTTCCATGGTTTTATACAGACAAGTTGGTAATGCAATTGGTTTGTAATTGCCTGGGCATCTGCCATCTTTATCAGGCTTTAGGACAAGAATTATCGTAGCTTTTCGGCAGGAAGGTGGAAACTGGACAGTCACCCGTATGTCATTAAAAATAAATATTAAAAGTTCAAGTGAAGTGTGCGGCGGATGTTTTAAAAGTTGATAGTGTATTTCATCGGGTCCAGTAGCAACATCCTTTGCTCTGTGCAAATAGTTACTTAATTAACTCTTCCATAGAAAAAGGGTCATTGTAATCCTCTAAATTATTGGACGAAAATATAATGTTTGTTTTTCCTGCTGTATTTTAATTTTAATGAATTCAGGATTACAATTTTCCAACAAAGAATGTTTATGTAAATGTGGAGGCTAATTTGCTTTGTCTTGGTGTATAATGTGTGTGTTGTTATCTTGCAGGTGTTGTACAGTTGGTTTTGTTTCTGTTCCTTTAATGTTTTTAAATCATTTTCCAAATTTTGTTAATGGGTGTATGCTGGTCAAGTTTAGGGACATAAGTTTACCAAGAACATTTCTTTTTCTGTTTTATAAGCCGTCTTGTCCTTTCCCGATTTATACGTAGTTTGTCCAATTTTGGTGTGGTTTATGGAGTATTAAATTCCGTTTAGTCTTTTTTGCGATCCTTCATAGCCTGTTTACAATCGTTTCCAAACCATGGTTTTTGGAAACGTTTTGGACTTGCCGAGGTTTTTGGAGTGACTTTGTTTGCAATGTCAAGCAACTCAGTAATGAAATGTTCCATTTGCTCAGCACTTTCCTGAAATTTTTCCCGTGTGGAGCGTTCAGAACAAAGCGACGAGAAAATGTCCCAGTCAGCAGTTTTAAAGGTCTACTGGGGCATTCTCCGAGACAATTGGAAAGTGGTCACGCCCACACAATTCGTCTTCTACCTTCCACAAAAATTCGAGAAAGATAGAAGTGCATGCTATTATAAGATCAACTGAAGAGTTAGAATCAGATGTGGGTGTGCACGTAAGTGTCTAGCCTATCATTGAACAAACACAAGACTAATTTTGTAATGAGCTCTTCTGCGGTTTTACCTTTTAAATCTTCCTTTCTGTAGGAATCTCCTCAAAGAGGATTGTGTGCATTAAATGCATCACCCACCAGAATGTATGGGGTGGGAAGTTGGGTATGAGCTGTTCAACATCATTCAGATGAAGAGCTTCATGTGAAATATAAATTGAACACAGTGTAACAATTGTCTTGTCTTATGTTAGACGTACCACAAAAGCATGTAAATTTGTGTATAATGGTACAGAACTTACTGTGTATGATGTCGTTTCTAACTAAGACAAACGTTCCACAGACAAGGAGATCGTATTCATCTGCCCAAGTGCTATAAGAACTCTAATGCTTTAAACTCGAATGATCCTGAGAGCCCGGCTTCTTTAAATGAGTTTCATCGCAGGCAAAAAGCAGCAGGTTTATATTTTTGACACAAAAAGGACCTGTTCATTAAAATTCGCTTTAAATTCTGTTTAGGTGTATTATCCATGTTTGGGTGTTGACTTGGGTGTTGGACGTCTGGGCGAAATTGCCCCGTGTTTCTTTTTGGTGAAGTTTTACGTGGGGACCTACCATGAGAGGAATTCAGGCGTAGTTGACTGGAGAACGTATCATCGATACATTCATCGAATGACATGTCCTCCATCCCTTCAAACATGTTGCTAGTGACAACATTTTTTTAAATAATTAGGTGTACTATTTGAATTTACGTTTTGTTGTGAATGAATGATGCTTTATTTCCGGTACAAGTAATACAATGTACATGTAGAGAAAATATTAATAACTATATTAATAACAACAATATTGCTTATACCGTGGGGAGATTGCATATCCTGAAAGGACGTCAATGGGCAGTCCCCCATAAAAAAATATTGCACACATTCTACACTATTTGATAGCAAAAAAGTATCAGCTGATTACAACCCTCGGCCCAGCAAATACAGTAAAGACAACAGGCCATATAAAACTTTACATTAAAGAAAAGGAAAGGAATTGGGGACAAGATGACAGCAAGATGAACGCTTATGTTGGTCGAGAGAGCCAGAACTTCTTTACGAGCTAGGTGTGTATATTGTGCTTCTGTAGCCTAATTCCAATATTTACCCTACTCCCTGTGCTTAGAACAAACGACACTCTCCGAGAAAATTTCATGCAATAAATTTTTTTTTTTTTTTTTTTTTTTTTTTATTTCTTTTTTTATTTTTCATTTTTTGCCCCCCGAGAGCATGGGCTATAACCCTTCACAGGAACGAGACCAGAGAGCTTCCCTTACTCCAGTAAGGTTTTATACAACCCATGCCCCGGGAGCATCAAAAAGTTAAAAATATTGAATGTGTATTTTGTGTGTAGCCCGACTGATTTTGGCCGTAATGCCGAACAAGGAGTTATTTTAGTGATTATGACAATCGGGACAATAAGGGTTGTCACATTCACTTTCAGTTTGGTATGTCGATAAGAGGTCGTTCAATAGTTTGTCCCTAAAAACTTTTCTGTCAGAAAGATTCCTTGTGGCTTGATCCAAATTGTTCCATAATTTAGGGAAGGCGTATATAGGCATCTTATCTAGCGATCAAGTTCTAGTTCTACTCTCACATAAGAGACCTTCCTGCCTTGTGTTATATCTTGGGTTGCCTTGTAAACCAAAAAAAATTTCAAAAGATGGGGGGAGTACGTGATTTTTCCAGTCAAATACAAAGAGACAGGCAATGTGCTTGTATAGGTCAGTTACTTTTAGAATTTTGTCTTTTATAAATAAATGACCAGTATGGGAATTGTACTTTTTATTGTTGATAATCCGGACTGAGTGTTTCTGTGCTTTTAATAATTTGGAAACCCCTTTACTATTTTTCCAAATGTGGATACCATATAGAAGATGAGAGTGTACAAGAGCAAAATAGAGATTTCTCATGACAGAATGTGGTAAGATACGTTTAGCCTGATTGAGCGAGTAGTTCGTCCATTTTATTTTCGTACAAATTTTAGAAATATGCTCTTCGTATGATAAATTTTCATCAGTATATATATACCAAGAAATTTGAAACATTTCTCCTCTTCCTTTGCTCCAACGCGCTTGATAAGCTGATTATTTATGTTGATCTTAAAAATGTGTTGATAATTACCCGGCTTTACGATCATGTACTTTGTTTTATTAGAGTTAAGAGCAAGGCAGTTAGCTGAACACCAAAGATACAAATTATCTATTTCTCGGTTAAATCTCTCTTCAAGAAGGAAGTTGTTTTTGTCTGTGTAATGTGCCGTTGTGTCGTCGGCAAACGAAAGAATACTTAATTTGGTGGATCTGCTGATATCGTTAACATATATCAAGAATAGAATGGGTCCTAAAATCGAGCCTTGGGGAACCCCAGCAGAAATACAGGCTGGGTCAGAGATGGCCTCGTTAAATTTGACCCGTTGAACCCTATGGGTTAGGTAATTTTTGAACCATGCATTTACCACTCCTCTAATGCCATATCTCTCCAGTTTAGTTAAGAGAATATCATGGTCTATTGTATCGAAAGCTTTTGACAGATCGAGAAAAGCAGCTAAGGTAATATTTCTATTGCTTTCGTTGTTTTCGTAGGCAACTTTTTTGAGTAGTTGCATTACTGGGTGGATAGTAGAATGGTGTTTCCTAAATCCGTATTGGTGGTCTGATAAAATGTCGAATGCGTTCAAATATTTTGTTAATCTAGTGCACATCACTTTTTTCCAATACTTTAGAGAAAACAGGGAGTATACTAATCGGCCTATAATTATTGAGGGTATGCACATCTCCCGTTTTAAAAAATGGGATTACCTTAGCTATTTTCATTTTGTCAGGCACAATACCCTGAGTGAACGACTTGTTGATTATATTAGCCAAGGGGGAGGCAATAATATGGATTGTTTGCTTCGGAAGGCTAGTCGTAATTCCATCACAATCTTCACTTCGTTTTGCCGTAAATTGTTTTACGGTACTAATTATTTCCTGTTCTGAAGTTGGAGTTGCGAGGAAACTATTCGGGGTGTTACATGGCATATACTCAAGGAAATGCTTTTGAGGGGTAGTTATACTTGCACTTGTGCGTTTACCTATGTCGACAAAAAAAATTATTGAATTTCTGCGCGATTTCATAGGGATCATGCACTTCTTTGTTTTCACTTAAACAAATGCCGGTAAGCTCGAAGTACATGTACGTTTAGCCTTTTTGATGACCTCGTTTAAAATTTGCCAGGTCTTGCGCATATTGTTTTTACTTTCATTTAAATTTTTTTTGATAGTACATTTGCTTACTTCGCCTTTTTAGTTTATTGAAAATTTTACAATAGTTTCTATAATTTGCTACGTTTCGTTCAGTGGGCGATTTTAGTTTTTTGTGGTAAAATTTGAGTTTGTGTTTGGATGATATCAGGAGACCTTTGGTCATCCATGGGTTTCGTCGAGGGGTTTTCTTTGAAGGGTTATACAATAATGGAAATGTAATATCATAAGCGTGTTTGTAAATGCTAATAAATCGATCATAGGCTGCGTTAGGACAGTTTAATTCTTCGATTGAAGAAAAATCGCTTTCTGAAAGGAGCGTTTTAAAAAATGCTACGGTCTTAGAGTTGATAATACGTCTGGGCTGTTTCTCGTTGTCCTTTCTAGCCACTGAATTGGGGTCTATGTGGAATGTGCCAAAATGACCAGAGACATCCGTGATGATTATACCCGATGTGGATCCATACATCATGTTGTTTGTAAGAATATGATCGATTAGGGTCGCAGTATGTCGAGTTACCCATGTGGGTCTAGTTATTGAAGGCAGGAAACCCTGGCTAACAAGTAGGTCTATATAATCGTCTGTTTTTGGATGAGAACCTAACTTTAGGAGGTCAATGTTAAAGTCGCCCATAATATATGAATTTTTTTTTTCCCGGTTAAGTTTGTCGGCTATTTCACTTAATTTTGATAAGAACATATTGATGTCCGCTTTGGGTTGTGTGTTTGGCCTATAAATTACTCCAACTATTTTAGATGACTTTTTATCCTTTATTTCAACAAAGAGAGACTCAAAAACACGAGGAAGGAAAACGGACATATCTTGACGTATTTTAAAACAGATACCATTTCTGATATAAAGTCCAACTCCTCCGTGACCATCATCGCCTTCAGGCCTAGAATTTTTAATTAGATTCTGGTAGTTGGGCAAATAATAGGAACAGTTTGGGGGAATTTGGAATAGTTCAGTAAGTCCAACTACATCAAAATTATTATTACGATTCTGCATCTCTAACATTAGGTCGTTAAAAGATTCCCAATGCGTTTTTAAACCTTGGCAGTTTGAGTCAAAAACTTTAAAATTAGCAGTATTCTTTTTAAGTATGTCAGGGAGTTCCCTCGGAAGATAATACTTACAAGCGTTGCCTATTGTATTAGCTGGGGAGTTGTCTGCATCTATACGTTCAGAACACTTCTCATTATACAAGGTTCCGAAATCAATGATTTCACTGTTCTGGATCTCGTCCAGTGATATGTCACCCGCCATTATCCCACTTTAGGTCATCTTGCCTGTTTATCATAAAATACGACGAAGTGTCAGAATGTCGCACAGCGGCCACACGTGTGCTATATGCCAAATACGCACTGAATGATTTCAAATAAGGCTTGGGGTTGCTGAGGCCGAGGTTGTAAGCAACAGTATTTCCTAAAAATGCATTGATGGTTCCTGGGTACAGTGTGGAATGTATTGTGTAGAATGACCAGAATATAAAAGATAACATAAGTGAAAAGAGGAACGTATATACAACAAACAGTGTTCGGAGGTTGTTTTGCACCTGAAAATGTTGGGGGGAGGAGCATCGAAGCTTAGATTTTCGTATGTTTTCCCGTGTTTAAAGTCAACTATATCTTGGTCCTGCATGGTTGATTAGGACCCCAGTTCTGTTTAATCATGAGTTAGTGGATCGATAATGTAAGATCGAGCCCAGTCTAAGAACAATTTTGCATGATGCGAAAGCCAAGTCAAACTTGACTCGGATCGCGCTGATTGATGTCACAATTAGCAAAAGATATCGCAACACAATATATGGGGGATTAATGTCTAGTGATCGATGGTGGACTAGGTACAACTCTAAGGTATTGGCCAGTTCAGACTCCGCAGTGCTGCAGTGCGATTGAACCTCGATAATTGCCATGCCCTCCCATCCCACTTCGGGGATGGGATTGGGGATCAATTTGTGAAGCTAAACACTAAACTAATAAAGATGCGTATAGCCGCCCGAGTTCCGCATTGTCCCACGTGACGCCCAAGATGGGCGTCACCTAGGACAATACGGGACTCGGCTAACGGTATATAGTCGGGCAAAATAACAGATCAAATAGTGCTAGGGTGAGCATCTTTCATCATTGTATTTGTATCAGTTTGATTACTGTTGATCGCTAAATCGAGTTCTAAGAAAGGAAGATCGAATACCGAGTCCATCTTCTGTACTTTCTGTGATTGGGGGGAGGGGATGAATTTGTGGAAGTAAACACTAAAATTATAAAAAGACGTATTGCTACCCCAGTTCCGCACTGTCCCAAGTGACGACCTAAAAGGACGTCGCCTAGGACAGTACGGGACTCAGGTAATGGTAAAGAAAAATCGATTACCGAGTCCATCTTGAGTACTTTATGAGATGGGATAGGGAATCAATTCGTGAAGGTAAACGCTAAAATTAATAGGGGAGGTACCTCCACCCGCGCTCCACACCGTCTCAAGCGACATCCTAGTGACATCATCATTGTATTTGTGTCAGTTTGATTACTGTTGATCGCTAAATCGAGTTCTATGAAAAGAAGATCGAATACCGAGTCCATCTTGTGTACTTTCTGTGATTGGGAGGGGAGGGGGGTGAATCTGTGGAAGTAAACAGTAAAATTATAAAAGGACGTATTGCTACCCGAGTTCCGCACTGTCCCAAGTGACGTCCTAGAAGGACGTCGTCTAGGACAGTACGGGACTCAGGTAACGGTAAAGGAAGATCGATTATCGGAATCCATCTTGAGTACTTTATGAGATGGGATAGGGAATCAATTTGTGAAGGTAAATGCTAAAATTAATAAGGGAGGTACCGCTACCCGAGTTCCACATTGTCCCAAGTGACATCCTCGAAGGATGTCACCTAGAACAATACGAGACTCGGGTAGTGATATATAGATGAGCATAATAACAGATCAAATAGTGCTAGGGTGAGCATCCTTCCCCAATGTAGTTTTATCAATTTCATTACTGTTGATCGATAACTCGGATTCCAAAAGGGAAAGATCGATTACCGTATCCTTCTAGAGTTGTTTCTAAGATGTGAGGTGGGGGGGGGGGGGGGGGGGGCAATTTGTGAAGGTGAACACTAAAAATATATATAAAGGTATGTTGCTACCCGAGTTCCACATTTTCCCAGTTGACGTCCGGGAAGGATGTCATCTAGGAAAATACGTGACCCAGGTAACGGTGTATAATGGGCATAATATAGATCAAATAGTGCTAGGGTCAACATCACCCACCATTGTATTTTTTTTATCAATTTCATTTCTGTTGATCGATAACTCCAATTCCAGAAAAGAAGGATCGATTACCGAGTCCATCTAGAATACTTTCTGAAATGTGTGTAAGGGGGGGGGGGGGGGTCAATTTGTGAAGGTAAACACTTAAATTATGAAGAGGCATGTTGTTACGAGAGTTCCGCTTTATCCCAAGTGACGTCCAGGATGTCGCCTAGGACAATATGGGACTCGGGTAGCGATATATATTTCGACATAATAACATATCAAGTAGCCCTAGGGTGGACACTCTTCACATCTATCTTTGTATCAATTCCATTACCGTTCAACAGTAACCAGAGTTCTAGGAAAAGAAGGTTAATTAGCAAACCCATCTTGAGTACTTTCTGTAGTGGGGTGGAGAGATAGGACGGGATTAGGTCGGGGGTCAATTTAATCAGCATTTGAAGTTCAACGCCGAATTCATGAAGAAAATAATAGTTATTCAAGAAGTACTGGGTTGGATAACTTTCACTGAAGTGTTGGTATCCATTTCGTTACTGTTAATTGATGACTCGAGTTCCAGGAGAGCGAAGTCAGTATCCAAATCAATGTTGTGCACGCTATTGTTTACAAGTTTTACGTTAATTTTCCCATTGTGTGGCCAGGCGTCTTTCACAAAACCTTGGCGTTTCGCCATCAGCAATAACTCTTGGTTTTTCTTTGTCAAATCTTCACGAATGACAATTTTAGACCCCTTCAACATTTTACGTCTTTTTAAAATTTCCAGTCTGTCGGCTTGTTTCAGAAAGCGCACAATTATAAGTCTATTTATCGGGGGTTTATTTTTGTCCATACGCGTTTTACCAACTCTATGTGCCATATAGAGGTTTTCTCGGGGTATTTCTAACTTGAGTCGGGTTTTAATTACCGAGCACACTTTTTCAGCACAGTCTTCCCATTTTTCGTCCATCTTGTCCCCTTCAATTTCCCAAATGCGAAGTGATGACTTCCTAGAATATTGTTCATTTCGATTGGCTTGAACAAGGGCAAGGGAAATCTCTTTCTCGTGGACATTCAACTCTGTTTTAACTTTCACTTTATTTCGTTGTATTCTTTCTCTATTTTCACGTACTTCTTTTTTGAGGTTTTCAAGTTCTTTTTTTAACCCATCGTTTTCAGACATTAGAGAATTTATTCGTGACTGCATAGTCTCATACTGTTGTGTCACTTTTGTATTCAATTTTTCTAGGAAGGTATTTATTTCTTCTTTAGTCACCAGATTGTTTATCTTATCGATTATTGTTTCTATCATAGCTTTGGAAGGTAGAGACTCTATTTTTTTCTCCAGCTCTTCTAAACGTGAGAACATGGTCACTTCCACTTTGTGTGCCATGGCGTTCTCTTCTGGTAATTGGGTAGTTCCTTTGGGTTTTTTGGATTTTTTAGGTTTATGGGATTTACTAGATGAATCTTTCGTTGATTTCTCAAAAGAACTTTCTCCCAGACTAACGTTAGGATCACTTAATGACGAACCCGATGATCAAAACTGTTGTGATCGTCTTCTTTTAGCACCGCTAGTCGGCATGGGAATAGTTGGAGTTTTGTGTCTGTTAAAACGTCGTATCGTTCGACTCAGATCAGATTAGATCATATCATTAAAGTCAACAGTAAGCCAACAATAAAGACATAAAGACATAAAGACAAGAGTCAAATTAAGGCACACATTTCTCTAATTAAGACGCGTCAGCGAAAGCAGAAGGCGGAGAATAACGAGTTGCTTATAAAAAGAGTTATTGTGAAGCTATTGAAACGCACCCAACCATAGTCTGATAACGCTTATAACATTAAGGTCAAGGTACAATGAGTGGCAGTCAAGATCACTGAGTACAGTTGTTATCACAAAATGTTGCCGAGAAAGCAATATGGTTGTTCGATATTTATTCCACCAGGATCAGGCGTATTATATCATCACTACATCTATTTATGCAGTATATACCCAGTTCGTATTTAGGATTTGTTCTCCATAGAACAACAAAAAATAGCCATAAAATTTAGTCAGAAATAATTTAGGATAGACACTGTGGTGAAATTCGGCAATCCTAAATCTATTATGATGCCGCCAGGTGGCTCTGGTCAGCTGATCTCGAAAGAATATGATTGGCCGGTTATCGGATGTCCAGAGTGAACCCGTTTAGAGAGCAGAACCATTCCAGAATCCAAGATTACAAGACGTGTATTATTAATTTGATGTTGTTGTTGTTGGTGTTTGTCGTTGTATTGTAATAATGTAAGTATTTATTTGTATCTCAAATTCCTTACTCATGTACCCTCAGTCCAATTAACCCATCGAATAACACCACGCAGTTATTCGATATTGGCGTCGCCGACAATTTCGACCTTCTTGGCTCAAATTTGCGACAGGCGTGGCTGTCGCCATCTTGAAACAATGACAAAATTTTGAAACTTTTTTCGTCCTTCTCACAAAATTTTCAAATTCCTTTTTGTTTTTTCATTTGTTCCTGGTTTCTTTTTTTGTAATTTTCTAAAAACACTTCCTCTCAAATTCCATAATCAATGTTAAATGTTTTGTTTTTTTGTCATTCCACATGTTGTATTCTTCGCATCTCGATCGCGTTCGCCATCGAATTTTGTCTGTTACTGTTGATATTTACCAGCTTGCTAGTAAAAAAAAAAAAAGAAAAAATTGTTTTCATTGGATATATAACTGTGTGACTGAAAAACTTAAATTGTAAGCAATTTCTCTTTGTTTGACGAATAAATATTTTGATTGACAATAATTTAACATATAAATTATTATAATATATCTTGCCATTTCATGATAACTTTGGTTGCTCTCTGTTATTGATAATTTAAATTGTGATATTTCAAATTTTCCTGTGATACAAATTATTTTTCAAATAAATTGTTTTGATTGATTATAATAAATTTGCTATTCAATTAAATTATTCTACATTCATATTAAAATATTTTGTCATATCTTGACCTATTCTCACTATATAAATATTTATTGTCAAAATTTTCAAAATAAAAAGTGATATATTGTCAAAATTTTCAAAATAAAAGGTGATTATTTCCTTTCATGAAAATTTAGCCATCTAAACTTGGAGCTTAATTGAAAATTTATGTGCTTTATCCCCTGAAATATTTGTGTTATTCATTTTCATTTATTATAAATTGTTGGATAAAATTTTGTTTTGTGTAAATCTTCTTCATTTATTACAATTAATTGGATAAAAGTCTGTACCTATCAACAAACTTAAACAAAATAAATAAATAATTGTATTCTGGCATAACATTGTCCTTAGCATCAACATAGTGACAATTTTTTTATGGTGGGGTGCTTTAACTTCAAAATTGAATGCAGTTGGACAAAATATCAGTGGTAACAGGCAGATGGTATTTTTCTCGTTACGGGGAAGTACAGATGAAGACAGCTACAACGGTAAAATAGGTAGTATAGTGTGTTTTGTACAATTTTTGAATAAATAAATATATTTGACTTTGTTTTTTTTTGATAACTTTCATCATGAGTACTACTTGTAACAAAATTAAAATAAACAAATGTGCCTACAGAGATCTTTTATTGTTACCCGGAGTTGGTAGAAAGTTAGCCGACTCAATTGTCTATTTTAGACTAGAACATGGAAATATCACACCGGAAATTTTATCAAGTATTCCGTACATGCGGATAACACCCCAGTTAACAGAAAGTATTGATTTTGAGCTCCATCAGGAAAATGATGATGACGATAGGTCTGCTGATCCATTAGCGGATGAATACACTGCTGATTGGAATATACGGGGTAGTTCAGTCGAGTCGACCGAACCTCAAGCTACACAAACAGGAGCTACAGCTACTGGAGGTGGCCCAAGTTCACCTTCGAGCTTCAATAAACAATACATAAAGACAAGATATACAAGTCCTCCTGTAAAACAAACTGCTGGTTATCAGACACCTACATGTATGACTGCGTACAGTCAGTCATACCCTATGCCAAATTACAATGTTCCACCACCGATACATGACATTCAAACATATCGCCCCATGCTGAACACTAGCCAAGGTATGTCTGGATTCCCACCCAGCACATATCCACAAACTCAAACATACACACCGTATTCGCACACACAACAAATATCTCCATATACTCAACCAGTACCAGCATATACTCAACCAATACCAGCATATACACAACCAATACCAGCATATACTCCACCAGCACCAATCTATACTCCACCTGCACCAGCATATATTCCACCAGCACCTGTCTATCCCATACCACAACAAACAGGTGCACATTACCAGCAAAATGCCACAAATGTCGGTAAAGCATTTCATTTACCCAAAACATTGATATACAATGGCACCACAAGCTGGAAAGCCTTCAAAACTAAATTTGAAAAATATGCTGAAATGCAGCGCTGGTCGGAGCAGCAGTGTAAAGATAATTTATGCTGGTGTTTAGAAGATAAAGCTAGTGAATACTACGCTATGATCACAGGTAGAAATCAAACATTGGGATATTTTAACATCATGGACTCCTTAGAAAAAAGATTTGGTTTTCATGACCTACCTGAAACTGCTCATCTTGAATTTATGCAAACACAACAGACTTCCAGCGAGACGTTGGAAGAATTGGCAGATAGAGTGTTACACCTTGCTACAAGGGCATTCAAAAATCTACCAGATAATCATATGTACCAACAGGCAGTCATTAAATTTTGTCAGGGTGGTACCGATAAAGAGGCAGGTCAGTATGCTGCTAATTTAAGGCCAGTCACAGTTGAGGATGCCATCGACAAAGTGCGATGGTATCAACACACACAAAAAGCCATTTATGGTTCTATAGTCGTCACACCAAAAGCCCCTACTTCCGTACCGGAAGTAGTGCCAGTATCAACACATAATGAACCAAAACAAATAAAAGCTGTAAGTCCTAGAAAATTTGATAGTGGAAATATGAATCAATCAGGTTCACTTGATTCTAGAGTGACTAGACTCGAATCGGGTGTAGATCACATATTGTCAGAAATGAAAAAATTAACTGCTACAGTTGGAAGTTTATCCTTAACAGTTAGTAATTTGAGGCGTCAATCTAGAAGCCCTTCGCCTTTAAGTGGATGGCGTAATTCGTCACCAAACAGGTCTGGTCAATGGCGTAGTGGATCACCAATACGATCCTCAAATTCATGGCGAAGTGAGTCGCCTTCAAGGTCAAAGCAATGGCAAGGTGGCTCTCCATCGAGATCCACCAACCAATGGCGCAGCTCGTCTCCAACGAGGCCTGAAAACAGCACATGTTTTCAATGCAATGGTTATGGCCATTTCAAAAGAGATTGCCCGGCAAACTCTGCCTTTAATAAGTCAGCCAATGAAAAGAAAGTAACCTTCAAAAATGAACATAGAGATCAACTAAACACTCACGGGTCGACCAACGAGGCCTAACTTCGACCCCTGAAAATCTACTAGGCCTCGGCATTCAGACAGTTCATAGGTCAAAAATTCATGCTATTAATAACCCTCCCACCGAGTCGGTGGAAGATATACCCAGCATTGAAATACAAAATATTTCTGCTCAAATGGTGGAATCTTTCACAGAAACTTCAAAGCTACATATTGTAAACATAATGTTGCCCGCATTAAGTGAACCTTCCAGCGAGTCGTTGGAAGAGTCATCAAATCGTTTAATAAATAATAAAAATTATGAAGCTTATAAGGAAAATACCATTAATGCCCAAACTACTGAAAATATAACACAGTGGAACTGCCATTTTTCCACTGTGCCAGTGGAAAATGACACACTAAGCCTGGAAACATTGGACAATTCTGCCGAATTGGCGGAAATGGAAACAATAGAATACAAACAATTTGAAATAAATGATCATTATGATGATGAGATATTAGCTATTGGTCAATTGAAATCTGATTCTATGATCACCATTAAGGTTATAGTTAATGGTCACCCAGTAAAAGCAGTTGTGGATACTGCTGCAGAGGTGACAATAATTTCTGATGAAATATTTAAATTATGTGACAATAGACCCCCAGTATTGAAAAATGTCATCATGAATACTGCAGGAAAAGATCTGCAAATGAATAGCCTTTATATAGGACCAGTAACACTTAATATTGGTAAACAAACATTTCATGAGAAAATTTATGCTGCACGCATACATGATGACATGTTATTAGGACTGGATTTTCTTAAAAAACATCAGGTACAAATAAATTTAGAAACTGGGAAACTTCAAATTGGCCAGGAATCTTTGGACACTTCACTTACTGTAAATTATGAGTTGAATTCAATTAATAAAGTCAGCATTCCTGAACGAACTATTGTACCTCCACGTTCAGTCCTTCAGATTCAGTGCAAAATGAATGTATCGGGAAATTTATATATGATTGAACCCGAAAATCATTCTTCACTTTTGGTACCGAGGTCTTTACATAACAAGGGCATGTTACCAAAAGTGTGTTTTGTAAATGTATCTGACAATAACGTAATCTTGAAAAAGGGGCAAGTGATTGGTTATTCAACACCAGTCACAGAAATTGAAGAGAACCCCGCCGTTTTGGGGGGTAACATAGACAATCTGACACAAATTGCAGAAAATATCTGCAAAATAAAGTTAGACAAATCAATGGATGTAGTCCTACCACAACATTTGGAGAAGATGCTAAATGATTGCAAGCAAAATTTAAGCTCAAGTGAAGTAATGGAATTAAAAAATCTTCTCCACAGAAATGCAGATGTCTTCGCCAAAGATGAATTTGATCTTGGCAATTTCACTGCAATTGAACATACAATCGACACGCAGGACAAGCCACCAGTTAAACAGCGAATGCGCCGAACACCTGCTGCATTTGTACAAGAGGAGGAAGAGCATTTAAATAAAATGTTAAAAGCAGGGGTTATTCGCCCGTCCGTGTCGTAATGGGCATCAGCACCAGTTTTGATAAGAAAACGAGACGGAAAGGTGCGATGGTGTATCGACTATCGAGCACTGAACTCAATCACTGTTAAAGATGTATACCCCTTACCCTTAGTGGATGAATGCCTTGATACACTTGCCGGAAATATTTGGTTTTCAAAACTTGATGCAAATTCGGCCTACTGGCAAGTTAACGTTAAAGAAGAAGATAGAAAGAAAACTGCATTCATTACTAAATATGGTCTCTTTGAATTTACTAAAATGGGATTTGGTCTTTGTAACGCACCTGGATGCTATTCCCGAATCATGAATTTAGTCCTTCATGGACTAAACTGGAAAATTGCCCTAGCCTTCCTTGATGACATTTTGGTCATGGGAAATAGCTTTAAAGAGCATTTGAGTAATTTGGCTGAGGTTTTTGAGAGATTTCGAGCGTATCGCCTGAAATTAAAACCCCAGAAATGTGAACTATTTCAACAGCGTGTTGAGTTTTTGGGGCGTGTAGTTAGTGCCAATGGTCTTGAAATGAGTTCAGATGCAACGAAAATCATTGACCAGTGGCCGACCCCGAAATGTTCGAAAGATGTTGAAAGATTCACTGGACTTGCAAATTACCATAGGGCATTTATTAAGGATTATGCAAAATTATCTCGCCCATTGTATGCCGTAACCGGTAAACAACAATTTAAGTGGGGATTGGAACAGGAACAGAGCTTTTCAAAACTCAAAGAGATATTGACCTCACCTCCAATACTTGGTCTACCGAACCAGACTGATCCATTTATTCTGGACACAGATGGTTCAGATCTAGCTATTGGAGCTGAATTATTGCAAGTGCAGAATGGAGTCGAAACTGTAATTGCGTATGGCAGTTACAGTTTATCTAAAGAACAGCAAAAGTATTGTACAACCCGAATAGAGTTATTAGCTGTTGTGAGATTTACACGACAGTTTCGGCATTATTTGCTTGGCCGACAATTCACCATTAGAACTGATCATAATAGCTTGACGTGGTTGTTAAACTTTAAGGAACCACAGGGACAAATTGCTCGCTGGATGGAAGAACTTAGCCAGTACAATATGATCATCCAACATCGTCCAGGTTCTAAGCATGCTAACGCTGATTCTCTATCAAGGATACCAAATGATGATCCGTGTCGGAATTATCAATATGGTTACTCGCTAGAGAAACTGCCTTGTAAAGGTTGTAAATACTGTACACGTGCTTACAACAAATGGTCACAATTTGCAGAAGAAATAGACTATGTGATACCACTCGCGACGGGTGGTTCCACAATTACAGCTGAAAAAGTCACAACCTCTGAGGCTTTTGATATGCCAGTAGCAATGCCCAAGTTGGGCAAGGTTACTGAAAAAACTAGTAGTAAATCAGAGTTAGACGCCTTTCTTGATAATTTTCCAACTGGATTGGCTTTACCCTGGGATCCAGGAGGTCATAAAACTGAATTTGAGAAGGGTCTTGCTAATGATAGTGATTGGTTTAGTACATCTGCAGACATTATAAAAATGAATAATGAGCCAGAAATATTTTGCCAAACTGTTAGTGCTTGTAGTGATATTCTTCAAAGTTACAGCCTGGAGGAAATCGCTGAAGCTCAGAAAAATGATCCAAATTTAACAATTTTATCGGATTGGTTAGAATCTTCTGTCGAACCGATTGAAGCTTCTTTTTTTTTGGCCAGTCCAAGTGCTAAATATTTTTGGATCAACAGATCTCGATTCGTTCTTGAAAATCATGTTATCTGGAAAACAAAAGAAAATTCTAAAAAAGTTCTAGTGGTTCCTTGTCAATTTCAGGAAGAAGTATTATCTTTGTGTCATGACATTCCTTCCTCAGGCCATCAGGGAATTGTTCGAACACGAAATCGAGTAAAAGATAACTTTTATTGGCACGGCATGTCAAAGCATATTGAAAATTTTGTGGCATCTTGTAAAACATGCAATCAAAGTAAGAAACCATCGCTTAAACCTAAATTCAGTTTTTATCAGTATCAAGCAGGTTCCCCTATGGAAAGAGTTCATTTAGATTTCCTTGGTCCATTACCTAAAACCAATAAAGGTAATGAGTATATCCTTATGATGGTGGACCAATTTACTAAATGGGTTGAATGTATACCCTTGCCATCGCAAACTGCTGAAGTCACTGCTCATGCAGCGATTAATGAGTTTTTTAGTAGATTTGGTTACCCATTTCAAATTTTTACCGATCAAGGACGGAACTTTGAAAGTGCACTTTTTGTATCCATATGTGATTTATTAAAAATACATAAGGCCCGAACAACACCCTATAGACCATCGGCTAATGGGCAAGTTGAAAGATTTAATCGGACATTGATGGATGCAGTCCGATGTTTCATTGATAAGTCCCAACATTCTTGGGACATATATCTATCTTAGATAGCTGGGGCGTTGCGGTCCTCGGTTAACAGACACACCGGCTATACTCCAAACAGGTTGATGTTGGGACGTGAAATCAACCACCCGGTCGATTTAATGTTCCCACACAAATCTGTAGAGTCTGAAACATCGATACATGAATATGTGAGAAACCTTGAGTCAACAATAAAATTATCACATGAGGTTGCTAGATCAATTCTAAAGTCATCACAAGAACGAATGAAAAGGGATTATGACTTGAAAGTAT
Source organism: Pictodentalium vernedei (assembly GCA_031216915.1). Lineage (NCBI taxonomy): Eukaryota > Metazoa > Mollusca > Scaphopoda > Dentaliida > Dentaliidae > Pictodentalium > Pictodentalium vernedei. The sequence continues at coordinate 354,949,430 of CM062291.1, forward strand.
TAATTCATGTATACAAGGTCGGTGACGTCATTTATATGCTGAATTCGGCGTCCCCAAAGGGAAAAAGTAGGAAACTAAACCCTTCATGGAAGGGACCAGGAATCATTTTAAAAATAATCACACCTTCTTTATATAAAATCAAATTTAGAAATTCAATATTAACAGTGAATCATGATAAAATTAAACTTTGTAAAGACAGAAGTCTGCCAAAATGGGTGCTCAAATTACAGAAACATTTATTTGATAACCCTGATTATTTAGACGAGAATTCTGATCAACAACTCTTCTGTCTATGTCAACAACCATACCGTGGTGAGTTCATGATTCAATGTGATGAGTGTTTAGAATGGTTCCATGGTAAATGTGTACAAATAAACGCCTCAGGAGCTTCAAATATAGATGAATACTACTGTCCAGAATGTTTAACGGACAACTAGTATTCTTTATCTTTGCAGAAAAAGAGATGGAGTCAGAGAATGAGAGTCCAAAGAGGGGGTGGAAGGACTCACGCCGTAAAGAAATAGAAGTCCTAGATAATTATCTTAACCTGACAAACAATGGGGTATTGGTTCAGGCGAATTGTCTGCTAACTGATTTAAGCCCTTATAATTTAGATTTGCACCTAAAAGAAGGGGTTATACGGGCACAGCATTCCATTGCGGTGCAAAGAAATGTCAAGGAGTGGGTCAATCTTGCCAGAGAGGTGGCTCATCAATATTTCGACTCGCATTGGGTCGACCAAAATCTGCCACCTATGGAGGGAACTAGGTCAAAATCTTATTCTGAGGCTCTTCGATTCGTGATGGATCGATCTAGTGCCTCAAAAATGTATAATGTTGAATTTCCTCCTTTGACCACTCTGGGAAAAGAAAAGTCAGGTAAGTCCAAGGTTGAAAGGGCGAGGCATGCCTCAGCCTCTCTCTCAAAACCACCAGGGTCTATAAGTCGATCCGCGTCGGATCAACTAAAAAGACCCTCAGGTAAAAGAATTTCAAAACCATCAGAGTCTAGAAGTCGATCCGTGTCGGATCAACAAAAAAGACGCTCAGGTGAGTTTCAACATAGACCTGTGAGAGGTAGGGGTCGAGGTCAAATAGCTACTACCTCGGCCCTAATTCATACAAAACCAGGGCCAACAAGTCGATCCGTGTCGGATCGACAGAAAGGACCCGAAAGAAAAATATCAGATAAGATTATTACGAAGCAAAGCCAATCTAAATCTGATATATCTTCATCCCAAGCACAATTAAAAAGACCAGCCGCTGTAGGTGACCAAAGGAGTGGTATGGTTAGGGATGTTAGATTTGGTAAAATTCCTGGCATTAAAAAATATGTGTTTGAAGAAATAGATGGTAAGTCTGTCAGGAGGGAAGTGGAAGAAGCAGTTCCAGTGGCTTCCATTTCAGGTGAACCCAAAGCTCCGTCAGTTCGTGCCGAACTGAAGGAGGGACGGGGTAAATCAGTAGTAAAGTCGGTTCGTGTGGAACCGATAATTAATGTTGATGAGTCTGTGGATAGTGGACCCAAAGTTCCGTCAGTTCGTGCTGAACTGAGGGAAGAAAGGGGTAAACCAATGACAAAGTCGGTTCGTGAAGAGCCGATAATGAATGTTAAGGAGCCTGTGTGTCAGTCGGGTCGTGTTGATCCGATGAGTGGTCCTCAAGTAACTGGTACTGAAGAAGATCATGATGATGTGCCAGAATTTAATATTGGTAGAGGTATATTCCAAACTTGGGGACCAAAACAAGCTAAACCTTATGTTTCTGGTTATTTCAGTTCAACAGAAGAGGTAACTGTAGGAAAAAAAAGAAAAATGGCTGAACAGTTCAAACCTGGCAGAAAATATCAACGTCAGGTAAAAGTCCATCCACAACAAAGAACCCTGGAAGTGAAAACAACACTGCCAACACCTGGGGCAGTGGGATCATGTCCAATTCAGGGTTGTGAACTGAAATCAAAGAAAATGAGAAGGCATTTAATCATAAACCATCTACCCACAGCCCTACATGGTGAAGATGATGGTGTGATCCCAGACAGAAAACAGAGGGATCAACAGGTACAGCTGCTGCAACAACTGGCCAACAACATCTTGGGATCTGAAAGTCTGGACGAATTGCTCCAGATGATTAGCTCCCGAGATATTCCTGTAGCATGCCGAATTGATCCGACAATGGAAAAGAATATGGTGGAGTTATGTAGAGATAATAATTGGAAACAGCCAAAAACATTCAGTCTTCATCCGCCTAACTCACCGGCTGTTTTAATTCATTATAGAATTATAGCATGCTTGTTGAACCATATGACCCATCAGCAGCGAGAGGAATTTAGAAAGATTGGTGAAGGAGCTGTGGGTCATGATGCATGGATTGAACGCCGGCAGCAGAGAAAAAGGAGAAACGAGCAGATGGTGGAGTCTTCAGTCTCAAAGTCAAGGGAGGAGCCTTCAGAGAAATTCACATGTTCACCCTTGAAAATTAAGGCCATTGACAAGGGTGATAAGGCTGTCAGACTGGTGGAAGCAGAAACTACTAATATCAAAGGATCCTCAGTTATGCCACCACCTGGTTTTCCACCAGTTTTCTTCACGCCACCATTCATGTTTGGACAGACATCACTGACAACTCCTCCATTATTGTGTCCACCATTTCCACCACCACCAATAGAACAGATGCGTCAAACCGTACCGGAATCAGTAAAGATATTTGATGCCATTGACAGCCATTTTCATCTTGGCAGAACCAGGAAAGCTCTATGGGGAAAATCTTCACGTGCCTCCATTGAGGAAGTGATGGCGTATTGTCCATCATTTCGACCAGGTTTGGAGGTGAATGTCCTGGGTGGTGTGGATGTATATTGTGATCCGGATGAATACCCAGTTTCTGTTTCTGGGAGTTCGCGATGGAGGGTAGCGGTAGGAGCTCATCCTAAGCGAATTGGCCTGCTGACATCTGATAGATTTCAGCAGTTGGCTGAGCTCGTGTCGCAGCCTGAAGTGGCAGCTTTCGGGGAGATTGGGTTGGACAGAACAGAGCCTGTTGAGACGTGGCGTCTACAAGAGGATAAACTGAGACAGTTGCTTGCATTGTCCAGGATTGACAAACCACTCGTTCTGCACATCAGGGGACCAGCTGGTGATAATATTGCAGCGGATGTCAGTTTTAATGCTTTGGAGCTGGTCAGGACATATTGTGCCCCAGCCCAGAAAATTCATCTTCACTGTTTTTCTGGGGCACCATATCAATTCCGGAGATGGGAGCGGTCATTTCCCAACTGTTTCTTTGGGTTCACTGGTGGGGTTACTCGGTTCGACGCTGATCAAAAATCTGCACTAAAAATGATTCCAAACGACAAGATATTACTCGAAACTGATTCTCCCTATTTTGGATGGAGCGTCGGACCGAGGGATCTTACCTTGACGCCGAGGTTCATTGGGGATGTCGCTGTGCACGTGGCACGAGCTCGAGGAGTTCCTGTAGAAGATTTATTAAAAGCCACGGTGGAGAATGCTCAGCATTTATATTATATGTAGACCAGTTTCATTTTTGACGGGGGAAGGAGTTTGTAAGCTGTTTTTGGTTTATTATCTAAAAGAATGTTTATACAAACTCTTATCACCGTCTTCCATGAAACTTACCCGTTTATTGCGGGTTGACTACATAATACATCCGTGTACTGCGGATCAGTGTGAATTTCACCCGTGTATTGCGGGTTAGTGGCAGAAATTATCTGCCTATCCAAAGAGTAAAGATTTCCGTGTGTTGCGGAAGCAGTGAATCTACCCATGTATTGTGGGTTAATATCAATGATAACCTCAACTTCACTTTAATAAAACAGGAAGGAGTGTGGTGAAATTCGGCAATCCTAAATCTATTATGATGCCGCCAGGTGGCTCTGGTCAGCTGATCTCGAAAGAATATGATTGGCCGGTTATCGGATGTCCAGAGTGAACCCGTTTAGAGAGCAGAACCATTCCAGAATCCAAGATTACAAGACGTGTATTATTAATTTGATGTTGTTGTTGTTGGTGTTTGTCGTTGTATTGTAATAATGTAAGTATTTATTTGTATCTCAAATTCCTTACTCATGTACCCTCAGTCCAATTAACCCATCGAATAACACCACGCAGTTATTCGATAACACAAATGTTCAGAAACGATAGCAGACCACAGCAGACGAATAGTAATTTTGAAGTGAAACCGCCAGAAGAAAACAAAATGAAGCATCAAGACTCATAAACAAGCGATGGAGAATCGATCATACTCCCGACGGTGAAAAATTAGTTGCAGTTCCAATCCATTAATCCAGTAATCCATATCACTTTAACGAAAATACTTCATATTAACACAAAATACAACTTTAAGCACTCCTCCCTGAAAATTGACAACCTTCTACATTCTAATCACGTGATCTTTTTTGTTGTTTTTTTTTTCTTGACTTCGTTTCTGACTCTGACTTAGGTTTTGTTGTTGTGGCAAGTGCTGTCAGTGGAGCACATTCTTTTACATTGCACTGATTTTAATCATGTTACAGAGCAGTATTTTACAGTTGGATCTCTATTTTATGGATATTTATTTCATCGTACAAGCCCATACACAATTCTATCATTTCTGAAAGTAATCAACTTTTTGGATAAATTTTTAAAAAAAATTTATTCTTTTAATCTAGACTTTACAAGACTCAAGTAATCAGGTTGATTTATAAATTATTCACTTCTCTTGTCTCATGACTCATTGTTGTTCAAATCACCCCTGTCTTTCACATTTCTATTGTAGTTATTTTCTATTTTTATTGAATCTTTTTACCTCATACTTGACATTGACATGTTTTACTTTCCATCGTTTCCTCGCGACGATACAGCCCTAGCTGCTGTCCCAAGTCAGTATCAGAATCATCGTCACTAAAAGTAGTCACTAAAACATAACCCCGTTTTTTGTTTGTGTTTGGTATTGCAGCCATAGTTAAAGTATTTAAGGTTGCTCACTTCATGCCTCCCACCCTTAATCCGAGTCCAACCTAGGGGAAATGTCCCAGCCTAACAAAATGTGGAGACAAAACCTAGAGTACATGGAGAGTATATTCCCCCAGCGTTGATGCTAATGTATACTGCTGAAGGACTGACCAGTAAAGTGTCTTGGTAGTACCTGTTCGTGGCGGTCATTCAACCAATCGTTTTGTGAAAGTAGTACATTTACAATGACAACTGATAACTGACACAGACAGTGCAAAAAACCCACATTTGTTATAAAAAGCTCGAAATTCAGTAAATGTTAGTATACGGCGGCAATAATAAAATTGAATTAAAAGAAATGACAGATTAAATAACCATCCAATCTCCACTCCCGACTTGCCACCCTTTTGGGGCTCCCGATTGTCCAGCACTGTCCGGCGATCTCCAAAAGGGAGATCAGGCCCAAAGCAGTGTTTACGACCTGATCTCCATCTTGGAAATTACCTTAAACGGGGTCACTGCGTCCTCAACTGCCAGGATTCCTTCCTCTGAAACCTTCGGAACGCACATCACGGGAGAACAAGGTGCCTGCAAGTTGTTTATGGAAGGGACCATTTTGGACCGGGGTTGCGTATTTTGGATATTCCGCTGCAAACCTGCCCAACTGAACAAATCTGCTCATTTTGAGTCAGTAAACCCCACCCGAGCAGGCTGCCCTCTATCCACCACCCGAGGACCCGCCTAGTAGGGGATGGTTACCCCCCCCCCCCCCCCCCTATGATTCAACGCTATGACATTGAACTCGTTCCGTTTAATGAAATATTAAGATTCGCTTTGCGACCACATATCCATCTGATTATGTTTCAGATCCTCAAAATGTTAATTCTTCACAGGAACCAAGGAACATATTCCTCTACTGGGTATTAAGATTAAATCTCAAATGGAGACCGCCACGAACCACAAAGAGCCTTGGATCACATATTCCTCATTGGCATGTGAGAATTTGGACCTTGATTCCTTCAAAAATTCTGAGACAAACTCTTTGCAATTCATGCAAAAATAGACTGAAATAATGCCAATGTATATGACGTATAAAGAAGCATCAATACAGGTGGATTTGAAGGTTCTGATAAAGTATCATTTGCTGCTGTGATACTTGATCAGACACCTCATTTAAATTCTAAATAGAAGTTCTATTTTTACACATACATTTAGTATATATTTATAACTGCCACACAGATCGGACGGGAAAGAAAATCCACCATTTTTCAAACTCTCTTTCCAGGTTATACACAACCCCAGATTGAAGAACCCTCTTATACTGGAATTTCATAAGAAGTAGAATGTGCTAATGTGTCACCAATACGCTATCGTGTTTTACTGATTACCCGTACATGCAGTAGGGCTCGGTCCAATGGGGTGGGTGGGTGGGGGGGGGGGGGGGTCATATGATTACGTTTTGTTGATTCTTTTTTTTTTAAAAATTGAAGAAAATAATAATTCACTTCGTCTGCGTTGGGTAAACGGTCAAAGTTTTTTTTATAAGAATGCTATTCTGGTACCCATAACCCTGCGAAAGAATTCCATTTACAATGTTAGTGACTGTTAATTACTATGATTAAAGTTACCGTGTCATTTACTATTTTATCACATGACTCGTCCGTTTTGTTCACTTTAAAACATTTGATATTTTGTTTTCATATTAATCAGTGATAAATAAAGTCTTCCGTCAATTTCTTTGGTCAATTTCAAAACTGGACAATTTGATTGGCTAAACAAAATACAACTGGTTCACATTTGCATAATTTCAGTAGGGAGAATTTACATTATCTGTCCTATTTAGGGTGGGTTATATTGTATTAATCCTTTACCTACAAGAAGAACGCCATTCATTTTTGTTCATATTTTCACTTTTTGCTTCCAAAACATAGGTTATGACCCCTCATTGGACGAGCTCGACGAGGTCGTTCCAATGAGGGGTCATAACCTATGTTTTGGAAGCAAAAAATGAAAATTTTTAGTTATACGAGGATGTTTTTTCCAAGTGCCGTCTGCATCTCAAGTTAGGTGATGGGTTAAAAGTCATACTAAGTGGCTAATTTGTGCGTGTGTGTGTCATATGATAAATAGAATATGAAATGAGTGTTTGTCTCATATAATATTTATGAAACTCGTCCGAATTTTCCGTTTGGGCAAACCAGAGGCTCGCCAAAACGGAAAATTCTTAGACTCGTTTCATAAATATTATATGAGAAAAATACTCATTCCATATCCTCTTTATACCCCACGTTGTTGTTTGTGTACGTACAATATTCTTCTCTTTGGAACACGTAAAACATTCTTACTGATAGAGGGGTCTACTGGCTTCGCGTCATATTTAACAAATTTGTTGAATAAAGCATATGTTCTTAACAACTCTTTGGGATCATTTTGAAACAAGAGAATAACACCAGTTGTGTATGACTACTGAATTTTACCTGACTTCCTCTTGGTTATGAATTTCACAGCGATTGACCGTCAGTTAGAAAAGAACAGATACTTAACACCGTTTCGGAAGGTAAAACAGAGTGGTTAAGCGGAAGAGTCGACTTTCCTCAGGTTTCGGATCGCTTGGCGAAGCAGTTGTATCTTTATCACGAAGTCAGTGTGAATGTGATAAACCAAAGCATGTTTTATCATCCTGACTTAATATATAAAACAGTTCATGCGATACAACCCACGTACGTAAATGCTTTGGCGACTTGCTTACTAGGACTAGTGATGAGTGGTTTGCGTCATTCGTCGATATCGGAACACAAACAACAACGCCTGATCCACCTTGAAAAAAACATTTTGCTTTCTTTAAATAATGTTTTGTACATTTTTTCAAACACCATGATATTTTTTATTTAAATAACAACATTCAGTTTAAATTAATGTTTTTAACTCTTTTGAGGTGAAACAATGCGACGGTTTGTGTCTCGAGCTCTCTTCCACGCCGTTCCAAAAAATAAGGTATTTATTTCAACTTCTTCACGACTACTGATAGAAGACAAAAGAAGAAAGTTCAAACCAAGAACCGACCGTTGTGATTTGCATAAACCAGACTTTTTCATCCTCAATTTTCAGACTTGTAAGATCCACTAACATAAAAACTGCAAACATTCAAACACACAATACCAAGTCCAAACACAAGAGGTTTCGCGTACCTGGGAAGTTAAAAAATTCCAGGTGTGCATTGGGATATTTTCTAACAAGAAATTCGAAGTACTAATATATTAGTGAGAGACTTTCAAGCTGATGGGGATGGGGTGGTTGAGATGAATATCGATTTCAGAGAGTTGGTTATATAATTGCTACCTGAGTGGGGTGCTGATTCGAGTTAGTAATTCGAAGGTGGATACGAGACTGCAAACTTAATTATTTATTTCTTGGTGTTTAACGACACTTTCGACAGCCAGGTCACCTCGTATCGGACAGTTTTACGGGTAAAGGAAGCCGGAGTACTCGGAGAGAACGATCGAGCAACACCGAGCAACTGTCAGACTCCCCAAAGTACTAACTGTACAAAGCAGGGTTAGTATTGGTTGAAGACAAGTGTACCATCAACGTACAGAACGCCTTAATACACAACAACACCGTTCCTTCCACGTGGTCAATTTGATTAAGTGTCTTGCCCTAGGACACAACGGGGTTGTCGCAGGTGGGATTCGAAGCGAGGACCTCTCGGTTTCAGCCTGCATCTCTACCTACTGAGATACCGCGCTCCCGAGACGGCAAAATACGTTCATATGGCACTCCCATTTCGGCTGTATTAGATGTACATTTGGTTCATTATATAGGCATAATTCCGACTATTACCTCCGACATAACCAGCCCCAACCCCTGGTTGAGAAAAGAGGACAGCGTCTTATTCTCCCATGTGATGACAATGATAGGAGGGTTCCAGAGTGGTTGAGGATTGCAGTGGCCCAGGTTGGGTAATTCTCATTTAGAACATTGTTCGATATATTACCTTTGACCCTCAGAAAAAGATAGACAGCTGGCCGCATAGACAGCGGCCTAGACAGCTGGCCCCATAGATAGCTGGCCGCATAGCCAGCTGGCCGCATAGACAGCTGGTCACATAGACAGCTGGCCGCATAGACAGCGGCCTAGACAGCAGGCCGCATAGACAGCTGGCCGCATCAGATTCGGTTTGATCATTCGGAAGCCACAAAAATGAACGCCACGTCGGGGCATGGATTAGTCGCTAAGCAGGCAGTCTGTTATAATTTCTATCTTTATTTTATCATTGTACTCTTTATGAATAATTCCTTATTTTTCTAATCAGTTTCCCATGCATTATCCGTTTGATACCGGATATTATCATATGACTCGTCCGTCCGTTTTGTTCACTTTAAAACATTTAATATTTTGTTTTCACATTAATCAGTGATAAATAAAGCCTTCCGTCGATTTCATTGGTGAATTTCAAAACTAGACAATTTGATTGGCTGAACAAAATACAACTGGGCCACATTTTCATAATTTGCATAATTAGAGTTGGGAGCTTTCATTTGTCAATTTCAAAACTGGACAATTTGATTGGCTAAACAAAATACAACTGGGTCACATTTGCATAATTTCAGTAGGGAGAATTCACGTTATCTGTCCTCTTTAGGGTGGGTTATATTGTATTAATATTTTACCTACAAGAAAAATGCCATTCATTTTCTTTTATATTTTCACTTTTTGCTTCCTAAACATAGGTTATGACCCCTCATTGGAACGAGCTCGACGAGCTCTTCCAATGAGGGGTCATAACCTATGTTTTGGAAGCAAAAAATGATAATTTTTAGTTATACGAGGATGTTTTTTTCCAAGTGCAGTCTGCAACTCAAGTTAGGTGGTGGGTTAAAAAGTCATACTTAGTGGCTAATTTGTGCGCATGTGTGTCATATGATAAATAGAATATGACATGAGAGTTTTTCTCATATAATATTTATGAAACTCTTCCGAATTTTCCGTTTGGGCTCGTCAGAGGCTCGCCAAAACGGAAAATTCTTAGACTCGTTTCATAAATATTATATGAGAAAAACACTCAATCCATATCCTCTATTTACTCTTTTTATTACGACCTTTCATGTTTGATGCAGCCAGTTTATCGACAGCTCTAGGATGACGTGGCTGCACTGGTCAGTCGATCATTGGTATGCATCGCCCTGGTCGAGTATGCTCTTCATGTAGTCTCGATTTGTCAAGTGGACCGGGACATTACTCGTTGGATGGGCTCGGAGTAATGGTGAGAATCATAAACTGAATTGCAATACAAACATACCATGGAAGCAAAGCAAAATAAATAAGTGAAACAAGGCTGAGATTTATTTTCAGATATCTCAGATTCGAAAATTATTACAACATCGAACAAATGGCCAATATTTGTAACAATATATGCAAGTAACGAAGGTTAAAAAGCAACTGATATGAACCCCATTTGCCTTAAAAACTTCTAAAGGAACTGATGTCGCTGGAAAGAATGTAAAAAAAGATTGGGACGGGGGCAATACTATTTGAATGTACTGGGGAGGCCCAAGCATTACAGTTATTAAATACTGTCAAACTAGCAGATGTGGAGGTCAATGCTTTTCCACACAGGACACTTAACAAGACTTCGAAGAGGTGTAGTTAAAACTAGAAAGTTATATGGCATTGATATACTCGAAATTAAAAATGAATTAAAACCACAGTGTGTAACCAACTTCAAAAGTATTGAAGTTAAAAGGGCAAACTAATAAAAAACACATCCTTATATTCTCTCATGCGATTGTTCTCAACCACCAAAATCTATCTGGATCAACAACATCAGGAATCATGTACCAATCATACAAAGTGTGTAAACTGTCAGGTAGACCACGTGTTATCACCCAATAATTCTCCTGCCTGGAAAAAACTATGCAGAAAGTAAAATGTGGAAAGAAAATAGGTTTCAAAGAGGACAGAAAAATCGTAACATCAATGCCTGGTATAAATACATCGTCGCCATCATATGCCAAAACAACACTATCGCAAAAAATACCAGCACTATCGGACGTCAGTAGTCAATAGAAAGCCAGACACAATACACATGGATCAAAGGAACAATTCCTGTCTTAGTACAGGCTCTTACATTAAAACATACTGAACCAAAATCAATGCAATCAAAATCAACTGTTCAGGCAACAACCAAGAAATAATGACTACCGAATAAATACAAGGCTATAGAATATATCTAAATTTGAGCAAAACACTGAACCAGAAAAGCGAAACCTGCCAAACAAGCCGAAACCGGACCAAAACCAAGCACAACAACATCAAACTCTGAGTCCGAATCAGAGACGGAAACAATAAAGAGATCAGACAAAACAGAGAAAAACAAACGGAAACTGGATGGATTTAATTGAAATTGCAGGGCTGTTATTTATCCAACGAAGCACAGCCAACAACGATTCACTCCATACCAAGAGGAAGGTGTCTGTTGCCTTTTTCCGTACCAAGTCGCCCGTTAACCCTACACCCGTGGCTTCCAATCGCTTTCAGCATGTGCGTATCTCGCATTTTGAATTCAGTATCGTCAGTAACGTGTTAAGCGTGGCCAATGTACTGGGAGCAGCCAGTCATGTTTTCAGTGTTTATTCATACTATTTGAAACTGCAGAAGACGCGCTTGTACCCAGTGGGAACCCACGCGTGTACGTAGAATCTTTTTTCTTATCCGATATAAAAATGTGGTATTCCTGTTGAAAAAGCGATGGCATGTCACTTCAGGTATTCATCTTGGACTATGAAAAATAATACAGCGATATGGGTTGAAATTGATGGTGCGGGTGTGCTCACAAAATATAATAGAAGGGTTTAGTTGGACGTTGATTACGTAATATCTGCAGTATCTGACGTTGGATTTTAAATTTTTTAGCTCAGTATTTGGGACCACCGGTACAATTATGTATAGAATTTAAACCTCGTTCTGTGCAATTTAACTTTCACCTTTTCAGTCCGTTGGTGGGAATTTCGTCGTAACGTTAAATGTAGAGTGACAATGTGCATTTAAATATGACGAGACATCACTTCAATTATTCCTCCAGAATTTTGTAAAATATTATCAGGGTACCAGTTGCAGTTTTAGCTGGAAGTGTGGGAGGTGATGTAAAAACATAAAGTGACCTAAAAACGTCTAAAAATTACGTTAATTAAAAAAAAGACAGCTATAATTTTATTAGTCGAGCTATACAGCATACTAAAATTCCATGTGTATAGGACAACGTGTAATTTTTCGACATCTCAAATGTCAACCACATGCGCATTTCTTGTCGTCGGGAACCTGATTGCATGTTTAGATATGGTTTTTGATTGGGTGTACATTTTCTAAATTCCAGAAGTTTATGAAAAAGACGTCATATTGAAGCTATTTTGGATAAAGGTCGACATTTGAAAATCTGTCAATTCCAGTTTCTGGAATCGTCATGCATATAATAGTGTGTGGAATTTCGTAGCTGTGCATATAATTTATGTGCAGCAGTGCATTTGAGAAAATGAGCGTTTCTCTGAAAAATGAAGGTAATGAGGCGTAAAATGAAATGACATAAAAGCGTCAAAAATACGTTAAATGAAAAAATCCCAAAACACATATATTTTTATTTTTGGAGCCCTACAACATACTAAAATGTCATGAAAATCGGAAGAGATTTAATTTTTTGTGACGTTTACACCAATTGCCACCCGAAAATTTGACCAAACTATTTGAGAATTTCGTAGGTTGATACCTCATTTTTGGATATGTTTTTGTCAGACATAGAATTTCCAAAAGTCGAAAAACGCGTAAATGGATAATTGGTTTGGATAAAGGGCGAAAATTTAAAATCCTGCTCATCATTTTCCAGGTCTGATTATGTGTCACATTTCATGAGTGTAGGCTGAAAATTGTGGCTTAGATTTGTCTGAGGAAGAAAAATAAAAAATAGGTCAACGATCGCTATAAGTCACCAACTTCGTTACAACCATGGAGCTGTAAAGGGCAAAACAGCTGATGACGGACCTGCCACTTATCTGCATTCCGATTCTGGTTCGGAATCTTCTCCTGTGCTTAAATTAAATTCAGAAATGGGCCACGGAAAATGCTTTCATGTTCTCGAAAACAAAAACAAATTGTGTACATTTCTGGAAACTTCGGAAACATCACCTTGATCCGGAGTTGAAGATAGATGGGAGTACTATTGAAGTTGTTAAGGAAGTGAAAATTCTTAGGTTATTGTTACTCCATCTGTATAGATCCCTTATTAGATCTATCTTAGATTACCGTTGTATGGTTTACGGTTCTGCAAGAAAGTCATATCGCAAACCTCTTGATGCCTTTCATAATAATGGCAATAGAATCAGTCTTGGTGCTTTAAGATCCTCACCCATAGATTCGAAGCTTGTTGAAGCAGAGGAGCCTTCTCTTGAGAAGCGCCGAATTATCTATCTCTCCAATATGTATATAAACGTTTGGCTAATCCATCAAAACCTGCTTATAATTGTGTGTCAGACCCTCAAAATGTTGAATTTTGTAACCGATACCTAAAACTTATTCCTCCATTGGGAATTAGAATTAAACCCCACCTGGAGTCGGCCGAAATTGATTCTCATTCTGTAAAACACCCGTAAATCACATATTTCTCCTTGGCATCTTAAAAAACCTACAGCTATTTTGGACCTTGCTTCTGCCAAAAATCCGAAACAAATTCCTTAGAGTTTAAACAGCAATATGCTGAAATGAAGTCCAAGTATTTATATTTATTATTTATTAGGGTTTAACGACACTTTAATAGCCAATGTCATATCGTGTCGGTGACAGATTTACGGGTGGAGGAAGTCGGAGTATCCGAAGAGAACCACCGAGCAACGACGAGCAGCTGCCAACTCCCCAACATCGTAACTCCGCACGACAGCACAGGCAGGCTTAGATTGGTTGAAGACATGCGCATCATCGACGTGCAGTACGCCTCAGTACACGGCGTCATCGTCCCTCCGTGTGGGCAATCGTGGTTAAGTGCCTTGCTCAAGGACACAACGCGGGAATCCGAATCGATCACCCATCCAAGGACTAACCGGGCTCGACGTTGCTTAACTTCTGTGATCTGACAAGAACCGGTTACCGCAACGCCACCGCGCCTAGTACACATAAAATGATGTATACAGGTGGATCAAAAGATGGTGATAAAGTATTATCTGCCGTGATTGCTGGTGATCAGAGATCACCTCATACAGAATTAAAGACAAAAGTTCTGTTTTTCACAGCTGAAGTTAAAGCTTTGCAACTTACGCTTGAACACATCAAGAACGTACAGGAAAGGAAGTCGATTATATTTTCTGACTCTCTTTCCTCTTTGCTTACTTCAGTCAACCCAAGGTTGGAGAACCTTTTCATTTTGGAACTTCGCGAGAAGTTGAATACTCTAATGTCTGACCAATGTGATATCGTGTTGTGCTGGTTACCTGGACGTATAGGCATCTGCGGTAACACCACAGCAGACAGTGTAGCAAAACAGCCTTTAAACAAACCTCTCACTGATGTTTACATCCCATTCAGTGAATTCAAACCACATATCAGTAACTACATCAAATCTGTATGACAGGCGGATTGGGATGGAGCGACAAAAAAAAAAAACCCAAAACAAGCCCCATCGATTCTGACCAAATATTTCTGATCACTACCCACCCAGTAACCTTTGTAGCATGGATCATGCAGTTTTGATCGATGTCACTTTGGTCATACACGACTTACACATTCCTTTTTGTTAGAGGGTAATATGCGACCAGAATGTGTTCCTTGCCAGCAAGTGTTGTCAGTGGATCGCATTCTCTTACATTGCTCTGATTTTAATCTTGTTAAAGTGCGGTACTTCACTGTAGGATCTCTAAGAGTTTTGTTTAATTATACAAGCCTGCACAAAATTCTGCCGTTTGTGAAAGTAATCAACCTTTTTCATGAATTTTAAAATTGTTTTTATACTTTTAATCTGGATTCTTCAAGTTTCAATTCATCAGGTTGATTTATAAGTAATTCTCACAACATATTGTTGTCCAAATCACTCCTGTCTGACATCTCTACTGTAATTATTTTCTAGTTTTATTCATCTACGGTAATTATTTTCTATTTTTATTCAGTCTTTTTACTTTGTTCTTGACAGTTACAAATTTTATTTTCCACCATTGTCTCGCCACGATTATAGCCTTGGCTGCTGATGTGGCTTTAAGCACCAATAAATAAATAAATTCTGGTCCGTACACAACAATTGATCTTACAATTGCATGCCCTTCTATCTTCATCGATTTGTCTTGGAAGGTCGAAGAGGACTTAGAGTGATTGCTTTTCATTTGTGATAGAGAGTGTGGTTCAGGTGGACGATGAGAGGGTGCCTCAGTGGAACTTTAAATAGGCAATCTGGGATACTTTCTCAATACTTAGTTCTGAACGACTGACATGGGAGAAATTTGTAGAAAGTGTTGATCAAATAAAAGGAGAACATTGCTAACACAGCCATTCCAGAAATTTCGACAAATCCAACGTTTTACGAACTACAGATGATTAAGACAAACTACTTGTGAACCAGAAAAAGAGCAAACCTTTCTGGAAAATTATATTTCCAAATTTAACTAACATACCCCCATCAATAAAATTTGAAAAATAATTTTAAAAAAAATAAAAGTAAAGAAACAAAGTCAAATAACAACACACTAATTACTTGAAAAAAAAACCGAAATATCAAACAAATTGTCCTTTTTCTAAACATTCGTCGTCTGAAAAGTGTAATCCAGAATTAAACAGGAAAAACAAAAGATCAAATTCATCTCTAACAATTCAGAGGATTACAATGAACCATTCGCTATAGAAGAATTAAATAATAACTCTTTGCATAATACACAGCCTATAAAATACACTAGCAACTTTTAAAGCACTTACCACAAACTTCACAAGATCTTTTGCTATAAATTTTCTGGGAAAATGGGAGACAGATCTGTTTCCACCTTCCTGGGGAAAAGCAACAATAATTCCTATTCCAAAGCCCGATAAAGATACGACAATCCAAGTAATTACAGGCTTTTTGTAAGAACAAGTTATCTGTGCAAAACCATGGGAAGAATAATCAGTGACAGTGGTCACCATCTTCCTTGATCTGAAGAAAGCATAATATACAACGTGGAAGTATGGGATTTCATAATTTTGTTAACATGGGCTCGAGAAACGTATGCGTCTTCTTGCATAAATTGTTTTAAAGGATCATCACTTTCAATTTCCTTTTTTTACATTATCTTATCCACACGACCAAGAATTGGGGGTTCATCAAGGTAGTATTCTATCTGTTACCCATTTTGCTGTTAAAATCAAAGACATAATCAATACAACTGGAAATATGACAGATGTTTCGTTGTATATCGATGACATTTAGTATTCTTTTGCAGTAGAAATATGGATGCTATCGAGCCCAATCTTCAACTGTGATTCAATAGAATTCAGAAATGGTCTACAGAAAACGGTTTCAAGTTTCTGAAGACCAAAACGAATTGTGTTTCGTCATAAGCTCCGAGTGCACCACCTTGATTCGGTCTTGAAAATAGGTTGGGGTACCATTAATGTTGCTAAAGAAGCGACATTTGTGTGTTTAAAAAGCTTGACACAGAAAGTGAACTTCACTTCTCATATAAAACAACTAAAATTAGATGTAAAAGGGCACTGGACCTTTCGAGGGACATTTTTTTAAAAACGTGCGAGACGCTCATGGATCCCTCGTTATGAGCTTAGCAAATAAACAGAAGAGCATAATATGGCTTAAATCAATGGGATTCATTTGTTTATTCCGTAGTTGGAAATAACAGGAAGCTGGGAAACCCAATATCAACTTCTATTATACACAGGTAACAACGGTGAAACAGTTTATAACTTTCGTGTTGTTTAACAATAATAGTAACTTCCTGCCCGTTACAGTTGTTAACGGCCATATCGTCGCTTTGTGTGATTTGAAATGTACTAGTCGGTGTTGGTTGTCATATTGATAGCCATGCACACGTTTCTCTTTGAGAAAAACTTTCTTGGAACGCCTCCATCAAATCATTCCAGCTAGGGAGGCCTGATAGAAGGGGATCCGGAGTGTCATCCATAAGCACAAATTCGAAAATGTTAATTCAAAGTCGTTCTTTTACAATACAGAAGGTACCAACCGATGTAGTTAGTCCCAGAACAACAACCCAGTTTACGACAGACGCTATATTTTCTTTAATGGGTACAACTTGACAAACTTAGTAGTATAGCAGTTTTTCACACTGGCTGCAAAAACGATCGGCCCAAAACCTAACGCCAGAATCTATACAGCTATTGGAGAATACTTTGTACTAAACTATAACATACGCCCCGGAAAATACAGTTTGTTCCCAAAGATAAAACATTTCTTTCAGTTTTCGTGCAAGAATTAATACTCATTGGAAACGAATGTTGAAACAATTTGAAATTTGTTTTCATGATTCGATGCAGTAGGCAGCAAACTGAACCAGCAATGCAGAACTGGCTTTATGAAACAGTTACAATATGTAAGTAGACATTAACGCTTGCTGTTGGTCTAAGCCTAAAAACTTTCGAGTAACAGAATTTGTACATTTCAATTCATCCACAGTGAAGCATGTGGCTGAAAACTCTAATAGTGTTACACAATTTGCGGCACCATGCCAATGGTGCAGTACAAAGATAACTGACGCAAGCCAACTAGAAAGACAATGGGGGGGGGGGGGGGGGGGGGGGTTACCTGGCATCCATCTCTGATTATGGTCATTCAATTTGGGTTTTCGCTATTAACGAATAAATTAAACTCCGAAGTGTATTTTCATCTTATCTTAGAAGCATTCACTGACGGGTTTTGAGTCAAATGTTACCTCTGGAAGTAGCAATATGTGTCTCCTGGTGGTGAACACCAATTGTCCGCGCTGTTTCAGCATATACACCGATCAGATTTTTATTATTCCAACATTTAACCGTATCGATGCGTTTAGTTAACATGCGGATCAATAGTCTGGACTAGGCACAGAAATGGGAGACAATCCCCTACATTTCAAGTGCGTCATTATTTTCTGCAACTATTTTTGCACTGTTCATTGATAGCGTGGATTTAAATTCGCGTACTCCACAAGCGAACAATCTATCGACCGCGTGAAATGTTCTACACCGTTATAACGTACTCGTAAGTAATGATACAACAATGGGCGCCTAATTGGCAGAATATACCGTCAGCTTTGTTTGAACAGACCTATAACTTGACATTTCGCGGATTGAGATGCCTCACTTTTTCTTGACTGGTAGAATGCTAAATTAGTTTTGGTTGCCAACATCTGTTAACATGTCTTTGTGTTGTTACAAATCACGTGTCTGCCTCTAGACACTCTAGGCACTCTCCTATAAATAATATGAAACACGTACCCCAAACTAAAACGCAATGTTATTCCACTGCAGAGTCAATTCCAAGTATGGGATTCAAGTAGACAACCAGCTAACTGTTGTCCTGAGCATTTGGAGACATCACGACAGTAATTGTGCTGAACCTGTTTGTTTAACCGTAGTATTGCAGCACAGAGAAAGCATTGTACCTTTATAGCATTTGCGACAGCAGCCGGTACCTCGGGGGCATGTATTAGGTTATTGTCGTGACGAAACGTAGTCTCCATTTGCATGTACAGCGCCAATTAAAGCGATGGGTGTTTTCGTCGTTCACTTTGTTGAGTGGCTATGGTGGAGTCTTCAGGAACGGATGGTCTCCGTGCATAGCACATGGATGCAAAATTATTGGTCAAATGTTACCAGAACGGGTGTTCTTTTTCAGTTAGAAAGTATGGGTGCACTGTGCAGATTATGCTGCTCGACTTCCAAAATCTTGTGTTGCAGGATCATTTTAAAAATACAAAATGGATGGCCCACAAACAGAATTGACAACGAAAACATGCATTCCCGAAGCCAACGACCTTACTCTATCATTACGACTTTACGATGATTGTGACGTTACAATGTGCCTTTCAACACGAGTTAGTATGACAGCCACGTGCCCCCCTTCAAGCATGGCATATAGAGTCAAATCCTGGGTCACGTGGGAGTGTGCAAAAAACGAAGGATGGCCGGGCATTTAGTATGGGCGCAGGTCTTTAATCACATAACCCCGAAACTTTGGTCCCAAGTTGCGAAGTCCCACAACATGTCTCTGCTCGCCAACAGGGGAGTGTGTGTCGGGGGTATCTCACTCCTAATAACCCTCAAAAGTTCTATAGTTGGAAATTCGAAGGATAAATTCCAGAAGTTGGAAATTCAAAAATATCAGTTTCCTTCGTTTTCAACTTTTCTGAAATTTCCGATCAGTCTGTTTGAATTTTCAACCCGCGATCACTGTTTTTTTCCGACTGCGAAAATCGGTTGCGGTTACCGGCTTTAGTTATTCGCTGTTCTCCAACTCCGGATTCCGTTCCATTTTGGGATTCCAACAGTTGTATTGACTAACGACTGAAGTTCGAATGAGTTGCTGGAGCTGTCAAAGTTTGAACAAAAAAAAAATCGATCATATTCTCCGTCTCTACCAATCAGAATCCAAATTTCGAAATTCCAACTCGAATCTGTCGTCCGATTTTTAGAATTCATCGTTTAGTTTCCTTGGGTTTAAACATATTTTATTTGCCATAAATTTGCAAAAAGGATTGGAGTACAAGTTTTTCAGCTTATGTTAACTCCTCTCCATAAATACGATAGAATAGAAAATCTATGTACACATGGATACAGCTAAAAGATATTCAAATTAATTTACAACTGAATAGAGATTTACACAGTTTACGTTAGAAATATATATTGTTGAAACAGGTAGCCAAGTAGTACAGACAGGACTTAAAAATACATAGGGCTGGACACTGACGCTGTTGGCTTTCTCTGTGAAAGCCCTTGGATGCCTAGTGCTAAGATGAGGGCTGTCGGACGTTTATAATACGTTTCGTTTTCTGCAGGAGAGAGACTAGACCGAGAACGTATCAACTCACTTGAAGCGGTCACTAGCTAGAATGAACGCTTGGGCTTTTAAAAAAGATATATTCGTTTTCCTTTGTTGCCAGTATGGGTTTGCCGTAGCGGACATCGGTTTCGGATGATATATCAAAATCATTAAGAAAGTCGAGTAGTGTTTTCCTGGGTGCAGAGTATCGAGGACAGACCAGAAGAGAGTGGTGAGCATTTTCACAGGAATTACCACACATACACTGAGTTTCCTTACAATGACCAGGTTGCACAAAGACAAAAGACTGACAGCTATTCAGCCAATACGTACTCCTTGCAGATGACAGGCAATCAGTCTGTAGTCATTATGCAGCATGGTCAGTGCAAGGGAAAACTCATGGGCCTACCTTGAGAACTGCATTTTTCTTGTGGATAAAATTACTAGATGTAAGCCAGAAGGTGTCCTCAGAATCCATATCAGGCATTCAAAAATTAAAAAGGCCCCTGGACCACTCCATCACATCACTTGAACTCTCCCCCGGAACAGCAGTGTGACCCTCGGGACATGCCTACGGCACGCTGCACAGTGACCCCTGTTAGAAATCTAACTTATCACCCTGAAACCCCTATGGCTACGCCCATAGTGCCACTGACACTCTAAAGTTTTGTTTCCCATGCCACGTATCAACGTAAGCTAACTTTACCTTGCTCTTTCGACAGTCCAGATAGCCATACTTCCCACACATGATTGCAGAAATAACCCTGCAAGTATATATAGTGCAGTGCGATATCCAAAATCTTCAAACAGTACTTCCATAACTAAACTTGATACAGCATGACCAATGCCAGTAGCCACTGTTAATATGATGGTAAATAGTTTTCTTCTCTTTTCGGCGACAAATAAATGCAATGGGGCGACGTAGGCACCAAGACAAAGCAATGAGGCACTGGAACCTGGAAAAATAATCTAGGTGATAAACCTACATCACAAACCAACAACAATGGCTGCCCTTCACAATACTATTTACTTTTTCCCCAAATGTCTGTTTTGCAATCACGTTAATGAATTAGGGTGAATGTGCAATGGTATATTTAGTTATTCAAATAACAGTGGCGAATCCAAGTCATTCCTTCCACACGCACAGTGACTGTCTTGTTTAAACAACGTTGTGAGGACTTCTATTTTTCTCTTATTCTCGGTGACAAATGATAAACAAGCCCCCACAGAATCAAGAAGGCAACCCATAACCCATTGTTGTCTTTGTGAGGACATTCAGAAAAACAATGTGGGGGCGCTGACGCTATTATGGTACTCACAAAGCCGGGAAGACATATCAATATATGAATTATTTCCCATTAGAAATTATAATGGGAATTAATTCATATCATGAATGATTCCCGGCTAAACATAAGCAGGCAGAAGAGTTTCTCTTGCACACAGTACATGTATCTGTATATTTTTTTAAAATTTATTTTGCATTTATTGTTGCTAAATAAATGACAAAAAATACACTAGTACAGAACATCATTTCCAAAGTATTGAATCGTCCAATGTAGATGCCGAATTTGTGCTTAGTGTCTGTTATTCTAATTATTACCAATTATTTGGAGACTAAAATAGTAGTGATTTCCTAATTTTTTACCCCACAAGGAGAGCAGCTGACACTTCAAAACAAATTTCACTAAAAACTAAAAAAAAATTGTTTTTTGTCTTCAAAACATAGCTTATGGCCTCCCATTGGAATGAGCTCAGTGAGCGCGTTCCAATGGGGGTCATAAGCTATGTTTTGGAAACAAAGAATGAAAACATAAAAAAAATCTGAATGGCGTTTTTTGTGAAGACCACTGGCCGGTTTTGGTCGTTACATTGCAAGTAATAGCAAATTGTGTGCTTGTTCAGAAATATTATTTTTTCACCACATACATGTACATGCATTGAAAATTGCTAGCAGTAATTTTCAAGACCTGATGAAAGAATTATATTTTGTGCACAGCATAACAACCCCTCTCTCCACCACTAGCCCCCACCAAATTGAAATAAATTACAGATTGTGCGCTTGTTCAAAAATATTGCTGGAGGACTGTTTGACCAGATGACGGTTTGGGTGTATTCAATATCCAATGGAGAATTTCACGATTCACGGATCAACTTTACATTTCGATGTCAAAATCATCACTGTCAGAATCACTAATAGGTAAGATTCGTCGCCGCTTTATAGCATTACTATTGTTTGTATCATGTTTGAAATCATTCCCATAAAAATTAAATGTGCATCCCGTCATAGTACAATTTCCGCTGAAAATAGAGTCCATCTGATTCTGCATGTTTGATTTGGCTACATTTGTTGTAACATGAGACCGACTTTGTGCTAAGTCCATGGCCTTCTGATATTGATTATTATCACCAGTGTTAGTAATTCCGGATAGTGGAGCGAGAGGCAATGGCTTTGAAACACAAGGAACTGCGCAATCAGTTAACGGCCTTGAATTACATGACATCAGTGCGTTAGAGATAACTCTCTGTTGTTTTTCATTTAACCGACTGTAACTATTCGCGCTTGCCACGTTCTAGTGGCCACTTATTTGAATCGTGCAGTTTGCTGGTAATCCCATGTCATTACATTTTTGCATCAGGTGTTTACGTATGCTATGGTTGGTGATCTTTCGTGCACTGTCAATGTTGTCACAGTTCAATCGCATTTTCTTCACTAACGTGTAGATGTGATTTACACCCATTGGAGAATTTTTGAACCATAAGGCATTTGGCTCACCATCTCGCATGTGATTGATCGCTAAAAAGAATGGTGCATCGTCACGATCCATAGACTTCGGCCTGTGTTCCCGATAGATTCCATATGCCATTACAGGACACCGTTCGGGATTCTTCTTGTTCCACGCTCGCGGTTTGAATTTTCGAATGTCAGATGGATTCGTACCCGTTCTTGTTTTTGTCTGCCTCTCACGTTTATGCTCCAAATATTTATCATCATCCTCATCTACCGACAAAACTATATCACCCCATTCCAGGTTCCATTGCTCCCCCACCCCGCATGCCGAGAACAAGTGAGAATGACAAGTGCAATAAATTTATAATTTGTTTCCCAGATTGTGTACCAAGCAGGCAGTGCACATTTAAAAAGATTCTCAATGTCCTCATCAGTTAATTCCTCACTTTCATTCGGTTTATTCCCATGACCGGTTGATTTCAACTGCTTCATTTCAGCAACCAAAGCCTTGTTTGAGTGTGGGAACAGCGGGTTTCGGTTCATTGTATGAGGGTATCCACAGAATTTAAGGTGCCTCTCCACACTAGACATGAAACCCCGAATAGCTGAAGTCTCATAATTACTACCATCAGCTTTCTTAACAACCATCAAGAAATTCCCAAAGTGCAGATCCAAGTCACTTAGGGGCATGAGTTCAGGAAGAAGGGTAATATTTTGTTCCTCCAAATAAAGTATAAATAACCTCATATCACTGTCCGTTTTGCATTTATTATTGGCATTCTCTTGATTTAGAATTGAATTGTTTATTGTGACCTGATCAACAGTACGAAAACGATTTTTGTTAACAGCCGTGCCATTGTCTGCACTATGAAAGTTACTTTCGGTTTGAGCTGTCAAACTACGGTCGTTCTGATGCTTTTCACTTATCGTGGATTCTTCAAAAATCAGTTGCTGGAGAAGTAGTTGTTTTGATAGCGGTATCCTCAGTTAGCAAGTCGTCAAATTCTGTGACCAGAAAAAATTGTGTTAAGTCGTCAATTTCTGACCGTTTTGCCATTTTTGCGAAGAGCAGATGACACGGTCAGTTCGAAACACGCGCCAGCGATAAACAAAAACAAAAACTGTTCCGGTGGGGGCGTGGCTTATATACGTCAGTCGTTCCAAAGTTACTACTGAAGTGACATAATTCACTCGTGACATTACCACTTTTTAATCAACATTAAATTCAATGCAAAACGTACTGGGGAATGTAATAAACCAACATATTCATACCAATTATTACACACAAAACCATTTCATCCACCACATATATTTAAAGGAATAATCAAGTCTCAGCTCATCCATTTACACATCAACTCTCGTGATAAGGTAAATTACAATGAGGCTGGTTCCGCTCTACGCGACACCTTGAGATCTAGAGGGTATTCTGTACGGTTTTTGCGTTGCCTTAAACCTTAGATTTTGAAAATATTGGGACTTCCTGCAGAAATTAATGATTTCGTCTATGAAAAGTGAACCCAACAGACAGTTGTTGAATTGTGAAAAGCTTCGTTGTAGATTGTTTTATGTTTTATAGTTTTATATCTCATTAGTGCTCAACGAAAAATCATTACCAGATCCGTAACTCCCTCCTCTGTGATTCATCCATTGTCATTTACCGAATCACTTGTAAAGCCTGTAAGAAACAGTATGTGGGCCAAACGTACATTCCACGTCGAGTTCGCGCGACTACACACAAGATATAAAACATAATTCTGAAGTCACGGTAGAAAAACATTTTACCTTCCTAGCCATTTGTTAGACGATTTTGAAATTCACCCGATACAGCAACCACCAATTGAAGGTATATTACATGAAACAGATGAATTTAGGAGAAACGGGAAGCTTCACCTCCTCTCGTCATTTTGTATGAACATATCAGAAGGAGAACGCGAAAGGAGGCCCATAATTCCATTCACTTTAACATACAACAGGACGAATGTCGAAGCAACAAAGAAATGAAAGATGAATTCAATTTAACCCACTCTCATTTAAACGAACCTCTGAATCGTGACCTATCATCGATTATAAGGAAAACAAAGCTTGCGTAACAATCTCACAGTAAGGACGAAACTGAACCTCATCACTGAATAACATCAATTATTGTTAAACAGTTAAACCAGTTCCTATACACAAAACTTAGTTTAAAGGAAATTTGTGTTTATTTATCTAATGTTTGAAACTCATTAGCGCTCGGTATATATATGTTTTATAAAACAATATCTCGGCGGACAATTACCAAGAAAAAGAAAACATTGCAGTTGGAAATTTATGTGCCAGTGCGTATGTTATACCTTAGACACATCCTCACCTTCGCAATACCACACACGCGGTCATGCACTCCGAAACACACACCTTCACACCCCACAGATCCATGCAGCACCACCACTCCTCCCCCCCCCCCCGCCACCCGCATTCGAAAAACAAAACAAAATAAAATGGAACAAAAATAAATCCGACCATACCTATTGAATGCAATGGTGATGTCTTACGTGCATGTCTATGTGTAATGTAAAATGTTGTAGTCAAGAATCTCGATACCCAGTGACCCTGGTCAGTATTCAGGTCTAGGATACATCACCATTCAACTCTAGTTCGCCAGTCATTTTATCTCAACAATATGTGATATAGATGAACCTTCTCTTTTATCTTTCCGATAGGCTTTCCATTCTGATAACATATCAGGAACAAATGAACTCTGGCTTTTTCATACTAAATTTGAATATATATAACGAAGAGGCATTTGCGGTCGAGATTAAGAACGTTACTTTCTCGGAAGATAGCTGTTCGAAAAATAAGTCTCATATACTGTAACCGTATATATACCACCTTGCGCCGAAGATAGTTAATAAGGTGACAGAAGTACCTAGGGTTATATACACAGTGCGATAACTGAAGTGCACGACGTTTCGCATTAGTTCAATATTTTGATACTACTTGTGGTAGTTTCTTCGGCTTTATCTTCGGTTCGCAGATTTATCTTGCGGACATTGATGTCAAAGGGTTCTGATTGGGTAAACGTTTACTCTCTTTTGCATTTTTTTTAGTTCAGCTTACCAGTTGTGACTGTGGTTCTTCTCGTATCTTCTCAGATTGTCTTTCTTTTCGAAAACCTTTGCACAGGTTCCGTTTTTTAACTTTATTTAGAGGCTTCGCGTTTTCAGATGAACATATGGAGATTGATGAAGCAAAAGAAGATAAAAAAAAGAAAAAAGTCATATTATGTGTGTCCCCAGAATGAAAATAATATCTTGGGAAAGTGTATGTCCATTGCTTATTATAAGATTGCCTTGACGCAATTCCTCTATTGGGGCGTCAACCAAACGTTATCACCTCAGAAAACATGGTTTGTAAGAAAAATAAGCAAGATTAATCTTATCTGCATGTGAAAGTATCCTAGTTAGCTGTATATGAACATGTCAACAAGATAATTTGTTTGAAATAGCGCATCAATTGTTTAAGGGGATTCGTTTTTATCATCCTAGTCCCTCAACATAGTTATCTTACTCTATTCTTTCAGCAATGTGACAAAACCTCGTGGTTTTCATATAGACGGAACATTGTTGCTCTCTTCATCCAATTTTTCAGCTATTTCGTTCCGTAACATTTTATTGAACTTACCCCCAACGAGTAAGGAAACCTCTTAGTGTCATTGATAAATAACCCCGTCGAATAGCGACGAAACCATGTTTTTGATTTGTAGTGTGAAGATCATACTTTGGATGGGTGCAGGAAGACAGCTAGTGTGTAATTCTCTTACTCGAGGTCCTGTTTTCATTGATTATATTTCGCACGAGATGAATAATTGCATGTCTAGAAAACTTTCTTTCCTGAAGTCGAATAAAAAGTTGTGAGTCATTAATTGCTGCAGTTTTCATTTTACCCAGAACGATTCCACGAGAAAATAGTAAATTCATCACAGCTGAGGAACAGAAATTTCGGAGATCGACTGCCTTTCGAGACGAGTAGTGATGTGGCCACAATCTTCGGTGGATTAAGACTTCAATGAATATATTAGTAAAATAAATTACTTCTTCAGGGGAAAAGGAAGTAATAAAAAGCTATCAGAGAAGTTTCCTTTTAGGTAACTGGAAAAATGTATTCTTGCTGTTGTCCCTCACTTACATTATTATCAAAATTGACTTTCAATAAAGTTATCTCCCTTGATATTATTAAACGGACGAGGAAGATACAATTAAGAGGCGTGTAATTGTTGCTAAAAACATCTATAACATCAGCAGAAAAAAAAGTTCCCATTGGTTCTTTTTAATAAATGAAAATATCAAACAGCCCCCGGCGTTATCTTTTGTGTTCGTTTATTAAACGTTATGAAAGGAAAACTTGGCTTTTCCAGGGCAAGCTAATTATGATCAACTACCTCATAGTACATGTCCCCTTTGGCTCTTTGTTTTGAGAGTGTGTTTTTAATGTAATATGAATTTTTATTCTTCCCAGGAAGAACATTAGTAGTAGTGCTCGCACGTTTCAGGGAATATTTGTATGACCTCGGTGGATGACCTCGGAAGTGACGTCATGTCACGTGACCCAGTGGCGCCATGTTTTGTTGTCATGGTAACCCGCGTGAGCGGCCATGTTGTGACGTCATCTCCATAGTGATACGTGTTGTTAGTAAACATGCGCAGCGCGTGTTGTTAGGGTGATACGTGTTTCCGTCGTCCATTTTGTATACTGGAAGCCGCCATCTTGGTTTCTATGGTAGCACGTGATTGTTATGTTACCCAATTTTTCTGCAATGGGACGGTGTATATTTGAAGGGTATGTTCCTTTGTACATGAGTATTTTCTGGAACGACTTCCTTGGATAATTACCACAAACAACCCGACAACGTATTATTTCGAATTCTTCCAGAATTCTCTTCTTCTATCTATATTCGCAATAGTTTACGTCTATCCGGCCATGTTCCTTTATTCTAGAGTATACTCCAGTAGCGTAGAAGAGCCTATCAGTTGGAACAGCTTTACTTATTATTACTATATTTAGCTATTTCTGGCCTATTCTTGTTAGTTCTGACCCTATTCTAAGTACTCTTGTTGTTTCATTTATCTAGATCATTTTTATAATACGATGTACCCCAATAACTACCTTAGCTCCTAGATGGCTGTATGTTAAGAGAATGATTCAGTTTTGCCTTAGTACTGGGGTCTTTTACTAACGAAAGTGATGTTTTTTCACACTACCTCTTCTTGCTTAATCAGATTGCTTAATTCCCCATAATGCAGAGTTATCTCCCCTTATTACAACGAAGTCATATCCGATTCTCGTCACCTCTATATCCAATGGCCATATCCCATGGAATCCCTTATTGTGAAACGTCTCTGGTTTGGAATCCCTTTTTGTCGTATGGGGCCATGAGGGCTATGTAAAAGCCCTCAATGAGTCCTCATATATTATGCCTCATAGCCTCATTGAATTTTGAGGTTATGAGGTCCATTAAAAAACCCTCAATGAGGTATAATTTACTACGACTCTTAGCCTCATTTCAGTGTTTGAGGATACCTATGGCCTGGTATTTTATTATTCGAGGATACCTATCGGGCCTTTTGGAGAATCCCTTTTTTGTCGTATGTGGCCATGAGGGCTATGTAAAAGCCCTTAATGAGTCCTCATATATTATGCCTCATAGCCTCATTGAATTTTGAGGTTATGAGGTCCATTAAAAAACCCTCAATGAGGTATAATTTACTACGACTCTTAGCCTCATTTCAGTATTTGAGGATACCTATGGCTTGGTATTGTATTATTCGAGGATACCTATCGAGGATACCTTTTGGAGAATCCCTTTTATATCAAATGAGGATAAGAGTCGTAGTAAATTAGACCTCATTGAGGGGTTTTTAATACGACTCTTATCCTCATTTCAGAAAAAGGGATTCTACAAATGAGATTCCTAAAAAGGGATTCCACAAATGGGATTCCAAAAAAGGGATTCCACAAATGGGATTCCGTTTCCATCTTGTCGCCAAAGCTCCAAAGCCACTACTGGTCTATGGTCTATCTGTCCTATCATTAGGTTCTACAACAGTCTTGTTCCATTGCTGCCTTGTACCAGTACTGTTGACTAAACTACCATCCATTAGTATTGACTTGTATCACTACTTCCTAGCTATACCTATCTCAGTCGACTATAACATTGATCAAGGTTGAATCAGATTTCCCCTGTATACATATAAAGCGTTCCGTAATTTAGATTCCTAGCCGAGTCCGTAAAATATGGATTCCGTCTTTTTACATAAATTATCGAAAAATTCTACCCTCCATTATGAACTACAGGACGCTCAATCCGATACGATGTACCCCAATAACTACCTTAGCTCCTAGATGGCTGTATGTTAAGAGAATGATTCAGTTTTGCCTTAGTACTGGGGTCTTTTACTAACGAAAGTGATGTTTTTTCACACTACCTCTTCTTTCTTAGGTCAAAAAAGATGGGGGACCGACGGAAAGGGGGATCATATGGCTTAAAAAGTAATCGGAACACAACTGTGGTGACCTGAATACTTTTGAATGTGGGCAATGGGTCTATCTTTATATTATTTAGGTGGCCCTAAAAAGGGCCTTGGGCAGCAATTTACGATCACTGCCCAAATTTGGAATCGGCCGGGAAATGCATGGGGTTTTCTACTATCCTCTGCCGGTACTCTGGATAGGACTGGGTCCTGAAAACCCAGTCCCGCCACCCCCTCTGATTTCTTTCATTACAGAAAGGTGGTTGTAATAAAAGAAACGCATTTCCCTTATTACGGCCTGGTGGTTCATTTGAACCACCAGTTTGTAAATTTTCTCCTGTATTTCAACAGGTAGCGATTCCATATTGAAAAAGGTAGCCCGACGAACGCTTCCAGCGTGATTTTATAAACTCCTGACGGACGTCTAAGAAAGCCTTTGTTTACTTGCGAGTATCGAAGCAGAAATTTCTTTCGGTTCCAGACATTCGTGTTTCATCGTTGACACTAAATGTATTGACGTTTCATTATTTGGTAATGCTTTCTAATAAGTAATATACCAAAATAATCCTTAGACATTGCTTGCTTCATAAATATTACTAGGGTGTTACTTACCATATTTCTATGTTAGTTACACACAATTGTTTTGAACATTAAATGCATTGGAACTACTAATTGTCACTTCAACAGCTTTCAGGCATTTCTCGTGTACAACCTGTTATACTTTCTTGTAATGATATGGACGCGCTGTCATAGTAAAAGATTTTACTATACAATATTCACACACAAAGCCAAAAATTATTGTATACGTGAAGCATTTGCAACAGAGGGGAAAACAGACAAAACTCGTGAATCTTATAGTTCGTGTCAGACGCTGGCTATGTTGGGTAGACTAAAAAATTGTGAATGTGTGGCGAAACTCAGTGTCCGGAATCTATCATAATAAACACTAATTCTCAGTTATACAACAAACTATATCATTATTGTGTTACACACGTTAATACTAATATAGACAGTTTCTTTAATACCCTCGAGTGTTGATATAAAAACACGAAATCCATATTTTACGGACTTGGCTAGGAATCTCAATTACGGAATGCTTTATATGAATACAGGGGAAATCTGATTCAACCTTGATCAATGTCATTGTCGAGACTGAGATAGGTATAGCTAGGAAGTAGTGATACAAGTCAATATTAATGGATGATAGTTTAGTCAATAGTACTGGTACAAGGCCGCAATGGAACAAGACTGTTGTAGAAGCTAATGATACGACAGATAGACCATAGACCAGCAGTGGCTTTGGAGCTTTGGCGCCAAGATGGAACGGAATCCCATTTGTGGAACCCCTTTTTAGGAATCCCATTTGTGGAATCCTTTTTTCTGAAATGAAAATAATTTACTACGACTCTTATCCTCATTTCAGAAAAAAGAGGTGCCGAAGGCCATATGTTTTTAAAAAAGGGGTGCCGAATTTGGGGTGCCTGGGGATATGGCCATTGGATATAGAAGTGACGAGAATCGGATACGACTTCGTTGTAATAAGGGGAGATAACCCTGCATTATGGGGAATTAAGCAATCTGATTGGTTAGTTATAATTTATATAAATGATCTAGATAAATGAAACAACAAGAGTACTTGGAATAGGATCAGAACTAACAAGAATAGGCCAGAAATAGCTAAATATAGTAATAGTAAGTAAAGCTGCTCCAACTGATAGGCTCTTCTACGCTACTGGAGTATACTCTAGAATAAAGGAACATGGCCAGATAGACGTAAACTATTGCATATATAGATAGAAGCAGAGAATTCTGGAAGAATTCGAAATAATACAAGTTATCGGGTTGTTTGTGGTAATTATCCAGGGAAGTCGTTCCAGAAAATACTCCTGTACAAAGGAACATACCCCCCGAGCATACCCCTGTCCTATAAGAAGGGTTTAGGTAACATAGCAATCACGTGCTACCATAGAAACCAAGATGGCAGTATACAAAATGGACGACGGAAACACGTGACACCCTAACAACACGCGCTGCGCATGCGTACTAACAACACGTATCACTATGGAGATGACGTCACAACATGGCCGCTCACGCGGGTTACCATGACAACACAACTTGGCGCCACTGGGTCATGTTAAGTGACGTCACTTCCGAGGTCATCCACCGAGGTCATCCAAATATTCCCTGAAACGTGCGAGACATACTACTAACATTAACGAATCTTATATTCCTAGACTATTGGATTAATGGAAAGGGCAGATGAATAGAAAACTATTTGCAGATGGTGAGAGCACTGTTTTTTTATTTTCAAATGGGTTTCAATAGAGAATAATAGTCAAACATTCAACCCGATTGGAAAAACAAATGTTGAAAGCCAGCTTCTGTATGCTACCCTACAGGACAATTCCTGAAGAATGTGAAATGACGCGCACATCGATGATACAACTTCACTACCATTTTAAAATTTCAACTTTTATATGAAATTCCTACACCATTTGTATTAAATTTACTGACAGCTTTCGAAAATTAAGTATAGCTAACTTTCCTGTAAATCTTTCCTGATGAAGGAAATTGTAAGCCATTCCTGCTGATTCATCTATCTTGAATTAACCATTTACCTAACAAATCGCCCTCATCCGGCCGCGTAATATGCAATTTCAGCAGTTGAAAAAATATTATTTTTCAAACACATTCAACAAAACCATTTCATGTGACCCCTCGTTGTGCTCGTTCCAACGAGGGGACACATGATATGGTATTGTTGAAATTTTTTGAAAAATTTAAGAAAATGACATTTAAAATATTAAATTTTATATTTAAAATAATAAATTTTGATATCGTCTGCGTTGGGCAAAGGGTTAAAAAACATTGAACTGCTGAGATAATTCATTCGGATTAGTTATTTACTGTCCGTGTGCTTTGCCGTAATTTTAACGATTCCGCAGATCTGTGTACTATATCGTTTAAATTCTGTCATGTTCTCCTCAAGTTTTGTTTATTTTCATTTAATTTGTTACACGCCTAGCACTTTTTCTTGAGTTCCATATTTATAAACCGGTCCGGAAAAGGTGTTCCGTACGGATTTACGTCAACGGACTATTTTCCACCTGACGTCAGTGACCTAAACTCCGCCCACGTTCATAGTCGGCCATTCGAAACGTTGCTTTCGGACCAAGATCAATTCTAAAGCTGCGATGACAGCCGATAAATCGAATGTCAACTGGAACATGTTTTCGTTCAAATGTACCAAAATAAACGAAATTAAACTTATTCTAAAAACGGTGAGTGATTTTATAACATCCAAGTTCCGACTTTCTCTCTGATAACGATAGCTAATTTCTTAAAAATACAAATAAATAATCTATTTGAACAAATTTTTGATTATATTTTTCTGTTTACTTTTCGATCTTTCAAACTTGTTTACCGATCACACCTGAGTTTTGTGTTTATTAATGTTTTAAGTAGACGTCAGAACTGTTGAATTCTATAAACAGATCGAATTTGTAAACCGATAAATTATATATCTGACAGTATAACACGTCAATGTTAAGCATTTTCAATTTGTTAAATACTTCATAAAAAGATTTATATTTGTTCTTTTCGAATGCTGAAAGGTCGTTATCCCTTAATACAACAATTTGTTATTTTAAGTCATTTTTCAGTTTCTTTCAAAAAATGTCACCAAACCATGTGAGGTCATAACTCCTTGTGACATGCACGACGAAATTGTTCCAATGGTCGGTCACAAGATAATGGTTTTGTTGATTTTGTGGAAAACTAATTATTTTTTTTCAACTCTTCATTTTGTAAATTACGCAGGTGGGATGCCTTCCAATACGTTAGGAAAAGGGTTAAGTTGTTGATTTGTTGAGCTTAATTACGATCTGTAAACCCTACTACTACTAGGCCATGTCAGTCTTGTGTTTGTCGATCACTACTAACAACACTATTGACTCCTACTGACTTCCTACGAAAGCCACTAGCAGATTCACGGTATCGGATAGACTTCTGCGTATGGAATCCCACATACACAACCTCATTTATGACATCCCTTTCTAGTATCTGACTATGCTCATAGAATTTCTGTTTCATAGTGTAAGCATCTGTGGAGTATGTGGTGTGCACACAAGCACAGAGCACACCCAGCATGTGTCATTTTGCTGCATGCATTGTTCGCACATTGTGTTCTAGCGAATAAGGACATAGCAGCTCACCTTGCATGTGTCCATGTGCTGCATGTGTTGTGAGCACATTGTACACTAGAACACACGCACACTGCATCACACACCATTCCCTCGGTTCGTGGAATCGTTTTCTAGCCCCTGGCTATTCCTAAAGAATTATTTGTTCATCGTATGTAACTTTTCGTGAAATCCATTTCTAAGATCTAACTACGCCTATAGAATCCCTTCTACATCATGTGTACATATGCAATGCATATGTTGTGACACCTGCAATTCACCGCGGGTTCACATCAGCTCCAATGTCAGTAGCAAGGTCAATGAAATCGTGGACGAGAAGCCTTGTAATTCTGCTTAAGTGATCAAATCATAAGATTTTAGTTTGTTAGGATATAAGTATATTCATTCCTAGTTTGGCAGAAAGATGTAGCATGAAGAGAAAGGTGAATGACAAACCTCCGAGGAATCCAAATGTCGCAATGAAGACAGTCGCATTTGAAGAAAAGGCTGCTCCTATATATCCGGCACAACCAATAATTCCAAAAACCACTGAACAAGCTCCGACACCAAACCTCCTAATGAGTTCTTTATTAATAAAATCTGTAACAAGAAAGGTGGCGTTTAAGCAGAATAAGTTTTCGAAATATATATGTCTTCGTCCTTCTGTTCAGGGGAAATGCAAAGCCTTGGAACCCGTTTTGCATATTGTTTCGCTAGTTAAAAACGTTTAAATACCTGTCCAATAGACTGCTTTGGTCCTAACTTCAAACGCAGACGGATGGTCAGATGCCCCGGTCTGGTCAATCGGGATCTCCAAAAAGGGTGTCAAGTCGGGGGGGGGGGGGCACTGGGTGGTCATTCAATCAGTTATTTCTTTTAACTCAATTTTATCATTGCTATCGTATGCTGACTTTTAATAAATTTCGAATTTTCTGAACATTCATTTTTATTGCACTGTATGCAGCTGTATGCGTCAGTTTTCAGTGGTAATTTTCCTTACACCAGTATCACAAAATTGCTGTTTGAATGACCAACTTCCGGCACTACCCACACTTGACGGGTCAATCGGTCAGCGGTATGCAGTTGCATCAACGCTGTCTGAGTATATTCCGTATGTACTTCTCTTGCCGTTCGCTGGATATACCGTGACATAACCCCAATGGTTGGGCTCAGAGTAGTGGCAGAAGTCACATGTTGAAGAATTAGAAAATAATAAAAAAAAATGGTTAACAAAGCACAGAAATCTCAAAATCAAGGACATGACACGGACTCTGATTCTGACTCTGACAAACACACCAGTCATTCAAAGTCTTGGTCAAAATTTGCAATTATATATTCTGATGAAGAGGGAAAACAAGTCACTGACATTAGTCCGTTTGCATTAGAAAAGAAGGCAACAAATGGAATAGATGGCACTGGCAATAGTGTTAAAAAGTTAAGATCCGGTGGACTATTAATAAAATGCTGCAGACAAAACAGACATTGAATTTATTATAAACTACTAAAGTTTTAGATATGAAGTTTAATGTTTTTCCGCACAAAACAATAAATAGCAGCAAGGGTGTCGTATGAACAAAAGAACTATCTGGGGTTGATGAAAAGAAATTAAAAATGAATTAAAACCCCAAGATGTAAATGCCGTCAAAAGAAGTGAAATGCGCAAAGATGGGAAACCTTTTAAGACAAACACATATATAGAATAAATGTATAGTGTTTTCAAGTAAAAAAATTATTCTACAAGTAGGATTAAGAATGAAACCGACGAGCCTCTGGTGAGTCTGTTTCATTCGTAATCCTACAAGTAGAATAAATTTTTTACTTGAAAACACTATACGTTTATTTTGTTTATCCCATAAATAATTTATGGGGCAGTCGCGGCGAAATCGTCCTGTTACTCACAGCAAAACACTGCGAGAAGTGAGGAGCACATTGGTCCAATTCGATCGACAAGCAAAACTGTCAAAAATAAACAAGGCGCAGTGATTCATTTCTGTTTAAAAATAATTCCTTTACAAGCTTGAGCTAAAGTTGCAAAAATACTTTATTAAATGAACAATGTTTATCTTTCTTAATTTCGTTGTTGTTTTTTTTTTCGTCGTCGATTCAACTTGAGTTTTATAAACAAAGCAGACGACACGCGCCTTTGTTTATTTACACTTTCCTAATTTGTAAAATGAAACATCACTCATCATGCCCCTGCTTTTCAGAATCGAACCTGTATGCTTTTCAACGTTTGATTTCGATTGATTTACTTTTTATTTTCTTTGTCACTTGTTATTCGTTTTATTGTTAGACAGAGCATATATTCTAAAGCTAAACATTTCAGCAACGGTCAACGTTTAATAAACGTTGGTTCATTTTGTCTCCCACAAACGTAAAACAGGTCATGACAACACGAATGCGGTAGAGGACAGACGTCAACAAATCCATCTCTACTACAGGAATAAATTCTTTCAATGTTAAACCTCCGGGGAAAATTTATCACCCGACTCGGAGCTGCTACTAGGTGAATAAAGCAAAAATTTATCCCAGCCTTTTATTGTTAGAATAAACTTCCATTTATGGGATAAATATATTTACTTTCCAAGCAACACAACCACCGAAATCGATCAAAGTCGGTTTCATAAACATCAAAGCAGATTTATATATTCCATATCCAGTTCGATGCTTCAGATGTCTAAAATCGGATACAATAGACAAAACATTTGCCGGAAAGGAATAATGCCATTAAATGTGACTGCCAGGGCACCAATACTTCTAGGCATTGGGAAAAAGGCAAAATACATACTGAAAATTAAATGTGAGAAATAGATAAGTTTTAAAGAATCCAGAGAAATAGTTTTGTCAACGCCGGTATGAGTTCAGCAACAACATATGCAACAACATTAAACCAGAAGCTTCCAACTGCAACCATTCAATGCCAGACTCCGTATGCTTCGTTAAACAACAGTGAACTACCGATTTTGATAGAACCTCTTACTATCTCACAAGCCAATGAAATTGGACCAAACTCTATGTAAACGCAATCAGCTATACCAAATACGACACAGACAAATTGAAATAAAATTGTAAATTCAAGACCAGCACAGAAAAAGAACAAGAACAAACTATACCTAATAACACTACATCAGAACAAAAAAATGATCAACCTAAACCAAAATCAAAACCATAGCCACAAAATCTTAGTCAGAGAAAGATTCAAGAAAAAAAGCCCCACAAAAAACAAAACAAAAAGAAAACAGATATCAGACAGAACACCTAAATCAATTCAAAACCCTGTTATTGAAGGCTTTGAGGATATGGAATTGATGGAAGTCATTGAATGCATCAACGAAACTTTCGGGCACTTACGCTTGAATTGCTCTCAGAATCGGTTCCCGACAAAAAATCTCCAAAACAAAGCAACCGGTGCTATTTCATCCACAGGTCCACAATCTCAATCTCCAACCAAATATGGATAACACAACCAATAACAATATAATACAGTGAATTTGCCGAGGATTTAGAGCGAATTTTAACGAAATATGCCTTCTAAGCCAAACATATGCACCAGCTGTTTTTTGCCTACAGGAGACACTACACTCTTGAAGAAGGCTGGCACTCAAGATCATTGGGCTTTTAAACAGTATACTTCTAATAATGCTTGGGTACAGGAAAAAGATCTTCATATTCGTGGAACGTCTGTCTTGGTCAGAAATGACACTAATCACAATTCTGTACCTTTACAAACAAATTTGCAGTCTGTTGCGGCACACCTGGCTTTAGACAAGACGTTCAGGTTAAACCTTTCCAGCTGATTGATTTTGAAGAACTGATTCACCAGCTCCCAACTCCACACATTCTGTTCGGTGATTTTAATGCTCATAGCCCTCTTGGTGATTCCTGCCGCAAAGAAGACATTAAAAGCAAAACAGTTGAAGAACTTATTTCTAAATATGACCTTTGTTTGTTCAATGATGGGACAGATACTTGTCTGCATCTCGCATCTGGTCCATACACTTCCATTGATCTCACAGTACCATGTCTTTCTATCTTCCTTGATTTTTATTGGAAGGTTGAAGATTACTTGTGAGGGAGTGGCCACTTTCCAATTGTGTTGGAAAGTGAGGTTCCGGTGGATGATGAGAGAATGCTCCAGTAGAATTTTAAAGAAGCAAACTGAGACACTTTCTCATAGCTTTGTTCTGAACGACACACACAGCTGAATTTTGAAGAAAGAGTTAACCAACTGGAACATTTTACCACAGAACTGCTTCACAATGCAAACACAGCCATTCATAAAACCTCTGCAAATCCAAAACGTGTCAGAAAACCATGGTTTGATAAAGATTGCAAACCGGATACAAAGGAACGTAAGAAACCTAAACAGGAGTTTAATAAGTCACCAACTACAAACAAGCTGGACAAACTACCTATAAATCAGACTAAAACAAGCCGTCTTGTAAAATAAAAAAGAAAAGTTCGTGGGAAAAATATGTTTCGATACTTAACCAAGACACACCCATAAACAAAACTTGGAACATGATTAAAAAAATAAAGACCAAAAATCTCTCCCGTTTTCGCGATCAAATCTTGGAGAAAGGGCTATACAAAATCTCAAAAAGTCTTAGAGAATCTCCGAGATCGTCTCTTTCTGGCTCACTCCTCCCCCCCCACCTACCCTCATTTTTGGAGACGTCAGCAGAATTCGAAGAGAAAAGACGGAGAGGGATGAAATTCCTAAATTGTGTCGTCTCGTGACGTACTGGCCCCATGTTGGCGATAAATCTAAAATGTACGTCGAGAACGTCACATTCGACAATAACGTATTTTTTGTCGGTCTTTTGAAATGTCTCGTCGACGGATTCCGTCGACCCGGTGGAGATCGCTCGGATGGGCAGATATCTATCCTGGAAAGCATGTACGGTTTCGTCGGTCTTTTGAAGTGTCTCGTGGACCTATTCCGTTGACTCGGCGGGGATCTCTCGGAGAAAATTTTCAATTGCGTGGCATGCAGGGTTTTTTGTTCGAATAAAATATATATTATTAAAATAGTAAAGGACATTTATGTAGAGGATATGGAATGAGTGTTTTTCTCATATAATATTTATGAAACGAGTCTAAGAATTTTCCGTTTTGGCGAGCCTCTGGCGAGCGCAAACGGAAAATTCGGACGAGTTTCATAAATATTATGAGAAAAAACACTCATTTCATATTCTATTTATCAAATGACACACACACGCACAAATTAGTATGACTATTTAACCCATCACCTAACTTGAGTTGCAGACGGCACTTGGAAAAAACATCCTCGTATAACTAAAATTTTCCATTTTTTGCTTCCAAAACATAGGTTATAACCCCTCATTGGAACGCGCTCGTCGAGCTCCTTCCAATGAGGGGTCATAGCCTATGTTTTGGAAGCAAAAAGTAAAAATATAAAAAAAAAATGAATGCAGTTTTTCTTGTTGGTGAAAGATTAATACAATATAACCCACCCTAAATAGGACAGATAACGTAAATTCTCCCTACAGAAATTATGCAAATGTGACCCAGTTGTGTTTTGTTTAGCCAATCAAATTGTCCAGTTTTGAAATTGACCAATGAAAGCTCCCAACTCTAATTATGCAAATTATCAAAATGTGGCCCAGTTGCATTTTGTTCAGACAATCAAATTGTCTAGTTTTGAAACTGACCAATGAAATAGACGGAAGGATTTATTTATCACTGATTAATATGAAAACAAAATATCAAATGTTTTAAAGTATGTTCGCGGTTCGCGCTTGTCGCTATTACTTGACGATATTAATCCCCTCTATATATATATATAGAGAGAGAGAGAGAGAGAGAGAGAGAGAACATTCTGTATTCTGTACCTTAAGCAGGAAATTTGAAAAAGAGATTGATTCTCACTGATTTCATCTGCACTACATGGTATAATTCATTGTAAACAACTAATTCTGGGGGATACTGAGTAATTTCGTGTGGACTGTGCCAGTTCCATGGACGCTCGATCTGCTAGCATGCCTTTTTGGGGGCTTGTCGGTAGTCGAGTGGTCTATGGCGCTGGGACAGTTTCGCTAGGCGATTGGTGCCGGAGACATGCACTCTCACCAAGGCAGTGGTTCGATCCCCATCGGCGTCAGAGTCTTTCATCCTATATATATATAATTCCGCGACTTCCTCTCTATATATATATATAATTCCGCGACTTCCTCTTCGTGTGTAGAAGTCGCAGTCAAGTCAAGTGAATGTGTGGTAGACCATTCAATATTTTTAATGTGCAACCCCAAGACTGCAGCCCCCAAATAATGAATTGAAATGACATGGAAGACACAATCACGGTTTAAAGGGTCAAGGAAATCTCAGCCCACTTTTGCCAAGGTGTAGCTATCAAATCGCTAGCTGATCGCGAAAAGGGCAATATTTTTGTCGACAGTATTGTGCGAGTCACAACCTCTCAGAATTTAAACAAAATAGAATCAACGTAAATGGAACTTAGTCCCTTGCGACGATTCGAATAAAATCAACTATCGAAGCTTCCGGCGGCTCAAGGCACACGAAATGTTATGCCTCACTGCGTGCAGTAACATTTTCGTGTCATGTTATTTTTGTCATATTAAATATTCTACGTTTGACCATAAATTATCGCTGAAATAATAAAAATCCCATTCTTTTTTTTTTCGTGGGGCAGCTACACAGAATCTGTTTCACGATAGTGGAAACTCGTTATTGAAGATACAACCCTGTTCGATACTCACTGTTGACAACCATTGTGATGGCGGTGATTATAACTAAGACGGATGCCTGACTTCTCGACACACCAAATACACCGATTATTTCGGCATAAACAACATTCAAACCGAACATCGGAATACAAGTCAGCAACTTGTTGTAAACTGTTCCCACAATACTCAGAACAAATAATATACATCCAGGGTTTTGTCTGAAAGAGAATACAATCATATTAAAACATGGACACACAGAGTTTGAGGTGGTTAAATTGCGATTATTGCATATTGGTGGGTATTGCCACAGACGTATTCATTCTTATTGTAAACAAGAGGTCCAGAGGGGCCTTCATAGTTTACCTGAGAAAAGTTGTTTAAAGGGAGATTTAAGGTCATATCCAGCATATATGGCTAATTAACACTACATAGCCCAAACATGAACCGAGACACTAGAGTTAAACAAGCTTGAATCTGCCCATCCCCTCCAAAGACGCTGAATATCAAATATAGGATTCTGACTTGTGGATATGAATTCGAACAATTTTAAAGAAATTGCCTCATACTGCCCTAAGTTAAAATTCTGGCTCGCATAAGAAGCCCAAGTGAGGACCCAGAGATTTGCTTTGAACAAATCTGAACCTGCTGATGTATATCAAATATTGATTGATTCTGATGGATGGGTTTATGAGATGAGTTGAATATTCCTCATATTCCACTAAGTGAAGATTTGCGTTCCTATACTGAGCTCCAAATATGAACCCAGGGAGTTGATTTGAAGAAACCTAAATTTCCACACATACGTATGCTGTATACCCAATACCAGAACAAGATTTTTCTGTTTCGTTCAAAACTGTTCCTTAGATTACAATAAATTAAGATTTGGGTTTCTGGGAACTTGATTCCAGCTAATTAGAATTTGAGCGATCTTTAGGATACAACATGGCAAATATCAAAAGACTATGACTGGCCAGGAACCACGGGACTTGTTTTGAACAAACTTGAATGTGACCCCCCCCCCCCCCCATAAGAATGCTGAACATCAAATATCAAACGATTCTGGCCTGTGTAGGTTTACATAAGAAGCCCAAATATGGATCCAGGGACTTCATTTGAACAAACTTGAATCTGGGCCCCAACAAGGATGTTGCATTCCAAATATCAAAAGATTCCGACTGGTGGATCTGAAGAAAATTTAAAAAAAAATAGTTTTCATGTTGCACACAATTAAAATTCGGTCTCACATAAAGAAGTCCAAATATTGACCCAGGGACTTGATTCAAACACACTTGATTCTGACCCTCATAAGGATGCTCTATACCAGATATCAAGAGATTCTTGACTGGTGGTTTTGAACAAATCAGGCGCCCATAATGATAATTTATTCCAAATATAAGAAGATTCCGACTGGCGGATCATAAGAAGATTTTTAAAGAATATTACTCATAGTGCACTGAGTTAAAATTTATGCTCCCATGGTGAATCCAAATAGGAACCCAGGTACCTGATTTGAACAAACTTGAATCTGACCCTCAACAGGATGTTTGATACCACACGTCAAACGATTCTGACTGGTATATCTGAATATTTTTAAAGAACTTTTCTCATATTGTACTAACTCAAATTTCTGGCTTACATTAGAAGCCCAAATATGGACCCAGAGTCTTCATTTCAACAAAATGGAATCGTACTCTCACAGGAATGCCATACAATAAATACGAGGAGATCCCAGCGAGGAACTGAAGAAGAGAATTCTTAAAGAATATGTTTGATATTGCGCCAAATTAAACTAGGGTCTCATATAAGAAGCCCACCTAGGTACTTGATCGGAACAATCTTGAATCTGGCCCTCATAAGGGTGATGCTTTCCTAAGAAGATTATGCCTGGTTGTTCTGAAGAAGATTTTCAGAGAAGATTCCTAATATTGCACTGTATTACAATTTTGGCTCAAATAGTGATCCCAAATATTAAAACAGGGTCTTGATGTGAGCAAACTTGAATCTGACCCCCATAAGGATCCTGTACACCAAAAATGAAAAATATTCTGACCGGTGGTTCTGAGGAGGAAGGTCTTAAAGAATATTCCTCATATTGCACGAAATTAAGATTTGGGCCCATATAACAAGCCCAAATAGGAACCCAGGAACTTGATTTGAAGAATCGTGAATCTGACTCTCTTGAAGGTGCTACATATCAAATTCGGACAAGTGGATCTGAAGAAGAAGATTTTTAAACTATATTCCTCATATTGCAAGTAGAAATTTGGTCTCCAAAAGGAGCCCAAATATTAATCCACGGTCTTGATTTGAACAAGCCATAATCTGACGTCCATGAGGATGCTGTATTACAAATAAGACAATATTCGGATTGGTGCGTCTGAAGAAGATTTTTAAAGAAATTTTCTCACACTGCACAAAGTGGGTAGCCCAAATATAAACCCAAGCTTGAATCTTGTCCCTCCTAAAGATCCTTATACAGAATATCGAAAGATTCTAATTGAAACATTTTTCAAAAATGTGGAGTGTACTAACAGAGTTATGCCCGTTGTAGGCGTGCCAACCTCATTTGATCAAACGTGAATTAGCATACGATGAGACCCATGCATGTCAAATTTGGTTCCATTCTGTCAAATAGTTTATGGGGAGAAATCGATAATGTAAAGTTCACACCGAAAGGAAGGATGATAAACGGAAAGTGATCGCACATATGGTATCTTTTCTATCACATCTTTGGTCGTTTCATACATTTATTACGATATTTTCTTCTTTTTTTTCAATACAGGTAAAGTTTCGTTTACGAAGATATACGTAAGCAAGTTTAGGAAGCGTTCTTTGATACCTGATGTAATTGCATTTTTAAGGTCGTAGTTTACATTTATGTTCAAATTTCAATACTTTTATGTCCGTTTAAGACATTTTTGAGCACATTCTACTTACAATTACTTAGTTTCATCTACGGAGAAGGATGGAATCATGTTTAGGGCGTTTCTTTCAGCTTAGAACAGTGTATTGCATTACATGTTGTTGTTTACACATATGGTATCTTTTCTACCACATGTATGGTCGGTTAAAACATTTATTACCACACTTTCCTTACATTTTCACCAGGTGAAGTTAAGTTTCCGAAAAATGCATTGAAGCGGGTTTTCTTTTTCCTTAGAATGGTTTATTGCATTTTTGACCACAGTTTCGTTACATTTACTCAGTTTAATCTACGGAGAAGGATGGAATCATGTTTAGAGCGTTTTTAATAGCTTAGAACAG
The DNA here is from genome assembly GCA_031216915.1 of Pictodentalium vernedei. Taxonomy (NCBI): domain Eukaryota; kingdom Metazoa; phylum Mollusca; class Scaphopoda; order Dentaliida; family Dentaliidae; genus Pictodentalium; species Pictodentalium vernedei. The sequence goes on from CM062291.1 coordinate 354,992,747, forward strand.
TTCATTGCATTAAATGTCGTTGTTTAGACATATTGTACTTTTTCTACCTCATTTATTGTCTTTTAATAGCTTTATTACCACACTTTCCTAACATTTTCACCAGGTGAAGCTAAGTCTCCCAAAAAATACATTAAAACAAGTTTAGGGCGGATGTTTTGATTCCTTAGAACAGTTTATTGCATTCCTTACAACATTTTCCTTACATTTACTTAGTTTAATCTATTGGAAAGGATGGAATCATGTTTAGGACATTTTTTAACAGCTTAGAACAGTTTATTGCATTTTTGGCCACATTTTCCTTACGTTTAATTAGTTTAACCTACGGAGACGGATGGAATCGTGTTTAGAGAGTTTTTTTAACAGCTTAGAACAGCTTATTGCATTAAACGTCGTTGTTTACACATATTGTACCCTTTCTACCATATTTATGGTCGTTTAGTACATTTATTAAAACAAGTTTCCTTACATTTGCTCCAGTTGAAGTGAAGTCTCCGAAAATAAATTTACATAGTACGGAGATGAATGGAATGATGTTAAGGGCGTTTTTTAACAGCTTACAACAGGTTATTGCATGAGATGTCGTTTTTTACACTTATGGTACCTTTTCTATCACATTTATGTTCGTTTAGTACATTTATTACCACATTTTCCTTGAATTGAATTAAAAAAGAAGTCTTCACGCAAAAGGACTCGGGTAAGGGAATGGAATAGAGCTGTCCACCTTGATGTACTCGTAATAAAACCCTAACCTATCAGTCATAACAACAACACTACTATCAATTAAAAACTGATTTTTTAAAAAAAAAATATTGATGTATTATCAATTACATTAGACGAGAAAAAAAGAACCTCTATATTTTTCAGGCCCGCGCGCATGGTTATTTTTGCTGCGCATGCACCCTTTTTATGTCATCAAAAAATCTTTAAAAAAAACCATGAGATATTATGCTCATTTCGGTAAACGATGACGTTTAGAATACGGCGACAATCGTAGTTAGAAAATGAGTCGTTTTCGTTCGATATATTTGATCAATTGTTTTGAACGACCCTCTAGTCAACTTTCCTCCAACAACTGTGTCTGATCAAGAAAAAAAGGGAGTCGTTACCGAGAGGTATTTCACCCGTTTAGGGTTAAAAGAGAATTGTTTTGGACAAGTGGTATGTCGACGTAAAAAAGCTTAATGTCTTGGCTGCTGTTGGATGACATCAAATATCACGACAACTTATGTAATGCTTTGCTATCAAGTGGTTAGAAAAAGAGCTTTTTCTCATTTTCATTCAGTCATACGCTGACACATTGTAAACACTGTTTTTTTGTTGTTGCTGTATTTATATAACGCCACCTATCTTAAAATATTTTAACTCCTGTTGTAAAAAACAAAACAAAACAACTTTTCCACACGTGCGTTTAGACTGTTTACAAATCTTTTCCAACACGTGACAAATGGTATTATTTGAATTTAGTCAAGATTATACTGGTTTAGTTTGTAATGTCTTCTCGACGTGGGCATTGTTTCCTAAAAAAAATAGTTTGGATTGACACTGTTTTCGGAAATGGTGAAATAGGCTATCCTCAATATGTAGAAACGTTAGAAGATCAACTTATAATTTTTTTATTGACAAATCTATGGATCAGTAAACAGAGTTATTATTGAAGGAAACATCTTAAGGCGTGACTTGTTAATAAGTGAGTGCATCTCTAATTTACATTACAATCATATATTGAAAACATACTTCACGTTTTTAACACAGATATAAAAAATGAATGATGCATCAAATTCAACTTGTTGTGTTTTCAATTTAATATGTTCCATAACTACCTTTTCTTAATACTTTCGATTTCAAGATGGTCCCAACTCCACCGTTATAAGAAGGGAAAGATTATGATTTTCATAATATCCTTGTCGATAGCTTTAATTTGATAGGTCACACGACTATCTTCTCGAAACTTTTGATTTTCTGATCGGTGTTAACCCCATCCCCACGGCGATGGTGGAAAATGTCATTTTACAAAGCCAGGCATGTGAGGTACTGATATGAAGGCTCGATGAATACATTACGAAAATGACATTTTTCATTTTATGTGAGGGTGGGGTCACGACCAGAGACGAAAAACGTCTTCCTTTTTTACAAATCCAAGCATGTGAGGTACTGATATGAAGGGCTTGATGAATACATTACAATAAAGAACGACGTTTTCGGCTCTGGTCGTGACCCCACCACACGACGAGGGTTAAAATTACGATCTTCTTAATCCACTCGTCGAGACCTTCAATTTGATAGGTCACGTGATCACCTTCTCGAAACTTTCGATTTTTATGATGGGCGTGACCCCCCACCCCCACATAAAATGAAAAACGTCATTTTTGTAATGTATTCATCGAGCCCTTCATTTTAATACCTCACATGCCTGGATTTGTAAAAAGGAAGACGTTTTTCGGCTCTGGTCGTGACCCCACCCCACGACCAGGGTTAAAATTACGATCTTCTTAATCCACTCGTCGAGACCTTCAATTTGATAGGTCACGTGACCACCTTCTCAAAACATCGATTTTTCTGATGGGCGTGACCCCCACCCCACATAAAATGAAAAAACGTCATTTTTGTAATGTATTCATCGAGCCCTTCATATTAATACCTCACATGCCTGGATTTGTAAAAAGGAAGACGTTTTTCGGCTCTGGTCGTGACCCCACCCCACGACTAGGGTTAAAATTACGATCTTCTTAATCCACTCGCCGAGACCTTCAATTTGCTAGGTCACGTGACCACCTTCTCGAAACTTCGATTTTTCTGATGGGCGTGACCCCCACCCCCACGACGAGGGGAGATAACTTTGTATGATTAAGTTTATGAGAATCTAGCAATCTGATTGGTTAATTAGCGTTAGGAACGTGAAGTGATTGGGTGATTACTTATTTCAAGCTCTTCGAGCTTTTGGTTTTTGGTATACATTGCTCTAGCCATTATATCCACGTTATTAAACGCGATTCACCTTTTTATGACGGGCGTGAACCCCACCCCCACGACGAAGGGAGATAACTTTGTATGATTAAGTTTATGAGAATCAAGCAATCTGATTGGTTAATTAGCGTTAGGAACGTGAAATGATTGGGTGATTACTTATTTCAAGCTCTTCAAGCTTTTGGACATCAAAAAGTGGTTTGCGGGTTCGGTATCACCTCTTTTCCATGTACCGTCAATAAGTCGATTTCTGATGTAGAATCCGCAAATGGGTTTCCGTGTACGCCTCCATAGGGATTCAGTTTTAAAATCGTGTACAGATACGGATGATACAGAATCCGCAAACCACTTTTTGATGATGATACAGAAACCGCAACACGTTTTTTGCTCGCGATTTTAACACTGAATCCTATGGGGGAAACCCATTTGCGGATTCTGTATCAGACGGTACACCTCATTTTTCTTAAAATTTCATACATTTTTTTCACTCTTGAGCGATGTGTATATAGAATCCAGTGATATAGAATCCGCAAGCGGAAAACGATGAAAAACGACAAATCGTGTACCTGTACACGATTTTAACACTAAATCCTATGGAGGTGTACATCGATGTACGTGTACATGTACGAAATCATGTACAAGTGATACTGAATCGGCATTTATTAACTACTAACGGGTTTTCAATGTTTTTTAATTTTTGGAACACAGCAAAATACTAAGTTTTCTTCACGATACAACATCTGTTTTTATTGTTTGACGTTTTCCTTAACGTCATAGCAAAGCCGTAACGGCGCTAGTATTTTTTCTTGAAGTTGGGCAAAACCTAATTAGATTTTGGAGTATTATTATATTTTTAGTGCTTTAACGGCATCCAGTCCATTTATTGTAAGAAATTTACGCTTGGCGAAACACTGTTCTTGATGTTGGAACTTCGTAGATAAACCAACAGAACTGTGATCACAAACTGGACAATTCTGATCGAAAATCGAAATACCCTGCCTGTTCATCTCACAGCAGCATCATAGAATCTCAACCGTCGAAAATGAAATACAAGACCTTTACTGACGTGGATAAATCACGTGATCATTATGGCGGGTAGTTTTTTTTTCTTTGTTCTTAGCTTTCCTCTAAAAATTGAAAATAACGGTCTTAGGAGGATGGATCTTCATTATATCTCCATGCAATAGTCTCTATATGTTTATGGAACTCTAAATGGCAGTATTTCTGTGTAGGCCACAGTAAATGTTTACATTCCAATGACAAGTTGTGTTGATGTGTGGTCTAATCGCCTTTTGTGGTGTTAATTCGTACACTTTACCACTGCCTTTCTACTGATTTTCAATGGAGGGTGATTTGGATAAACAAGACAAAAAAGAAGATAGTGATAAACGAAGGAGGTCATCGAGTGGCAGTGTATCTGATCATCACACTTCAAAAAAGAAAACGGATCTTTCTGAATCTCAATTGGACATTACTCTTTACGAGGCAGATACCAGTGTTGATACTAGTGCTGACAGCAGTATGGCAGAAGGGAATGAAAATAGTGACAGCAGTGATATGCCTGACAGACTGACTGCCGCTTTAATTGATCCAAAAGTTTTGTCAGTTTTCAAAAACCTTATCTCAACAACAATAAGTGAACAATTGTATGAGGTCACGAACAGAGTTAATGAGCTCGAGAGCTCGAATATAGCAAAGGATGGGATAATAACACGATTAGAAAATGAACTGGATGATGTAAAGCAATATGGGATGAGAAATAGCCTTAGGATATCTGGGATCCCCGAATCTAACGATGAAAGCACTGACGATTTAATAATAAGTTTAGCTGGTAAAATGGAAGTGCCTCTCAACGATTGTGAGATCGAGCGGAGCCAACGATCTGGTGCGCGAGCTACTGGAACGAGCCAACCTAGAACTATTTTAGTGAAGTTTACCAGTTATAGTGTTCGTGACAGATTTTATCGAGCTCGAAGAAAACTGAAGACGGCCCAAAATACTGGTCGAATTTTCGTGAATGAACACCTAACATCATCAAGGTCTCAGCTAGCCAGGAGATGTCGTGGTCTTGTGAGAGACAAAAAAACTCCTTCAGACGTGGTCTCATGACGGTACAATTTTTGTAAAATTTAAGGATGAGTCTGTAAGGAGATTAACTTCACCTCAGGAATTCCAAACTCTTGAAAGGCAGTTAGGCTGCTATAGTCACTAAATATCCAACACAAAAATGTACAGGATATAATCAATACTGTATCGAAGCTTACATATTTTTGGATGTTTACTTGGTAAGCTTTTTAATATTAAATAATTGCCTTGTGAGGCAATTTTTTTTTTTTTTTTTTTTTGGGGGGGGGGGGGGGGTTAAGTGTTGGCATCCTCCAATGTGGACTAACAAAATAACAAAATAATATATAACGCAATCTAACACATTTAGACCACAATTGTGTTAGAAAAGTGTGTATGCCTGCTGTAATCTCTATATTCATTGTTCTATCCTCTGGGTGAATCATAAATATTCTCTGTTCATTCTTCATGGTGAGCAAAGGCTTGTACATGTAAAAAGTGAGGTAGCTTTGATATGTTGGAAATTGTTGGAGGGTGTCTGTTGGCATCCGCCAATAATTTGTAACAGAGCAAATTTGAAGGAACCAACGTTGACTAACAAAATAATTTATAAAGCAATCAAACACATTCAGAACACACTGATGTAAGAAAAGTGTGAATGCCCGTTGTAGTCTCCATATTCATTGTTCTATCCTCTGGGTGAATCAAAATATTCTCTGTTCATTCTTCATGGTGGACAAAAGGCTTGTAAAAAGTGATGAAGCTTTGATATGTTAGAAATTGTTGAAGGGTGTCTGTTCGCATCCTCCAATAATTTGTAACAGAGCAATTTGAAGGAACAAATGTTGACTAACAAAATAATTTATAACGTAATCAAGCACATGTAGAACACACTTGTGTGAGAATGGTGTGAATGCCTGTCGTAGTCTCCATATTTATTGTTCTATCCTCTAGGTGAATAAAAACCTGATGAGATTACACCTGCTGTAGTCTCCATATTAGAACTCAATCAGTTAAGAAATGTGCCTGCTGTAGTCCTCATATTCTCTGTTCATTTCTCATGGTGAAACAGAAGCTTGTAAAAAGTGATGAAGCCTTGATATGTTAGAAATTGTTGGAGGGTGTCTATTGGCATCCTCCAATAATTTGTAACAAAGCAAATCTGAAGAAACAAATGTTGACTATCAAAATAATACACCTGCTGTAATCTCCATATTAGCACTCAATCAGTTAAGAAATGTGCCTGCTATAGTCCTCATATTCACTGTTCATTCTTCATGGTGAACCAAAGGCTTGTAAAAAGTGATGAAGCTTTGATATGTTAGAAATTGCTGGAGGGTGTCTGTTGGCATCCTCCAATAATTTGTAACAGAGCAAATTTGAAGGAACAACTGTTGTCTAACAAAATAATCTATAACGCAATCAAACCCATTTAGAACACACTTGTGTCTGAAAAGTGTGTATGCCTGCTGTAGTCTCTAAAATCATTGTTCTATCCTCTGGGTGAATCAAAAATATTCTCTGTTCATTCTTCATGGTGAACCAAAGGCTTGTACATGTAAAACGTGATGAAGCTTTGATATGTTAGAAATTGTTGGAGGGTGTCTGTTGGCATCCTCCAATAATTTGTAACAGAGCAAATTTGAAGGAACCAATGTTGACTAACAAAATAATTTATAAAGCAATCAAACACATTCAGAATACACTGTGTAAGAAAAGTGTGAATGCCTGTTGTAGTCTCCATATTCATTGTTCTATCCTCTGGGTGAATCAAAATATTCTCTGTTCATTCTTCATGGCGAACCAAAGGCTTGCAAAAAGTGATGAAGCTTTGATATGTTAGAGATTGTTGAAGGGTGTCTGTTGGCATCCGCCAATAATTTATAATAGAGCAAATTTGAAGGAACAAATGTTGACTAACAAAATAATTTATATCGCAATCAAACACTTTTAGAACACACTTGTGTAAGAAAAGTGTGAATGTCTGTTGTAGTCTCCATAGTCATTGTTCTATCCTCTGGGTGAATCAAAACCCGATGTTTACACCTGCTGTAGCCTCTATATTAGCACTCAATCAGTTGAGAAATGTGCCTGCTGTAGTCCTCATATTCTCTGCTCATTCTTCATGGTGAACCAAAGGCTTGTAAAAAGTGATGAAGCTGCGATATGTTAGACATTGCTGGAGGGTGTCTGTTGGCATCCTCCAATAATTTGTAACAGAGCAAATTTGAAGGAACAAATGTTGTGTAACAAAGTAATCTATAACGCATTCAAACCCATTTTGAACACACTTGTGTAAGAAAAAAGTGTGTATGCCTGCTATATTCTCTGTGTTCATTGTTCTATCCTCTGGGTGAATCAAAAATATTCTCTGTTCATTCTTCATTGTGAACCAAAGGCTTGTAAAAAGTGATGAAGCTTTGACACGTTAGAAATTGTTGGAGGGTGTCTGTTGGCATCCTCCAATAATTTGTAACAGAGCAAATTTTATGGAACAAATGTTGATTAACAAAATAATTTTTAAAGCAATCAAAAACATTTTGAACACACTTGTGTAAGAAAAGGGTATATGCCTGCTGTTGTCTCCATATTCATTGTTCTATCCTCTGGATGAATCAAAACCCGATGATTACACCTGCTGTAGTCTCCATATTAGAACTCAATCAGTTGAGAAATGTGCCTGCTGTAGTCCTCATATTCTTTGTTCATGCTTCATGGTGAACCAAAGGCTTGTAAAAAGTGATGAAGCTTTGATATGTTAGAAATTGTTGGAGGATGTCTATTGGCATCCTCCAATAATTTGCAACAGAGCAAATCTGAAGGAACAAATGTTGACAATCAAAATAATACACCTGCTGTAATCTCCATATTAGCACTCAATCAGTTAAGAAATGTGCCTGCTGTAGTCCTCATGTTCTCTGTTCATTTTTTTCAAGGTGAACCAGAAGCTTGTAAAAAGTGATGAAGCTATGATATGTTATACATTGTTGGAGGGTGTCTAGTGGCATTCTCCAATCATTTGTAACTGAACAAATTTGAAGGAACAAATGTTGACTAACAAAATAATTTATAACGCAATCAAACACTTTTAGAACACACTTGTGTAAGGAAAGTGTGTATGCCTGCTGTAGTCTTCATATTCATTGTTCTATCCTCTGGGTGAATCAAAAATATTCTCTTTTCATTCTCCATGGTGAACGAAAGGCTTGTGAAAAGTGATGAAGCTTTGACATGTTAGAAATTGTTTGAGGGTAGGGTGTCTGTTGACATCCTCCAATAATTTGTAACAGAACAAATTTGAAGGAACATATGGTGAACCAAAGACTTGTAAAACGTGATGAAGTTTTGATATGTTAGAAATTGTTGGATGGTGTCTATTGGCATCCTCCAATAATTTGTAACAGAGCAAATTTGATGGAAAAAGTGAAAAGTGATGAAGTTTTGACATGTTAGAAATTGTTGGAGGGTGTCTGTTGACATCCTCCAATAATTTGTAACAGAGTGAATTTGAAGGAACAAATGGTGAACCAAAGACTTGTAAATACTGATGAAGCTCTGATATGCTAGAAATTGTTGGAGGGTGTCTATTGGCATCCTCCAATAATTTGTAACAGAGCAGATCTGAAGGAACAAATGTTGGCTATCAAAATAATACACCTGCTGTAGTCTCCATATTAGCACTCAAAGGAACAAATGTTGGCTATCAAAATAATACGCCTGCTGTAGTCTCCATATTAGCACTCAAACAGTTAACAGATATGCCTGATATAGTCCTCATATTCTCTGTTCATTTTTCATGGTGAACCAGAAGCTTGTAAAGAGTGATGAAGCTTTGATATGTTAGACATTGTTGGAGGTTGTCTGTTGGCATCCTCCAATAATTTATAATAGAGTAAATTTGAAGGAACAAATGTTGACTAACAAAATAATTTATAACGCAATCAAACATTTTTAGAACACACTTGTGTAAGAAAAGTGTGTATGCCTGCTGTAGTCTCCATATTCATTGTTCGATCCTCTGGGTGAATCAAAAAATATTCTCTGTCCATTCTTCATGGTGAACGAAAGGCTTGTGAAAAGTGATGAAGCTTTGACATGTTAGAAATTGTTGGAGGGTGTCTGTTGGCATCCTCCAATAATTTGTAACAGAGTAAATTTGAAGGAACAAATGTTGACTAACAAAATAATTTTTAAAGCAATCAAAAACATTTTGAACACACTTGTGTAAGAAAAGTGTATATGCCTGCTGTAGTCTCCATATTCATTGTTCTATCCTCTGGGTGAATCAAAACCCGATAATTACACCTGCTGTAGTCTCCATATTAGAACTCAATCAGTTGAGAAATGTGCCTGCTGTATTCCTCATATTCTCTGTTTATTTTTCATGGTGAACCAGAAGCTTGTAAAATGTGATGAAGCTTTGATATGTTAGACATTGTTGGAGGGTGTCTATTGGCATCCTCCAATAATTTGTAACAAAGCAAATCTGAAGAAACAAATGTTGACTATCAAAATAATACACCTGCTGTAATCTCCATATTAGCACTCAATCAGTTAAGAAATGTGCCTGCTATAGTCCTCATATTCACTGTTCATGCTTCATGGTGAACCAAAGGCTTGTAAAAAGTGATGAAGCTTTGATATGTTAGAAATTGCTGGAGGGTGTCTGTTGGCATCCTCCAATAATTTGTAACAGAGCAAATTTGAAGGAACAACTGTTGTCTAACAAAATAATCTATAACGCAATCAAACCCATTTAGAACACACTTGTGTATGAAAAGTGTGTATGCCTGCTGTAGTCTCTAAAATCATTGTTCTATCCTCTGGGTGAATCAAAAATATTCTCTGTTCATTCTTCATGGTGAACCAAAGGCTTGTACATGTAAAACGTGATGAAGCTTTGATATGTTAGAAATTGTTGGAGGGTGTCTGTTGGCATCCTCCAATAATTTGTAACAGAGCAAATTTGAAGGAACCAATTTTGACTAACAAAATAATTTATAAAGCAATCAAACACATTCAGAATACACTTGTGTAAGAAAAGTGTGAATGCCTGTTGTTGTCTCCATATTCATTGTTCTATCCTCTGGGTGAATCAAAATATTCTCTGTTCATTCTCCATGGTGAACGAAAGGCTTGTGAAAAGTGATGAAGCTTTGACATGTTAGAAATTGTTTGAGGGTAGGGTGTCTGTTGACATCCTCCAATAATTTGTAACAGAGCAAATTTGAAGGAACATATGGTGAACCAAAGACTTGTAAAACGTGATGAAGTTTTAATATGTTAGAAATTGTTGGATGGTGTCTATTGGCATCCTCCAATAATTTGTAACAGAGCACATTTGATGGAAAAAGTGAAAAGTGATGAAGTTTTGACATGTTAGAAATTGTTGGAGGGTGTCTGTTGACATCCTCCAATAATTTGTAACAGAGTGAATTTGAAGGAACAAATGGTGAACCAAAGACTTGTAAATACTGATGAAGCTCTGATATGTTAGAAATTGTTGGAGGGTGTCTATTGGCATCCTCCAATAATTTGTAACAGAGCAGATCTGAAGGAACAAATGTTGGCTATCAAAATAATACACCTGCTGTAGTCTCCATATTAGCACTCAAACAGTTAACAGATATGCCTGATATAGTCCTCATATTCTCTGTTCATTTTTCATGGTGAACCAGAATCTTGTAAAGAGTGATGAAGCTTTGATATGTTAGAAATTGTTGGAGGGTGTCTGTTGGCATCCTCCAATAATTTGTAACAGAGCAAATTTGAAGGAACCAATGTTGACTAACAAAATAATTTATAAAGCAATCAAACACATTCAGAATACACTTGTGTTAGAAAAGTGTGAATGCCTGTTGTTGTCTCCATATTCATTGTTCTATCCTCTGGGTGAATCAAAATATTCTCTGTTCATTCTTCATGGCGAACCAAAGGCTTGCTAAAAGTGATGAAGCTTTGATATGTTAGAAATTGTTGAAGGGTGCCTGTTGGCATCCTCCAATAATTTATAATAGAGCAAATTTGAAGGAACAAATGTTGACTAACAAAATAATTTATATCGCAATCAAACACTTTTAGAACACACTTGTGTAAGAAAAGTGTGTATGCCTGCTGTAGTCTCCATATTCATTGTTCGATCCTCTGGGTGAATCAAAAAATATTCTCTGTCCATTCTTCATGGTGAACGAAAGGCTTGTGAAAAGTGATGAAGCTTTGACATGTTAGAAATTGTTGGAGGGTGTCTGTTGGCATCCTCCAATAATTTGTAACAGAGTAAATTTGAAGGAACAAATGTTGACTAACAAAATAATTTTTAAAGCAATCAAAAACATTTTGAACACACTTGTGTAAGAAAAGTGTATATGCCTGCTGTAGTCTCCATATTCATTGTTCTATCCTCTGGGTGAATCAAAACCCGATGATTACACCTGCTGTAGTCTCCATATTAGAACTCAATCAGTTGAGAAATGTGCCTGCTGTATTCCTCATATTCTCTGTTCATTTTTCATGGTGAACCAGAAGCTTGTAAAATGTGATGAAGCTTTGATATGTTAGACATTGTTGGAGGGTGTCTGTTGGCATCCTCCAATAATTTGTAACAGAGCAAATTTGAAGGAACAAATGTTAACTAACAAAATAATTTTTAAAGTAATCAAAAACATTTTGAACACACTTGTGTAAGAAAAGTGTATACGCCTGCTGTAGTCTCCGTATTTATTGTTCTATCCTCTGGGTGAATCAAAACCCGATGATTACACCTGCTGTAGTCTCCATATTACACTCAATCAGTTAAGAAATGTGCCTGCTGTGGTCCCCGTATTCTCTGTTCATTTCTCATGACGAACCAGAAGCTTGTAACAAGTGATGAAGCCTTGATATGTTAGAAATTGTTGGAGGGTGTTTTTTGTTCACTTTTAGAACACACTTGTGTTCCAAAAGTGAACAGAGCAAATCTGAAGGAACAAATGTTGACTATCAAAATAATTTAGAATGCAATCAAACAAATTTAGAACACATTTGTGTAATAAAGGTGTATGTGTGCTGTAGTCTTCATATTCACTGTTCTATCCTCCAGGTGAATCAACACCTGTTGATTACACTTGCTGTAGTCTCCATATTGTTTTGTCACTGTTTACTGTGAGCCAAGGGCTAAAAGAAACCAAAACCTGTTGATTACACCTGCTGTAGACTCCATATTGTTTTTTTCTCTGTTTATTGTGAGCCAAAATCTTATAGAAAATGATTGCTGAAACCTTAATGTTTTGGAAATTATTGGGAGTGGGGGTGTCTGCTGGCATCCTGCAATAATTTGTAATAGAGCAAATTTGAAGGGACTAATGCTAACTATCAAAAATAATTTAGCTCTCAATCAGATTTGTAACATGGCAATCTGGGGGAACAAGTGTTGCCAATCTAAAATAATCTAGCACTAAAAAATAATCCAACAATCAATCAGTTAAGAAATGTGCCTGCTGTAGTCCTCATATTCTCCTTTCATTCTTCATGATGGAAAAAAGCGAGTAAAATTGATGATTTGATATGTTAGAAATTGTTGGAGAGTGTCTGCTGGGATCTTCCAATAATTTGTAATAGAGCAAATTTGAAGGAACAAATATTGACTATCTAAAAAATTTAGGATTCAATCAGAATTGTAATAGGTTAATTGATTATATGCCTGATCGATTTAATGGCTCAGCAAATCGATCAGACATATAACTTCCCCACCAATACGAAGGAGAAAATGCAATATGCTCATCCTACCAACTTGATCATGCCATCCCAGCACATTCACGCCCAAGTTTAGAATATAAAAAAGTATATTTTTGAGGTTTTTCTTCTCTCTTTGTCAATTCAGTTTCATCTGTGTAGTTGGGAATCATCATAACATTGACTAACAGTTATCCCTGTTCTAGTTAAACCACTTTATTAATTCAGCAAAAACGCGAATAATGCATCACAATGATTATATGCCGGACTGGTTAAATGGTTCAACAAATCGTTCAGACATAAAACATCACCACCAAAACGAAAGAAAAAATGTAAAGTGTTCATGTGCACGAAATATCACTTCCTTTTCTTGCCTTTTTTATCTTGTCGTGTTGACAGCAACTTCACGCAATCACCTTGCGCTTTGATGAAATGTGTGTTATATTACCCAACTGACCCAATGACCGTTCATTTCGACAGATTAGTTTGACAGTCAGTTATCCCCACATTATGTTCGGGAAGTGTGGTGAATCATGTATTATATTATCCTGTTGATCGTATATTTAGACTGATTAGTTTATCCATTTGTTATACTCCTATCATGCCTGCGCTGTGTAATGACCGTTCATTTCGACAAATTGGTTTGATAGTCAATTATCCTCACATAATGTTTAGGAAGTGTGGTGAATCATGTAGCTCATTATCCATCTGTCCTGTTGATCGTATATTTAGACTGATCAGTTCGTCCATTTGTTATCGTCACATCATGCTTGCGCTGAGTAACATATCTAACTAATCCATTTACCAAGACAGATTCGTTTAATTGCCCATTATCATCACAGCATGTACATTAAGAAAATCTTGTGCGTTTGTGTGTTTGGGGCCGAAACCTGATGATAGGGGATTCAGTTGAACCTCAACTAATTTCCTCAGTATTATGGTATGCTGTCCTCACGTAACCACCGTTATTATTATTATACCTTCTTGTGTTGTACTCAGATAGCTAGGGAACAAATTATTATGTTCTACAATAAAACGGAATAATGAATTCCGTTTTCTGTGGAGTATTGATATTCACTGCTCTTACTACCCTCCTTTTGATCACATTTAACCAATGCAATGAGAAAGAATATCTTCTTTTACACACTTTATATTACTCTGTTATAACTCCTCTTGATGTTTCTTTCCAGTCACAAAATGTATTGTCTTTATTATTTTTGATTCTTCAGATCTCCTTCATGCTTATGTGCCCTGGTGTTGCTGATGGTATTTGTGTAAATCATGGTGGGTAATATTGATTTGGACGAGATCCAGACAGATTCGAACTACGACTTCAATTATCTGATGAATGATAGGACCAACATATCCAACACAGATAGTGATTCCCCATCTATATGTAACATTATCGATTGTAAATATCTCCTTCCTGGTGAGTTGCAATCCGAACTCAGGGACATGCGCGGATCTTTTTCTTCTTTTCACCTCAATTGCCAAAGCCTTAATGCTCATTGGGACCCTCTTAATCACCTGCTGTCTGAAATAAACAGCAATGAAAATACATTCGATGTTATCGGTCTTACAGAAGTCTTTCAGGTCCCCTCCAATATATCTTATACACTAGAAGTATACCACCCATTACAAAAACATACTAGACCCACTGATGACGATGGTCGAGGTGGAGTAGGACTATTTATAAAAAATGACCTAAACTTCATTATTCGACGAGATCTTTCTATATTCATACCACATGTGCTTGGGTCAATTTTTATAGAAATAAAGGTTAAAAATCTGTCGAGAATTATTGGTGTAATATATCGACCAAACACGGCCCCCAAAGCGGATATAGATATTTTCCAATCAAAGATCAATTACATAACTGATATACTTAACTAGAAAAAGAAAACAACTTTAATTATGGGCGACTTCAATATTGACCTTTTGAAAGTAGCTTCCCACTCGAAAACTGATGCGTTCATAGATTTAATGTTTAGTGAGGAATTTATGCCTGCCATTACCAAACCAACCAGAGTGACTGATCATTCTGCGACGCTCATATATTTTCAAACAATCTAATAAACTCTTTCAAATCCGGCATAATTCTCACTGATGTATTCGATCATTTTGGAATCTTTTATGTTGAATCTGTAATTATGCCATTAGATAGTACAAGGTCACTTCTATCCAGGAAAATAAACCCTGCCAGTATCGAATATTTCAAGGTATTGCTGTCCCAGTGACTTTTCACCAGTGATGGATTCCAACAGTCCCAATGCTGCTTATGAACACTTCTTAAACATTTTTATGAACGCATTTGAATCAGCATTTCCTTTGCAAAGTGAAAAACGGAATAAGAAACACATAAAGCGACAGCCTTGGATGACGAAAGGTCTTTTAATCTCAGCCAACAACAAGAATAAATTTTTCATAAAAAAAATAAGAAGTCCAACAGAATTTAATGTAAGAAACTACAAAAATTACTGTCGATTGTTTAACAGAATTAAAAAACAAAGCAAAGCTATGTATTACGAAAATGTCCTATTGGAAAATAAAAGCTATCTGCGAAAAACGTGGCAAATTCTAAATAATGCTCTGAACAGAAACAAAAACAAAAGTAATTTACCTTCTTTTTTTAAGCTGGGGGAAAAAAAGATAAATTGCCCCGAACGAAATCGCTCAGGAATTCAACATTTTCTTTGCAAAAATAGGACAGGAGACATCAAAACAAATAACGAATCCCCGAAAACCTTTCGTCGAATTCATGAAATCTCCACTCCCAGATAATATGTTTGTTCTACCAACGTCGTCTTTTGAAATTATAAATATCGTAACTAAAATGAAGCCTAAAGCAAGTCAGGACTGTGAGAATATTTCATCGAGGACCCTTAAACACTCGATAGATTCGGTTGCCGACCCTCTTGCTCATATTATGAACATTTCCTTCAGCCAGGGAATAGTTCCTGACAGAATGAAAAGTGCAAAAGTAATCCCAATTTTTAAATCAGGCGATGAAAACAACTACACAAATTATAGACCAATAAGTATTTTGCCTGTCTTTTCAAAGATTTTAGAAAAACTTATGTTTGACAGATTGATGAAATTTCTGAACAAATTTGATATCCTCTATCACCACCAATATGGTTTTAGGAAGCAGCACAACACACTACATCCAATTATGCAATTATTAAAACATGTCGCCTTCGAAAATAACAAAGACAGTAAGGACACCACTTTAGCTATCTTTCTTGACCTTTCTAAAGCCTTTGATACAATAAGTCACGACATCCTTCTCCAAAAATTTGAACATTATGGAATAAGAGGTAACGCTATTAGTTGGTTCAAAAGCTATCTAAAGAACAGGAATCAGTATGTATCGTTTGGTGATAGTAAATCAAATCTAACTAAACTGACATGTGGAGTTCCACAAGGTTCTATATTGGGTCCCATTTTTGTTTTAATATACATTAATGACATAAGTAATTCAACTACATTAAATGTCTTATCGTTTGCCGATGACACAGAAGCATATAAGTCTGGAGCGGAGATAAATGCCCTAATCTCGGATTTCAATGAGCAATTACAAAATATATCTGACTGGTGCTCAGCCAATCGCTAGTCCTGAACGAAAAGAAAACGAAATACATTTTACTTAATCCAGGTCATAGAGAAAGGAATGTTACTCATCAGAATGTCTATATAAACAATCGGGCTATCTGCAAGGTTGGTAGTGGGGAAAGTGAGAAGTCCTTAAAGTTCCTTGGTATAAATATTGATGACAACTTATCGTACAAAGCCCATATATCTCACCTCTGCACGAAAGTCGGACTTGCCAACTTCGTTCTCAATAAAGCGAAAAAGTTTCTCCCTCATAATGTTATGAAAACTTTGTATTTTACTTTGATACAGAGCCATTTCATCTATGGAATTCCTTTATGGGGTGCGTCCAAATCCTGTGATCGTCTTCAAAAACTGCAGAAACGAGCTTTACGAATAATAAATAATAAGAAATACAATGCCCACACAGACCCTCTATTTATTAATGATAGTATATTGAAGCTAAAAGACTTATACAAACTACACGCCTTATTATTCATGTTTGATTGACATAATGGAAACCTTCCGGGTTCATTTGTAAACTTCTTCTCAACTAACCAATCTAATATGAATACTCGTCAGGCATGTCTTTTGCACAGACACAAAACTAGAACCAAGACTCTGGATAAACTACCGGTATTTGCGCTACCAAAGCTATGGAATGAGCTAGAATTAGACATCAGAAATACAGAGAATAGGAAAGAATTCAAGAAAAAGCTAACAACAATGTTTTTTTCCTCTTATTCCGAAGACATTGCCTGTTCAAACCCGGATTGTCTCCGCTGATCTGGATGCCATAAAAACTAATCAAATGTCTAGCACCGCTCGCATTGCTTTCTTGGCGTAGTTTTTGAAAAACTATACATTCGCAACTTATAATTCAAGGACATAGCTCAAGCATCCCCCCCCCCCCCCCCGCTCCATTGGCGCGAGCTCAACGAGATCGTTCCAGTGCGGGACCAAATGCTGTGGTTTTGAGGCAGAGTATGAAAACAAACAAAAATGTGAATAGGGACTTCTATTAAGGGCGCGGGGTGGTTTCGGAGGTTAGCTTGGTAAACGGCTAACGATTTGGTGTCCACAGTAATTGTTGTTGTTGTCTGGTTTTCTCGTCCATGTCGCCTCTCTTTCAGCTCCCACCAACCATTTCATAGATCTTCTCAATCTTGTACTATTTCCACGATAACGGGAGGAATGGTGTCAGCAGAATTAAGAGAGCGACATTTCGCTGTTTGCCATCAGCGACACTCTGCGCGCATGCTGTATGAGACCCATTGAAGACACAGCAACTGGAATTCTCAAATGCTGAAGTGTAATATCCACCTCTTTCTCTTTCTGTTGATCTTTCTTTCTCTTTCTTTTTCTTCTTTCTAAGGGAAAGGCAGGAAGACAGCCAATCTGGCTATGCCTTCCCCTGCCAGTATACAATGCAACAATTAATTGTAATTTTCTTGTAATTTAATGTAGAATATGCAATATTTCTTCTTGTTGAAATTCAATATTTTTATTACATGTACTATAATGTATATATTGCTATATTTTAGTGTATTGGCAAATAAAATATCAATATCAATATCAATGACAGCAGTTACTTATTCCCAGTTCCCTTTTCGACATTCGTTATCAACCGATTTTATGTCGAATAAGGAAATGGGAATAAGTAACAGTTGTCACGTCCCCAAGAACTTTGAATCTGATTTATTTTCATCTGGGTTTATTGATGCGGTCCTGGGGGGTTTACCATCCCCTAATAGGCGGGTCCTCAGGTGGCGGACAGAGGATGACCTGCACAGTTGGGCAAGTTTGCTGGCTGATAATTAGCAGGTTTGCTCAATTGAGCTGGTTTGCTGCGAATTATAAAAAATACGCACCCCCGGACCAAAATGGTCACTCCTGCTAATACCATCTTGCAAGCACCTTGTTCTCCCGTGAGGTGCGTTCCGAAGGCTCCGGAGGAAGGAATCCTGGTCATTTTAGAACAGACTGGACCCCGGTTAGGGCAAATCCCCAGGATGGAGATCAGGCCATAAACACTGCTTTGGTCCTGCTCTCTATCATGGAGGTACCTGTTCAATACACTGCTTTGGCCCCAACTTCGGAAGTAGACGGATGGTCCGTTCTGGTCAATCGGGAGCCCCGTTTGAGTGTCATGTCGGGGGGCATTTGGGGGTCATTCAATCAGTCATTTCTGTTGATCACATATCACCATTGCCATTGTGTACTGATTATTAACTCCATTATGTTTTTACCATGTTTGGTTTTACTGCACTGTCTCTTTCAGTTACAAGTGGCAACTTTGTTTTCAGTCTTTTGTACAATGATTGGTTGGAGGACCACCATCTGAAGCACGCCATGACCCACACACGGGCCAATCAGTCAGTGGTATGCTTCGGCATCAACACTGACTAGGTATACTGCTCCAAATCAGGTATGTGGGAATGGTGGTAACCCGGTGGGTTCTCAAGTTAGCAGGAACCTCACCCCTTGTTGGACTCCGTGGTGGGTGGGAGCCGGAGCAGTGAATAATCACACAATTAAACCATGGAGACCTCACAAAACAAAAAACTTAAACGAGGCCGAGAATTAACTTCAGGCGATTCTGATTCTGACTCAGATCCAAAAGTTTATTATAATATATGCAGGCGACTCAAGTAAAACGGCAACTGATATCAACCCTTTTGCCTCAGAGAAAGCTGTTAAAGGGATTGCTGGCACTGTGAAACATGTAAAAATGCTGAGGACCAAAGCAATACTTACAGAATGAAACAAGGAAGCACAAGCAATAAACTACTCAAAACAAACTTGCAGATGTGGAGGTGAATGCCTTTCCACATAGGACGCTTAACAACAGCAGGGGTGTAATCAGAACAAGGGAATTAGCAGGTATTGACTTACAGAAAATACAGAAAGAACTTGAACCACAAGGTGTAACATCAGTTAGGAATATCGAAATTAAAAAAAATGGTTCAACCATCAAAACAAACACTTTTATACTATCATTTAAGTCAGCCCAACCACCAAAATCAATCAAAGTAGGTTATATAAACATCAAAGTGGTTTTATAAATACCAACTACACTTCGATGCTTCAACTTTGGTCATGGGCAAAACAACTGCAGGGGTCAAACAATATGCTATAAATGCGACCAACAACACCAAGATGAGCCATGTATCAATGCCATTAAATGCCTAAATTGTCAGGGCAATCACATGTCATCGTCCAAAGATTGCCCTGTCTGGAACAAAGAAAAACTATACAAGGAATAAAATGTGAAAAGCAAATAAGTTTTAAAGAGGACAGGGATATCGTAACAACACCTGGTATGAGTACGTCATCACCTTCATATGCTGCAAAGCTATCACAGAAATTACCATCAGCGACAGTAGGTTGCCAAACTCACTGTACATAGATCAAAGGCACATTACCATCTCTAGTGCAAGCTTTCACACTAGAACAACAGTCAAATGAAACTGAACCGAAATCCACCCAAACACCATCAATTACTCACACAACAATAGAAGATAAATCAACGCCAGATCCAAGGAAAGAACAGGAAAAACTAAAAGCAAGATCAGAACAGAAAGAAGACCAAACAACACCGAAACCTCAGAATCAGAGAAAGGAAAGAATCAAGCAAAAAACAACAAAAAGAATGTACAAACTCAAAAACAGTCAGACAGAACTCTCAAGGCTCTTCAAAACCCTGTTACTCGTAATAGGTTTGAAAGCCTTGAATGGATGGAAGTCGGTGAGTGCATCGACTCGACAAAACGTTCGGGCCCTTATGCCTTATCTTCAACCAAATATGGATAATACAAACAACAATAGAATAATACAGTGGAATTTTCGAGGTTTTAGAGCGAATTTTAAAGAACTAGGCCTTTTAAGCCAAAAAGATAAACCTGCAGCATTTTGCCTGCAGAAAACTATTTTAAAGAAACCCGCGGCTTAGGATCATTCAGCTTTTAAGCATTATACTTCGTATAATGCCTGGGCAGATGATAATGATATGCATATTCGTGGAACGTCTGTCTTAGTTAGAAATGACATTATTCACACTTCTGTATCATTACAAACAATTTTTACAGACTGTGGCGGTACGCCTAACTTTAGACAAAACTGTCACACTTTGTTCGATTTATGTTTCACCAAGTAAAGCCCTACAACTGAATGATTTTGAGCTACTGCTCTAACAGCCCCCAACTCCATACATTTTGTTGGATGATTTTAACACACATAGCCCTCTTTGGGGGGTAATTCCTGCCGTCAAGAAGATGTAAAAGGTAAAATTGTAGAGATGTTTATTACAAAATATGACTTGAGTTTGTTCAATGATGGTTCAGACACTTATCTACACCCCGCATCAGTTCGTATACATCAAGAGATCTTTCTATTGCATGCTCTTCTATCTTCCTTGCTTTCTCTTGGAAGGTAGAGGATGACTTCTGTGGAAGTGACCACTTTTCAATAGTATTGGAAAGTGTGGTTCGGCGGACGATGCGATAGTGCCCCAGTGGAACTTTAAAAAGGCTGACTGGGACAGTTTCTCGTCGCTTTGTTCTGAACGTCTCACACGAGAGAAACGTCGGGTTAGTGCTGACCAGATTGAACATTTTACTACAGTGTTGATTGACATTGCAAAACCAAGTCATTCCTCAAACCTCGGCAAATTCAAAACTTTTCACTAAGCCGTGGTTTGATAATGAATGTAAGCAGGCAAAAAGGATCGCACGAAAACTGAACGGGAATTCAACAAGTCATCAACAACAAATAATTTGGATAAACTACGTATAAATCGGGCAAAAACAAGACGACTTATAAAACTTATAAAACAAAAAAAGAAAAGTTCTTGGGAAGCTTATGTTTCGAAGATTAACCAAAACACCCCCAACAACAAAATTTGGAAAGTGATTAAAAAAATTAAAGGCAAAGACACCAAAATCAACTGTACAACATGTGAAAGAGAACAACACACTAATCACATCAAAAAAAGAAATTTCAAACAAATTGGCCTCCACATTTTCGAAACATTCGTCGTCTGAAAATTGCAATCCAGATTTTCTGAAAATCAAAAAACAAGAAAAACAAAAGATCAAATTTACCTCTAATAATTTAGAGGATTATAATGGACCTTTCTCTTTGGAAGAGTAAAATAACTCTTTGCATAGAGCAAAGGATACTGCCACTGGACCCGATGAAATACATTATTAAATTTTAAAACCTCTGCCACAATCATCACTTGAACTTTTATTGTCAGTTTTTAATGACATATGGGTGACTGGCCAGTTTCCATCTTCCTTGCGTAAAGCTAAAATAATTCCCATTCCATAGCCCGATAAAGATCACAGCAACCCAAGCAATTACAGGCCTATCGCTTTAACAAGTTGTCTGTGTAAAACCATGGAAAGGATGATCAATGATCGACTTGTCTGGTTTCTAGAATCGAACAGTCTACTTGCGAATGTTCAGTGCGGTTTCAAAAACCAGAGAAGTACTGTGGATCATTTGGTTAGACTAGAAACGCTTATAAGAAATGCCTTTGCCCGAAAAGAACATGTGGTTGCAATTGTCTTTGACCTGGAAAAGGCATATGATACAACGTGGACGCATGGGATTTTAAAAGATCTTTTTAACATGGGGTTGAGCGGGCGTATGCCACTTTTTATTGAACATTTTTTAAAGGAACGCCAGTTTCAGGTTCGTGTTGGGTCAACATTATCTGATCCTCACGAACAGGAATTGGGGGTTCCTCAAGGTCCTCTTTTCAATTAAGATCAACAGTATCATCGATGCAATCGAGAATATGGTACATTCTTCATTGTATGTTGATGATTTTTTAATGGTTATAGCAGTAAAAATATGAATGCTATGGAGCGCAAACTTCAGCTGTGTTTGAACAGAATCCAGAAATGGGCTACAGAAAACAGTTTCAGGTTTTCGAAGATCAAAACTAATTATGTTCATTTCTGTAAGCCCCAGAAACACCATCTTGATTCGGAGTTGAAAATAAATGGAAGTACCATTGAAGTTGTTGAGGAAGTGAAATTCTTGGGTTTGTTGTTTGACAACAAACTGAATTTCACTTCTCACATAAAACAACTAAGGATAATATGTAAAAGAGCTCAAAACCTTATAAAGTTAGTTGGTAGCCCTGATTGGGGTGCTGATCAAGAAACGTTGTTCCACCTGTATAGATCACTTATTAGATCTAAATTAGATTACAGTTGTATTGTTTACGGTTCTGCGAGAAAGTCCTATCTCAGACCTCTCGGTGCCATTCACAATAGTGGCATTAGAATCAGCCTAGGTTCTTTCAGGACATCACCAATAGATTCAATGCTTGTTGAAGCAGAGGAGCCTTCTCTCGAGAAGCGCCGAATTAAACTTTCTCTACAATATGTAACTAAACTGGTAGCTAATCCCTGAAATTCTGCTTATAATTGTGCTTCAGAGACGCAAAATATTGAATGTTTCAACAGATACCATAAACAAATTCAATCTTTAGGAGTTCGAATTAAGCTCCATATGGAATCTGCATAGATTGAATCTATTTCGATAAAAGAGAACTGCAAGCCACATGTTCCACCATGGCATCTTACAAAACCTACTGTTATTTTGGACCTTGCTTCTACCAAAAAGCCTGACACAAATTCCTTGCAGTTTAAGCAGAAATATGCCGAAATTAAGTACAAGTATATTACATATACACGGATCTATAGAGATGGATCTAAAAATGGTGACAAAGTATCATCTACCGTTGTCACTGGTGACCATATCACCTCAATCAGAATCCCGAATAAAAGTTATATTTTTACAGCTGAATCTAAAGCTTTAGAACTCGCGCTTGAACACATCGAGAATGTGCAGGAAAAAAGTCGATAATTTTTTCCGACTCTCTTTCCTCTTTACTTGCTTTACTCAACTCCAAGTTGAAGAATCCTCTTATTTTGGAACTTCGCGAAAAGTTAACAACTCTCTTGTCTGACCAATATGATATCGTGTTTTGTTGGTTACCTGAACATGTAGGTATCGTTGGTAACACCAGAGCAGACAGTGCAGCAAACCAGGCTTTTAACCAAGCCTCCCGCTGATTTTAACATCCCTTTCAGTGTCTTCAATCTACATGTTAATAATTACATCAAATCTCTGTGGCAGGCGGATTGGGATGGAGCGACAAGTAGCAAGCTCCATCGCTCCCGACCAACTCTGTCTGATCACTATCCGTCTAGTAACCTTTGTAGGAATAATCATGCAGTTTTAACACGATATCATATTTGTCATACAAGACTAACACACTTCTTTTGTTAAAGGGTAATATGCGACCTGAATGTGTTCCCTGCGAGCAAGGGTTGTCAGTGGAGCACATTCTTTTACATTGTACGGATTTTAATCTTCTTAGACAGCAGTATTTTAATGTTGTGTCTCTTCGAAACTTATTTTTACAGTATAAATCCTCATGAAATTATGTCGTCCCTGAAAGAAATCAACCTTTTTAATAAATTTTAAATTGTTTGTTTTTATTATTTCACATTTTCATCCATTCATATCTATTTCACAAGATGATTTACACAGCATTTTTTGAACACGTGGTCTATATTCTCCTTACTATGTTCACTGATTATATTCTTCATTCTTCATATTTCATTGACTGGTTTTTAATTACTTCGTGGCAAATGGTGATCTATTTTAGAATTCATACTTTTGATCGCCACGATATGGCTCTAGCTGCTGATGTGGCGTAAAGCACCAATGAAAAATAAATTGATGCGGTCTTGATGTCTCATTATTTTATATGATAAATGTGGACTGTAGGTTAGTATTCATGTTGGTTGTTCAAAGTATTTTGTTTCTCTCTTCAGTATTCGAGACCGCACGTGTTAGTCTGTGTTGTAAATAATAAAGCTCTTGTGTGCACAAAAGTTGATATGACTTCAATGGTAGAAATCTCAGAGACTTCGCCGCGTACTTCATATATTTTACAACAACAAAACACTCTTAATTAAATTATAACAATTAGAATGAATTATTTGCCGCAAATTCAAATGTGGGATGGGAGTGTTAAGTTTTTTATGAAGCACAAGGCACTTCACGCAACTTGACACGCCCATCCCACATTAATACTCCGATAAAACGACAGATAATTCACTTCAATTCTTATAGAATTGTTTGCTTTATATCTGCAGCCATCCAAAGGGAAAAGCCTATGAGGATCTTGCGTTAAGATTTCCCATGGCAATTCTATAACGCGGTGGTGGGCAGTTTCGAATGTAACTCGGTTCTTTGATTTCATATTAGCTCTACTTGCGGATGGGAAGAAAACATGTCGATAATATGAGCCGGATCCTGTATCACAATTATTTTTTATATAACAAAAAATAATTAACGAACCGAACTATTGTAAAAAAAATACAAACATATGACAGTCTCTTGCATTTGCATTTAAAACATACACATGTTTGCATTTAAACGGGGAGGTTTGAGCCTGGCGTGGGAGTTGTGCATCGGCTACACTTTGATGGCGCCCTTCCTGTACAGCAATTACGTGCTAGTGGGTTAAATTAAATCTGGGTCGTAATAAATAGCGTCATATATGTATATGGTTGACAATGCCTTGTATTCTGTTGGTTGTGCCAAATATCTGATTAATGGTTGGACCGGGATAACGGGTTCCCAGTCAAATTATCCCCCACTAAGTTGGCATCAAGTCAATCAGCACCTCCTTATTGAAGGGGTTTGATGACGTGAAAGCTTCTATGTTAAGCAAAATTTAAAGACAAATATATCAGAAGGCAAAATTGGACACAATATAAAACAAACACATACCTATACAGTTTGGAGCCCGCATCTACAATGGTTCCCAAAATAGACTTTGGAAAGGAAACCAGCACAGGAAGATGACGCACAGACGGTCCGACAGAGAAAATCAGACGGGCGAACGGAGGAATCGAGAGACAAGCATTTTTTTCCTTCTCAGACCAAACTTCAAATACAAACCGCCCAAACGCACATACTAGAGGGACAAATAAAGTAAAAAGATTGTCAAAGGCCATTTTGTAAAAAGAAGCACTTTAAATTTGTGGTTAGAATATCAAAACACAGTAATATCTCAAAAGATTTTGTATTTGAAGAACTATCTTTCACCAAAGCGTTAGTGGGTGACAACACGTAAATGAGTTTGGGTATTGAGTCTTGAGACTATTAGTGAATAAAATAAAAATATATTTTAAAAATATTTAAGACGACGGTGAGACTTTAAGCGATTTCACAAACACCTCCTCCCCCGAAAAGAGTAAAAATAAATAAATACAGTTTTAGCTCAACGGAATAATATCAGCAATATTGGAAATAAATGCTTTCGTTAGAATGACCACATCCTATATAAGATTTAACCCTTTACCTAACATGGAAAGCAGACGACACTTGCAAAAAAAAATCTTGAATAACTAATTTTTTTTAACATAGGTTTTGAGCCCCGACGAGCTCGTTCCAACGAGGGGTCATGTTTTGGAGACAAAAAATGAAAAAAGTTATGAAAATTAATTGGCGATTTTTGAGAATAGCGCTGCCCGGTTTGGGCGTTGCGTTGGGTGAAGGGTTAAAGCAAATGAGTTTGGGTATTGAGTCTTAAGAATAATACTGAATAATATAAAAATTTATCATATGACTCGTCCGTTTTGTTCACTTTAAAAATTTGATATTTTGTTTTCATATTAATCAGTGATAAATAAAGCCTTCCATCGATTTCATTGGTCCATTCCAGAACTAGATAATTTGATTGGCTGAACAAAATACAACTGGGCCACATTTTCATAATTTGCATAATTAGAGTTGGGAGCTTTCATTGGTCAATTTCAAAACTGGACAATTTGATTGGCTAAACAAAATACAACTGGGTTATATTTGCATAATTTCAGTAGGGAAAATTTACGTTATCTGTCCTATTTAGGGAGGGTAAAATTGTATTAATCTTTTACCTACAAGAAAAACGCCATTCATTTTTTGTATATTTTCACTTTTTGCTTCCAAAACATAGGTTATGGCCCCCTCATTGGAACGAGCTCGACGAGCTCGTTCCAATGAGGGGTCATAACCTATGTTTTGGAAGCAAAAAATGAAAATTTTTAGTTATACGAGGATGTTTTTTTCCAAGTGCCGTCTGCAACTCAAGTTAGGTGATGGGTTAAAAAGTCATACTAAGTGACTAATTTGTGCGTGTGTGTGTGTCATATGATAAATAGAATATGAAATGAGTGTTTTTCTCATATAATATTTATGAAACTCATCCGAATTTTCAACGGAAAATACTTAGACCCGTTTCATAAATATTATATGAGAAAAACACTCATTCCATATCCTCAATATATATTATAAATACTTAAGACGACGGTGAGTAAGCGATTTCACAAACACCTCCTTCCCCCCAAAAGAATAAAAATAAATAAATAGTTTTAGCTCAACTGAATAAAATTAGCAATATTAAAAATAAAGGATTTCGTTACAACGACCGCATCCTATATCAGCTTTAAAGCATGTCTCGCAGTCTCAGGGGCGTAGAAACGGGCTGGGGGTGGGGGCGATAGAGAGGTCATTCGTAAGACATCTAAACTGGAGTATTTATTGTTCATTCGCTCTTGTTTATGATTATGTACTTTCTGAGGAGGCTAGACTTGAAATCATGTCACATACAGAGTCGGCCGTAAAATGGACGGTACCCGATTCGGGCGGCTGGGCGTCGAGCTTGGCCAATATCGACTACTTAACGTGTTAACTGAATACGTAGTTTCGTCACGGCTACGATGTGTATATTTTATTGACCCACAAAAGAAATTGTGACTTATTGTGTTTTATAACTATTATCCTAGCTGACTGATTTTCCAACTACGTCATCATAGAAGCCTCCGACGAAGACATGTCTTGATGCTGCAGTTGGAATATTTTATCAGTGGAAACTTGAGACATCAAAGTCGATTCCCAAATAGATCATCTTCGCTACTCCCTTGCAGATAACAATCTTTTTTATCTTTAATAATTTTCTGATTTAGTTATCATTTTCTAATATCCGCAGAATTTATTTATATAATGAGATTTAAACGACAATTTCGACAGCCAGAGTCACATCGTGTCGGACAGTTTTGCGGTTGAAGGAAACCGGAATACCCGGATCGAACAACTGTCAGAGTCCCCAACATACTAACTCCACGCAAGCAGTGTTAGCATTGTTTGAAGTCAAATGCACCATCGGCGTGCAGAATGGCTTAGAACCCATCGCCACAGTGCCCCCAAGATGGGCAAGCAGACTGAAGTACCTTTCACAACAACACAACGCAGTCAACTCCGTTCAGGATCGAACCATGAACCTTTCAGTTTAAAGTCGAATCCTCTAACTACTGATCCACCGCGCTCCCGATCCATTCAATTATACTCACCTGGAAATTGGAGATTGGTGTAAAATTGTGTTCTCTATGTTTTCCACTGGATACTCTCTTGCGAAATCGCCATCATCTTTAGTATGCATTTCTCTGCCTTTCAGCTGATCTGCACTCTCAATGCGCAGCTTATTCGGATGTTCACTCTCCATTTGATGGCAAAGTGACTTGTAAACAAGCACATGTAAATTCACCTTTATGTTGAAAAATTAATTCGTGTTTCACAATCTCTCATTTTTAATTTATGTGAAATTTTCTGTGCCTACACAATAATTAATTAGGCTTTCGTATGCAGGACCCATGGTGTCGTTTTTACACGCGTGATGTAAATAATAACGCTGCTTTCTTGTCAATTAGCCATTCTTAGAAAGTGGCACAGTTGACGCTTGGGTCCCATACAGCACTAACTAACCCTTTATGTTGCTCTGTAGCTCTGTAAAAGTTGACTTAGGTGTTTTCTTCCTTAAGAACTCCGCTGGTAAGATGCATTTATCTTCACAGTGCTTTCAAATTGTTGTTGGCTGCCTGTGCAGGCTGTCAGTAATAAATTAAAAACACTGTCAAGTGTAATCTGCAGCTATGTAAATGTATATACGGTAGTTATTAACGACAAAATAATCTGGTGACTTGAGAGTTAAATGATATTTGAAGTCTGGGCATGTCTCTTGATTACAGGGTATTTTACTGCATTTTTGAACTCAGCTTCTCAAAAGAAAGAATAAACAATACAGACTGTCCCAGAAGTTTGATTTACAGCGTTGATGCAAGGACGTTATGTCTGGGATGAGAGGGAATCATTCGCTCCCCACCCACTGCACTATTATTTTCTCCTTTGGCAATAGTCGGGCAAAGTCCTATTGCCGATAGTGCTCTACCCAGCTTGTCTTAATTGGAGCATTTGGATGTGCCGTGACAACCGATACTTATTCCAAGTTCCTTATTCGACATTTGTTATCAACCCATAAAATCAGTAATGTCGAATAAGGATTTATTGGTTGATAAAGAAAGTTGAAAAATGGACTGGGAATAAGTAACGGTTGTCACGTCCATACATTTGGACACAAGTAGCGAATTCAGTATAGGTCAATGATCTGTATGCAACTGGATTGCTGGAACTCGAAAACCGTCGCCTCGCTATGTCTTGTCAAATCAATCAACACGATTACTCCTCCCAATCGATGACGTTTGATGACCTGAAAGTTGTTACGCTTTGACCGATCATTTTTGTTGTTAGCCACTGTTTTTATAGCCCACCCCGAACTGTAGTAGATGTAACGATCGTGCCCGTTTGGGGGCGGGGGGGGGGGATCTCATGGTGGATCTTATATGTAATGTCATGGGCATGTGACGTAGTGACACCATCTTTGTTACCGGGATAGCCCCCATAAACGGCCATGTTGTGATGTCATCACCATAGTTATACGTGGTCTTTGTGCATACGCGCGGCGCGAGTTGGTAGGGTGACATATTTTTCCTGCGTCCATTTTGTATATTGTAGACCTCCACCTTGGTTTCTATGGTAGCATGTGTTTGCTATCTGATCCTAGGCCCTGCACTAGGATGGTGGTGTGTTCTGAGAGTGCGTTCCATTGTTTAAGAGTAAATTTAATTACCCTAATAGCCCCGACCCTGCCGTCAAATTACCAAAAAAAACCCACTAGAAACTACCGAAATGGGTTTCGGGTCGTCCAAGAATCCTTCTTGTTTCAATAATAGGGACGTTCCTTTGTATACGAATAAATCTAATTACCCAAAGTCCTCAGTTATTGCGTAGAAATACCACAAACAACCCGACAACTATTTATTTGACTAGGATTTCAAACGAAATACTCGGCCCTTGGGTCAGATAGCAACCACGTGCTAGTCTACTAGACTTGCTGGTCTACTTACTGTTAACCCTTAGTACTTATTTCCATCTAAAGCACTGCACTGACCCACAGATGTAGAGATGGTGCACAATGCTAGGCCATGCTGTCATGTAGGGTATGCATGGATGTCCAGTGCGGTAATAAGGGGAGCATTGTATGTACCCTGTTGTTCTATTGTCTGTATTCGCTTCTACTAATTTACTTATTGCATTATAATATCCTCTTACTGGTATAGGTAGTACGTAATGCTAGGATGGAACAATGACAGATATGTGGGCAGTGGGTGACACAAAGAAGAGGATCAGTATGCCTATCTGCTAGACTGAGAAGAATAGGGTACGGTATGTCATGAAGTAGTTCGTTTCTGGATGTTAGGGGGAGAGACGAAGTGTGGTGATAGAGTGGAATTTGGGAGCATAGGGTAAAACAAGGCCTTCGCATCTGAGAATCGCGACAAACCATGCGACCGACCAAAGTGTTATTATTATTACCATAGTGAGTGTTTCATGAATATTAATTGTGTGATTGTCGTCCTCTAATGAGCGTACTAAAACCATACAGCGTAAAACTTCTCATATGCCAGTTGGAAATGTATTAGAATTCAAAAACTTTGAATGCTGTATTTTTAATTAATGTACAAAATTAATAAATGTGTAAATTGTATGTGTAATCGGACATTTGATAATGGAGATACATGTACATTTATATGTATTTTGTAAATATTTTGTAAATAATTCACATGACACAGCATTTCAACTTCAATGTGTAAACTCATGACCCCATAATCTTCATTGTTTATCAATTTAAGTGTGTACCTAACATTCGGGAGACAACACGAGCAATGATTTCACGTTTTGCCTCATTGGAATCAGCTCGTCCTTATGGTAGCTCATAATCTATGTTTCGGAGTCGAGCAATAAATATATTTTTATATAGTTAAACTTTAAAAAATCGTTTGCCTCAGGAACATAACTTGTGAACCCTAATTAGAATGTTCTCATTCCAATGGTAGACCATAAGCTAATCTTTGGAGACAAATAATGAAAAATAATGAATATTCAAATTTATTATATATCTATAGATATTTTCCAAATATCGGTATAGTTTGATGAAAATGTCTGACCTGTCGAAAAACTGCAGTTTGATCGGTTGCCCGCATCAGTACAGTTTGAAATTCGAACCAGTATAGTTTGACAGACTCTTACGGCACTCGATCTCACCTCAGCGCAGCACCAACCCGCGGTGATCAACTGAAGCTGTGGACTAATCCGTGCTCTAGCGCATGCGTTTACTATAATAAACAGCAAACCGGAAGTAACAGATGAGTTTACTCAATTTGGAAGTTGGAAGTTTTTTTAATGTTGCGCATACATGTGCGTACCAGTATTTTACACTTGAATTTTTCAAAAGAAATCTCATTTTAATCAATCTGATCTGGCGGATCTTGGGTTGTGATAACTTGCACCACGGATATATAATAAACATTTTATCATTACAGTGAAACGATCCCAATCATCGCATCACGTCTCGTTGATTTTGTCAGCTCGCCAGATCAAACTGGCTGGCTGCTGCATCTCGTTTGATCTGACCCTTGTCAATTCGACGTGATACTACGACACACATCCCTTCACTGAAGCGATAATATGATGTCCATTGTCTATTGACTCTTCAAGTAACACAGGGCAACTTGGAACCAACAAACAAATCTTGAATAACCAAATTATATCTCACAAGTACAAGTAAAAACGTCTAGACAAAATAAAATCTGTATTGAGGGTAGCAACCGCACGTGCGATCATTCGATTCCGAAAGAGAATATTTTTTTATCTGCACTCAATTGGCATCGAGTTATTACACATGTCGAGGTCACCGTTTTTAATAACAGTTATTGAATGATAAATCACTATAAATCACTACCACAATTAAATAAACCCAACCAGATCATTTTTTGCAATGATGATATTTTTGTATAGGCCTACCACGCGTTAAACAAAGAAACAGACAGCTAAACACTACTAGAACTTCGAGCGGTTATAATAAAAATAGAACTATGAATGGGGATTACGTCATGCACAGTGCAAGTTTTTCCCATAATTTTGTTTGAAATTAGAGATTTTTGCCTTATTTTCGTTTGAACAGTAACTTCAAGTTTAGTTTTCATAATCTCATAACTTAGCAGTAGTCAGGCTCAGAAACTTACTGGCAGCAGTCGTGTCGTAATTTGACTTAGCTCAAAGGTTTTGTTTTTTCTGACGAGTCCAGTATGTTGACATTTTGTGGAGTGGAATTTGTCACGTTTCACAAAGTGCACAAGCTTTGGATGATCAAATCAATACTGCCAAATGCTATAACTCTTTTATGTATTTTCTTGAAATTTGTAGTTTAGATATGCGTGGGACTGAGCTTTGAAATTTGAGACATTGTTTTGGCATAGCTCGGAATTTATTTTTGCAAGGCACTCTGGCGTACAAAAAGTTAGGCACTCTGGAGATTTATGATGAACTGCACGTTTTATGATTACTGTGAGATTGAAAACTTGCAGTCTGCATTAGTTGTGTTAACAGAACTTGCAATGTACATTACAAGTTCTGTCGTGTTAACAGACAAACATTGATACGTTTTTTTTGTGTGCATGAAAAATGGTAAAAGTAGCTTTTCAAGTTGCTACAAAAATGGTGTCAAGACATACTTACTGTATGAGTGGATGGTATAAAAGGGGCTAGAAAACCCCCTCAGATCACCTGCTTGTTTGTTCTCAAAGAAGCCAGACGTATTTCCAGACTATCAAGAAAAAAAATGAAGAGAAGTCTTGTACCATATAGTGATTCGGAGGAAGAAGAAATTGAACAGCAGGCAAAGAAAAGCAGATACCATTAGGGACTATTTTACAATTACAGAACAACAGTTCAGACCCTCCCGGAAATTTAAATCAGCCTCCTCAGTGTATGAGTTCGGTATCAAATCATTTAATGAAGAGAATCCACACCAATTTACTGAACATCTGTTTGATGCCATACTTCAAGATGTAAAATAGAGATGCCAGAGTAAAGAGAATGACAACATGAGGATGTGTATCAGTCATCCAGGATAAAGTTATGTATTTTTATTCCATTTATGAAATCTTCATCTCTCACTGGTAAACTTGTGTTAGATGAAGTTGAACGAGATATACAATCAAATGAAAACTTTACGATTCATGATGGGGGTTTGAGTTTGGAAGTCACACGCACTTCCCTACCACTAGGGTCTAGGCGGAAAGCACCACACATTGCTTCATTTACATCTGTTGACAAAATGATACGGGGAAAAACCAGTATTAAATTAATAATGTTAAAGATTCCATGTGCTTCGCGTAGGTGGTTGTAGTGGGAAAGTGTTATGCTGATAACGGAAATACATAATTTTGGTGAAAAAAGTGGAAAAAAACTTGTGATTCAAGAATGAGGTTTCAAGACATGAAGCAATGGCATTGATAAATCGAGCAGGTTCTGAATACAACACCTCGTGTGGGATCGAGGAATACAGAAAAATTCAAGGCCTGCTCTATCACCACCCACCAATCTGTATCTGCCAATTCTTCCCATCAAATGCAACAACAATATGGTATTTACTCTCTGCAAGACGTGAGCTGAACAAGACATAGAACACTACAGTGACGCACAACAGGAATGCAGCTTTACTGGGACATGGGCCACAGTCGAGCTGTTTAAAGCACTTGAAAAGTGATACATAATACTCAGCACCTTCCGGGTCTGTCATTGGGAACATTGGTCTAGTAATGCTTACATGTAGATACGTCGATAAATATTTTAAAATGAAGCAAGAAGCTAGTGGGCATCCTAAAAGGGTGAAGACGGAAACTGATCAAGAAACATTTAAACAGGAATAGTTGGAGTCAGAAGGGATCGAATTGGAACATGTAGAGAAAAACCCCGGAGAACGAAAATTTGCCAAGATCATCTTGAATTGTTTATGGGGACAATGCACAGAACAACATCAAGACCAAGACAGAATATATTCAGGAACCGTCCAATAATTTTGAGTTAATCACCAACCCAGATGTCATCATAAAGAATGTGCATTTTTTTATCATTACGCGACCGCTGCAGACATGTACAACCCACATCAACCAGCTAATGTCGTCTTAGCATCCTTCGTCTCTGCTTGTGCCCGATTGGAATTGTATAAGGTAGTGGAATTATTGGGATCCCGGGTCTTATATTTTGATGCAGACAGCAGCATGTACATACACAATCCATCACTTCAGAATGAATCCAAAGATCGAAGACAGTAAATAAGGGAAATGGACTGATGAATACACCGATGCCAAAATTGTAGAATTTGTTGGATTGGGACTGCATTACAACAGGACACAGAAAATCAGCTTTAAGTCCATGGTGGAATGTGCACATGACAGACGGAATTACAAACTCGACATAGAATACAAACATCGTATCAAACGCAACAAAAATGGAGAAGTCACCAGTGAAACGCAAACCAGAACATTTTGATCAGTGTACACCAAGCTCTCCGTAGTCAACATTGCTCTACACTGTCTAATGGACATAAAAGGAGACTCATTTGCACTTCAGTAGTTGAACAGATAAGATGTCTCTTCCACTCGATCCAGCATTTCCCAAACATTTTTCTCAGAAAGAAACTTCTTTCGACTTTATTTGGTGTCACGACTCCATCATCAACTCCAAAAAAGAAAGTCTAGCTAAAGCAGGTTTCTTCGACATAGGTAAAGGCGCAGCGAGATGCCCTGTTTGTGGTAAGGGTTTGATCAATTGGGTAGAACATGGCAATCCCTATCAAGAGCATGTCAGTTTTTCCCCAAATTGTAGTTATGTAATTACGTGAATTTAATAAGAGCCTCTCAGTTTTACCACCCACTCACTTGTATGCAAACAGCTCCCGATAAAGTTTTTTATCTGTCATGGATTGTGGGTTAAAGTTACAAAACATTGTTTTCACCATGAAAAAAAATTAACAAGTGTCTAGACTATTTCCCTGATTCCGATACTTTCTTTGCACTCATGATCATGGATGATGTAAAGTTATCATTTACAAACACCATGCATGCAATATGTGAATTAAGCAGACGCTTACAAACAGACTGTGGTAAAGTCGAAAATGATTATCCTGATGGGGTAGAGGAGGGGAAACAGATTGAAACACTCTCATTTCAATCTCAACCATGGATGAGGGTAGACATCTTTTAGAGATAAATAAGCTCAGTCGTAAATCCTTACTGTTTGCATTTCATTTGATAACGCCATGGGATTAACCCATCACTAGAGATCTGATCAAAACGCAGTTACAGAAACAAGAAATGTTTGATGAGTTTCGTTGTGGGTTACAACTCGTATGTGCATTTTACAAAGATACTTTAATAAAAATTTGGACCCGATCAGGCAGAAAGTATATTCAAGTTGGAACCACCTTTATAGAAATTTCCCCCAAGCGGGGCGAGGAAGCCATGGAACTTGAGAATATAAGTCACTGATACCTTTTCTCATTATTTATTTCTCTACAATCATGGCATCGAGAGAATGCTTATTGTTTCAACATTCCTGTATTTTTTTCATATCGGGCTCTAGTGGCTCTGGTAAAACTGAATTTTTTAAAAAACTGATTGACATGAAACATGATTTGTTCCAAACCGTCCCACAAAAGGTGGTCTGGTTATACAAGGAATGGCAAATAACCAATACTTTATTGCAAGAGCCAGAATACATCGAATTCATCGAAGGTATTCCCGACGATGAATTTGACATTGTCAGTGATGCAAGTATACCACATCTTGTTGTTTTTGACATGCTAGAGGAAAAAGATGAGGGAAACATCCAATCAGTCTGAGTGCGCATTAAATGATTTTATTTAAAAACACAAGAGATAAAGATCAGAATAAAGTGTTGGAAAACCAAGTACGATTACCTCATTTGGTTGTAGCTCAGGAAGATGCAACGAGTGTCAATCGTGGTTATTTACTTATCGATTTTCACCCTAGAACTCCTGGTTTCTTGAGATTGAGAAGTGATATTTTTCATCCCTGGTTGACTCAAAATACTCGAGGACCTGCAGTGTACACATCTCAGTAAGATTTGAGCGAACCTGTTGGAACATGTTTTTTTATAAGTTACATGTGTGCACTTCATTTTAAATTGCACCAAATGAAATGTCGCTTGGTGCAAATGAAAAACATTTACACAAGATTACAAACGCATGTGTGCATTTTTGTTAAAAAAAGACTTGTTTATGTGTAAAGTTACAAACGTGTCTATACATGTTACATTGTTTGTACACATCCAACATGTACACTAACACGCGTGTAACTTTACAAAAGAAAACATTTACGCAACATTACAAATGTGTGTGCATTGTTTTTTTAAAAACTTCTTTTTTTTGTAAAGTTACAAATGTGTCTGTACATGTTTGTACAACCCATTGTGAACAGTACACTTACTATTTTGTAAAAGCGCTTTGTTAGTAGAGGTGATTGAGTGCACGCGCATTACAATCGTACCGTTCATAAGTTCTTTGCAGAAATTCAGTCATGAAACAAACCCATTTGCAAGACAAAAGTTACTTCACAAAGGGTTTAAGAAAATATTAAAGTGGTTAACGTTAGCAAACCATGTAATTCTTAACAAACCTATCAAGTTACCAAAACAAACATAAAAGTACATGGAGAAACACAGAGTGGATCTGGAACAACTTTCAGATCCTAAAGTTGATGCTGCAACCAAAAGAAAAATAATTTTGAAACCTGGTGTTGGAGGATTCTTTGGTGGTGTTATTATTCGTAAACTTAATCCGCTGGAACGAGCAGAAAACAACTAGAACCTTTCAATCAACATTACAGAAGAAAAGAAACTCACCTAAAAACATCAAGTTACCCAGAGATAAAAAATCATCGAAAGGTGGGGGCCTAAATACATGTACACACATTTTGAAATTTTGCCTCATAATCCTTCAACTGTGAAAAACCTTAAAAAACAAAATGTATCACCATTTAAGTTAACACATGTAGTGAAAGTAACTAAAGATGGTGAAAAAACAGTAAGTTCCTTTAATGACTCATTTAAGAAAGGACAAAGCAGACGAAAGTCACCCGTGAAACGAAAGTCACCAAGAAACGTAAGTCGCCGAGGAAAAGTAAGAAGTCAAGAAAAAACACTGCAGCTCGTTTTGCAATTGTACCACATCAACCCACTGCTCCACGTAAGACAAAAACTAAAGCAGAACTTCTTGTAAATTTGCATAATCAAAAAGGTAAAGTAACACCGATTATCTTAAGCGTGTTCCACACAAGCCTCAAGACCATGTTCCAACCATGTCCCATCACGATCGTATGTTATCAACTTAGAATGTGTCACATTCCCTCTTACAAGAAAGGATTTCCCCTTTGTCCCGTTTCACTCCCCTTGAACATATCTACCCCAGGACATGAGGCCATGAAAGTTGTTTTCTCATTTCAATGCATAAAAGTGTCTGCAAACATGCATGGATGTCATTTGTACACGAAGTTGTCGAACGAGCAAGATGGTCAGAGAAGGTAAGAAGCAAACAATTCCACTGATCAAACACACGGTGATATGTTAGTGGCACGTAGTAAATGTTCAACACCCACTCAAAAACATGTTGCAAGTTGCACCTAATGGAGTCATTCATTTCATATCAGAATGTTGTCATAATCGTTTAAAAGGGAACATCTCTTTAAGACAATTGTATCCAAAGAAGCGTGAACATCATCGTTTGCTAGTAAATCAGTTTCTGTTAAAAAAAAGAATTGTTGAATCAGAAAAAGGGATTCCTACCTTTCTCGCAATTCTCGGCCCTGCAATTGAGTTGTTAATGAAATTATGAAGCAAATGGCTCTTGTATCTTATCAATTGTTAGAAGATATGGAGCGTAACAAAAGACTTCAGAATGACGTCCTAGATTACCTCCCAACCCACAAGTCACAAATCCAGCACAAATTCAAAACGATTTGTCTGGTGTGTTAGAACGTTCCGATTTATCCGAGAGTGAGAAGGAACAAAAATATGGGGAAACGTTGCAGAAGTTTCAAATGTCTCACAAAAAGCCATTACAACCTTCACTGATGATACCCGACTCCGAGACAAGAAATGGTTCATAACATGAAAGAATCACCGAAAGTGTCCCTTTAACAATGCGACGTAATGCTAAATCTGTGTTATCAGTTTTGGAATCTCACCCAAACATGAGTTGGGATTAACAGGGAGTATTGAGCTATGAAGGTACTTCCATAGAAGGTTTGAACATTATCGACTTAGTCAACGATGTGGTCAGACACAGAAAGGGTTTTAATCCAACAGGCTGGGAAACGTATCTTCGAGCCTTGAAAGATGTTAATGTCCCTCAAGACTTTGTGCGAAATCGTGAATAATGGTTATGGATGCATAAACAACATGCTCCTACAAAGTATAAAGGGCAACCTCCTTTTTCAGATATTGAAAGTCCCACGCCAAGAAAGCATAGAGTAAGTAAGAAGAAAGAACCTTGATCAGTCACGCCGAAAGCCACAAACGAAGTGTTATCTGATTTTATTTTATGAAACGAGTTATCCTGCTAGTTATGGTGATGTGCACAGATTGTACAATGCAGCTAGTAAAAACCATAAATCCATAACTGTCAAACAAGCCAGAGAATGGCTGAAAAGTCAAAGAATATATATTTTGCATAAACCAAAAAACGTTTCGTAGATATAAAACCATTGTTGCAGGCACTGATCAACAGCGGCAAGACGATTTGGCAGATTTGCAAAGTTTGCAATACCATAACGATCAATATAGATACTTGGTATGTGTCATTGACGTCTTTTCGAAATATGCATGGGCTTTACCTATTCTTAATAATCGGAAGACACTGACAAAATCATTTCAGACTATTTTGAAAACTTCTCGTTGAAAAGCATTGGCGTTACAGTCAGACAAATGTAGTGAATTTAAACACAAAGTGGTGCAGAAATATTTAAAGAAAGTAAATATTCATTTTTCACCACCAAAAATCCAGAAACGAAAGCGGGTATTGTGGAACATTTTTAACGCACTTTGAAAAGGCGTATTATGGAAATACCTCATACACAATCGTACATCGAGATTCACTGATGTGTTACAAAATTTAGTGGATGGGTATAATCACAGTTTTCATCGCAGCATTCAAACAACTCATGCTTCTGTGACTTTAGAAAACGAAGCAGAAGTGTCAAAACATTTGTATGGTAAATCTTATCCAATTCAGAATGTCACTTAATTACAGCTTGACAATGCCTTCTCATGCTCCCAAACAGGTTCCAGGTGGTCCTTTGTGGGATGAGAAGGCATTGTCAAGCTGTAATTAACAATAATGGGTCTCATACTCGATATTGAACCCATATCAGTTCGCTCTGTCAACTTTTTGGCAAATTTGAAAAATTTCCTCTGTTACAAACATTTTCTATAGTTATCGTAT
This sequence comes from Pictodentalium vernedei, assembly GCA_031216915.1. Classification (NCBI taxonomy): domain Eukaryota; kingdom Metazoa; phylum Mollusca; class Scaphopoda; order Dentaliida; family Dentaliidae; genus Pictodentalium; species Pictodentalium vernedei. Next base: position 355,031,850 of record CM062291.1, read on the forward strand.
TCAAAAGCTAAAAAATAATGTCAAACACAAATAAAATCTTAATTTCTGTACTTCAGTCATTAAAGACATAATTAAATAAAAAAACATATACACTTTTCCTAACAATATTTCAACTAAAACTTGGTGTTTAGGAAACTTTGAGTAGTATATTATCTTGGCCCAAAAGTTAAGATATCGTATTTTAATTTTAATCTCTATAAGAAATCCTAGTTCCCCAAAGAGAAAGCTAGTGTTTGTAGACTTTTTCAGATTCAGAATAAACTTGAGAAACCATAACTCAAACTTTTCTATTTTAGTAATATTTTGTGCCCCCAAATTTCACAGCCATACATTAAAATAGGGATGATTGATTTCTCATAGAGTTCTAAAACAATATCAATCAATAATTGGTCTCTCCTCATCTTGTTTATTATGGAGTACATGCCTTTCTTCGCTTGAGTACATCGGATATTTTTCTCACTAATGAACGAACCGTTTTTAGAAAATGCTACACCTAAATATTTACAACTGTTTACTATTTCTATTAGGATATCCCCGATTTGAAATTTGTCCTTTTTTCCAAGACGTTTGCCAAATTTAATAATTTTCGATTTACTTATATTTATTTCATTCATATATTTGGTGGGGGAAGCAACATTGGCCGTTCATCGGAAAATACCACTTCAACATTGGCTGTGCAATTTCAAATAACCTCAAGTTAAAATTTGTGTTATTTCTGTTAGTTCTCAAACAAGATCCACAATAGAAGTTTAGCTTGACACAAAAACACCAATAAAATAAAATAAGGAAATAAAAGAATAAAAGAGTTTTTATTACTTTATCGTCTGGGGTCCTTAGGCTCTACATCACATGAACTTTTGTTTATAAATGTGACACAGAATAAATCTGTGGCGTTCTCTCACTTTCGACTTGAAATGACCCTTTATTCCTATATGATCGCAGCAGTTGATATCCTGAAAACAGTAAGGCAGATATACCACACAGTGGTAATGCCAAGTAGAACAAAGAACGGTAACTACCAGTAATGTCACGGATCCAACCTGAAAAACAAAAGAAATAGTTCGAAAGCAATTGTCATATTTTTTATATTTAGCAGTGAACAACCAGTGAATTGTCTAAAATCCTACACATTTCCTGTCCCATTGCAAGATCTTGTGATGCATTTAAAGATGCATTAGAAAGAATCCTCACAACTAATTGGAGAGGCAAGACGGGATTTATGACACAATAAAGCAGCAAGTGTGATGGGGTAATGATATGATTGCGTAACTGGCAACAAAGCAGTCATCTAGTTACTTTCGTAGAAGAATAATTCAAACCGGATCTCATATTCGTTGTACAGGACTTTCACATTCGTGTTTATTTAAGAATTGAATGCAAATTTTATAATCTTTATTTGAGTATGAACGTGTGGGAATGGGTACAAATTGTAAGAAGCGATTTGTACCCATACCCACACGTTCATACTCCAAAAAAGATTATAAAAATTGCATTCAATTCTTATAATTACATTGCGTAACTGTTTAAAGTACTTTTTACCAAACAGCAAAGCAGAAAGACGAAATAAAACATGTACGAACGAACGAGGCGAAAAACCACCCTCGCACAAAGACATTCAGTCAACTGCGCTCTACCATAAATTTGGGAGATGACCAGCATAAGCTATAAGCTTTTTGTCAAGTCCCTCATTTACCTTGTGCCATGTAACTGTTTATTGTGTTATATTGTCTTACTGTTTATTTATTTTTGAGTTGATAATGCACTGATGTCTGTATTATGTAACAATTAACACTTATTGAATAAAATATTGTTTAAACTAAATGCGGGTCAAAGTTCCACCAAATGTATTCATTGGAAAATGAATTACATTTAGTCATGACGTTTTCATCCAGCTGCCAATACGAATTGAATATTTGGCCCCAACAAGTATAACTACATTAACAATGTAATTATTAGAGGGTAATATTCGACCAGAGTGTATGATCATTGCCAGAATTTGGTGGTGGTGGTGGAGTAAATTTTTTTACATCGTACAGATTCTATTCATGTCATAGGACAGTATTATAAAGTCGGGTCTCTTCGAGACCTATTTTATTACACAAACGCACATTGTCATTTCCCAAAGTTGAATGTCACATCGGCGCATGTTCTGGTCACTAAATAGCTCTTTATCATTATTATGTGCTGCATATATCATTCTTCATCTTTTCCCCTTTGATGCGCTGTATGTTAGATTCCAGTCTTCTTGTACATGGATATTTCTCATCTTATGTGGCCATTTTGTCATCTGCTTTATGATTGCAGGGCGGAAGTGGGTCCATTGGCTAGTAAAATACCCTGGTATCACCACTAGCCGAATATACTATTCATGTACTCCCGATGCTATAGACTGAATATCCGCGACGTATCTCCCCAAATTGGTCTCGGAGTAAGGGTGTGAGGCATGAAGAGATGCAAAATTAAAACTTTCAGTATAAGAAAGTGGTAATACGCTTGGAGTCACAAATAAGCTAGAACCAGAAAAACCGTGAGTGTTGAGGGAATCAGTGAGGGAAAAACCTGTTGTTGACTTGCCCGTCCTACCTCCAGGCGGAATTCAATATATCGAACCGTGGGGGGGGGGGGGAGCAGTTACAGGAAGTACACCCCCCTCAAAATGCTTCAGCTGTCCCACCCATAGACTAAGACATGAGGCCAATTACTGAATCTTCAACACTGAGTACTGAAAGTGATGCTCTACAAGGAAATCCGTCAGCGCCATTCAAACTTATGCAATCGCAACACCAAACCACACTCCGTAAAGACTAGTTTTCCAGTGGAAAAAGAGTTGGGTATCGACCTGCTGACCTGTGTACCAGAATCTATGAAGGGGAGGGTGCATTTGTTGCTCCAGATAATAAAAAATAAACCCGATTTATCCTGGGATGAAAAAGACCAACTCGTGTAAAATGGCGTCACAACTTCAGGATAGAATACGAGTGATCTAATAAATGATCTGTTGTGAAAAAGAAAAGATTTTCAACCGATAGGTTGGAAAATTTTGGCAAACATCCTTAAAGATCAAAATATCAGGCCTGATTGGAAATAAAGAATGCATGGAATTTATTCGAGGAAACAACATCTCTGCAAAGCTGCAATGGACATGCCTCTAAAGAAAGCAACTGGAAAATACTGAGAAAGCAGAATGGAATTCGTGGTAGCAAGAGTGTACAGAGAAAAGATGGACGAAAAACCAGCCACAAACAAAATACAAAAAGACTGTTAATGCGCTAAAGCATGAAGACGCTTTACCTGTCTCAAGCCAGGATAAAAGTTAGAGAGGTGGTTTACACTTTCACATAGCCCATAGGTACATTACAGTGTACAATCTATTAATCGCTAGTGAGAAAAACCATCCAACAAGCAGAAAATCCACCAACAAGCTGAAATGACAATTCGAAGCTCCAATCAATAAGCATAAAACTGGACCGAAAAACGAAAGCTCTCACCAATAGGGTGACATTCCGAACAGCAGCCATTACAAACAACTACAAATGTGGCCAGCAGCATATACCCTCCCAGTCATGACTCCCCAAAAGTGTTCATTTGACCACAGATTTCATGTCCATTTGTAATTTATTAGCCCAAAAAATATTCATTCCATCACGGATTTCATATAGAAATAGCAATTTATTGGCCAACAAACTTATTTGGTTGCAGATTTCATATCAATTAGTAATTTATTAGTAATCAATTTGATTAGTTTTGATCGCTGGTTAGTATCGATTGTTAAAAAAATGCAATATATCTCAGATTTCATTGTTTTATTTGTGGTGTCTCGTAAACTACCGAGTGCCTTTCTCAGCAATTATCACATTTGCCCACTTTCGGAAATCTACGCAAATTACCGAACGTAACTTCGTGAATATTCGGCAATTATTCAAATCAAACATTACCCACTGATACAGTGATCCAATAAAAATTTGGCTGTTATTAAGCGGGTACATTAATAATATTCGGGAATGTGATCCAATAAAGGTCGTGTTTTATCAACCAGAAACAAGTACATAAGTAGTTCTTGTGTATTATCTTGTTTTTATATAGGGATTTGCCACAGAAAGGTCTTGAGTTTTGAACAAAATAAGTGTTTACCTCAAAGTTACACTATAGTCATAGCTGCTGATAGTGACACATAGGGGCATGCTTAAAAATGGCGTTGGAAAATTAATTTTGACATGTGCTGTAGTGTGGTTCGATGAATCAGATTTCATTTCGACTTGTGCTGTAATTTGAAGGGAGCTTTTATGGGAGGGGAGTCAATTGAAGCGCTGTATCGATTTAGTGACCATGGTGGGAAAAACGAGAATTGGGGTGGGGTAGTTCGATCTGTTAAACATGCTAATCGGAGCATAATAAAATCCCTCTGGACAACAGGTGAAAATTTATGTCTACCAGTAACTATCAAATACCAGTTTTTACTCAACTGAAATCAAAATTATACAGGTTTGTAAACCAGCTGCGTCTACATGAATCAATATCTATGTCCGAATTTAATTGAATTTCTGCAGAAAATACGCTATTTCATTACACCCGGACATCGAATCCTGGGTGAATATTGACGAACTTGCGGTGTTTTATAATTAAATGCACAGAGTTTACTCATTTGTTTTTGTCAGCAGAAAGGTGTGATTTACTCAAAGTGTGACAAGTCAACTTGTGACGTGTAACTCAAGATCACAGCTTGTTGAAACTGGATTTTAAAAACGCACAAGACACCAACACCGCTAAGTACCCTACCCATTCGCTCCTTCACCATGAAAAAAATGAAAGAAAGAGACTTATTTACAGTCATCTGCATCGTTTGCGATAGTGAAATGCAGGACTCTGAAATTTATGTCTACTCTGATTTCATAAGAACCAGCTTTTACTCAGTTGAACACGAAATTAAAATTTACACAGGTTTGTACAAGTTTAAAAACTGCAAACCAGATGCTTCAACGTGAATAAATCTAATAATTCGATTTGGAGTGATAACAGGCCATCACTTGGAGTGATAACAAGCTAATTATGCTGATTATGCAGTGGAAGTTAGAATTTTTGCACAAAATACATTATTTCATTATACCCAGACTTCAAGTGAATATTGACAAACTTGTGGTGTTTTATAATTAAATATACACAATTTACTCATGTTTTTGTCAGTGAGAAGATGTGATTTACTCAAAGTGTCACAAGTCTACTCGTCACCTGTAACTCGGCATCACAGCTTGTTAAAATTGGATAATGTGTTGGGGCAAACCAGCAAATTGCGATTTCGGTACTACCATAAATATGCCGCGTTTCTAATTAAAACACAGAATTTGTATAGTTATGCACAATTCCTTGTCCCCTTGCAGATCGAGGTCTTGAACCCACTGTCATTGCGCACACTCGAACCAAATAACTTTCGCCAAATCATAAATTATTCAGGTCTCAATGGATTTCAAACCCCACAATGTCCGTACCTTCGGCGTGCTGAAACTTTTCAGGAGGTTATTTTTCCCAAGTCTGCACCTATCTCGCATTTTTAAGTAGATACAGAGTCGCATATCCTCTTCCGAAGGCATTTTTGTGGCTAATTGGATAACACCGTTTATACCACTTTTACAGTGAGAGGGGTATATAAAGGAGGGTACTGCTGATTTTTCCACAAAACTTGTATGATGGAAGGGGGCTAGGCCTGTTATAAACTTTTGGATAAACGTTTATGATTGACTGGTAGTTATTTATTTATTGGGGCTTTAATGACTCATACGGCAGTCATGGTAACCTCCTGTTGGACAATTGGAGGAAGCCACAGAGAACCACCAAGCAAAGGCAAGCAACTTCTATACTCCACACAGGGTTAGTATTGGTTGAATGCAAGTGCACCCTCGACGTTCAGTACGACATAGTACATAATGCTACCGTGCCCTCACGTCCGTAATTACAGAATGGTACTTCTTTCATGTTTTACTCCCCCATCCCCCTTAGATGGCTGTCTTATTCTTCAGTAAATATCCGAAAATATACATTTGATATAGGCTAGTAAAGCACGATACCACGGGGGTGATTTTTTTATGATTGTCAAACAAATCGCAGGGTCATCACCTTAATTTTAGCAACTTTTCGTATTTACTTGAGTTAAAAGCGATTATTGTCATCACCTTTGAGAAAAATGGTGGTTGGACATCAACTCGATCCTGTCAGTTTTAAACACATTGGAATAATATAACTGAGCATGTTTGGTCCATTGTTTAACACAATTGGTATTGTTTGCAAGAAGAGTTTAGCCTCAGGGTGTTTTGATAATCGATAGATCGCCATGAATAAGTTGCTTTATCGATGCATGCCGTATACATGTAATTCTTTCAAACTGACACACCATTTTGTTTTTCAAGAAATTTCGAGAAGTGGTTTTTAAATTACTTTAAAATTAATTATGTAATTCTTGAAATGATCATATGTCATTTAATTCCTTTAAAAAATTCTTTAACGAAAAGACCCTCTTAATACTCCATTTAAAATTAATTTAAATTTTTTTAATTCTTTTACGAAAAATATTACTATATTAAATGATCATACGCCAATTATTGGGGGACAATGTCATAGGAATTAAAATTTAAGAGAGGGGGCGGGGGTGGGGTTACTGCATCATATCACTGTTCGACATTACGAGGGGGGGGGTATGACGTCATAGCAATTAAAATTATCTAAAAATATGCTACGTCTTAACAATTAAAATTGTTAAAATTATTAAATTTAATTTTTAAAAAGACGACTGCACCCGTGTCTCCTTCGCCCCTCCCTAGGACCTCTTTCGACTCCCCTTGCTAGAGGAGCAGCGGATCCTCCGCCGGCTCGTCCTCCGGTCAACCCGGTCCATTTTATGCATCTCTACTACTTGTATATGATACTTTTCGTTTAATACTGATGCGTGCGTTGTCGTTGAACTCAATGACATTATTGATGATACTATTTCCATCGTCTCTTTGAAACGTAGTTGCTTCTCACATTTTAACTTTGTGTGTATGTTTTTCTTTTTTCAAAATTGGGCAATCCTTTATGTGATTGTCCTGACCGTTAAAACATATAATGGGGTTGGCGCATAGCCCTTGGAGATGGTCACGTCTGTAATATGATGTTTGACACCTGCGGTTATTTTGTCTTAGACCATATCTTAGGCATCAACGTGATTGGAGATATACAAATCCACTTTGATGCTCACATAACCCACTGTAATATATTTAGAGGGTGAGGGGGTATGACGTCATAGCAATTAAAATTATCTAAAAATATGCTACGTCTTAGCAATTAAAATTATTAAATTTAATTTTTAAAAATATGACTGCACCCTTGTCTCCTTCGCCCCCCCCCCCCCCCCCCCATGACCTCTTTCGACTCTCTTGTCGGAGGAGGAGTGGATCCTCCGCCGGCCCCTCCTCCGGTCAACCAGGTCCATTTTATGCATCTCTACTACTTATACATCGATAAAATGTCAGACAGAATATGCAAGGAGCAATACCAATCCGACAACGTTACTTTTCAGTAAAAACGAATACTAAAACCAATCCTAAATTCAATACAAACGCCACCAGCTGTACACAAAGCAACAAAAGACAAATTTAAAACACAACAGAATACAGACAAATTTAACCCAGACTGAGCGAAACTAAAATCCGAACAGGGAAATCGCAACACCAGCATATGCGTCAAAGTCAGATAATACAAAAGGTAAAGTACAAGCAGTTTTCAGTCAGAACATCTAAAGCCATTCAACACCTTGTTCCTGGATTGAAGGCCTGGTAATCGATGACAGTATACACGAACCCTTCTGCAATTTACACCCAAACTGATCTTAGGGTAGGTCCCCGAGAAATAACTAGCCAGGATATAATTCAATGACATTGTTGAGGTTCCAGAGCAAATTTTAATAAACTGAGCCTTCTGAGCCAAATATATCCCAGCTGCGTTTTGCTTGCAGTAAATACTATTGAAGAAAGCTGAAAGTTAAGATCATTCTGCTTTTAAGCTTTATACTTCGTATAATCCGTGAACTGATGAGAATGATCTCCATGTTCGTAGGACGACCCTCTTAGTCCGAAACGATATTATTCACAGAATTTATTTATTTATTTATTTATTAAGGTTTATAGACACTTAAAAGGCCGTGTCGGTTTTACGCCACAGCGCCCCCTATTATTCACAGTTCTGCATCTTTACAAACTTGAAGGATGAAGCAGTATGTCTACTAGTAGACAAGAATGCTACATTATGTTCAATTTACGTTTCGCCAAATAAAGCCCTTCAGATGAATGATATTGAACAACTCATGCACAAACGTTCATCACCATACATTTTGTTGGGTGATTAATGCACATAGTTGTGATGATTCCTAAATCAAAGAAGACTTAAAAGACAAAAAAGTAGGAGAGCTTATTTCGAAGTATGATTTGTATTTGTTCAATGACGGGTCAGACACTCATGTATACCCCACATCTGTTTGCGAGCGCTCACAAGTTTTTGTAAGATTTTCGTGATAAGGTTTGTTTTTCTGTGCTTCACTGCTACGAACGATGCCTTTAAAGTTGTATTAGAATATAAGTGTAAAACAAATATCAGTTGGCGATAGTTTAACAATTCCAACTGGAGTTTCTCAAGTAGTAGTGAGTTAGTCGAAGTTCAAAGGTAAGTCTTAGCCCCTGGATATGCCTCGTTCAGAAAAAACAAGAAACAAAAGCGCGATCTCTTTTTACCTGCATGTTTTAGAATAGCTTTAGTCAACCAGAAGACAAGCTACATACTGATGAACGGACACAAACTTCTATTACCCCTTTTACTTCAATTACGGTAAAAGATTCCAAATACAAATGACGCTGTGGTGCCCCTAACTCTAGGTAGAATGTCTATTGCACCTTAAGTTCTACAAAATGTGAAACATTTTTTTCAATAAATGTGTTGGTGGTGTCAAACTAACACAACTCCGTTATTGTTTTGGTTCCACATACATGTCTTTTGTTGGAGAAAATTATGTTTCTGTTTGAAAAAAATAATTAAATTTTGAATGGTCTACCCCAGGTACTGAATATGAACTCTTCCAATTGCTCTCGTTGAACTGACTTGGAAGACACCATCATGGCTCAAATGTTTTAATGCTCATTCAATGTTGGTTCCCCTTATGCTAGTGTTTACGTACAGAATTATTTGTAGTTCTTACCATATGAGGAGAAGGTACTTGCAAACATCTATATAAAGAATATGCAGAACAGGAGACAATTTTCAAAAGAGATTATATATTGGCAAACTTTTGTGATTGTTTTACTTCAAATAAACATCATTAGTGGACGACAGCAATTGCTCATATCTAACGCGAAATCAACGGACAATTCACTGTTTAGAGATTTGTTAAACTGGCGCGCAACTCTTATGAGGAGAAGGGGGTGGATGGGGCAAAAATACCTGTCTGAACGCTTGTGGTGTTGAATCACTGACACTATGAATTTTTCCTTCCATGGGACTGGTACATTTCCGCAAAACATTGGGCTTGGCTGCATTAGAAGACAGTTATTTCATCAATTCATCAAGCATAAGAGGATATCAAAATTATATTTGTTCTTATTTGAATTTAAAGTTATGTATGCCAGATACCAATTCACCACCAGCTATAGAAGAATTCACTACATGGTAAGATAAAACATGTAAAAGTAATTCAACTTTTGACTGCAAAATAATTCTGATATCTCTGGCATGCCCGATGTAGATATTTTACGTTTGGGTTGTAGGGGCTCTTTACCCAACGCAGACGCTATCAAAATTTATTATTTTAAATATCATTTTTTTTAAATTTGTTCAAAACATTTCAACAAAACCATATCATATGACCCCTCATTGGAACGAGCTCGGCGAGCTCGGCCCAAGGAGGGGTCACATGATATGGTTTTGTTGAAATTTTTTGAAAAATATTTTTCAGCTGCTGAATTTGCATATTACGCGGCGGATGCGGGCGATTCGTTGGGTAAAGGGCTTAGAGGAAAAAATTTTCTGTCGGAGATGGGATTGATTTATTAAAAAATGTAGGTACATATAATTACTCAACAACTGTTAGTTTTTCCAACAAAGTCATCAGACGTATACACCAGTGTGCACATATACAAAACAGGCTACGATGAAATAATTTCGTCAAGATGTCATTTTACAGTATAGTGTGTTAGTAGCCCTAAACTGTAAGAAGAACCTTTTATCAGCTGGAATCAACATCCACTCGCCGGTCTATGTCACACGAATAAATAATGGTGCGGTTGAACGCAATAGATCCAAACACTGACATTGTAATCAAAAGGATCCATTTGATTCCTCTATTGTGACACACGGAAATCCCGTGCACTAATCGCTTTCCTGTATTCCGGATAGTGTACATTGCCTTGCGTATGGAGATTGTGTGGATGGCCATGAATGTTATGAGGAGGTCACTATCTGGAATGTTGTGTCCTGTGTCAGGAATCTGAATGGCGTTTTGGCTATGGTGATCTTACTTATAAGCCAGGATTCAGCGTACTCTCGAAAATCACGAGGTTAAACATCAACCCAAATCAACCGGGTTGAATGAATATGAGCCCAATTAGGTTCATATTCACTCAACCCAGATGATTTTGGTTAATTTTTAACTCAACTTGGAGTGTAGCAGATAAAATGTAATTATGACAATTCGAGAATGTTCATTGACTTCCTGTCATCAGAATCAATAGTGGTTCTGTTAGCTAATAAATATCTGCGATATTTATTAGCAGATATTTATTAGTTAGCTAATAAATATATATTGTAGGCCACATTAAGTAGTCTTCTCCCGTTACTGTGGAAAAATTCCTGCAAGATAAAAATAACTGGAAATGTAAAATATTTTCTTACTTATTTATAATTCAAGTGAATGCTGGTGGAATCTATATGTGTTTCACGATTGATTGGTTTCAATGTGAAATATCCCAAAGAGGTCAAATGCATCCATTAACTCTTCAACACGAGGGACCTTTTTTCAGGCCCAGCAACACGATACGTCATAATTTCATTAAGTAAGGTGGCTGTCAAGTGAACGTGTGTGATAGAACAATTAATATTCTCAACTGCTCTACCCCCAAATAATGGATATGGACTTTTCCAATTTCCGCTATTTAACCACCAATATTCAAAGGGTTAAGACTATGCCGGATAATGAAGTAGATGCAGTGTTATTTGAAGGTCAGTGAGTTCTGCCGAGTGGCTGGTTGCGCTTGAGGGTTTAGTGATAAATGGTATAAAACGTTGACAGATCGTCCCCTGAGTTCCAGTGTGTTCCATGCGCCTACTGGCACATAGAACACATTGGAACTCAGGGGACGAGATGGTGGATCTAAAAATTTATTTTCATAATTTTTTATTCAGATTCATTGCGTAATGCGTTTAACAATTTACTTTACATAGAAAGAAACAATGATATACACTTGCCGATTTTGGCATTTATTCTGGCATGATGTATTCCAACTGACTGTGCTGCACAAGGGATACTCACGTTAGAGGGGTACTAAAGGGGGTGGGGCGGGGTGGGCTCAGTGGACACATATTTGGAAAAAGTTAATATTTTAAATAATACAAAAGAATATAGAAAGGTCTGTGCCCGCGTCTAATATGAAACATACTTTTCCATCGAAATCCCGCAACACTACGATAGGCCAGTGGGATTGCAACAGAAATAATTTTCATTTTCACGTGGTTGAAGTGCTACAATTGACAAAGGTTTGGGGAAATTGTTGCTGTGTTGTTCAACAAAGAAATACTTGTATGCCATCTTGCGTTTATATCTTTTAACCGTTTTGTTTGGTACAGAAATCTAGAGGAAAATTCAAGGTTCCTATACCACCGCAACTGTTCGATGAACCTTGTCTTCGTCAGAAGAGTCTTTTGTACCGTGCAGGCGTAAATACATTTTCTGAAGAGCTGCATATAAAAGATTTCGATAGTATTGTTCAAGGTGTGGGGAGGATTCGGGTAGCCTAAAACTATATACTCGTGCTTTAAAGGGAATTCGATACAACATTTTTTTCAGGACTTCCAAAAAATTCACAAGTACTGTTTTCGAATAAGAATATTCGAAAACAAATGGGATATTATTGTCTCTTTTACATTATTACAAAAAGTACCTAATGCGCTTGCCCATAATTTACATTTAAAAAGTTTTCTTTTAGTGTACAGTGGTAAACATTTTTAAAGTGCTGGATTTGGGGATACGTATCATTCAGGCCTGGCAATCTAGAAAATCAAGGAATGCAAAACAGTTGCCCTCCTCAGATTGCTTGGGAGTGCAATTGCAACTGAAATTTTCAATGCAAAAACTTGTATGCTATTTTGGTTATATTCACTTCAAGGTATTAATATTGCGACTGAAAAATTGTACTACATTCAGCTACATATTGGAAACATTTGCACGCACATCTTCTCATAATTCAAAATGTTGCATTCAGTTCTTATGTGACTGTCTTCTACACTCAAAATGTATCGAAATGCGACACATAATGGGGGATGAATTATTGCGAATCAATGCAACATTGATAAATCGTCCCCGAGTTCCAATGTGTTCTCTGTGCCAGTAGGCACATAGAACACATTGGAACTCAGGGGACGAATTGATAATAGATTTTAAAGGCAGTCTCAAACAGTAAAACCTCTTCTCAAAAACCCAACACTTGACCCAGAGGTTCTGAAAAACAACCGACCGGTCTCTAATCTTCCATTCCTATCAAAGATTATTGAGCGTACGGTGGCTTCTCAGCTGAATTCTCATTTGGCAGTCCACGGCCTAGCCTAAGTTAAATAATCTGCATACAGAACTAATTGCAGTACAGAAACAGCGCTTCGAAGGGTCCAAAATGATATCCCCCTATCCACGGACAGGCGCAACCTAACATGTCTTGTTTTGTTGGATTTAAGCGCCGCTTTTGACACCATAGACCATAACATACTTATTGAAAGACTGGCAGTGAGAATAAGCCTTATTGACCGAGCACTTAATTGGTTTTCGTCGTACCTTAATGGTCGCACACAGAGTGTCCGTATTGACAGCGGGTCGTCAGACAAGGTCACACTACGTTTCGGCGTCCCTCAAGGATCGGCGTTGGGTCCCCTACTGTACACTGTCTATGTCTTACCTCTTGGTGACATTATCCGAAGCCATGGTCTTGACTTTCGTTTTTACGCAGATGACGCATAGCTGTATATTAGTTTTACTCACGCCTTTGAGTCTGAAGCATGCAGTAAGATTGAACTTTGTATTTCAGACATCCAGGGCATGGATGACTAAAAACTTTCTTAAATTGAACGATGACAAGACAGAAGTAATATATATAGGTCTACCTCATCAACTTTCAAAAATATCCAAACTGTCCCTCAATATTGGAGGTTCTGCGATAAAACCCAGTCTGTGTTCGAAACTTAGGTTATTTCATGGATGGAAATTTGGCCACTGATGAACATATCAAACATGTCTCTCGCCGTGCATTTTTTCATCTTAGAAATTTAGCAAAATTCGATCCTTTATTGATACGCAGACGTCCAAACAGCTTGTCCACGCCGTTACCAGTCGCCTCAACTACTGCAACTTTCTTCTGATTGGCTCTAAAACATCTATTCTTGAAAAGCTACAACACATCCAAAATTGTGCTGCACGGGTCATAACCAAAACTCAAAAGTACTGCCATTTTACACCAGTACTCTCTGAGTTACACTGGCTACCCGTTAAGCAAATTTAAAATTGTCCTTTTGGTATTTAAGTGTATCTCGGGATCTGCACCATCCTACCTGTCCGATCTGCTTACCATCCACAAACCACCGAGGTCTCTTAGGTCATCAGGTCATCAGGTCAACTCAGTCTGGTTCAGCCCGTATCTAATTTACTAGTCCTGGTGATAGGGCCTTTGCGGTTGCTGGCCCAAGGCTTTGGAATTCTCTTCCAATCGACATAAAAAATAGTAAATCACTTGAATCATTCAAGTCTGGTACTAAAACTTACCTTTTTCGAAAGGCATTTCCTTCAGTGGTCTTTTAATTTTGGTCATAAACTGACATTACCAGGTGCGTGGGTGTGACTGAGTCAGTGAGGATTGCCTCGTTACTCGTCAAGTTACAGTCACATACTTGTTTTGGTAAAGTTGTGGTTTGTTTTGTTTTTTGTTTTTTGTTTTTTTTTATTTTGTTTTATTCAGTACCCTTTTTCTTTTAGGTTCTGTCGCTTATCGCCACGATATAGCCTCGGTTGCTGATGTGGCGTTGAGCACCGATAAATGGTAATAGTGATCCATGTATCAATGTATCTGTGAGAGAATGTACGTGTATGTGTGTATATGTATGTATGCAATTATTGTACAGCCAATGAGCACCGTGTGTGCATTCTACGCTTTAAAATTATTATTATTATTATTATTATCATTCCAGAAAGAATTTACATGTCTTTCTATTTCTTGTAAGCATTCCTTGTGCAGATGCCAAAGTTAATCATTTTCAAATGGTTTCAGGTCATCATTTTTAAGTGTTTTCCAAGGGGCCAATGAGGATGAAGGGACCAATCGGTTTTTAATCCAAATCATTTTGAGGGCGTAACTAAAAGCTTCAACATGTCGAAACTTAAAGTAAGACCATTAGGCAGCGTGTTAAGATGGGTAATGCCAAAGTTTTTATGAAGGCAGTTTTTCCTATTATCGGTAAATTACGAAAGGTCCAATAATGTTTTTATTTTTTATTTTTTTTTTTTTTGTCAACTTGTTCATGTAGTTATCCAATATATAAGTGTCATTAAATAAGTTGAATTCGATGCCTAACAGTTTGAAAGATGTAGAATGATTCTAACATACCCGTGCGTTTGTTGGGATAGTTTGCCCGCAGCTCCTCCTGGACCCTATCCAGAAAACTTCGGTTTTGTTGAAATTGACCTCTAAACCAGAAATGAGGGAAACACATTCAGCATGTTACGAGCATTATGCGGATAGGTTCCGTCATCACTCAAGTACAAGGTCCAGTCGACGGCGTGTTGACTGATCAGGAAGTCTGAGTTTTTAATGTTTATTCCATTTATATTGGGATTAGGTTTTAAAGATGTGCTTTGGATTTCTATACAAAGGATAAAAGTATAATGGAATAGGGCATCGCCTTGACGAACACCACGGTGAATATTGAATGTGTCTGAGCAATGTCCATTGTTCAGTACGCAGCAGGAGACGTTATTATAAAAACGTTTAATCCAGGTTATCATTGATGGATCAAAATATATAAAGCTCCAAGTTTTTTGGATGAATGACCGCTCCAACGAATCGAAGGCCTTCTCAAATTCTATGAGAACAAAAAGGCCTTGGATATCAAGTTTTTTCATAAACCCGAGTTGAGAGTCTGAGATATGGTTTTGAAGAATAACTGTTATCCTATTTGCAATTGCAGAAGGGACAATTTTTACATCTACGTTAATTAACCCTTTACCTAATATGAAAAGCAGACGACACTTTTGAAAGAAATTCTTGAATAACTAATGTTTTGTCTGAAAAACATAGGTTATGACCCCTCATTGGAACGAGCTCGACGAGCTCGTTCCAATGAGGTGTCATAACCTGTGTTTTTGAGACAAAAAATGAAAAAATAATGAAAATTAATGTGCGATTTTCGAGAATAGCGCTCGACGGTTTTGGCCGTTACGTTCGGTAAAGGGTTAAGGAGATCGGTCACCAGTTCTTCCTATATTTCTTGGGTTTATTTTTTTGTTTTGGTAAACGCGTGATGACCCCGAGTCTTTGCGTTATGGATAAATCATCTGCCTCGTAGAGAGTTTTGTTTTCTTCTTCACTTAAAAAGTTTTAAAAAATGTACTTTTCGAAACAAATTTAGTCAATTTCAATTAAGGATTGTTTTAACAATTCTGTAGAATATAAATTTTGATAAAAAGTCTTCTGTTCGGATAAAATATCACGGATGTCGGTGAGTTCTGTTCCGTCTTCTCTTATTAACCCTTTGAACGCTGTTAGTGTCATCCATGTTAGTTCAATGACAGCGACTGGAAGAGTCTATATTCATTATTTAGGGGTAGACCACTTAACATTTTCACCGTGCAGCCTTGGGGCTGCACGTTGGAAATATCGATTGTCAATCCTACACATTTGCATTGCAACCACTCTAGTTAATAAGATTATGACCTGTCATGTTCGTGGGCCGGAAAACCGGCCTTTAAGGTTCAATGGGTTAATGAAGGAATACTTTTTTATGTAATGCTTTTCCTTCTAAGTGACAAAAATACTTAGTTGTTTTTCCGCCTCAACTTTCCATTTCTATTTCGATCGCTTTATCATCCCACGTTTCTTGTTATTCCGTTTTGTATTTTGTTCTTTATCAAGCAATCTGTTTCCTGTCTAAAATAGGGCTGGCTGTAAGTCTGATTATAATTGAAAATAATCTGATCGTACCATTTTATTAATGGGCCCTCTCCAAGTGTAGCATTTTTCATCTGCTTTGTTCAATCGCCAGGCATTGAATAAACCTGGCTTGTCCATCAAGGAAAGTACTTTTTTCGCCTTTGTGTTGTTTTTCTGCTTTTATCTTACAATCAACATGTATTTTGTCTGTATTAATTCCGCAACTGTCGTGTATCCGACCCCCTGATACAGATGTTTGTATCAGGGGGTCGGATACAAGCACATTCCTTTCGCGTGAGTTACATTTTTTTTCTTTTTGTTCATCCGTACGAATAAACAGTTCTTTATATATTCGTCTACATTCTTGACTTATCCCCAATATACTGTAAGATAAAATGATTATTACCATTATGTGGATATACAAAATATGTATCCGAGTCTCGCTCCGGGTTCTAAGGGTAGATCACGACTCGTCTTCGACTCGTCGTGATCTGCCCTTAGAATCCGGAGCTCGACTCGGATACATATTTTGTACATCCATATAATGGTAATAATCTCTATATATCTGCAAGTATCTTTTTCGTAATCTAGTGGCACATTCCAGTCACATCCTACCAAAATCGACACATTACCCATGCTTTTAATTTTTGAAAAAAAAACTTTGTCGTAAAAATGTGGTCTATCTTTACTAGGACCGTAGATCACACAGAGAGTTAAAATGTGGTCTTTGATAGTTATGTTTAACCCTTTACCCAACGTAACGGCCAAAATCGGTCAGCGCTATTCTCAAAAATCGCCAATTAATTTTCATTATATTTTCATTTTTGTCTCAAAAACATAGGTTATGACACCTCTTTGGAATGAGCCCGTCGAGCTCGTTCCAATGAGGGGTTATAACCTATGTTTTTGAGACAAAAAATGAAAAAAAATAGTTATTCAAGAATTTTGTTTGCAAGTTGTCGTCTGCTTTTCATGTTAGGTAAAGGATTAAAATAATTTCATTACCATTATCGTATTCATCTTAGATGGTTTTATGCACGGAGAACCCCGAAAGAGTGTTAAAAAGTATGCCGACACCTCTGCTTGAACTTGAATGAAACTGAAATTAGCCTCATACCTCCATGTCATTTCTCCAACATTTTTCAACTTTATTAGTCGACTAGGTATCGATTAGAAAGTGATGTCAAATTTGTCTCTGTATAGGGAAAGAAAAGGTCCAACCGTTCATATTGATCGGACGATAAAACCCGACAGTTTAGGCTTCATATTGTAATGTTCGTCATTTAAATAGATATTCAAGTAAATTAACACATATGCATAGCTACAATTGTGATATTTAAAATACTTAAAATATTAACAATAACAAAAACGATACCAACAAACGGTGACCGAAAAGATGGAAACGGGTACGTTTTACCTGCAGTTTCAGTTCGATGTTTTTATAGACCCCATCTTAAAAAAAAACAGAGTCGATAGGCTCAAACGGTCACGTGATTTTCACAGCTGGATAACCGATTGTGTATTTTGAGTTTAATAGATCATTACTGGCCTTACATTTCGTACCTGTTTATTACCCCGGCTACCCACTGCAGCCATTGTGTGCACTCTAAATCAGTTAGGCCACATATCAAACCAAATCAGCTGGGTCGAGAGAACATAAACCCAATTTCGTTTATTTTCACTCAATCCAGTCGACTCGGGTCGGTTTCCAACCCAACCGATTCTAGATTGTGTATTATCTATAGGTAACCATGCAATATGAACTAATAGAAACATACTCTTCAAGCAGAAGACAGAACCCCTTTGCTAATCATTTTGTTGGACGACATGCGACTCGCATCAGGTGCAGACTCATGGGGGAGACTCGATTGCCCACTTTGTATTACGCAACGGAGTGTACGTCATTTAAACTTCATTGGAGACCACGTAGCTATTAACTATATGAAGCAGGCTCGTACTCAATTGGGTTGCTGGGGGGGGGGGGGGAGGGGTATCTCATGGAGAAATAAAATTAAGAACAGTGACGTTCCAGCGACCAGCTCGCTTGTGACCTGAGGCTCGTTAGGGGGTAAGAAATATGTTATGTAGACTTGAACGGAATAGTTACCATGGCCTTCGTTAACTTGTTATTCCTGGCAATAAGTTACATATCCGCACAGTTCGTTCTTGCGACACGTGCTGACACATCGCTTTTCTATCTTAAACAACGATGCAAAATGCAGGAAGTAAAAAGGCCGGAACATTTCTGATGTGGGGGTGTAAGTGGCTGCAGATCGTAAACCCATAATATTCACAACCGGTGGTAGCATAACCAGTCTCTTAGCCTCGATCTCACCTTGGGTCAATTCAAGCTCTGACGAGCCTGAATCGTCCCGGGGTGGAGCTGGTCCTCACTGGCATCGCTTTTCCATCGCAAACAGGGTTGTAAGATGAAGGAACTAATAACGGAGGAACATTCAAAATATGGAGATAAAAGTCGGAACCGATCATAGATCCAAAATATTCACATCTGGTGGTAGCATAACAGGCCTCCAAGACTCGAATTCACCTCGGGTCGGTCCAGAGTCCTGAATTGGCCCCGGTCCTCCTGGCCTGGTCGTGGTTCATACATTATCAGCTTCACTCCTAATATAGCAGTTGATTTAGGTAAAAACATACTCGGACTTACTGTGTAAGTCACAACAGTTAGAAATGTTGCGAGTTCTGGCGCTTCAAATCAATAACACAAGTGTCGCCAACAGCAAGAACTTTCTAACTAAAAGTGTAAAGGCATAGCGGTGAATAATATTGAAACAAAAATAAAAATACGATCGGATCCGAAAATCTAAAGAGGGTGATAAAAGTATCATCGGCTGTTATTTACTGGTGCTCAGATCACCTAACTCAAAATAAATGTTCTATTTCCTCTGCTAAAATTAAAGCTCTGCAACTTGCGCTCAACGAAGTCAGCAATCAAAAGAATGGGGGGGGGGGGGGGGGCTACAATTCTCTTCGACACCCTTCCCCCCCTTACTAGCTTTACTCAACCCTGGATTTAAAATTATTATGCTAGTAAAGTTGTTTATCCAATCAAATGGAGTTACTAAGAGACATAGACTCCGCAATATTAGGTTCAGGATGGTTGAAAAGCACCCAATATTAATTTAATATTAGGTGCCCGTCAGCCATTTTGTTTTATCATTATATCCACACGCCTCAGCTTTTAATTTTCACATACGTACATGCTGCAGAGCAGTCGTACAGAAGACCCACCGTATAAAATAGCCCCGTCGTATAAACATTGCATTCGATTGAATGAAACTGTTATAATAAAATGCCAAACCAGCGCAAAACATTGGCGGTTAAAGAACAAGTCACGAGTGATTTATTAGCATGCGGAAGCAAAATTACTCCCCTTGTTGCGTATGTAAACATCGTCTGCTTTGTTTACATTTTTCGAGAAGTGCGTATCATTTAACTATTCATTGAGTTAACTTCCCCAATGACATTTTAGCATGCCGTGCATAATAAATACGTCACAGGGCGTTTAGTTGGCAGATACAGTGTCATATACGGCGAAGAGAAAACAATATTATTCGCCTCACATAATATTGTTTTCTCTTCCCCGTATATGACACTGTATCTGCCAACTAAACGCCCTGTAATTTATAATCCAATGATTTTGGAACTTCGTGAGAAAGTGAGTATTTTAAGGCCTTTACCAACATGATGTCGTGTTTGTTTTTGTTGTTTTTCTATGCTTGGTTACTTGGTATCTCTGGTACCACCAGGGCAGAAAGTGCAGCAAAACAGGCCTGAAACACGCCTTTCACTGATTCTAAGATTCAATTTCACATAGAAGATACATTAATGTTTTGTGGAAGACTGAATGTGATGGGATGACCAAAAAGAGGCTCAATCGCTTCTGACCAAAAATAACGGTTAATTGAACGTCTTCTTACCTTAAGAGAAATCATGTAATTTTGGCAGGGTGCCATATTGGCCACACACAACTTACACAGTTTTTCTTGTTATAAGAAGATTCGCGACCAGAGTGTGTTCCCTTTCAATGTCCTTTGTCAGTCGAACACATTCTCTTAGAGTGTACCAATATGAATCATGTCCGATGGTATTATAATGCAAGTGTCTCTCTCGTACAGATATATTTTCGACCGCCAACTCACATAAGATTCTGTGGTCGCTTATGAAGGAAATCAATCCTCCTAACCCTGACGCTATTATGTACCTGCTTACCTAACACGAAACACAGACGACACCTGCAAACAAAATTCTCGAATACCTAAACATTTTCATTTTTGTAACAAAGACATAGCTTATGGCACCTCACTGGAACGAGCTCATCGAGTACATTCCAATGAGGGGTCATAAGCTATGTTTTTGAGACGAAAAATAAAAAAAAATAATGAAAATTGAATGAAGATTTTTGTAAATAGCGCTGGCCAGTTTTCCCATTACGTTGGGTAAAGGGTTAATCTCACAAACGGGAATTTCGCGATTATCGGTTCTGAAAATCAGTCCTAATGCCCAGAAAATTCATAACAGAATCGGGAGTCGAAGGTTACTCAACGCACCCTTTCATTCCCTGGTTCTGTCCTATGAATTTACTGGGTATCGGGACTGAAATTCAGAAACGAGAACGAGACAATTCCCATTATCGTGAACGAATTTCAAAAACGAGAACCGGGAAATCCCTCTGCCCTAATCATTTTGTTGGACACGAGATTACTCTAAGACCGCATTTGGACTTCAACTAATGAGAACAAAGCACCTTTAACGTCTTGATGACGCGATGTTTTGTGGCACGCTACTCAATTAGTTATTAGTCAAACATGAAAGCTGCTCTGGTGGGTGGAAACGCAGGGGCATTACGGCAGATTGGACGAATTTATGTTTGTAACATTTGACGAAGAATATTATCAGTTACACAGTTTGTTGGTGGCCTAATATGGTATGTATGGTGTCAGTAAATTGCATATTGGACGAGAGATTTACACCATATATACCATATTGGGCCACCAACAAACTGTGTAACGAATATATCTTACCAACTGCTGCATCGATGCACAGAACTAATAACACCAGCGATCAAAATTAAATAAAAGAATTCTCACAATGTGTTCACGTGTCTTTGTCTTGTTACAATTTAGGGGAGAGTGCCAGGCAGATTCATACATACCAAACAGTTTCATTTCGAGATAACATAACACACCCACAGAATATGAAGCCTTTTAAGTTGCCTAACCTGCACTTCAGACCAAATATGGGCTTCCAACACTCAATCTTTCAACTTGAAGCGTTTATCGGCTGCCGCCATTTTGAATAATCTATTAACAAAGGGGAGATTACCCATAGCTGCCAGCGTATATTGATGTTGACAGGCAGTATATGGTTTTATATGCAGTCTGCATGTGACGTCTGTGAACCAATGAAATTCCCAGATACTTGTAGGAGGTAAGATATATATCTATATATGTATGTGCTTGTGTGGAAAGGGAAGACAGGCGGGTTGATGGGTGGCTTTCGGTGGTTGTATGCGTGTGTATATGTGTATTTTCAGTGCATTTGACCGAGCTTGTGTGCATAAAGTTATAACCTTTTTGTTTAAGACTTACCGGCTACAGGCACGCCTATCAATATTGACAGGCCGACTATTACTAAATGGAGTACTGTTCCTAAGGCGTAAGTCTGAGGAGACATGATTTCATAAAGGAAAAGGTAAACAAAATCCATTAATGCGCCTCCAATCAGTCCGAGAAAGCAATTAGCAGCCAGGAGTCCATAGTATGAATGAAGTAACGCCAGGACCAAAATTCCTCCCCCATACATACCAGAAAGTATTGAAAAATGATAAATTCCGTGCCATCGCTTAACTGAAACAATAATCCCGTTCAATAGTCTTCCACCTAATGCCGATACACCGTACCAAAATGCGAAATACGCCCCGGTTCCAATGTTAAATCCTAACGAAATAATGTGGTCAACTTGTACAGTCTGGTACAACAGTAGAACAGCAAGTCTAAAAAAATCGGTAATTAAGTATATAACAAACTCCGTGTTTTTCATGACGATGGTGCATTGTAGCTTCCAATCCTGAATGGCGGATTTCTCCACTTTTATATGTCTGGAAGAAAATAAAGAACAAGCCGTTTACTGTGTTTTGAATATTTTATGGCTGGTAAAAAATATGCGTGATATAAAATGTTGACGATTAACTGTCCTCAAAGACGTGCTTTCGTTACCATTTGACTTACGTCATTGGGCCCGGCGAACATTCGAGATTTGATTCAGCTCCAAATTTTACTGACTCGGTTCGATTCGAAACCTTTCCGAATTCGAAGCCTAGAGAGTTTCGAATATCACTGGCTCGATTTGATTGGATACCTGCCCGAATTCGAATCCTATAGAGTTTGGTATTTCATACACTTTTTGTCGACTTTCTAAAGATGGCCACTCATCCTCGAGGAGTTTGACCGTATCCCGCCAAACGATTTAACACAAATTTAGTCGGACACTTTTTGAAAATGTCAGTGAAGATGGAGTTACGTCTAATGTACATAATATGTCGCCACTTGAGTGGCTATAAGATTGAAGAGTATGCCTTGTACCACTCATCAGACAGTGTGTGGCATATTCTTCGTCCCATTTAGTGGTACCTAACCAATTCTCGTTTGAATCTAGTCCCGTAGGTAGGATATCTGTGGAGTTAATTAAAAACAAAAATCGTCCAAACTCTATTTGTAGTAATACATTCAAATCGATAGTTTAGTTTGAAATATATTTTATTTGCCAAAATTTGCTAAAAGGATCTGACTATAAGTTATATAACTTACGTCAACTCCTCTCTATACAATAAAAACGATAATCTATACAGAGATACGGATGTAACGTAATGAAATCAATTCACCAGATAAAAGAACTTATAACATTTACACTATATATGTTATAATTATTACGAATGATGTTAAGGCAAGTAGCCATGTAATTCTGTCTACTCTCCGAAAATCGACGGCTTTAAGTAATTTGATTGTCAGAACTCGGCGCTATACAGGTTTTAACCCTTTACCCAACGTAACGGCAAAACCCGGCCAGCGCTATTCACAAAAGTCGTCAATTAATTTTCATTATTGTTTTTCATTTTTTGTCTCAAAAACATAGATTATGACCCTCTGTGGAACGAGCTCGTTGAGCTCGCTCCAATGAGGGGGTCA
The DNA here is from genome assembly GCA_031216915.1 of Pictodentalium vernedei. Taxonomy (NCBI): domain Eukaryota; kingdom Metazoa; phylum Mollusca; class Scaphopoda; order Dentaliida; family Dentaliidae; genus Pictodentalium; species Pictodentalium vernedei. The sequence continues at coordinate 355,055,470 of CM062291.1, forward strand.
TAACCTATGTTTTTGAGACACAAAATGGAAACAAATACTTATTCAAGAATTTCGTTTGCAAGTGTCGTCTGCTTTTCATGTTAGATAAAGGGTTAATTAATAAACGTACATTCGGATCCATGCACTGGTCCATTCTGCACATTCTTCACAGAATACCCTTGGTTGCATATGAATAAATTGCTCAACCTTTTTGAAGCAAGTTATTGGTCCCTCCCATCGTACTCGTGCGGTTCGAAGGTACGAAATAGTCTAACCAGGGACCAATACTTTTAACCTTTTACAATTGTATTTTATGGAATTGTATTTCTGGGTTAAATGAATCATTAGCATTTTCAACGATCTGGCAGTTTGCCAGTTGGCAAATTGCCATATCTTTTAAAATGCTAATGATCATTTTAGTCAGTTATATCAATAGTTAGAAAATACAATTCTAGAAAATATAATTGTACACGTTTTATAGTATTGGCTCCAGTACGCATCTTGATACTGTGTACACGTGGGAGATAGATAGCACCAGTGAGACATCCGTAGTATCGCAACAATTGGAAAGTGGATTCGATTTGATTTCGAACGTTTTGCCTGGGTCGATGCGAGATTTCTTTCGTGCAAAAAATCGTGATTATAAGGACCCTATTGTGCCTACTCAAAAACTGCCTTCATCGTACATCAGTAGTATGTCAGGGGCTTTTGAGGGGCAGGTTGGGGGACCCCGGTGGGGGACCCCGGAAGTGGCGTCATGTCACGTGACCTAGTGGCGCCATGTTGTGTTGTCATGGTAACCCGCGTGAGCGGCCATCTTGTGACGTCATCTCCATAGTGATACATGGTGTGAGTGCGCATGCGCAGCGCGCGTTGTTAGGGTGATACGTGTTTCCGTCGTCCATTTTGTATACTGGAGGCCGCCATCTTGGTTTCTATGGTAGCACGTGATTGCTATGTTACCAATGGCTTCTAACAAGACAGGGGTATGTTCGGGGGTGTGTTCCTTTGTAGAAGAGTAAATCTGATTACCACAAACAACCCGACAATCCCTCCAAATCACCAAAATCCACGAAACTGACTTTATTTCCCCAATTTATCGGCTTAGCACGTAGTGCTATGGTACCAATGGGGTACAAAGGGGTGCGTTCGATTAAACAGGAGTAATGTTCTGGCTTAGGATTCTCCCAGAAGCCTTTTTGGATCCCTATCCCATGACGTTTTTCCCTATTAAGAATAGCACGTAGTGCTATAGGACAAATTTACCCAGAATTCTCTGCTTCTATCTATATATGCAATAGTTTTCGTCTATCTGACCCTGTTCCTTCGTTCTAGAGTATACTCCAGTAGCGTAGAAAAGCCTATTAGTTGGAACAGCTTTACTCATTATTACTATATTTAGCTATTCTAGTCTATTCTTGTTAGTTCTGACCCTATTCCAAGTACTTTTGTTGTTTCATTTATATAACTAACCAATCAGATTGCTTGATTTCCCATAACCTGTATGCAGAGTTATCTCCCTTCTGCATAATAAAAGCCTATATCCAATGGCAATATCCCCAGGCACCCAAATTTTAACACCCCTTTTTGAAAACCGCTGTGGCTATGGAATCCCTTTTTTGTCATATGTGCTTATGTGAAAAAGCACAATGTGACACAATGTGCCCTAGCACAAAGGCACATGCTTTATGTGCCGATATGTGCTTATGTGAAAAGGCACAATGTGACACAATGTGCCCTATCACATAGGCACATACGGGTATTTGAGGATACCTTTGGCCTGGTATTGTATTATTTGAGGATACCTATCGAGGATACCTACTGGAGAATCCCTGTTTGTCATATGTGCTTATGTGAAAAGGCACAATGTGACACAATATGCCCTATCACATAGGCACATACGGGTATTTGAGGATACCTATGGCCTGGTATTGTATTATTTGAGGATACCTATTGAGGATACCTATCGAGGATACCTTTTGGAGAATCTCTTTTTTTGTCGCATTAGGCTATGTAAAAACCCTCAATGTGTCTAATGTAGTCTTACCAACCGCTTCCATCTTGTCGCCAAAGTTCCAAGGCCATTACAGGTCTATGGCCTATCTGTCCTATCATTAGCTTCTACAACAGTCTTGTTCCATTGCGGCCTTGTACCAGTACTATTGGCTTTTGTTATTCTGCCCCATATCTCGTCCATTATTACTTCCTAGCTATACCTATCTCAGTCTCGACTATAACATTGATCAAGGTTGAATCAGATTTCCAATGTATACATATAAGGCATTCCGTTATTGAGATTCCTAGCCGAGTCCGTAAAATTTGGATTCCGTGTTTTAACATCGTCCACTCGAGGGCATGGAAAAGTATTGATAACAACCAATTCAACAATGACTACAAGACTCTGAACAGATACAACCAGTCACTACAAAACAACGAAGTAAACATAACAAATTGAAAGAATGTCAAACTAGTCAGATTGATCGAACTAGTTGGACAGACAGAACAGAACAAAGTGAACAAAGATCCAACACAACCAAGATCGAAGTAAACATAACAAAGTGAAAGAATGTCAACATAGTAGATTGATCGAACTAGTTTGACAGACTTAACAGAACAAAGTGAATAAAGATCCAACACAACTAAGATCGAAGTGATCAAAACAAAGTGAACGAAGATCCAACAGAACCAAGATCGAAGTGAATTGACCATAACAAAGTTTTCACCTGAATGAACTCTAACCCTAATGAAGGTATATATAATTAACCCTCTTGAACTGAACAAACCTGAATGAACCCTTTGAACTGAACAAAGTTTTCAACTGAATGAACTTTATGTAATTAAAACCCCTTTGAACTGTTTGAATGAACTTTATTTCTGAACTATAACCCTAATGAATGTATATATAATTAACCCCTTGAACTGAATGAACTCTATTTTTTAACCATATCCCAATATTAACACCTTTGAACAGAACAACATTTAACTGAATAAATTTTAAACTTAATGAACTACAACCAGTTGAACTGAATTCTTCTAATAGGGAAGGGAAATACCCTCGAGTGGACGATGTTAAAACACGGAATCCAAATTTTACGGACTCGGCTAGGAATCTCAATAACGGAATGCCTTATATGTATACAGGGGAAATCTGATTCAACCTTGATCAATGTTGTAGTCGAGACTGAGATAGGTATAGCTAGGAAGTAATGGACGAAATATGGGGCAGAATAACAAAAGCCAATAGTACTGGTACAAGGCCGCAATGGAACAAGACTGTTGTAGAAGCTAATGATAGGACAGATAGGCCATAGACCTGTAATGGCCTTGGAACTTTGGCGACAAGATGGAAGCGGTTGGTAAGACCACATTAGACACATTGAGGGTTTTTACATAGCCTAATGCGACAAAAAAAAAGGGATTCTCCAAAAGGTATCCTCGATAGGTATCCTCAATAGGTATCCTCAAATAATACAATACCAGGCCATAGGTATCCTCAAATACCCGTATGTGCCTATGTGATAGGGCATATTGTGTCACATTGTGCCTTTTCACATAAGCACATATGACAAACAGGGATTCTCCAGTAGGTATCCTCGATAGGTATCCTCAAATAATACAATACCAGGCCATAGGTATCCTCAAATACCCGTATGTGACTATGTGATAGGGCATATTGTGTCACATTGTGCCTTTTCACATTAGCACATATCGGCACATAAAGCATGTGCCTATGTGATAGGGCATATTGAGTCACATTGTGCCTTTTCACATAAGCACATATGACAAAAAGGGATTCTCCAGTAGGTATCCTCGATAAGTATCCTCAAATAATACAATACCAGGCCAAAGGTATCCTCAAATACCCGTATGTGCCTATGTGATAGGGCACATTGTGTCACATTTTGCCTTTTCACATAAGCACATATCGGCACATAAAGCATGTGCCTTTGTGCTAGGGCACATTGTGTCACATTGTGCTTTTTCACATAAGCACATATGACAAAAAAAGGGATTCCATAGCCACAGCTGTTTTCAAAAAAGGGGTGTTAAAATTTGGGTGCCTGGGGATATTGCCATTGGATATAGGCTTTTATTATGCAGAAGGGAGATAACTCTGCATACAGGTTATGGGAAATCAAGCAATCTGATTGGTTAGTTATATAAATGAAACAACAAAAGTACTTGGAATAGGGTCAGAACTAACAAGAATAGACTAGAATAGCTAAATATAGTAATAATAAGTAAAGCTGTTCCAACTAATAGGCTCTTCTACGCTACTGGAGTATACTCTAGAACGAAGGAACAGGGTCAGATAGACGAAAACTATTGCATATATAGATAGAAGCAGAGAATTCTGGGTAAATTTGTCCTATAGCACTACGTGCTATTCTTAATAGGGAAAAACGTCATGGGATAGGGATCAAAAAGGGCTTCTGGGAGAATCCTAAGCCAGAACATTACTCCTGTTCAATCGAACGCACCCCTTTGTACCCCCTTGATACCATAGCACTACGTGCTAAGCCGATAAATTGGGGAAATAAAGTCAATTTTGGTGATTTTGGGTGGATTTTGGTGATTTGGAGGGATTGTCGGGTTGTTTGTGGTAATCAGATTTACTCTTCTACAAAGGAACACACCCCCGAACATACCCCTGTCTTGTTAGAAGCCATTGGTAACATAGCAATCACGTGCTACCATAGAAACCAAGATGGCGGCCTCCAGTATACAAAATGGACGACGGAAACACGTATCACCCTAACAACACGCGCTGCGCATGCGCACTCAAACCACGTATCTCTATGGAGATGACGTCACAAGATGGCCGCTCACGCGGGTTACCATGACAACACAACATGGTGCCACTAGGTCACGTGACATGACGCCACTTCCGGGGTCCCCCACCGGGGTCCCCCAACCTGCCCCTCAAAAGCCCCTGACATACTACTTGCATCCAACCCCAATTTCATTTTGACGATCACGACGTCCCAGCATTTGAAAATAGGTGCCGTTTTCCTTTCATTAAAAAGTATAATTCACAGAGACGTTTATTGAGACGATTTATAAACAATCTTTTTCAAGAATGGTCAATCGATCTCAGTCTAATATTACCATTCCCTATCAATTTCGTCAGTTTTCAAGCCGGTGACAATGTACCAGTAGTGTATTGCCCATCGATTTTTGGTTTTAAATCTAAAATCTCCTGTGCTGAGAATGTTTTCACTTTTTTGCCCATTCCCACCCTTCTTCCTCCTATTCTAATTTTTTCAACAGCTGCCGCAGGGTAAGTAAATTACGGCATGTTGCAGCAGTATGGGATGGGTTGTGTTGCTTCCGAAACCTTGATGTTCCAGGAGGTATTCTTTATTTTAAAGAGGAAAATTGGGATGCATTTTTCTTGATTTGATAATAAAAGAAATGTTTTTACCTTCAAATAGGTGACATGTCACCCGTGTTGGATCTATATTCAAAGATTCTCGTTGTTGTTTTAACCACTCGCTGTTGTTCATTTACCCTTTGATGAGCAAGGTGATTTGTTTTGATTGTGTAAATTCAGAAAACCCAAGAGAAGTTTAAATCGAACGCTGTTTGTGAAAAAACACTTGTTTGTGTGCCGTTAATAGGTTGTGATTTATATTGTTTTTTTGGTATCAGGTTAAACATTGAAGCTATTTTGCCTCAGCCCATAGCAATTACTGAAGCTCTTCCAGAAATATATGCCTTAAGAGTAACAAAATATATTAACACGCGTAGAAAGCTGTAAATTGGCTCTGGTGTGACGTCCTTTTATTCGTGGGAGATTTTGTTGTAATTTCTCAACCCGGGAATTGCTATGAAGCCTTCTCGAAACTGACAGCTACATTCAAAATCAAGTCAATGTTTTTGTTTTATTATTTCGTATCCATTTTTACCCTACGGAATATGACAGACAAGAATTTGTTTGGCCGCATCAGTTCCTCTTTAACCCTTTGAAGGTAGTTGGTAGCTCTCATCTGAGTGCTAACCAAAGAGAGTTACCACATCTGTATAGATGACTTGTGAGATCAAAACTGGATTATAGGTGGGTGTGTGTGTTTAGGTTCTGCCAGATAATATCGCAAGCCACGTGATGCAATGAGTATTAGTGGTATTAGAATTAGCCTGGTCACATTTAAAACATCCCCCATGGATTCAATCGTCGACGAAGCAGGGGGGGGGGGGGGGGGGGTCTTCTCTTGAGAGTTCATAATTAAACAGTTACGACAATATGTTTCTTAACTGTATGCTAACTCGTCAATCTCCACTCATAATTATGTCATCAAACGAAGTTCAAATGACTTATTAAAATGCTAAGCTTTTTGTCTTTATCTCGTTTGTTTACTTTTTTATTCGACCTCCGTTTTAGGGCACTTTCCATTTACCTATAGGGATGAACATGTCTAAACATTGTGACATCATTCGTACTTAGTGTTTATCTCTTTAGATTTTCAATTTTCGACCTTTATCCAAAACAACATCAAATTTACGTTTTTTCTCGATTTTGTTTTCAATTTCTGGCGGTTCTTAAAAGCTATACTTTTGGAATTTTGGAAATAAAATTACAAGATCAAAGACTTACTATCTAAAACTATGTTGCCATCCCCTGAAATTCTCAACGACTATGACCGAGCCAGTCAGTGATGTCCCACGAGGTTTTTGCATCACAGTTTTACTTTTTCACATCTGCCCTTTCATTTTGTAAACACCCAAATTCATCCTACAAACTACTAAACATTTCTACTAAAATAGTTCACATACAACAGAATGAATTGTTAATTTGGTACACTGTAACATTTTTATTTAGAATTTGAGAAAATATTAAACGCTTTCCACCTCTTTCGATGTTTCTGTCGTTTCACACATACCCTCTCATTTTGTGAGCACACAAACCCTACAAACTTCAAGAAATTCTCTCCAAAATGGTTTATACCTAGCTAAATGTAAAAAGTATGAATAGCTGAAGTGGTACACTGTCATAGTTATCTTAAGTTACCGGACAATATTTAACGCTAAAAACGTTCGAGCGGTGAAAAACGTCAAAATGGAGTAAATGTCACTGCATAAAGTTGAAATCAATCGAAATGTTAGGACACTTCATGTACAGTCGGTAAATTTGGCACATGGAATGGAATCATTTCTAGTTTATGCCATGGATTTTTGTGTTTCGAATTTCGAATCCAAATTAGAGCAAAGCTACTTTTGCGGTTCTTTTTTCTTTATTTTTTAATTTTAACTTAATTTTAAATGGAAGTTAGCCGCGAATGTAAAAAAAATAATTTGACAAAACCACAGTGTTCGTTATTTATTACTTTCCAAAGTGTGATTTACTGGGATTCCGGGTTTGATAATAAACGATAACTTCACAAGTGAATCATGGAATGAACAATTGTGTCATGTATCCGGGTGCGCAAACAAAGACGCTTTGCCGTGGGTGTAATGGGGACTTCATTGTTTTTTTTTAACCCTTTACCTAACATGAAAAGCAGACGACACTTGCAAAAAAAATTCTTGAATAGTTATTATTTTCATTTTTTATTTTGTCTCAAAAACATAGGTTATGACCCCTCATTGGAACGAGCTCGACGAGCTCGCTCCAATGAGGGTTCATAACCTATGTTTTTGAGACATAAAATGAAAACAAATAGTTATTCAAGAATTTTGTTTGCAAGTGTCTTCTGCTTTTCATGTTAGGTAAAGGGTTAATTAATGAACGTACATTCGGATCCATGCACTGGTCCATTCTGCGCATTCTTCACAGAATACCCTTGGTTGCATATGAATAAATTGCTCAACCTTTTTGAAGCAATTCAGAGGTCCCTCCCATAGAGACAAAAATGAAGAACTAATGAAAATTAATTGGCGATTTTTTAGAATAGCGCTGGCCGTTACGTTAGGTAAAGTGTTAAATAATATAATTATCGTTAATAATGAAAAGTAATAAACAGAGTAATCGCTTGACTGGACTGGTTACGTGAAATATTCATTCGAGGCGAGGAGCTATATTGTAAAACACTCGTGCGCATTCGCGCACTCGTGTTTGTACAACGTCCCTCACCTCTCATGAATTATTTCACGTAACCAGTCCAGTCAAGCGATTACTCTCTATGTAAAAGCTCCCTTATGTTTCACAATTTCATTAATTTGAACGTACTCTTATCGATTAAATAAATTAACTTGAGGGCGAGAATTTACTGGCTTTATCGAAAAAACTATGCCATATTTGTCCATCCCGATCTTTTTAACCGATCACTCACGGAAATGTCCGGCACAGCGCAAAGAGCAATGTCACATTACATATTCGTCGAAATTAGCTCTCTGAGAAAGACAAAAGTGAATTTCTATACATTTGTTTCAATTTATAGCGTATACTTACATGAAACCTTCTCGGGAGAGGAGAGTTTCCTAAGTGGAAAGCACTTGTTCTCCAATACCAGTTTAACATATCAAATGGCAAATAAAATATGTGTGAATCAAAAACAAAACCCTATCTCGCTTTGCTGTTGTCGACACTCGTGTTGTGGAGAGCATGACTGCGCATCATTTAAAATAAAACGAAGTTTTTGATCTGATAATGCCCAATTACTGCTAGAATAATACACAGTTCCTGTTCGTGACGATCAGATAGCCAGAATACTGATGTATTAAATTATATATACGTGAACCGGAAAGTATGAGACGCGGTTCTGTTCACTTTTGACCACTTCGAGAATAATTCGTTTATATCTTCACAATGTCGAATGTTTTTGCAAAGTCGTCTGCATGAAACTTTATTCATCACAGATTTAAGTAATTTCCTGTTGCCTCCGACGCCTAATATTTTGCAGACAGTGTCTTTTTTACATGGTCTATCACATACAAGCAAATTCTGAGAGACAAGGTTTTAAAATTAGCAGCTTATTGTACCTTCATGCATATTGGTTCGACATATTGAAAATATAATCTCACGTAAAAACACATCTAATCGTGTGTTGCCGTCCGAGTGAATTAGCAACCATTATAGTCAAACCCTGATGGACGTCATGGGGCGTGGGTGGTCAATGTCTAATAAATGATTGGGAAAAATACAGGACTTTCCAGGACTTGAGAACTTAGTGGCTCACTGGTTATGGCATCGGACTCCACATATTTGCCACAGTTTTTAAGCACACACAATGTCTAAAACAGTCAAAGCATTATTTTTTTTCAAGCACTCTCTTGCACCGTCCAAAAGAAATGTTCAATTTTCAAGTACTGAAAAGCTCCTGGAATTTCGATTTGAACCCGAGAGGCTGCTTGTACGGCCCATGAGCATGATACTTCAGAATTTCATTAAGTACGATGGCCGCTAAATGAATGCGAGTGTGTGGAATGAACAATGTGACTGCAAGTTAAAACAATTAAATTGGTCCCAATTAATGAACATGACCTCTTCCAATTACCGATATTAAATTGACATGGAAGATACAACCAGGGTTCGGGAGCATAAAAGTCTACGTTTATGACAAGAACAACTAGGAAATTAGAAATGACACGGATTTGAAACTTCCTGCACTATTTTTGGTCGTTCCAAATTGTGTACAGCGTCTTTACTTTTTCATCGGCAATGCGAGCAATGTGAATTCTACATTGTTTTATGTTTTATTTTTATTTTCATAAATAATTTTTCATGATACTTCGCAGATACAAACCATAAAAAACTGACGCAAGCCAACCAGAAAGAAAATGGGTTACCTGGCATCCATCTCTGAATATTGGTCATTCAATATGGGTTTTCACCGTAAACGCATAGATTAAGCTCGAAGTATATTTTTATCTTGGAGGCATCCACTATAGAGTTTTGAATCAAACGTCACCTGTGAAAGTAGCAATATTTGTGTCCTCGCGGTGACCACCAGTTTGTTCATCCCGATCCAGCATATAGACCGATCAGATTTTTATTATTCCACCATTCGTTAACATGCGGATCTGGATTAGGCAAAGAAATGGGAGATAATCCCCTGCATCTCAAGTACGTCAAAACTATGGTTAACTGGTTTATTGGTCGCGTGGATTTCAATGTGCGTACTCAACACGCGAACAATCTGTCGTCAGCGTGAAATGTTCTACACTGTTATAACGTACTCGTCTGCAATGGTACAACAATGGAAGGCTAGTTGGCAGAATATACCATCCTGTTTGTTTGCACAGTCCTATGACTTGGCATTTCTCGGAATGAGATGCATGGCTTTTCCTTAACCGGGATAATGCTAAATTAGTTTTGGTTGTCAACATTTGTTAACATGTCTTTGTGTTGTTACAATCCATGAGAAAGTGCTTCTAGGCACTCTGCCATAAATTGTAAAAAGACACATCAATTCAGATTAAATGATTTCTTAATATGAAACACGTACCCAAAATAAAACGCACCTAAATCAATCCAAAATATGGGATTCAAGGACACAACCAGCTAGCTGTTGTCCTGAGCACTTGGGGACATAACGACAGTAACTGTGCTGAACCTGTTTGTTCAACCGTGGCATTGCAGCACATTGACGCCATCATACCGCTCTGCATGATGGTGACACGTGACACAGTAGCCCGCACCAGTGACCATGATATGAGGCTATTGTCGTGACGAAATGTGGTGGTCGTTTGCATGCACATCGCGTATTAGAGCGATGGGTCTTTTCTTCTTGAGTGGCGTGGCCATGGTGGATTCTTCAGGAACGGACTGCCTTAAACAAGGACTATAGACTGACAGCTATTCCGCCAACATCCACTCCTTTCAACTGATTGGCAGTCAGTTGGAAGGAGTAGGTATTGCCTGAATAGCTGTCAGTATATAGTCATTATGTAGCCAGGCCAGTGTAAGGGAAACCTCAAGGACCTACCTGGCAAAGTGCATTTTTCTTGTGGATAAAATCCATATCAGGAGTTCACCACCAGAACCCCACCATCAGGAGGAAGATACCCTCACTTGAACTCCTCCGACACGGGAGTGTGCCCCTCGGGACTTGCTTACGGCACGTCGCGCTTGGACACCAACCCCTGTTAGAATTCTTAACTGATCACCCCAACCTTCACGGAAGACCCTCTAGGTACGCCCATGGTGCCACTGACACTCTGAAGGTTTGTTTCTAACTTCATGTATCAAAAGTAAGATAACTTTACCTTGCTCTTTCGACAGTCCATATAGCCATGCTTCCCACACATGACTGCAGAAATAACCCAGCAAGTATAAATAGTGCGGTGCGATATCCAAACTCTTCAAACAACACTTCCATAACTAAACTTGATGTAGCATGACCAATGCCAGTAGTCACTGTTAATATGATAGTAAATAGTTTTCTTCTCTTTTCGGTAACAAATAAATGAAATGGAACGATGAAGGCACCAAGATATAGCAATAAGATACTGGAACCTGGAAAATAATCTTGGTTATTTTCACAAATCAACAATGGCCGCCCTTCATAATACTATTTATTATTTTCCCTAAATGTGTGTTTTGCCATCATGTTAATGAATTAGGGTGAATGTGCAATGGCTTGTTTAACCACGTTGTGAGGACTTGTTTTTTTCTTTTAGTCTCGATGACAAACAGCCATAAACAAGTCCGCACAGAATCGAGAAGGCAACACATAACCCATTGTTTTCTTTGCGAGTACATTCCGAAAACACAAAAACCCTTGTTGGGGCGCAAACACTATTGTCCAGTCGGGAAAAGAGACCATCCCACCCACACACTTACACACACACAGACACACACACCCACCCACTCAGAGTAACGTTGTCTCTCCTCGACTTATTCCGCTGTCTCGCTTATCTACTGCTCAATCTTCCTTTTCTGATCTCCCGGTGCTCTCACTGGAACTCCTTCTACGTCTACTTATTTCGTTTCTACTTCGCCTTCTGCTTCTACTTCTTTTGGTTCTAGTATGGTTCTATCGGGACTATTGATCCCCTACCACGACAAATCACCGAGTCACAACCCCGGCCGCAAATTTGATAATACACTCTGCTAGTGTTGGCATCCGGGTTGAGTACATTTTGAATAAAATAAACTGGGGCCTCGCTGATGTTTGTAGCTCAAATTTCGAACTCACTGATCGTGAACCCCACTCGGACATCCAGGTGTTACCTCGGCGCGCGCCAAGTTCAACTATTTTGATCAATGTGCAAAGGGCACATGGGCAAATCCAGTCTCCCTAAACTATTGTTAAATATTGGTGTGACCCAAGAAATGGTCATTCTGATCTCGTAATCAAGCAGTTGAAAATATCATAAAATTAAAACTTAAGTAAGTGGAAATGTACGGTCAGTCTAAAATATAAGGGATTAGAAACTAAAAAGACAGAAAACAACGAGGATTGAGTACAGGAGATTGAAATCAACAACCGTTTATTTTTGTCCACCGTACTCTAACCGTGTTGTGTTCTCTATTGTAATTCATCAGTTAAATTTGATCTCGTTGTTCTTTGTGAACTTGTAATTTGATTGGCTAAGAGTCCATCGGTCGTGTGCTCTAATGTCAAATAAATTCACTCTTGTCGTGTTCAAATTGACGAGTGTGTCTCAACTGGAACATGTCTGTATCCACGCTACGAGTGCGCAATAGCGCCGAACCGTCCGGATCACTGATTGAACACACCCCGGCATTGTTTACTCTGGAAACGGTTGTTAGATAAATATTGATCACCCACCTTCTTGGTTCCGTTCCACGTATTCTATCCTCATAACTTTAGAGAGTGGAATGTTCCTTCCAAATATCTGTTACTTTCCAGGCCGATATTTTGCCTCATGATTTGTAGATTTGAAATGTCATAAACATAACAGTAAACGTTTTGGGCCGGCGTTTGAAGTAAAACTTCGCACTGTAGGTCGATTATCGTAACTTAAAAATGCAGTGTTTTAGATTGCGGTAGGCCTCGTTTATGATGCATGTCACGTTCAGAAACAATATTGGTGAAAGATTCATACAATTTGACAGCAAAGACTGCGTTTTTCTGATCTACAAATAAAATAGATTTTCAATTTGAAAACTACTTCTGGTTTCTTCAGTCACTTAATTTCGTCACACCTCAGAGTCAGAATAAAACTGAATCATTTCGTTCTCTCTTAAGAACTCTTACGTCATCCGAGTCACTAGTTGAACACAGCCTGTACATTCGATCATGGAAAATAGACTGACATCGAAAATTACATTTTTTGAATTGTTTTTCTTCAAATAAAACGGGTTTGGAGAATGTTTTCACTTCTAACGATGACAGGAGTTACAATGGAGATTTCAGAGCTCGTTAACAAATGGTTTTCCATAGTCAAATTCCAGAATGTCTAACTCAACAAGAGACGTTTATCTCCTAATTATACCAGGATTCTACTTACCAAATGATTGAGGCTAATGCTGATATTTTTTAAGAAACTATCACCTTCGTCGGTCTGTTTATATTCTTGTTTGACCCCGTTTTGTGTTGGGGCATTTCATTCATTCATAACCTCACTTAGATGCATACCGTTTAAGCAGATGCGTTCTTGCATGACGTTCGTCTACGCCAGCAGATTTCTCGCACGGTGCACCTAACATATTTATCAATGTGTGTATTTCATCGGGTAACGTTGAATCCAAACAACAATCGTGGCACAATGTGGCTAACCGTCAAGTGTCGATGACCTAACACCCCCAGAATAGTCTCCATTTTATATCGCGCCTTCTGGCTGCAGTTACCTTAATTCAATGAAATTAGCAGACCGGTTTAGCGACCCCATTGGTCTGAAACTTCAGTGAAGTAGATTCCGAAAGTATTCTGCTAATAATTGAATCCTTCAAAAATTGCTAATGAAAACAATGTAATGTCGGGTCATAAGAATGAGTTTATGATACCAGCGGAAAAGGAGGGGTGGGAGGGGGGGGGGGCAGTTGTCATTGTTTCTCAAGATAATTATAAAAAAGAAAGTCATGAGACAAATAAATAAGACCAAACATTATAAGAAAATAGATTCGCTTATGTGGCTCCACAATGTTGAATATTTCAATAAGATCTTGCAATTTCAGCTCGACGAAGGTGTGACGTCTGTCTCTCCCCAAAACCAACAATTAAAAGAGAACGACAGTCAGGATTTAGGATTGGGATTTTGGGACGTTACCCGAAAAGGTAAGGCATCCCATTCCAAAAATAAATAAAACAAAATGGTTATACAAAATGAAGCATTCACAAAGAAATATAAATTTATTTAGTATATGGGGCAGTTACAATAAATCACACGGGCAATATATTTTTAGAATGATAAAATTCCAAATCAATCTACAAGCCAGACACAGCTGAGCGCCTGCACTAAAAAAACAATCCCAAGAGCTTTCTGATTCAACGACATAGAATATGTCGTTGAAGCAAAAAGCGCTTACCATTTAGTCATGCCAGGCATCCTAAACAAATTATTATACAGCGCTCTAAATACTAACTCAATGTTAACATTCGGTCAAGGCTGAGTGCTTGCACTAATACAAATCTTAAGAGCTTTCCGACTCAACGACACAAATTTGTCGTTGAATCAAAAAGCTCTTAGCATTTGCCCATGTCAGACACTGTAAACAAAATCTAATTACACGGCCACAAAATTCAATGTATAGCCCCCAAACTAATTTAGCACAGCCCGCGTTCGAATAATCCTCAAATCGCCAGCCCTTGGCGGCATGAATTGCACAATCCGGGGGAAATATAAATAAAATCTCACCGAACGACTAATTCATGCTTTCCACTGGGTATCGGAATCAAGATGAGCATTCCTTCAAATATCAAATTTGTACCCGCTGACTTTAAATAATCAAAATCTCCATGCCCAAAGAGACCACAAAAGAACTTGGTTCTTTTATTTCAAATATTGGGAATTCCTGTAGAAATTAATGATTTCAAACCGATGAATATTGAACACTACAGACAGTTGTTGAATTGTGAAAAGCGTCGTTGCAGATTGTTTTATGTTTTATAGTTGTATGTCTCATCAGAGACGATTTTTAAGCTGCACAAAGCTAAAATCATCAGTTTTTAAACTCCCTCCATAATGAATCAGCCAATGTCATTTACTTTATCACTTGTAAACGCCGTAAGAAACAGCATGTGGGTCAACCGCAAATTCTACGTCGCGTACGTGCCACTGCGTACAAGATATAAAACATATGCTAACGTCATGGTGGCAAGACATTTCCCTTCCTATCCATTCGTAAGACGATTTTGAAATCCATCCGATTCAATAACCACCATTTAAAGATATATGAGATGAAACAGATGAATTCAGAAGAAACGAGAGGCTTTTTGGATCATAACACTTCAAATCCTCTACAGTGTAATATTGTGACTTTTTTCTCTTTTTTCTGTTTTTTTATCGAATATATATATATATATCTGTATATATATATCTGTATATAAACATGTCAACATGATCATTTCTTTGAAATAGCGCACCATTTGTTTAAGGAGACTTTTTTATGGTCCTAGTCCCCCAACATACAGTAATCTAACTCTATTTCTTTTCAGCAATATGTGACGAAGCCAAGTGGTTTTCATTTCGATCGGATATTTTTTGTTGCTCTCTTATCCAATTCTTCAGCTATTTCGTTCAGCAAAATGTTATTGTACACTCCCCCAACGCGTAAGGAAAGCCTCCTGGTGTCATTGATAAATAGCACAGTCGGATAGCTACTAAGCCAGGTATTTGATTTGTTGTGTCAAAGGCATGCTTTGATAGGTGCAGAAAGCCGGGTAGTGTGTCTAGTGTGTAATTCTTACTCGAGTTGCTAGTTTCGTTAATATATTGCGCCGAGATGCATAACTGCATGTGCGGAACACTTTCTTTCATGAAGCCGAATTCGTGAAAATATGGATGTGAACATTAGATTGAACATCAGTTTTTCGGGAATTTTTTTTACCAGTTTGTGGTAAACTGACTTGCTAGCAGTTGTTAAAGTTGTTCGCACCACTGCTGCAGCTTTCATGTTTTCTTACACGCCTGTTCTGTGAAATCCCCATCTACAGCAACACTAAACCATGTGGACAATGAAAATCCATTCCGCACATATGTGCCGAACGGAAATCGTAAACGGACTATTTTTAAGTAGAAGCGAAATTTCACTTGAAATTTCTACAAATCGTGCACCACAATTATAATTTGAATCGCTAGCGATAACTAAACACAGTAACACGGGTTCCTCTTGCAAATTTGGTTGGCGATAAAATGTGTTCTTTTTGTTGATAGTTCGTTCCTGGAGTTTTAATGTGTTCTCTGTGCCTATTGGCACATATAACACATTGGAACTCAAGGGACAATTTCTGAAATGAATTGCTGTGTGTCCTTCTAATAATTGCTTTTAGACGCGAAGGTGTGTAATAAACACAGAACGACATTCGCGTGTGAATGGGTTAATCGATATGGCATTTAATGCTATCGCGGAAAGATAAAACTCGAGGCATTGGGCCTCTCGTTTTATCCTTCCGCGCTGGCACTCGTGCCGTGTCGATTAACCCATTCACACGCGTGTGTCATTAAAAGTTCCAAAATGAAAACTTGTCTTTCTACAGAATGCTATTTAATTAGAATAAGCTACTTCACTGTAATTGTCCCCTTTGGCTCTTTGTTTAGAGATTGCATTTTCCATTCAATTTGGAATTTTTATTCTTACAAGGAAGAACATTAGCAAATCTTTCATCCTAGACTTTTGTACTAATGGAAAGGGCAGTCTCTGTATGATATGTCACGATGCACACACTGCTAATATAATAGACAGAAAAATATTTGCAGCACATGAAAAGATGGTGAAAGCGTGTTTTTCTTATTTTCAATGGCTTTCATCAGAGAATAATAGTCAAAATTTGAGACCGATTGTGAAATATTGTTATCTTACAATCAACATGTATTTTGTCTGTATTAACTCCCTGATGCAGATGTTTGTATCAGGGGGTCGGAAACAAGCACGTTCCTTTCGCGTGAGTTCCATTGTTTTGTTTTTTTTTGTTCATCCGTACGAATAAATAGTTCGTTATATATTCGTCTACTTTCTTGACTTATCCCCAATATATTGTAAGATAAAATGATTATTACCATTATGTGGATGCACAAAATATGTATCCGAGTCTCGCTCCGGGTTCTAAGGGTAGATCACCACTCGTCTTCGACTCATCGTGATCTGCCCTTAGAACCCGGGGCTCGACTCGGATACATATTTTGTACATGCACATAATGGTAATAAACTCGATGTAAAAAGCCAGCTTCTGTATGCTACTCTACGGGAAAATTCCCTAAGAATGTCGAATGATGCGCATATCTATGATACAACTTCGTTAATATTTTGAAATTTCAATTTGTGTATGTTAAATTTACTGACAACTTTCGAAGGGGAGGAAGGGGAGCTAACTTTCCTGTAAATCTTTCCCGATGATGGAAATTATGAGCCATGCCTGTTGCTTCCCCTATTTTGGAATAAAAAACATTGAACTGCTGAGATAATTTATTGGGATTAGTTATTTCCTGTCCGTTTACAATGTCGTAATTCTAACGATTGCTTTGATCCATGTACCATATCATTTAAATTCTATCATGTTCTCGTCGTGTTTTGTTTATTTTCGTTGAATTGTTTACACGCCTAGCACTTTTTCTTGCGTTCCATATTTAGAAATCCGTACTGATACTGATTTCCGTTAAAGGCTATTTTCCACCTGATGGCAGTGATCCATCAAGATACCTAAACTCTGCCCATTTTCGTAATCGGCCATTCGAAACGTTGCATTCTGACCTAGATCAAATCTGAAGCTACAATGGCAGCTGATAAATCGAATGTCAGTTGGAGCATTTTTTTGTTCAAATCCACCAAATCTAAAAAAAAATAAACTTACTCTATCAATGGCGAGTGATTTTATAACAACCAAGTTCTGACTCTCTCAGATAACGATAGCTAATTTCTTAAAAATACGACTAACCCTTACCCAACGAATCGCCCGCATCCTCCCGCGTAATCTGCAGTTGAAAAAATATTATTTTTCAAAAAATTTCAACAAAACCATATCATGTGGCCCCTCGTTGGAACGAGCTCGTTCCAACGAGGGGTCACATGATATGGTTTTGTTAAAATCGTTTGAAAAATTTGAAAAAATGATATTTAAAATAATAAATTTTGATATCGTCTGCGTTGGGTAAAGTGTTAAACAACCAATTTGGACAAATTTCCAATGCTATTTTTCTGTTTACGTTTCGATCTGTCACGCGTGTTTGTCGATCACACCTGGGTTTTCTTTTTTGTTTTTATTTTAAACAGGAATCAAAACTGTTTAATTCTACAAATACGACCAATTTTTTAAACCAATGGACAATATATCTAACAGTATAACACATCACTAAGTCTTTTCAATTTGTCAAATACTGTAGAGTTCTATCGCTTTCGATAAACTCTATATGCAGAAGGATATACGGATAAACATCTAGTGACAATTTATAATGATTTATCCTATGATCTTATGCAGCATATACAATAATAAAAACAAAATGTACAACACAGTACCTCTATGCTCAACTCTAAATGAGAATAGTGCTGGCCGTTTTTGGTCGTTACGTTAGGTAAAGTGTTAAATACTATAATTATCGTTAATAATGAAAAGTAATAAACAGAGTAATCGCTTGACTGCACTGCTAACGTGAAACAATTCATTCGAGGCGAGGGACTATATTCGCGCACTCGTATTTGTACAAGGTCCCTCACCTTTCATAAATTATTTCACGTAACCAGTTTAGTCAAGCGATTACTCTCTGTAGAATTCCTTTTTCATATTATATGCACACAAACACATAGCACACACAGCAGGTGCCCATTTGCTGCATGTGTTGTTCGCACATTGAGTACTAGCACACAATTGCATAGCAGCCCATGTAACATGTGCCAACGTGCTGCATGTATTGTGAGCACATTGTACATAAGAACTGAAGCACATTGCATCAAACATCAATCCCATGCTTCGTGAAATCTCTTTTTAGCCTCTGGCTATGCCTATAAAATCATTTCCTTATCGTATATAACTTTTTTCTGTGTGCAGTGTACGCATACTGTGCACTAGCAGACAAACGCACCCTCAAACACCATTTCCACACTCCGTGGAAACCATCTCTAAGATCTGACTATGTCTATAGAAAGCAAGGTCAATAAAATCGTGCTCGAAAAGCCCTGCCATTCTACTAAAGTGATCAAATCATAAGATTTTAGTCTGTTAGAATATAATTATATTCATTCCTAATTTGACAAAAACGATGTAGTATGAAGAGAAAGGTGAATGACAAACCTCCAAGAAGTCCATATGACGCAATGAACACAGCCGCATTTGACGCAAATGCTGCTCCTAAATATCCCGTGCAACCAATAATTCCAAAAACCACTGAGCAAGCTCCGACACCAAATCTCCGAATGAGTTCTCTATTAATAAAATCTGTAACGACAAATGGGCCGTTTAAACAGAACAGGTTTTCGAAATACATATTTCTTCGTTCTTCTATTCAGGTGTAATACAAAACCTTGGAACCCGGTTTGCCTATTGTTTCGCTATTTAAAAACTTTAGTAGTGAACGGATGGATGGCAACACTAACACCTTATTCGGAAGGAGATTAAATAATGATATAAACCCATGGTGTTCGTGGCATCATATTATTGATCGCCACTAAAAACAGAAACATCCATTTCCACTTAGAGTATGCAGGTTGTAAAGCTATTGACATTACGAATGGTTAATCCTTTACCTAACGTAACGGCCAAAACCGGCCAGCGCTATTCTCAAGAATCGCCAGTTAATTTTCATTATTTTTCCCATTTTTTTGTCCCCAAAACATAGGTTATGACCCCTCATTGGAACGAGCTCGTCGAGCTCGTTCCAATGGTGGGTCATAACCTATGTTTTCGAGACAAAAAATGAAAACAATTAGTTGTTCAAGAATTTTGTTTGCAAGTGTCGTCTGCTTTTCATGTTAGGTAAAGGGTTAAAGATAAACAGCAGGAATTTGCCATTACTCTGTCATCATTGAGTAAATGAAGTTATACATTGTTTATTGCAGTTTATTTATTAGATATGATTTTCTTTCCCATAATTATCCATTATCGAAATCTTCTGATATGACTTCAAAATTCGGGTATATGATGTCGATCTCGACCGATAAGAACCAAGCTAGAGTTGTCCCCCATGAAGAATTACTAGGCGTTGTAGAGGAAACTTCGCACTTTATGAAATGAATGAGGATTACTAACACTGTCAGAAAACTGTAACAGATTTGAGAGCATTTTGCAACTATTTGTTTTGGTTTAATAAATAAAGACGTCATTACTTGGTTAGTTTTATATCGGCCGAGATATCAATCATCGATAATTTCACAACAGCCCCCGACATTCGGTCTCAGTTTACCTCGGGCTGATATCTCTACCGATATGAATCTAACCAAGTAACAACCCCTAAATATGGGCCAGCTACTAAGGCTCTAATTTGTATAAAGAAGCGCCATGTTCACACTAAGAGGCCTTCAAGCAGTTAGGATTACCATAATCTTATAAACCAGTTAGAAATTTCTGCTGACTCAGGAAACCGATTTTAATGTCAGTTTACACGCATCTATTAACTTAACGCATTCTCTGCAACCTCCAACCTACATTCAGTTTCTCCTATTACTTCGTTCTTCTGTGCCATTTCATAAATCGCATGAGAATAATTACTGATCCCATGCCAGGATAAAATCTCACCGGTGATAGAAAAAGACATCCTCACCACCTCCCATGCTGCACCTCCAGTCCACAAATCTGCGAATGGCAACAACAATGCATGGATGTTCTAATCACGGTTGTTTAATATTCAAAATATCAAATCAATTCGATTAGTATTAAGAGTCATAATAGAATAACGCAAGCGAAAGGGGACAATAACTCTTTGGAACTAAGGTGCAGCAACATGGTGTAACGATATACACAAGTTCATAACACGGTTATTCATCAAACACAAAATAAAAAGATCCGATGTGAGACAAGATGCAAATAAAAGTTCAATACGAACTTGTGCAATACTGATCAAGGTGCAGCCACATGATGTAACGATATGCGCAAGTGCGTATAACAGTTATTCAGCGTACACAATATCAAAGATATCCAACTGAAAGTGTGAGACTTGTTGAAGATAAAATTACCAGGATTGATGAACGGACGCTCTGATGCACGAACGAACGGACATGAGGATCCCACGCTAAAGCGGGGATATAACAGACCCACAGCATGTGGCCCCTGATAGGAGCGAGCTCATTGAACTCATTTCAATGCGGGGGCCACATGATGTGGTTATGTTCAAATTTTGTGGAAGAATGAAAAAAAATTAAAACGGGAAATTATAATGCAAAAAGGGCGATGACATTGCAATGTCAACTGTATTTCGTGTGAAAATATATCTGTTTTGTGTTAAAAAAAACCCAAGCCATTTAAGAGTAGAGCCATGTGTTTCTAGTCGGTGTGTGTGTGGGGGGGGGGGGGGGGGGGGGGGGGGGGGGTGGGAGCGGAGGGAAATAGCCAAATTCTAGAGGCCTACATTATGTTTTGTAGAGTATTGATATCGGAAAGCACGGAATCCAAGCCATTGATTACCTGGAACATGGCGCAGACATGTCAACGACAGGCAGCTCCTGAAAACTCCTCCTGAATCCCGGAAGGAGTACGGTGTTCTTCCTAGCATAGGCGGGACACGGGGTGAGTGACAGGAAATTTGTTTGACAAATCAGTGCTCAAAGAATAAATCTGAAGTGTACTACAGTGAATATATTGGGCGCCGCTAGGCATCCCAACCTTCCCAAACTACCAGTTACCAAACCAGGAGCTTAGACCTTTTAATTTCATATGTTAGAAGGTAAAGGTTCTGTAAACGTTTGTCCAGTTATTATTTTCATTTCTCGCTCAGGTTATCTTGTGGCATAAATGTGGAATGACATAAAAACCTACTAATTATTTAATGTGTTGCTAAGGAAGCACATTGCTGACTATGGAGACTACGTGAATAGTTTGCGATATAGAGCATTTAGTTGTTGGACCTAATGTAAAAATTTATTAAATTACAAAATCTACCCATGAGTTAATGTGTTGCCGAGAAAGCACGCTTGCCGAAATGGTGACCAAGTAAGCAAATTACGATATAGATCATCATTTTTATCTGGCCTCAATATAGACATGTGCCTTAAGTTATCTCAAGATCGCCCTAGTAGTTAAGCCGCAGCTAAGGAAGCCCGGTAGTTGCTCTGGAGATCACGCGGGTCAGTTGTCATGTAGTTTATTCAGTTTCCAAGTCAGTTTTGGGCCTCATATTGAATTTCGACGAAATGAGCCCAGTAATTCGCCCGTTGCTAAAGACACATCCCGGTTACTATGAGGCTCATGTGACACTGTTGTTAACCTATTAGTTTAATTTCTTGTAGATTTTTGGTCCTAAACGTACATTCAGATCCAAATCTACCGATTAGTTACTGCGTTGCTGCGTTGCTACGAAATCACGCTTGTTGCCATGGAGGACTTGTTATTTAGTTTCTGGCTTAGTTGTGTGTCTACATATTAAATTTCACCGCAATCGGCCCATTAGTTAGATGGTTGTTAGGTAAGTACACTGGTTGCCATGGTGATCGCGTGACCTGGTTGTCTGCTTCTTGAGTTTAATTTCTGACTAACGAGTTGACCTATGCACATCAGCATGAAAATCAGTCCAATAATAAACCCGCTGTTAAGGAGACGCACTCTCGTTGCTACGTAGTCACGTACTGTCATTATTCCTTAATAAAAGAATTATTCCAACTGGTTGGGTGGGAGAGGTTAACTCTCATATTATTTTGGTCCTGAATAAACGCCATGCTATTATTAGCAAAACGAAATCATAGTTTCCAAGAGAGCGTTTAAATAGCTACTTTTCGGGCCTGAGTTTCACTGAATAACCATTATTCACTGTGAAATCCCGTCGAATCACGTCCCGCGAAACATTTCCGGCGATAAACAAATGAAAACAATATGAGGGAAGATCTCATTCGACGTCGGCTACCACGTCTCAATCGGGCGCCTTCGGCTCCATTGCCATTCAGATGACAGATTTTGATTAAATGGTTAAAGAGAGTAAATTTCCATGTCATTGTTGACGCAAGATGAAAAAAACAAACTATTGATAGTCAACACTACTGTGCCGTTGAAAAACGACAGATATCATCGTGCATGTAAGAATTGAAATGAATTAGGTATCGCTTTGTCGGGAGTATGAATGTCAGATGGGCGTGTTAAGTTGTATGAAGTCTGATAAAACGACACATACTTAATTTAAATCATTATATCTTAATGTAGAGTGGCTGCGTGTATTATAATGTACCGTGAGTTGGTCGAAATCTTTTGTCATTTCTATCATGGAAATATCAAACGATGATATATACTGTTGTCCAAAAAACGTTATCATCCTCGCCATATCCCTATAATACCAGTGGGTATACAGTAAATGGGTAAATTCTCCTGAGAAAACAAAACCTGCTGTTTGCAGTAGGGGGAATATGCTTTATTAGTGAAGCAAGGGTTTCTGGAGCTTTCTTTTTTATTGAATGAATATTAGGCACCGCCGACGTCATCACAACGTTAAAAAACGTCACGTTGTTCAGTACCTAATGGAACAGCCTCAAGCATATCTAACACACCTTAACCCTTTACCTAACATGAAAAGCAGACGACACTTGCAAACAAAATTCTTGAATAACTAATTCTTTTCATTTTTTGTCTCAAAAACATAGGTTATGACCCCTCGTTGGAACGAGCTCGATAATGAAAATTAATTGGCGATTTTTGAGAATAGCGCTGTCCGGTTTTGGCCGTTACGTTGGGTGAAGGGTTAATCGGCTTGGCATGCTGTCCATGACATTCTGAACTTCTCTCACTGTGATGTTGTCTCATTTCTCTATAAGCACACGGCCGTGAAGTGGTCAATAGCCAACAAATATTCACCTGTTTTAAGGATGTATGCCCAATCCAATAGAGGAATGCAGAATGTCACAATATGAGCTATTCGTATAGCCACAGGTATTAAAGGGGCGGGGGTGCTTAACTTGTTTTGGACAGTATATTTTATCTTAGTTCAGACAATATTTATTAGCAACATAACTTTACCAATGCAAAATGAAAGCATCAAACTCAACAATGACAATAACATATCGTATGACATGCAGTGAAAATGTGACAAGGACGGCGAGAGTACGGCGGCTCAGTCGGTAGAGATGCAGGCTGCATGTCGAGAGGTCCTCGGTTCGAATCTCACCTGTGGAAACCGCGTCCTGTCCTTGGGCAAGACACTAAATCCCAAATGCCCACGTGGGGGCACGGTAGCGTTGTGTATTGACGCGTACTGCTCGTCAGTGGTGCACTTGTCTTCAACCAATGTTAACCCTGCTTGTGTGGAGTTAGTACGTTGGGGAGTCTGACAGTTTCCCGCTTGCTCGCCGTTGCGCGGTGGTTCTCTCCTGGTACTCCGACTTTCCCCACCCGTAAAACTGCACCACACGAGGTGATCCTGATTGTCGAAAGTGTCGTTAATCCTCATTAAATAAATAAATGTAATAAAGAGGGACGGGATTCGACAGTAAACATAATGCTTATTATGGTCGTCCCTATAGTTACAAGCTGAATAGCGAGATCTAATACACATTTGGAGAAGTAAGCGCTAATATTACAAAACGGAAAATAAGATGATGGAAGATAGAAGAGGAGAAGTAAAAGAGGGATGGGTGCCAACCTGGGTACAAATCAATCCAATAACGTATCTGGTAACATAGGTTGTATACTAAGATTATAGATGTCACAGCAAATATGCGTCTCCGTTACTTCTGAATTACACATTTGGCACACACTTTCCACGTCTTTCCCAATCCTCCCCCTCGACTCCAGTGACTTCGATCTCACGTTGAATAAAAAAGACAACCCCTCCCCCACCCTCCCCCTCTCTCCCCCATTATATCCATCTAGGAGCTCCACAAACGCTGGGGCATCGTTTTGCACAACCCCTATAAAGAACTATTAGTCCTTATTCCAGTTCGCCAGTTTCTATTGCCATCCTCGAGCACCCCCCCCCCCCCCGATAAGGCTACTCCCCTACTTCAGTCTCCCTTCTAAATCTTCAGCCTCTATACAGTAATTCTCCATTAGCTCTCCCACTTTCCTTAACCACCCTGTCTGAATGTTAGAGTTCGACACATGGTTAAAAGTCGTTTCACACTATCTGCTGTTTGGGTGGGAGGTTTACCAGATAATACGGGTAGCATAATTTCCCCATATCTATTCTGTATTGTACCGGCATCCACCCGAGTTCCCCTCTGACCGCTTTGAGCGCAGCTGCGTGACGTGATCCGATTATCCACCGACCCACATTATTTTGCAGAATTTCCAAGTTCCTCACTTCTGTTTGATTTAGAGGGATCACATTCCGTTCCATACTTGGTAATCCCACCCTCTCCCAAATGATTTTTCCAACGAACACTTTGATGAGGTTATTACATCTAAGTAGTTTTAATTGACTGAGTATCTTTTTCTCCTTTGTATTAAGTTTAGTTGTGTGATTTCTGCATATGCCTGTACTTGTAACACATAAATTCACTCCCAAGTATTCATATTCTCCCGTTCCCCCACTGGAATATCCTTGCGTTCCACTTCACCAATAGAGAATTTACCCACCATCCACCTTCGCGACGCATCCACCCTACGGCCACAGCTATTATCTTGCTTTTATTTTCGTTCCGTTCAAGTCGCCATTTACCCACACCGCGTTGTGTCCAAGGGTCATACCATTGTTAACCCTTTGAACATTGGCAGTATCTTACACGTCAGTTCATTGGCAGAAATTGGAAGAGTTATTCATTATTTGGTATAGACCAGTTAATATTTTCAGCCTTACGCCTTGGTGCTGTACGTTGAAAATATTGATTGGTCTACCCCACACATGCACTTAGCACCATCCAATTTGATAAAATTATATCATATTATGTTTCTGGGCCGGAAAAGCGGCCTTTCGGGTCGAAAGTGTTAATAGTTTTTGCAGTCCCTCTTCAGTCTCGGTTAATAAAACATTGTCATCGGCAAAGAATAACACTGAGAATTTTGTCTCTCCAACTGTGACCTCTATGAGCTTGCAAGAATCAGTGACAAGATGCCGTCCTGCTTTAAGGCAAGCCTCTATTTGGACCCTTTTTTGTTGTGAGTTGTGATGTTTTTCAGGTTCAGTGCATTCAGCACATCTTTGTGCAGTGCCCTCAGAATTCCGACAAAACTCCTTCCGAATCCAAAGTCCTCAAGCTTCTTCCACATTTCCTCCTTCCACATTTTCTCGTATGCTTTTCACATCAAGGAATGACATAAACATCTTTCTTTTGCTGTCTGTTGTTGATTCTATCAGTTGGGAGAGAGCAAACAACTAGTCAGTGCCTTGTCTGCTTTCCGGAGCCTATTCTGGATTTCTCTCAGGAATCCTTTTTCTCCACCAATTTCCACAAGCCTTCCATAGAAAATCTTGAAAAATACCTTCTCAATATTGCTGCTAACAAATATCCCTCTGTAATTATTTAAGACACCCCCCCCCCCCCCCCGCCCCCTCCCTTCTCCTTTCTTGTGTATGAAGGCTACCCTACTTTACGTCCACTCTGTCAGGACCTCTTGCTTTGTGATTGCCAGATGAAATAGTGATGTAAAATGCTCATATAGTGGTTTCCCTCCTCTTTCTGAAACACTCGTTGAGAATTTCGCCAGTACCTGCTGCTTTGTCATTCATTAACTTGGTGACTGCATATCGTACTTCCCCCCAATGCTTCACTATTTATTCTGCTATACTCTCCCGGTCGTCGGTGCTTTTGCCGTCCACCTTAATGTTCTGTACGTTATTGCATTTGTTAGTTTATTTATCCATTTCCAGAATATATTGGAACTTGCACCCCATGTTTTTCTTATTGTTTATATAGGTTACTGTTCCACATTTTCCTGCTTTTGTCCTTGATTATATTCACCTCTGTTCTTGCTTCTTCATGTACTTCCTTGGCACTTTTAATGGCTGTAGCATTTCCCCCCTTACGTTTTCTACATATTCTAAACGCAGCACATTTTTCATTCTGTCTTTTATTGCGCTTTTGAGCTCATTATTTACCCTATATCCTAGTTCACTTACGTTTACTCTAATTCTCCCTATGCATTCCCAGCCAGCATCTTTTTGACTTCTCACTCTTGAAACTGGCAATACCTGAATTTTACCTCCGGTTGCCACTTTTTCTAGTTTTGATTTCAAATTCTCCTTAACCCTTTACCCAACGTAACGGCAAAAACCGGCCAGCGCTATTCTCAAAAATCGCCAATTAATTTTCAGTATTTTTTTCATTTTTTGTCTCAAAAACATAGATTATGACCCCTCATTGGAACGAGCTCGTCGAGCTCGTTCCAATGAGGGGTCATAACCTATGTTTTTGAGACAAAAAATGAAAAAAATTAGTTATTCAAGAATTTTTTTTGCAAGTGTCGTCTGCTTTTCATGTTAGGTAAAGGGTTAAAGACAGCCCTATGTTTGGGAAATGTGTTTCCACTAACCATTATTGTTATCAGGTTGTGATCATAATTTAACTTTCCTTCGTCATCTATTTCCATTTATTACACACCCATAACTGTATTTGTCACGATCACATGGATTTTAGGGGCATGCGGTAATTTTAACCAGAAAGCTCAAGTGCGATCCGATAAAAAGTACCCTTCGCGTGCACAAGTTTTCTCGATAGACTGGTTCTTATAGTCTGCAGCGTTCAGTGACTATATTTATCTGTCGGAATTACCGATTCTCATACTAAAATGTTTGATGCACAACTGTGCTAAAAACTATTGAAAGTCATGAAAGACACATGATATCGGCCAAGAAATTGAACAGTGGAACTCAACCTTTGCTTCGTTATTGAAAACCGAGGAAAAGTTTATTAATTTTAGGGCAAAAAAGTCCAATTGGGTTAGCTATTTCAGCCAGCCACTTGTACAGTTCCCATAAAATTTTGTAACAATGTTGCCCTCACCGCTGCGTGCTGCCGACGAGTCGATACGAGGTCTACTGTGTAATCCTATTCGATTCACACTTCGGCAATGAAGCAGCACGTTTGCCAACGCAAACATACTTCGAAGAGCATGTTAAGTTGAAGTAGTTCTCAGGAAGCAAGCCTAAATCTATCTTGAAAACTGGTTATCATGAAGTGGTAAAACAGACGGCGACACACCGAAAGCGCCTGGAGATGTTTGGCAGCTAGTACATGCAGAACTTTACTGATTAACTATCACCAATTCCACCAATTCCACCCTTACCCCCCCCCCCCCCTCCCCGCCCCACACTAGCTCAATAAAGAAAATAAATTCGGAAGAATGAAAAGCCTGGTTTTATAAGAAAAACTCAGTAGTTTACATTTGTGGAACCAATGTTTTTGTACGTGCTAGTGGGTGTGGGGGCAACTGGTTTATTTTATTTATTTTTTTTTTGGGGGGGGGGGTGGTTGTGGAGGTTAGGTGGAATCAGTATTGCTAAAATCTGACTTTTTCTGGAGTTTGCACTGTGGAAATTAAAAAATGTTACCAGCTTCCCACTACTGAAATTCTGAAAAGTCTTGAGTAGGGTGGGAATGAGACCACGAAGAGGGGAGGGGTGGTAAATACATGTGGTCTGATGAATGCAATATATTGTCAATTTTATGAGATCACTTCCATGAAATGCAAAAATAAGTATTAGTGTATTTAAAACACAGACAATATGACAATATTTTTCCAGACACAGATTGATGTGTATTTTTAAATGACCAATAAAGAATTCTTTGCTAGTATTTCTGTTTTATACAAGGGTATTATTTTGCTTTAATTATCAGCAAAAAAACTTAATCGAATATCACTTATATGAATTAGCTACATGGGTGTATGAGATGGGATGGGGGTTGCGGCACTTTCATCCCCTTCACCAATAAGCAGCTAATTTTGCAGTTTTCATTGAAAGGGACTGGTATTTTCAGAACAGATAGTTCAGAGGGAGGGGGTATTTTATAATTTTGGCAAATATCAGGGTAGTGGGCAGACCATTTTCATAGGCAAATTCGAGGAAAGGGCCTGCATTTTGATTTTGAAACAATAGTTCAAGGCAGTTTGATTGGTCAGACCCCATTCCCAAGAAAATGTCAAAACGCCTATCATTAGTCACATTCTAACAGTCCTCTTTAAAACTACTTACTAAATGCAAATTAAGAATACCAAATTCCAGATTTAAGATTGACAAGATATTGGAGCAGACACATAAAAAATTATTTTGTTTTAAAACCAGATACCAAGAAAAAAATATTGACAGAACCGTTCAGATAACAAACTGGTGAAGTATAGTTTTAGTACTAGCACAAAATAATGTAAACATTAATCAATCTTTGAAAATATTATCAACCAAAATAAGTTGGAGCTTACTAGTGAGAACACACACCCCGCCCACCTTATTTCTCTTTGAGCCTCTGACTAAGACTGTTGGATACTCATTTCGTGAGCTTTCGAGAAATTGTTGCCAGGTTATAGATATTATTCTTATCTCTTTGTGCACCCCCTCCCTCCCCCACCTTTTCTGTCATTTTCATATTTGCTCTCCCTATTTAACTTTTGCATCCAAACTTTTTTTCACTAACCATGCTTTATGCCAAAAAAGGTTCTGCCAACTGTAACATCTTCCAACTCAACGCCTCCGTTCCTCTTGGGCTTAGATGGAGACCATTCCCACCATATAACCATCGGCCTTGCCACCCCCCCCCCCCCCCCCCCGGAAAGCACAGAGTCGTTCAGACTATCTGGACCACAGACCACCCTATCTACCTCTCGTACTATACTACTTCCCGCTACCACAAGTTTTCGCTTAGACTCCTCGCTAATGTCTTCTGATTCACTTTTTCTAAACTGACTTATACCACCACCACCACCTGATAGCATCACCTCCACATCGCCGACTACCTCCTCTGGACCCTCAGAACTAACTGTTGCTCCCAACACACAGAACCTATTTTTCACGTTACACCCACCCCTTGCCATACCTCCGTCTACTTCCTATCATCTATATGCCTCGCTTTTCCCCCCGATGACATCCCTTGTCTTCATCCTCAGACCCCCACTCCAAGAACCGTTTGGTCTTCATACATGTACCTCTACCAGGGCACCTCGATTCCTCTCCTCTGGTCCGCTGACCTTTCTGTTAACTACCACTCATCCTCTATATCAAACGTCCTTTTCTTACCCCCACTCCTCTCTTCAAGCTGCCAACCACTTGCCATCCACCATCAAATGCTACCCTCATCGGGGTAACCCCTAGCAATTCAGTCTTATCTAACTTCCCTTTCAACTGTTCCATTTCCCCCTCGAGTTTTATATACGCCTCTAACAACTTCCGAATCTCCTGACAATTCGCGCATACCCCCTGCCAATCCACTCCATGGTCATCCTGGCACACCATTCGACACTGCCCACACGCCTCTTGCTCAGGCCCCATCGGCACCTGTACCCGGCGGATACCAACTATACTTACCTCCGCCTGTACACGCACTGAACACTTACCATCCATGTTACCATCCGTGTTTACAAATGCAATTACCGAAAAACAACCGAGAGACACACGAAAACACACCAAAACAGGCAACACGCAACAAATCAATTAAAAATCTCAAAATCTATGACCCCAAACTATTTGCTTCACCCTATACTAATTCCCCAAAACACCTACAACAAAATATATTATAAACCCTCCTGAAATGCAACTAGATATGTAAATAAAAGGCCGCCCGGCCACACGTCCAGTGTGCATTTCGAGGTATTTAAAAAAAAAATGAATTTTTCGAAGTGGAAAAAGGGACATAACTCTGGCAAAAAATGTCTGACCAAACCTTGATTTGAACTTGACCTGTACTTTACGTTGGTACACCTTTAAAACAAATTTTATTTGAATCGGTAAACAACAACTAAAGTTATCATCGGGAAACCAAAAAAAAAAGAAGAATTTTCGAAGTCGAAAAAGGGGCATCACTCTGGCAAAAATTGTTGGACCGCACCCGATTCGAACTTGACCTGTATTTTATGTTGATACACCCGCGAACCAAGTTTAAATTGTCGACTGCATTTTGCGAGTAACCACCACCCAGGGTTTAAACAAAATAGAATCAACATAAATGGAACTTTAATCGAACCGGCACCTTGCGACGATTCGAATGGAATTTACTATCGAAGCTTCCAACGGGTCAAGGCCATTGGACCACGAGAACCGCCAATATTATGTACGATCACTGGTTGAACCACCTAAATTTAAACTAAGTAGGGCAAAGGTAACAGCCACCTAACAGATGTGGGATTAGG
The DNA here is from genome assembly GCA_031216915.1 of Pictodentalium vernedei. NCBI lineage: Eukaryota > Metazoa > Mollusca > Scaphopoda > Dentaliida > Dentaliidae > Pictodentalium > Pictodentalium vernedei. The sequence continues at coordinate 355,086,849 of CM062291.1, forward strand.
AACTAATGTGGTTAACCTGTCTGGCACCAATGACCTAACAACCCAAGAGAAATCGCTTTTAGATCGCGGTTTAACTTTTGTACCAGCACCAAGGCCTAAAACTGATAACCAAACAAATTTACCACCATACAACTGTAATTTTCTTAGGCAAATGAAATTAGCAGACCGCTTTAGAAACTCCAGCGGTCGAAAACTTCCTTTTACAGAATCATCTGGTTGGTCACCTCCAGATAGTGAAGTAGATCCCGAAATTATTGAGGCTAGCGAACGAATCATCCAAAAGGTGTTCAGTATGAACATACTCTCCGATAAAGACAATTTAACAGCTGGTGAACGGAGAGCCCTCACGAAACTTCGAAAAAATAAGAAATTAGTAATGAAACCAGCCGGCAAAGGTGGGTCGGTAGTTGTTCTATCTCGGGATAATTACTTAAAGGAAGCCATGAGACAACCCAGCAATACTAAACATTATAAGAAAATAGATTCACTTATTTGACCTAGTAATATCGAAAAATTCAATAAGATCTTAAAATTTCTCCTCGACGAAGGTCACATTTCCAAAAAACAATTGAAATATTTAACAGCTAAGCTCAGTACTCAAACAAGATAATTTTATATCCTACCAAAGATCCACAAGGACCGTTCTTCATGGACGGATGACTTAACTCCACCCGGGAGGCCAATTGTATCAGATTGTAATTCGGAATCTTATGCGATCTCGGAACTCATTGATTATCATCTGAAACCAAGAGCAAATAGACATCGGAGCTCTCTAAAAAATACACAGGATTTCCTGTCAAAAATTTCGAAATTGAAATTATCGAAAAATGCAATTCTGGCTACTTTGGATATCGACAGTATGTATACTAACATTGGTGTTGATAAAGGTGTTAAATCAGTTAAAAATGCATTTGGAAAAATATCCGGATGCAAAACGCCCGGATGAACAAATTGTGGATCTTTTAGAGCTGAGCTTGAAAGGTAATGACTTTCAATTCAATGGAGAATATTTTCTACAGATAATGGGTTGTCCTATGGGTAAAAGATTCAGTCCTAATTTTGCAAGCATTTATGTAGCGGAATGGAGGAAAATGCCTTAAGCAAATGTGCAAAGCATCCTCTCGTATATCTTAGGTATTTAGATGACATTTTTATTATTTGGGAACATTCAAAAGAAGATTTTGATGAATTTTTAGAAATTTTGAACAATCACGATCCAAATATTAAATTGAAAGCTACTATCAGTGAAAATTCTGTTGATTTTCTCGATGTGACCGTGTATAAAGGCAAGCAATTTCAGGCGTCCGGTAATTTAGATTACAAAGTATATTTTAAACCAACTGATTCACATCAATTGTTGCACACGAAATCATTTCATCCTCAACATACATTTAAAGGTATCATCAAATCACAACTCATTCGTTTCCACCGCAATTCAAGTGATACGGTAAATTTCAATGAGGCTTGTTCTACTCTATTTGGCGCCCTCAGATCGAGAGGATACTCACTACGCTTTTTGCGTACCTTAAAATCTCAAACTCTGAAAAAGCTCGAAAGTCCAGCTGAAACTACTGATTTCGAACCACTGAAGATTGAACACAACAGACCGTTGCAGAATGGTAGTGGCGCGATATTTAATTGCAAAAAGCCTCGATGTAGATTGCATACTTTTATGCCTGTTCAGAAAGAGGAATTTTCCTCCGAACAAACGAAAAATCATTATCAGATCCGTAACCCCCTCCATTGTGATTCACCAAACATTATTTACCTTATCACTTGTAAGCGATGTCGGAAACAGTATGTTGGTCAAAGTCAAAATTCCTTTTCGAGAACGTGCTGCCAGACACAAACAGGATATAAAACATAATGCTGATGCCCCAGTAGCACAACATTTTAACCTTCCTGGCCATTCTTTGGACGATTTCGAAATCCATCCTATTGAACAACCACCAATTAAAGACACATTAGAAGAAACTGATGAATTTAGAAAAAAACGTGAAGCTTTTTGGATCAATACGCTTCAAACCCTTTGGCCATTTGGTATGAACATATCAGAGGGCGAATGCGAAAGGAGGTCCATCATTCCTTTCACTTTAACGTACAACAGAATGAATATCGAAATAGCAAAAATGTTAAAAGATGAATTCAATTTTACCAATGCTAAATTAAATGAACCTTTGAACCTTCGACCTGTCATCGCCTATAAGAAAAACAAAAGCTTGCGTAACATCCTTGTAAGGACTAAATTAGAGCCCATCAATGAATAACATCAATTTTTGCCAGTCAGTTTAACCGGTTCCTAAGCTCATCACTTAGTTTAAATCAATTTTATGTAAGTTTTTGTCATGTTTGAAACCCATCAGGATTCAGTAAATGGAAACAATTTTTCGGCAGCATATTAAAAGGAAAAAACGTTTCAGTAGGAAATGTCTGTGCCAGTGCGATTTTTTAACCTCAAACACACACACACACACACACACGCACACACACACACACAGTCTTGTTTACCCTACATACCGAGGTACCCCATTGTTTGTCCTTTGTGTAGACTAACGGTTTCTACCTCGTTTTGCCGGTACAGTTCTGGGAAAACAACCGAGGTAAAGGGTTTCTTTTGTCTTTTGTACCTCGGTAAGGCGAAACACGCGAACTCTTTTGTCTAGTTACCTCGTCAAGTTGGTAAGACAAACGCACACACACACACACACACACACACACACACACACACACACACACACACACACACACACACACACACACACAGTCTTGTTTACCCTACATACCGAGGTACCCCATTGTGTGTCCTTTGTGTGGACTAACGGTTTCTACCTCGTTTTGCCGGTACAGTTCGGGGAAAACAACCGAGGTAAAGGGTTTCTTTTGTCTTTTGTACCTCGGTACACACACACACACACACACACACACACCCCTCCCCGTTTCTGGCATTCTGATCGCCCCATTCCAATCCACACATATCCCTTGATCTGGTCAATCCTTTCATTCTGTCTAATCTTCGTCTCGCTATACATATCAAATCAAGATTCTCATCCCCCACCAAGCTCGTAATCTCGCTTACATTCCTACAGAGACTCTGTATGTTGCTGTATCCCATTTTAAAACCACGCAGGTTCTCCAAGATATTATTCTTATATCTTTGTGCACCCCCCCCCCCCCTCCCCCACCTTTTTTGTCTTTTTCACATTTGCTCTCCCTATTTTAACTTTTGCATCCAAACTTTTTTTCACTAACCCTGCTTTATGCCAAAAAAGGTTCTGCCAACTGTAACATCTTCCAACTCAACGCCTCCGTTCCTCTTGGGCTTAGATGGAGACCATCCCCACCATATAACTCCCGCTTACTCCATAATGTTCCTCAATTGTCAATAAAGAGTAACCTCAGTTCCTGCAGTACTCCATCTCCAATACCCTCGGCCTTGCCACCACACCCCCCCCCCCCCCCCGGAAAGCACAGAGTCGTTCAGACTATCTGGACCACAGACCACCCTATCTACCCCTCGTACTATTCTACCTTCCGCTACCACAAGTTTTCGCTTAGACCCCTCGCTAATGTCTTCTGATTCACTTTTTCTAAACTGACTTATACCACCACCACCACCTGATAGCATCACCTCCCCATCGCCGACTACCTCCTCTGGACCCTCAGAACTAACTGTTGCTCCCAACACACAGAACCTATTTTTCACGTTACACCCACCCCATGCCATACCTCCGTCTACTTCCTATCATCTATACACCTCGCCTCACCCACCCCCGATGACATCCCTTGTCTTCATCCTCAGACCCCCCACTCCAAGAACCGTTTGGTCTTCATACATGTATCTCTACCAGGGCACCTCGATTCCCCTCCTCTGGTCCGCTGACCTTTCTGTTAACAGCCACTCATCCTCTATATCAAACGTCCTCTTCTTACCCCAGCCCTCTCTTCAAGCTGCCAACCACTTGCCATCCACCATCAAATGCTACCCTCATCGGGGTAACCCCTAGCAATCCAGCCTTATCTAACTTCCCTTTCAACTGTTCCATTTCCCCCTCGAGTTTTATATACGCCTCTAACAACCTCTGAATCTCCTGACAATTCGCGCTGGCCCCCTGCCAATCCACTCCATGGTCATCCTGGTACACCATTCGACACTGCCCACACGCCTCTTGCTCAGGCCCCATCGGAAACAGTATGTTGATCAAAGTCAAGGATACCAACCATACTTACCTCCGTCTGTACACGCACTGAACACTTACCATCCACGTTACCATCCGTGTTTTCAAATGCAATTACCGAAAAACAACCGAGACACTCACGAAAACACACCAAAAAAGGCAACACGCAACAAATCAATTGAAAATCTCAAAATCTATGACCCCAAACTAATTGCTTCACCCTATACTAATTCCCCAAAACACCTATAACAAAATATATTATAAACCTTCCTGAATTGCAACTAGATATGTAAATAAAAGGTCGCCCGCCACACGTCCAGTGTACATTTCGAGGTATTTTTTAAAAAAATGATTTTTTCGAAGTCGAAAAAGGGACATAACTCTGGCAAAAAATGTCTGACCAAACCTCTATTTGAACGTGACCTGTACTTTATGTTGGTACACCTTCAAAATAAATTTTATTTGAATCGGTAAACAACAACTAAAGTTATCATCGGGAAACCAAAAAAAAAGAAGAATTTTCGAAGTCGAAAAAGGGGCATCACTCTGGCAAAAATTGTTGGACCGCACCCGATTCGAACTTGACCTGTATTTTATGTTGATACACCCGCGAACCAAGTTTAAATTGTCGACTGCATTTTGCGAGTAACCACCACCCAGGATTTAAACAAAATAGAATCAACGTAAATGGAACTTAATCGAACCGGCACCTTGCGACGATTCGAATGGAATTTACTATCGAAGCTTCCAACGGGTCAAGGCCATTGGACCACGAGAACCGCCAATATTATGTACGATCACTGGTTGAACCACCTAAATTTAAACTAAGTAGGGCAAAGGTAACAGCCACCTAACAGATGTGGGATTAGGAACTAATGTGGTTAACCTGTCTGGCACCAATGACCTAACAACCCAAGAGAAATCGCTTTTAGATCGCGGTTTAACTTTTGTACCAGCAACCAAGGCCTAAAACTGATAACCAAACAAATTTACCATCATACAACTGTAATTTTCTTAGGCAAATGAAATTAGCAGACCGCTTTAGAAACTCTAGCGGTCGGAAACTTCCTTTTACAGAATCATCTGGTTGGTCACCTCCAGATAGTGAAGTAGATCCCGAAATTATTGAGGCTAGCGAACGAATCATCCAAAAGGTGTTCAGCATGAACATACTCTCCGATAAAGACAATTTAACAGCTGGTGAACGGAGAGCCCTCACGAAACTTCGAAAAAATAAGAAATTAGTAATGAAACCAGCCAGCAAAGGTGGGTCGGTAGTTGTTCTATCTCGGGATAATTATATAATCGGTAAACCACAACTAAAGTTATCATCGGGAAACCAAAAAAGAAGAATTTTCGAAGTCGAAAAAGGGGCATCACTCTGGCAAAAATTGTTGGACCGCACCCGATTCGAACTTGACCTGTCTTTTATGTTGATACACCCGCGAACCAAGTTTAAATTGTCGACTGCATTTTGCGAGTCACCACCACCCAGGATTTAAACAAAATAGAATCAACGTAAATTGAACTTAATCGAACAGGCACCTTGCGACGATTCGAATGGAATTAACTATCGAAGCTTCCAACGGGTCAAGGCACACTATATGGCATGCGGTAAGATTTTCGGGGTCATATTATTTTCGTCATATTTAAATATTATATTATACGTCCGACTATAAATTATCGAGGAAATAATAAAATTCCCAAATTCTATATTTATCGAGAGGCAACTGCACAGAATCGGTTTCACTATAGTGGAAATTCGTTATTGAAAATACAACCCTTTTCGATACTCACTGTTGACAACCAATGTAATGGCGTTGATTATAACTAAGACGGACGCCTTACTTCTCGACACACCAAATATACCGATTATTTCGGCATAAACAACATTCACACCAAAAATCGGAATAGAAACCAGCAACATGTTGTAAACTGTTCCCACTATACTCAGAACAAATAATATACCTCCAGGGTTTTGTCTGAAAGAGAATAAAATCATTTTAAAACAATAAAACACATAGTTTGTGGCGGGTGGATTGCGACTATTGTATGTTGGTGGGAATGGCTACAGACGATTCATTCTTTTTGTAAACAAGTGGCACCAAGGGGCCTCGATCGCTCACCTGAGACATATTGTTTAACCCTTTACCAAACGTAACGGTCAAAACCGGCCAGCACTATTCACAAAAATCGCCAATTAATTTTCACTTTTTTTTCATTTTTGTCTCTAATACATAGGTTATGATCCCTCATTGGAATGAGCTCGTTCCAATGAGGGGTCATAACCTATGTTTTTGAGACAAAAATGGAAACCTTAGTTATTCAAGAATTTTGTTTGCAAGTGTCGTCTGCTTTTCATGCTAGGTAAAGGGTTAAAGGGATATTTGAGGTCATATCCAGCACGTGTGGCTCACAGACACGACATAGCCCAAACATGAACACAGACACTTGATTTAAACAAGCTTGTATCTACCTCCATCACCTCCAAAGATGGTGACTACCAAATATAGGATTCTGACTTGTGGATATGAATTCGAAAACATTTAAACAATGTGTCTCATACTGCAATGTTAAATTTGGGATCGCATAAGAGGCCCAAGTTTGGACCCAAAGATTTGATCTGAACACATTTTTTTGTTCTTCTTACATTGCAATACGTTAAGATTTGGGCTTCCACAGGAAGCTTAAAGAGTACTCCAGGAACTTGGTTCAAGCTAATTAGAATCTGAGCCCTCTTAGGAGTGGTACATAACAAATATCGAAAAAATATGACTGGTGGTTCTAAAAAGGAATATTTTTCAGAATATTCCACATATTGCACGAAGTTAAACTTCGGGTTCCAATAAGGAACCAAAATAGGAACCACGGGACATTATTTGAACAAATTAGAATGTGGTCATTAACAATTCACCTCACCCCACCCCCACCCTAAGAATGTTGAATATCAAATATCAAAAGATTCGGGGGGGGGGCGGGGGGTTCTGAATAGGTTAACAACAGAAGCCCAAATATCGACCCAGGTACTTGATTTGAACATTCTTGAACTGGTCCCCAACAAGGAGTTTGCATACCAAATATCAGAAGATTCCGACTTGTGGATCTGAAAAAGAAGATTTTTAAAGAATATTTTTTATATTGCACCAAGTTAAAATTCGGACTCACATTAAGAAGTCCAAATATTGATCCAGGGACTTGATTCGAACAAACATGAATCTGACCCCTATAAAGATGCTGTATACCAGATATCCAAAGATTCTGGCTGTTGGTTCTGAAGAAAAAGATATTTAAAGAATTTTCCTCCTATTGCACTAAGTTAAGATTTATGCTTCTCTGGTGAGCCCAAATAGGAACGCAGGTATTTGATTTGAACAAACGTGAACCTGACCCCCAAAAGGATGCTGCATACCAAACACCAAACGATTCAGACAGGTGGATCTGAAGATCTTTTAAAGAAATTTTGTTACATTGTACTAACTCAAATTTCGGGCTTACATTAGATTAGATTAAATTCCGAGTGGGGATCAGAGAGAGAGAGAGAGAGAATTCTTCAAAGAATATTTTCGAAATTGCACCAAGTTAAACTTTGAAGAAGCCCAAATATGTACCCAGGCACTTGATTTGAACAATCTTGAAGCTGGCCCTCATAATGATGATGTATATCAAAGAAGATGATGTCTGGTTGTTCGGAAGAAGAGATTTTTAGAGAATATTCCTCACATTACACTATATTAAAAGTTAGGCTAAAATAGGGATCACAAATAGGAAAAGGAATGTCGAATAAGGAACTTGGAATAAATTACGGTTGTCACATCCCCAAGCATTTGAATCTGTTATGCTATTTTCATTTTCCTTTATTGATGCGGTCTTGATTTCACATTATTTTATATGATAAATATGAACTGTTAGTTAGTGATCATGTAGTTTGTTCACAGTTGTATTTTTTCTCTCTTCAGTATTAGAGACTTCACTTGTTAGTCTGTGTTGTAAATAACAAAACTGTTGTGTGCACAAAACTTGATATGACTTCAATGATAGAAATCTCAGAGACTTCAGCCGCGTACTGTATATATTATATCTTACCTCCTACAAGTATCTAGGAATTCCATTGGTTCAAAGACGTCACATGCAGACTGCATATAAAACCATATACTGCCTGTCAACATCAATATACACTGACAGCTATGGGTAATCTCCTTTTTGTTCATTGATTATTCAAAATGGTGGCAGCCGATACACGCTTCAATTTGAAAGATTGAGTGTTGGAAGCCCATATTTGGTCTGAAGTGCAGGTTAGGCAACTTAAAAGGCTTCATATTCTGTGGATGTGTGTCAAGTTACCTTCGAAATGAAATTGTTTGATATGTATGAATTTGCCTTGTTACAATTTATGGGAGAGTGCCTGTAGGCACTTTCCCATAAATTGTAACAAGGCAAAGACACGTGAACACATTGTGAGAATTCTCTCATTTAATTTTGATCGCTGTTGTTATTAGCTCAGTGCATCGATGCAGCAATCGGTAAGATATATTCGTTACACAGTTTGTTGGTGGCATAATATGGTATATATGGTGTCAGTTAATTCCATATTGGATTCGAGCGAACAGTTTGTTGGTGGTCTAATATGATTATATATGGTGTCAGTTAATTCGCTCGAGTCCAATATGGAATTAACTGATACCATATTAGGCCACCAACAAATTGTGTAACTAATAATATTACAGCCAAACACTCTTAATCAAATTATAACAATTGGAATGAATTATGTACCGCTTTATCGAATGTGGGGTGGGCGTGTTAAGTTTTATATGAAGAACAAGGCACACCATACAACTTAACACGCCCATCCCATATTAATACTTCGATAAAACGACAAATAATTCACTCCAATTCTAATATAATTGTTTGCTTTGTTTGCTTTATATCTGTAGTCATCCAATGGGAATAGCCCATGAAGATCTTGCGTTAAGATCTACCATGGCAAGTCTGTAACGCGGTGGTGGGCAGTTTCGAATGTAACTCAGGTCTCTGATTTCATATTAGCTCTACTTGGTGATGGGGAGAACACAAGTCGATAACATGTGCTGGATCCTGTATCGCAATTATCGCATTTTTTTAATATAACAAAAAATAATTAACGAACCGAAATATTGTAAACCAAATACAAACATATGACAGTTGCTTGCATTTGCATTTGAAACATACAAATGTTTGCAGTTGCCACGCCCAAAAACGTTGTGTAGTTGAGTGGAGATATTTCTTTTCTCGAGACAGAGAATGGTTGTCCATCCTTAAACGAGGACCTTTGAGCCTGGCGTGGGAGTAGTGTATAGGCTACACCTTGATGGCGCCCCTCCTGCACAGCAGTAACATGCCCGTGGGTTAAATTATTCTAGGTCGTACAAAATAGCGTCATATATGTATATAGTTGGCAATGCCTTGTATTCTGTTGGCTGTGTGAAATATCTGATTACTGAATTGACCGGGTTATCGAGTTCGCAGTCAAATTATTCCTCACTAAGTTGGCATCAGGTCAGTCAACATCTCCTTATCGAAGAGGTTTGATGACGGGAACTCTTCTATGCTAATCATAAGTTTAAAACAATATTTCAGAAAGCAAATTTGGACACAATATAAAACAAAACATGCCTACACAGTTTGGAGTCCGCATCTACAATGGCTCCCAAATATGCTTTCGAAAGGAAACCTGCACAGGAAGATGACGCACGGACGGTCCGACAGAAAAAATAAAACGGACGAACGGAGGAATCGACAGACAAGCATTTTTGTTCCTTCTTAGACCAAACTTCATATACAAACAGCCCAAATACACATAATGGGGACAAACAGGATAAAAAATTGTCAAAGGCCATTTTGTAAAAAAAAAATCACCTTAAATTTACACTTAGAATATCAAAATGCAGTAATATCTCAAAAGATTTTGTATTTGAAGAACTATCTTTCACCAATGTATTAGTGGGTGACAACACGTAAGTGAATTTGGGTATTAAGTCTTAAGACTATTACTGAATAAAATAAAAATATATATTAAAAATATTTAAGACGACGATGAGACGTTAAGCGATTTCACACACATCTCCTCCCCCGAAAAGAATAAAAATAAATAAAATACAGTTCTAACTCAACGGAATAATATTAAGATGATTATTATTAACAGTATTGGAAATAAATGCTTTCGTTAGAATGACCACATCCTATATAAGATTTAACCCTTTACCTAACATGGAAAACAGACGACACTTGGAATTCTTGAATAACTAATTTTTTTCATTTTTTATCTCAAAAACATAGGTTATGATCCCTCGTTGGAACGATCTCGACGAGCTCGTTCCAACGAGGGGCCAGAACCTATGTTTCTGAGATTAACGTCGAGCTCGTTCCAACGAGGGGCCATAACCTATGTTTTTGAGATAAAAAAATGAAAAAAAATATGGAAATTAATTGGCGATTTTTGAGAATAGCGCTTGCCGGTTTTGGCCGTTACGTTGGGTAAAGGGTTAAAGCAAGTCTCGCAATCTAGACAGACGGCCAGAGGCGTAGCAAAGGACTGTGTGGGGGTGGGGTGGCAGAGAGGTCATTTGTGAGACATCTAGATTGGAGTATTTAATGTTCATTCGCTCGTGTTTGTGATTATGTACTCTCTTGGGAGGCTGGACTTCAACTTATGTCACATAGTCGACTATAAAATGGACGGTACCCGATCCGGATGGCTGGGCGTCCAGCTTGGCCAATATCGACTACTTTACGTGTTAACTGAATACGTAGTTGCGTCACGGCTGCGACAAGTATATTTTATTGATCCACAAAAAAATTAAATTGTGACTTATTGAGTTGTTTAACTATTATCCTGTCTAATTGATTTTCCAACCAGATGATCAAAGCATGCTTTCGACGAAGACATGCCTTGATGATGTAGTTGGGATATTCTATCAGTCTGAACTTGAGACATTAAAGTCGATCAACCTCACCCCCACCCCGCCAATCGATCATCTGCGCAACGCCCTTTCAGACAACAATCTTCTGATTTAGTTATCATTTTCTAATATCCGCTGAATTTGTTACAATAATGAGATTTTAACGACAATTTCGACAGCCAGAGTCACATGGTGTCGGGCAGTTTTGCGGAGTGCCCGGAGAGAACAACTGTCAGAGTCCTAACTCCGCGCAAGCAGTGTTAGTATATGTTGAGGGCAAATGCACCACCAACGTGCAGAATGCCTTAGGACACAACGCCACCGTGCCACAAGCTGAGCAATCAGAGTGAAGTTCCTTTCCCAACGACATAACTCAGTCAGCTCTTGTCGGGCTCGAACCGTGGACCTTTCAGTTTAAAGCCCAATGCTCCAACCACTGAGCCACCGCGCGCCCTATCCATTGAATTATACTCACCTGAAATTTACAGATTGGTGTGCAATTTTGTTGTCCATTGTTTCCACTGGAGACTTTATAGGAAAATCGTCATCTCCTTTAGTATGCATTTCTCTGCCCTTCAGCTGATCTGCACTTTCAATGCGCAGCTTATTCGGATTTTCACTCTCCATTTGACGACAAAGTGAATTGTAAACGAGCACTTGTAACTTAACTTTTATGTTGAGTAATTATTGATGCTGTCCAACCAGTTTTCATTTATGTGAAATAAAATTAGGCTTCAGTATGCAAGACACATGGTGTCGTTTTTACACGCGTGATGTAAATTGTAATGCTACTTTCTAATCAATAAACCATTGCAAAAAAGTTGCCAAGTTCACCCATAGATCCCATACAGCCACCAACTACCCCCTTTATATTGCACTGTAAAAGTTGGCCCAGGTGTATTCTTCTTTGAGAAGTCCGATGGTAGGATGCAGTTATCTTGGCAGTGTTTTCACATTGTTTTTGGCTGTTTTTGTACAGGCTACCAACAATAATGTAGAAACACAGTTACGTCGTCTGCAGCTATGTAAATATATATACGGTAGTTATTAACGGAAAATTAATCTGCTGACTTAAAGGTTAAAGGATATTTGATGTCTCGACATGTCTCTTGATTACAGGGTATTTTACTGTCAATTCAGAACTCAGCTTCCCAGAAGAAAGAATAAACAATACAGTTTATTCCAGAAGTTTGATTTATTACATTGATGTAAGGACGTAATTTCAGGGATGAGGGGGGTAATTCGCTCCACGCCTCAGCACCATTATTTTCCTCTTTGGCAATAGTCAGGCAAAGTCCTTTTGTCGATAGTGCTCTACCCAAGCTACAAGCTTGTCTTAATGGGAACATTTGGACAAAATTGGTTGATAACAGATGCCAAATAAAGATTTATCGGTTGATAACGAATGTCGAATAAGAAACTGGGAATAAGTTACAGCTGTCACATCCATTCATTTGAGCTGTCGCCACTCAACCTGCCCCACTTTCCCTTCTTCCTCGCAACATCGCGTCAAGTCAGTCAACACGATGACTTTCAATCAATGACGTTTGATGACCTGAAAGCTGTTACGCTTTGACCAATTATTTTTGTTGTTAGCCACTGTTTATTTACAGGAACATGTGCCTACACCCACCAATAGTAGATGTGGAGATCGCGCCCGGTTGGGGGGGGGGGGGGTCTCATGGGGATCTCATATTTGACGTAAGAGTCACGTGACGCCATCGTTGTTGCCGTCGTGGCCCGCAGCGGTCATGTTGTGTCGCCATCGCCATAGTGATACATGGTCTCAGTGGGCACTTGGAGCGCGTGTTGTTAGATTGACGTGTTTCCATCGTCCATTTTGTATACTGGAGGCCGCCATCTTGGTTTCTCTGGTAGCACCTGACCCAAATGCCTACAACAGGACGGGGGTATGATCTGAGGGTGCGTTCCTTTGTATAAGTGTAAAGCTAATTACCCAAATAGACCCGACACTCCCCTCCAAATTACCAAAAAATACTCAATACTACCGAAATGCGTTTGGGTTTCCACAGAATCCTTCTTTTTCCAATAATAGACGAGTTCCTTTGTATAAGAGTGAACCTAACTATCCAGAATCCTCGGTTATTTCGTAGACTTACCACAAACAACCCGGCAAATATTTATTTGACTTATATTTCTCACTAAATACTCGTTTTCTGCCTGTTTATGATTCCTGCATAATCCTCGTTATAAGAGGAATTTATGTGGTTCTTTGATGATTTAGATTGAGTGTCGGGTCTATTTGGGTAATTAGATTTACTCTTATACAAAGGAATGCAACCTCAGAACAACCCCCGTCCTATTGCCGCCTTTGGGTCAAATAGCAGCCACGTGCCGGCCTACTAGACCTGCTGGTCTGCTGTTAGACCTTAGTATCTCTATCCATCTAATGCTTTGTGCAGGCCCACAGATGTATAGATGGTGGGCAGTGCTAGGTCATGCAGTCTTGTGGGGGGGGGGGGGGGGGTATGAATGGTTGTCGAGTGCGCTGATATGGAGCGTATTGTATGTACCATGTTGTTCTACTGTTAGTTTTCGTTTCTACTAATCTCCCTAATGCGTTATATTATCACTGACTTATGCGTAGTACGTAATGCTAGGTCAAGCGGTTTTGGGAGGTAATCCTGGGTAATTTAGAATAGTAGTATGGAATGTACAGTCTGTACACCTGTTGGTCTGCTGTTAGTATTTGATACTACTAGTCTACTAACCCATCGGTGGTAGTATAGTTAGTGCGTAATGCTAGGCCAAGTTGTATTGTGGAATGTGGGTGGGGTATGTGTTGTTGTTTAGTTCGGTGGTATATAGTGTGTGATATTTACCCCTGGTGGTCTTCTGTTATTTTCTAAGTACTACAAAACCACCCACTGACATGTACTATCCCATGGGTAGTTCGGAATGCTACATCATGTAGTATTATCTGGGTTTCGTTTCTAGATTTGTTGTAGAGTATGGGTGGTTTTATGGATATTCTTGGGCGAGAAGTCGTGATCTGGGATAGTTAGCAAGCCTGTAGTATAGTGCTATACGTCGGTAGTAATCGTACAAGGCTGTAAGCGTGGCAGAAGACTATAGGATTTGAGTGATTGCAGTAGAAGTTAATCATAGGACAGATGATGATGATTATGGATAAGTCACCAATAGTGTCTTAGGCCTATGAAAGTGTGGGGTGGTCTAGCAACTCGAAACCTATCAACTGCTAGGAGTCATAACTATCCTCGAATAGATATCCTCCAAATGTTGTCTTTTTTACAGAATTCCACCTAGAGAATCCTTTTTTTCGAAACAACTGTGATAATAGAATTCCTTTTCCGAGATGGGTCGTAGAGCAATTACCCGATAGCTCATTTGCTCGATGGGATTCGTGTCGTTCTAGCAAGCAGTAACCTACTAATAGTAGTGGAAAACAAGTATAATAGTGATATGAACTGGGGCCCGTAGTTGTAGTAGTGTAATGATAGGTACTGTGTGTCATAGAGTCACTAGTCAATAGTAATAATAGAAGGATGCAAAGATGGTAGAACATTATAGTAATGGTGAATACAATAAAGGCCGATCATTGATTATAGGACAGATAGTTAATGACATGGTGAAGCGGATAGTGAGACTACCAGGAGCTTAGAATTTTAGGAGATAGTCCCCCCCCCCCCCCCCCCTTTTTTTACCGAAATGTGTCGAAGAATCGTAGGAGCATTTGCTCATTGAGCAATTGCTTTCATGGCTCTTATGCTCATATGAGTATTGGGGTCATCTATAACATGGTGATGCACTATTGGGGGATATCTATTGGAGGATATCTATTGGGGATACATTTTAGACGATAGTTGTCCTAGTGCCCGTTCGTCCATGCCTTTTAGATCACCCATGACCTTCAAAGCGCAAAGACCACTACTGTTGACTTCTCCATAGTAATTGCCATCTGCTCTATTGTTAGGTTCCATTACAGTCACCATTTCTATAGTCTCCAACCTCCGTTGCAGCCATGTACCACTACAGGCTTGCAAGCTGTCTCAGATCACGACCTCTACCAACGGCCAAGTCTTCAACTGTCCATAAGACAACCTATACTATACTACAGTACTAGACACCAAGCATACACCACACAACCACATGATTTAGCACTACGAACTACCCACGGGACAGGACAACCATTTGGTGATTTTGTAGTACTAAGGGAAACAGTAGATCATCGGGGGAAAACATCACTCCCATACTAGCCAATAAAATATACCCTAATACATCTCAAGACTAGTAGAACAAGGGGATAAACACTGTACACCCTATATTACCGTACTTGACAAGCATAACAACACTGCATGGCCTTAAATTACTTCTACCTGTACCAACTGTGGAACAGCAGAACGCCTTAGAGGGATGGTGGAATAAAGTCTAACAGTAGACCATAGGGTACTTACAGTTCGTTCTATAACTACTGTACCGTACAATCAAGCATAACACTGCATGACCAAACATTACATACTACCCATACTAACTATAGGACCACATAACGCCGCAGGTAGATTGATAATACTAAGGTCTAACAATAGACCGACATGGCTACAGAGCATACATCCCACATTACCATTCTAAACTACCAAGAACTATCACACAACTCCGCATGGCTTAACAACCTATGCTAACTTCCGATGGTAAAATACTTTCAGTGGGTTAGGAATACCAAAGACAAACAGTAGACCAACAGACACGGATAAAGACTGTACACCCTATACTATCGCACTCGCCAAACATACATTAACCCCACCCATACGTTACAATACCACTTGACCTAGCAACAGTAAATGGATTAGTAGTTCCAAGGGCTAATATGGGACTTATAGGGGTGCATACCACCCATACTATACTATCATTCTAAACTACCAGACATTACCCCCACCCACCTCGCAATGCCGTCTGGCCAACCATTACGTACTACCTTTTACAACTGTTGGACAGTATACCTTGAGTGGATCAGTAGTTCTAAGGGCTAACAATGAACGAGCAGGTTGCATCTATACTACCACACTAGACAACCATTCATTACCCCCCCCCCCCCCCCCCCCCCCCCGCCCACACCGCTACGATACCATGCGACCTATCTTTATGCACTACTTATTCCAACTTAGGACAGTACAACGCATTGAGTGGATCAATACCACAAATACAACTACTTGAAGACCAGCAGTTTGCGACCATACACACTATACTACTCCCGCACTATTTATGCAGTACGTTGGCTACCTGCGGACCTAGCTGGGTGAATTGTTTGGAGGACAAAATATTTCATTTTATTTTTTTTGCACATATGGAGCAATGAGAACTTGAATGTTGGAAACAAATCTTTTCAGTCCTAATTCTAAAATGAATAGGCTATTCTGCATAGATAAATGTTCATTTAGCGAGGTGAAATTTCATAAATATTTCCGAAGAGATATTTCTTATTTCAAATGACATTTTCTGTTTTTCTTTTGAGTGGTGCAGATCCACTTATTTCTGGTGCATATCGATTTTTCTGATGAAGCTCTTTGACTTTTTAGTAGGTCCAAATCGTTTTCTGAGATGGTGCAAATCAAAGCATTCGGATGATTCGGCATCTGGTGATTCAGTACCAGGTATTTTTGACGATTCGGTACCTGGAGTGTGGCGATTTGGGACTTGATGTTAGACGATTCGGCAGCTTGCTTTGGACAATTCAGCACCTTGATAAAATAATGAACACGCTTTACTGCTGGCTGTATTTTAATAAGTTTTTGATGTTGATGTTTACTATTCATTATTGTAACATGTTGTTATTGGTTAATAAACTTTGGTGCTGATTAGTATGATATGCATGGTGATTACTACTGAGTGTTGTATACAAGTCATTTGCCTGTTACGCAGGTCGCGTGGGTCGACACTATTGAAATCAAGGCAATGCTTTTGATTAAGTAATAATTGGCGTTTGAATTTTCAGATATTATTATTGGATATTTTGATTTTCAGTCTCGTGGCTTTATCTTTATTTTGTTTAATTTGTTTTGGCAATGGTTTCGTTGACGCAAGAGGCTATAAAATTGCTGAACTCCCCAAACAAAATTTTCATTTTCTCATAAAATACCAGAGCAAATGTCTTGCACAATTCCTAGTTACCTTGCAGGTAGAGATTATCGGGAGTCTGACACCACTACCTTACCATCAGTGCCCGCACCCAAACCAATAAGATGCTTGGCCCTTGCGTCCGTCTGTCGTGGTTTCATATGCAAATTAAGTTACTTAAATCCCACATCGTCGCATTCATTCATTCATTTTCTTCTTTTCATATTTGAGGGGATTCTCACTATGAGTCTCCGCAGCAATCTCGAATCAATTAATTTTTTCAACAAATGGCAAAGAGCATATAGTCACCGATAAAGGAACTTCACGAGCTAGCAAAAATAGAAACCATTGAAACGTGTTTAATAGATTTACAAAACTAAACCCTCAATAGACTATAACATAGTGAATTAAAGGTAGAGCTGAACGAGCACCTTAACAGAAAGAGCACAAAACGAGTATATAACTAGCTACCTTAATTAAAGTCGCGTGACTAAACACAATCTAAGGATCTATCAAAACTACTACAATTGAGACAAATGTCAGTGAGGTCACATAGGTGGTCAAAGAAACTTAAGAGCGGAGTTAGTGAGGACTGCCCCACTACCATAACGCGCTGGGAAGGACCGGGTACTTAGTATACATATCCTGGACCGGCGGCAGGTGACGATACGCACGAAAGCTTGTCTCTCTGCTACCGGTGGGAGCTGCAAACAACGGTATAAATCTCCACCTACAGTAGGATTTTCGGGGAGGGAAGACTGGCTGTCCCCTCCACATGGCACTTTCCGTTCTCGGCGGAACAGTGTACTTAGAAGGCAACTACTTTTTTCTACCCCTATAAGTTACAGAACATTATACAATAGAATCAAAGTGCGTTGAGTCTATGGATTCCCTCGCAACTCATTGAGAACTCTGGGATCTAGTCTGTGAGGATTGCTTCAAACCCCTGAGGGTAGGGAGTGGGATGGGAAGAAACTCGCCCCTCGCCCCATCAATAGCAAACATCACACGACAGTCACAATATACAATAGCGGATTCTTATCTCTCTCTACCCATAACTCCTCTAATTGAACGCTCTCAAATTTTCTTAAAACACTCTAACCAGGAAGACGAAAGGAAAACGTAGACGAAGCGCAGGAGGGATTGAAACAAACTTCCTGTCAACATACACAGAAAACCACCAAACACCAATCAAGGATTGAAACAAGCTTGCCTGGTGGTGAACAGTGCAGATTTTAAATAAACAGATGAATTCTGATGTGACAGCCTTTTTAAGGGCTTTAGTGTGTGTGTTCCTGAGTGTGTGAGGGTGGATATGTGCAGGTGGGTGGGTGTGCGTGGATGTTTGTGTGTGTGTGTGTGTGTGTGTGTGTGTGTGTGTGTGTGTGTGTGTGTGTGTGTGTGTGTGTGTGTGTGTGTGTGTGTGTGTGTGTGTGTGTGTGTGTTTGTGTGTGTGTGTGTGTGTGTGTTTCAAATGACACAATCATGTTTTAGAGGAATTTTGAATGTTGGTTTCTGATCTCCCGCCGGCATTCGAACCATCTGCAACACCGCCTGACAATCAGGAGTCCAGCGCCTAAACAACTAGACCATTGCACACCGCCAAAAAAAAACGATGGCTGGAATCTAGCTTTGTAGATGAAGTCCTCATGATTACTTGGTTCATCTTCCTTTCGGCAGCAGCGTGAAAGTGTGGAACGCGCTGGTAACAGTACGACGAAAGTGCTGTGGATGGCATCTGACGAAGACAGGCACGGGCTTGTGTGTGTTTTTCAAAGGACACAATCATATTTTGGAGGAGTTTTGAATGTTGGTTTCTCATCCCCCGCCGGGATTCGAACCCTCGGCAACACCTCCTGGCAATCATGAGTCCAGCGCCTAAACCACTAGACCATTGCACACCGTCAAAAAACGATGGCTGGAATCTAGCTTTTCAGATGAAGACCTCGTGATTCTTTGGTTCGTCTTCCTTTCGACAGCAGCATGAAAGTGTGGAAGGCGCTGGCTACAGTACGACGAAAGTGCTGTGGATGGCCTCAGACGAAGACTGGGACGAGCTTGAGTGTGTTTTCCAAATGATAGCAAACATCACACGACAGTCACAATATACAATAGCGGATTCTTATCTCTCTCTACCCATAACTCCTCTAATTGAACGCTCTCAAATTTTCTAAAAAACACTCTAACCAGGAAGACGCAAGGAAAACGTAGACGAAGCGCAGAAGGGATTGAAACAAACTTCCTGCCAACGTACACAGAAAACCACCAATCAAGGATTGAAACAAGCTTGCCTGGTGGGGAACAGTGCAGATTTTAAATAAACAGATGAATTATGATATAACAGCCTTTTAAAGGGCTTTAGTGTGTGTGTCTCTGAGTGTGTGAGGGTGGATATGTGCAGGTGGGTGGGTGGGTGGGTGTGCGTGGTCTGTGTGTGTGGGGGGGGGGGGGGGTGCGTTATTTTTTCCACTACCATGTCATCTGCTCCTTCTGACGGCAGGCCAAATGGTCAAGATTCAGCATCCACTCTCCCACAAGGAGTTGATGGATGATTCCCAGTTCTCAAAAACACATATTGGCGATGTGGGGTAATTTTCGGCATCTTTTTCCTTGATGTCCCACTCACTTTTCCGGACAGACAAAAAATAAAAAAATAAAACCGAAAGAAAAGAAAGAAAAGAAGGAAAGATTTATGGACAGATCTCAGAGTCGGAAAGCCAATTTCTACTGCTTTGTCATCAAAAACGAGATGCTACACAGTTAAAACTAGAAGTTCTGTCATGAAATGTGCACAAATAGCACGTAGATCTGCGCGTGATCACCATAGTAAGGCTATCACATTCTGTACATATGGCCTGTGCACAAGCAATGTTTCAGCCAATGGACCTCGGGGTAACCCGGAGGTCCATTGGCAGAAACATTGCCTGTGTTTGCTATGAGTAACCAGGAGAACCTGACGTGCTTTGGATGCCATTCGGTATGACAGTTGCACGCAATTCCAACGCGCAATTAAGCCTAGATAAGCGCACAGTTCGTGACAGGACTTCTAGTTTTAACTGTATCTAATAATTAAGTCCACAAAACACATCTGTTTCAAAATAGCCAAAATGACAATAATTTCTTATGGTATTTCGCAGTTTCAACAACAGAAAGCAACAAAATTTCCACGACAAGCCGCACTTTTTTCTACAAATTTCGGGTGGGTCCTTGCGCCTCCGCCCCATTATCTATCTCACTGGACAAACTGTCTTTTTCAACCAGTTAGCAAGACCTATAGATTAGCTTGCTGTTGGAAGTTCACGCCCCTTTGACCATTGATGTGAATGCACGCCACTCCCTTACCCACGAACCCAGTACAGCCCCAAAGCGCTAACCTGGAATATAGTGTGAGAATCACATTTTTAAGAGTGCGTTGCAATTACGTCTATTTCAACCAGTCAGCAAGGCCTATAAATGAGTTGTTTGTTGAGTTTTGATGTCCTTGGGACACTGATATAAATACAGATATTTCCAGTATGGCTCTTGAGAGCTAAGCTGGAATACAGTGAAAATAAAAATCGCCATATGTTAGGTTGTAATGATGTCACTTATAAAAGACACGAGAAGTGCAACTCGCAAAAGAAACACGACAGCTGTACAAAAGAAAAGTGAAGAGAAACTCGTGGGAACTTTCCCACCAGTGCCAAACAAAATCAAACAAAAAGCCATGAGCACCAATACAACTAATAGAGAATAAACAACGCATCGAACACCAGAGAAGTCCAAGAACTGAAGAAAAGAACTCTGTGTTGGTTGTAACAAGACTACCAGAAAGCTTACAAAAACATTCAATCAACAAATATCCAAAAGAGCGAACGGTATCAGATCTGGACAGAGACACGAGGGAGCTGATTGGATCCCAAACTCTGCATGGACACGAGAAGATTCTTCAATACAACCAGGCACTGCAAAGATACAGAGGATTCCACAACAAAGCTTCTCAACCATTTACGATCAAAATACAAGATCGATAACGACAACGCAGAGACCGTAGTGAACAAAGATGAAAGTTTCCTGGACAGAACGAAGGTCTAAGATAAGAAGTCGGAAGAAACAGGAACAGAACGAAGACCGAGAAGATCAAAGAGAATTGCTCTAATATAGAAGAGGACGAAGAATTAAGAGCGAGAAGGTTAAAGAAAAAAAGTGAACAATATGAAGTTTTTAGTGAAGATCGAAGAGAATGAGTGACTAAGAGAACAAAGCTGGACTCTCCACAAAGAACTTTGAACTACCACAAACATTGACAATAAACTCAATAAGTTTTTGAATTACAGGGTCTTTTTTATTTAAGGCATGGCATACCCTGGAAAATGGAGCCTTCTTGCTATCGTTGGATAACTATCCTTCAAAATGTATTCTCAAAAGATATCCTCCAAAATGTATCCTCCAATGCTGAATCATCATGTCATAAGTATCCTCCCATACCCAGATGAGCATAAGAGTTGTATGTGTAGTCACTGATTCGAGCAATTACTCGATGGCTAATGTACTCAATGAGATTCTAGTCATTAGATCAATCTGAGGTAGTTAGCTAGCCAGTAGTAGTGCTATAATTCAGTAGTAATGATACAAGGCAGCATGGGTGGAAGAAGACTGTAGGATTGGGTGACTACTGTTGACGCTATTCATAGGATAGGCGATGGCGATATTAGACAAGTCAGCAGTAGTGGTATTGAAGCTATGGAGGCCTTGGGAGATCTGGATGTAAGGAACTGAACAGACGCTAGGGGACACAATTCAGTGGCTGGTAAAATATTTGGGAAGATAGAATTTAGCGTTATTCTGTCAAGTCCAAATGTACGAGATTTTCTCATAGAATAACTGCACAAATATGTCATTGTTTATTGATTAATTGGTAGAGAACACAGTAAAGCACAGATGTTTCGCACTGCAAACTCTAATAAAACTCATCGTGTTATTGTAAACAGAAGCTAACAAACCTGCATGTTGATAATTTATACAGCAGTTGTTTATGGGTTGTTTATAGATAATGGTTACATTATTACCGTATCGAGTAATATTGTTTTCATAAGTAAAAGTTTACAGTACGTTCCAGTAAACTGCTATCTCGGACGGCTGGTGCGGAGAGTCTTAACTTACTTTGTGCTAGGCTGTTTTAACAATCATTCTAGAACCGGCGACTCTGTGGAAAGCATGGAGGGTTGACTGTTGGTGCTACCCGTTCACTCCTCTTAGGTAAAGGGTGTTTCAGATGCCAAGATGGCGGATGCTTGCCTCAACAAGAATTGACAGAATTTGATGAGAAGAGGCTAATAAACCTCACATAGCCATTCCCCTATGTAATCACTGGCCCTGGTGGACGTATTCGCCTGATCGAACATCCCAATGGAGTCTGATGATTTCTGTACTGTACTATTTTTAATACGACTAAAGCCCTTATAAAACTTTGTTGAATAATAAGTTAAGTTGCGCTATCGATGATTATATTTATGTGAAACTCAGAGTTGATTAAAGTGTGGAAGTCATGGTGTGCTAGTGTAGACGATATTGATTGTGAGCAAATGTTGTAAAAGCTCCAAGAGCTCATTTTTGGCACGATTTGGTGAACAACAAATAAGATAAAAACTGTAGTTACATTTTGGTGTGATGATTGACTTCCCAACTGTCCAGTGGAAAGTGCCACCTTGAAAAGGAATCTGGAAGCCACCCTTCCTGTAAACACAACATAAGGAGTCTCAGCGACCTGATGGTCATAGCCACTTCGTTAGATTAGTTATCAAACAAGACCCACAAGAGAAGTTTACGATGTCACAAAAACATTAATAAAATAAAATAAATAGATAAATGAAAAAAAAAAATTTCTTTATCGCAACCCTCGTTTGATGTGTAAAGTCTTTAGGCTCTCCATCATGTGAGCTTTGGTTTATTATTGTGACACTGAATAAATTTGTGGCATTCTCTCACTTTCGACTTGAAATGTCCCTTTATTCCTATTTGATCGCAGCAGTTGATACCCCGAACATAGTAAGGCAGATGTGCCACACAGTGGTAATGCCAAGTAGAACAACGAACGGTAACTACCAGTTATGTCACGGATCCAACCTGAAAAACAATAGAAATTGATCGAAACAATTGTCATATCTCTTATATGTAGCAATGAACAGTCTGAAATCGTACACATTTCTTGTCCCATTACAAAATCTCTTGATGCATTTAAAAATTTGTTCGAAAGAATCCTCACAACTAACTGGAGAGGGAAGACAGGCTTTATGACCCAATAAAGTAGCAAGTGTGAGGGGTGATGATATCATTGTGTAACTGAATACAAAGCAGCCGTCTCGTAACCTTTGTTGAATAGACCATGTAATTCTGACAAGATCTCATATTCGTTATACAGGCCATTCACATTCGTGTATATCAGAGGATAATATTCGACCAGAGTGTGTGATCATTGTCAGAATTTGTTGATGGTGGAGTGCATTCTTTTACATCGTACAGATTTTATTCATGTCATAGGGCAGTATAATAAAGTCGGGTCTCTGCGAGACCTATTTTGTTACACAAACTTACATAAACACTCTTGTCATTTCCCAAAGTTGAACGTCACATCGGGGCATGTGGTCGTCGTTAAACTGCCCCTTATCATTATGTGCTGCATATATCATTCTTCATCATTCCTCCCTCCACCTTCGATGTCCTGTATGCTAGAGATTCCATTCTTATTGCACAATGATATTCATCATCTAATGAGGGCATTTTATCAACTGCTCTATCATGGCAGGGTGGAAGTGAGTCAATCGGCTAGTGAAATACATTGGTATCACCACTCGCTAAGTATACTATTCATGTACCCCTGATGCTATGGACTGGATATCTGCGACGTAACTTCCCAAGTTGGGCTTGGAGTAAGAGTGCGCGGCATGAAGAGATAAAATAATAAAACTTTCAATATCAGATTTTCGTCACACAAAAACAGAAAGGAGGTCGAGCTAAAATTGTGCAACCTGATTACGC
Organism: Pictodentalium vernedei; assembly: GCA_031216915.1. NCBI lineage: Eukaryota > Metazoa > Mollusca > Scaphopoda > Dentaliida > Dentaliidae > Pictodentalium > Pictodentalium vernedei. Next base: position 355,111,069 of record CM062291.1, read on the forward strand.
CCGCCGTCTCCGAAACGGTATTGAAACAGTTTTCAAGACATAACTTCTAATATGGGAGATGTGTCGCAAATGCCATTGGGGACTATCCTCCAATTTTGTGAACAACACAGCTAAAGGACTGCAAATACCCCAACATACAAATTCAGCATGGTGGTGGAAGCAACATTGGCCGTTCGTCGGTAAATAACACTTCAACATTTGCTCTGCGGTTTCAAATAACCCCTAGTTAAAATTTGTGTTGTTTGTGGTAAGATCAATCATAGAAGTTTGCCATGTCACAAACACACTAATAAAATGAAATAAATAAATGAATAAAATATGTTTTATTACTTTATTGCAACATTCGTCTGATGTCGTAATGTCGTTAGGCTGTACACCATGTGAGCTTTTGTTTATAAATGTGACACAGAATAAATTTGTGGCGTTCTCTCACTTTCGACTTGAAATGACCCTTTATTCCTATTTGATCGCAGCAGTTGATATCCTGAATACAGTAAGGCAGATATGCCACACAGTGGCAATGCCGAGTAGAACAATGAACGGTAACTACCAGTAACGTCACGGATCCATCCTGAAAAAACAAAAGAAATAGTTTGAAACCAATTGTCGTATCTCTTATATTTAACAGTGAACAACCAATGAAGTGTTAGTCTGAAATCATACACATTTCCTGCCCCATTTCAAGATCTCTTCAAGCATTAAAAGATTCGTTAGAAAGAATCCTCACAACTAATTGGAGAGGCAAGACGGGATTTATGACACAAAGTAGCAAGTGCGAGTAGATGATGATATGACTTTGTAACTGGCAACAAAGTAGTCGTCCAGTAACCTTTGTCGAAAAGACCATGTAATTCTGACCAGATCTCATATTCGTCATACAAGATGGGAGGAAGTGTGTCAATCGGCTAGTGGAATACACTCGTATCACCACTAGTCGTGTATACTATTGTACATCTGAAGCTATAGACTGAATATCCGCGACGGAACTCTCAAGTCGGGCTCGGAGTAAGGGAGCGTGGCATGAGGAGATGAAGTATTAAAACGTTTAATGTGGGATTTTATCACACAAAGAACAGGAAGAAAGTCGAGCGTTATTTCCTTCAGACTTTGATTCTGACTTTGATCAGCATTCTTCTGTATTAATGCCAAATACTGATTCTATAGCCCCCCCCCCCCCCCCCACCACCACCACCACATGCCAACGAATACAGTTGATATCGCGTCGCACAGAGTGTAGCGGGGTTGAAACGGTCACGGGATTTCCGCCTGGATAACAGCGTGCGTGTTCTGAGTTTAACGGATCATTTCTGCACTTGAATTCCTCAACTGTTTGGCTATCCGCCCATGCGTTACAGCCATTGTGTGGACAAAAATAAAAACAAAGCAATTGGGTCGAGCGAACATAAACCCAATTTGGTTCATTTTCACTCAGCCCAGCAGACTTGGGTCGATTTCCAACCCAACCGGTTCTAGAATGAGTATTATCTAGAGATAACCATGTAATATGACTCAACATAAATATATCGTCGCATGAGAACCATAAGGTTCTATCTTTCAGTGGAAGACAGACCCCAATGGCTCTCACGGGACGATATACGACTAACATCAAGAGGAAGATTCGATGGCCCGTTTTGTATTACGCAATCGAGAGTACGTGATGACGACCACGCAGCTATTAACTATATGAACAGGCTAATAGTCAGGGCGGTTATCTCATGGAAAAGAATATTAAAAACAGTGACGTTCCCGCGACCAGCTCGTTTGTGACATAAGACTCGTTAGAGAGACAGAAGTACGTCATGGAGGCTAGGGGGTTCCACAGAATAGTTACCATGGCCTTAGTTAACTTGTTATTCCTGACAATAAGTTACATCAAGGTATTGATCCTTTTTCCAACACATGCTGGCGCACCACTTTTCTGTCGCAAATAGCAATGTAAGATGAAGGAGGTAAAAGGGCTGAAACATTTTTGATATGGAGTGTAAGTGGCCGCAGGTTGTAATGCCTGGTTATTCACAGCCGATGTTAGCATAACCAGTCTCGTAGCCTCGGTCAAACCTCGGGACAATCCAGGCTCTGACGAGCCTGGATTGTCCCGGGGAGACGTTGAGTCTGCACAGGCATCGCTTTTCCATTGCAAACAGGGTTGTAATATGAAGGAAGTTATAAGATTGGAACTTTTATAATATGGGGATGTAAGTCGGAACAGATAATAGACCCAACACATTACCACCTGCAGGTAGAAAAACAAGTCTCCAAGACTCGGTCTCACTTCGGTCGGTCCAAACTCCTGGATTGGCCTGGATCCTCCTAGCCTGGTCGCGGTACATGATTATCAGCTTCACTCCTAGCACAACAGTTGATTTAGCTAACGAAAATACTCTGACTTACTGTGTGAGTCACAATAGTTCAAATCAAGAACAGGAAGAACCTTCCAATTAAAAGTGCAAAGACACAGCGGCAAATACTCTTGAAAACAAAAAATAAAAATACGATCGACTCTTAAAATCTAAAGAGGGTGATAAAAGTATGATCGGCTGTTATTTACTGGTGCTCGGATCGCCTAATTCAAAAAAAAAACCGAATAAAAGTCCTATTTCCAGTGCTAAATTAAAGCTTTACAACTTGCGCTCAACGAAATCGAGCATCAACAGAATAGGAGGGCTATACTTCTTTCCGAATGTCTGTCTTCCTTGCTAGCTTTACTCAACCTCGGATTTAATGTCGTCTGTTTTTGGAACTTCATGACAAAGAGAATGTTTTATTGTCTCACCAACATGATATCATGCTTTGATGGTTATCTGGACATGTTGGTATCTGTGATAACACCAGGGCAGAAAATACGGTAATTCAGGTATGAAACAAGCCTATTATTAACTTTAGGATTTCATTCGACGATTACAAACCACAAAGTAAATACATCAAAGCTTTGCGGCAAGCTGAATGGAGTGGGATGACCAATAACAGGCTCCACTCCTTCTGAACAAACATTACGGACAATTAGATGTCTTGCTACCTTTATAGAAGAGATATTTTAAGTTTGAACGATTGCCATATTGGCCATACACGACTTACATATTGATTCTTGTTATAGGAAGATATACAACCAGAATGTGTTCCCTTTCAATGTCCTTTGTCATTCGAGCACATTCGCTCAGCGTGTACCAATATGTGTCACATGCGAAGCAGTATTATAATGCAAGTGTCTCCCTCGTACAAACATATTTTCTACCGCCAACTCAAATAAGCTTTTGTCTTTGTTTCTGAAGGAAATAAAACATCGTAACCCTTATCTTTTCAAAGTAGAGGTCGCTTTTCCGGTCCATAATAGGATACGTCTTAATTTCATAAAGTGGGATGGTTGCTTAGTGCATGTGTGGGTAGATCAATCAATATTTTCAACGTGCAGCCCTAATGCTTAACGTTAAAAATATTAAATGCTCTACCCCCAAATAATGAATATGAACTCTTGAAACTGCCGCCAGATATGGAAGATGCCAAAGGGGTTCAAAGTGTTAATATTTTTTTAAATAGTTTCTATTATTTTATTATTATTAGTTTTTGTTCATTTTATCTGCATATCTATTCCAATCAGCAGGCTGATCTACATCGTTACTCATTACTGTTGCCATTTTGTAACTAATGTGTACGTACTTCGTTTTGTTACGAGATTGATATACAACATTCCAAATATAGAATAATTAGGTACTAGGGACGGTAATCAGAATTAAACCACGAAAAGGATAAGGATTTTAACGACAGGGCTCTGCCGAGTGGTTAAAACCCTTAATCTTCGAGTGGTTTAAATCTGATTACCGGTCATAGTACCTATTTGTTTTATTTATAACATGCTCTTAATAACTAATCGACTGTGTGATTTAAAATGGAGGAAAAACGATACTTCTATCACCAACACATGAGTTTGTTTTGTCTACATCTAAACAGGTGGGCAGTACTTCCGGCTGCACTTGAACTTTTGACAGCTTGACACATCGTCAAAGTTGATTGAATTTACCTCGCCTTTTCAGTTAAATTATTATTAACAATTCTTAAATTTTATTCTAAATATTTAATTGTGGGCTTTTTACACTTAATAAGTCATTGCACGAATTAGATGATACCGCAAAACGTTGTCTGTTTGAATGAAACATCGCGAGGTGTCAATGTATCGAAGTTGGCAAATTGGGTCATGTCAAAGGTCGAGTGGGATGTAGGTGTAAATTATGGTAAATTCCCATTGAAGACGTTTTAACCGCTGTAGAAGCTTTACATCGGTAGTGGGGTTAAAAGCTAAAAGTTAACATACGAGCTTTCCGCAGGTAGTAACATAGGTAAAATGAAATAATAATTATTTTTGTACATTGAAGATCATTTTATTGCCGCGATTTTGCTTTAATATGCCGACGAGGCGTTAAGCACCAATTCATGAATGTATATACTGACAAGAATAGTTACTATTCCCAGTTATTTCTAGACGTGAGGGTTGTCAGTGGAAGTGGCTTGTACAGGGTCCATGACACGAAGAGGTGTCTGCTATAGGGGTAACATTTTCGATAAATGGAATATGAAGCTAAGATTGTGGGTGTGGGTGCATCCATTAACGGTGGTGTCAGGTTGACAAATATGGCATCTCCCTTTGGTGTACATTTTATTCATATCTATTATACATGTGTTTATTCATTGTAATGTGTTTATAGTGTTTATATGTAAATAAAGTACCTATCTATATATCCAGCGATGGAGACGAGCAGCATATGAATGTGATTGATGCCTGGTATGGTCGCCTGGCTCTAGACATGGAGGTGAGGAATGGAACATAGCTGGTGGAGGTGTAGGGCTGGTTTGATGAGAAGGGTCTCTGTTGGGGCTCATTCTGCAAATATAATTGATATGTGCGACGGTTGTGTTTACGGTGTTGACGCAGAGGTGTGGGGTGAAATACAGATAATTCTACATGATGTGAAATAGGGTCAAAGATAGGTATATAATGTGGAAACGTTTTGAGGGTGGATTTGCTGAGAGGTGATCCAGCTGTTGCGAGCTGGAAAGGTTAGTGTGTAACATGGTAAAGCTGTGTGAATATCAAAGCAAACGAACTCACCCTATGTAACCACTGACAGTTCTGATAGATGCAAATGTTTCAGACTACTCTCTGTAAAAAACCTATCTTTTTGATCTTTCCTTCGTTGGCAGTAGAAGTTCTTAGATAACATTAAACAACTGCAGGGATCATATCTTAACTGGCTATCACCCAGGGAAGATACAAGTAGACCATCCTTTTAAGGTTTAATACCTGAAACTGGAATTGCCCGGCTCTGTGACTCCCACATCATAAAGTCAATCACGATACCCGGGAAATTCATTGATCATGGTATTATAGTTTATAAGATTACGGCGAACATCAGCTTCTTCAGAGACCAGCATCGCCGCTGGCGCTATGGCTTAATCTTGCAGACGGGAATTTTCAAGTTCTTGTTTCTGAAAATCAGTCCTAATGTCCGGAAAATTCATAGAACAGAATCGGGACGGTCCGCAACCTTTGATTGCCCGGCTTGTCCTACGAATTTCCCGGGTATCGTGGCTAATATTCAGCAACAGGAACTGGAAAATTCCCATTATTGTAACTGACTTTCAAAAACGAGAACAGAAAAAAAACCCTTCCCGGGATTAAACCCTAATCAATTTGTTCTAACGTCTTGATGATGCGACGTATTGTGGTACGCCACTGAGACTCGATATTTGTTAAACTTGAAAGCTGCTCTGTTGGGCGTAAACGCGAGGGCATTACGGCAGATTTGACGAATTTATGTTTGTAACATTTGACGTATATAAATATATCGCCTATGTCAAACAGGAAGTACACCAGGCATCGTCCTAACACCGCGCCACTGGATGTATATGTGCTTGTGTGGGTAGGGTGGATAAATGGGTTAATGGGTGGCTTGGGGTGATTGTATATGTGTATTTTCGTTGCATTTAACCGTGTTTCTGTGCATAAAGTTATAACTTTTTGGTTTCAACACTTACCGGCGACAGGCCCTCCTATCAATGATGATAGGCCGTATGTTACAAAATGGAGTGCTGTTCCCAACGCGTAAGTCTCAGGAGACATGATTTCATAAAGGAAAATGAAAACAAAATCCATTAATGCGCCTCCAATCAATCCGAGATAGCAATTGGCAGCCATGAGTCCATAGTATGAATGGAGTAACGCCACGACCAAAACTCCTCCCCCATACATGCCAGAAAGTATTGAATAATGATAGATTCCATGCCATCGCTTAACCGAAACAATAATCCCGTTCAATATTCTGCCACCTAACGCCGAAACACCGTACCAAAATGCGAAATACGCTCCAGTTTCAATATCAAACCCTAACGAAATAATGTGGTCAACTTGTACAGTCTGGTACGACATTAAAACAATGAATCTTAAAAAATCTGTAATTAAGTAGATAACAAATGCCCGGTTTTTCATGACGGTGGTCAGTTGTAGCTTCCAATCCTGAATGGCTGATTTCTCAACTTGTATATATCTGGAAGAAAATAAAGAACAAGCTGTTTACTGTGTTTTGAATATTTTATGGCTGGTACAAAATATGCGTAACAAAAATGTTGACGAATGACTGTCCGCAATGACGCGATTTCATTACCATCTGTCTTAAATCACTGGGCACGGCGAACCTTCCCGAATTCGAATCCTGAAAAGATTGAGATTTTATACAGATCATGTCAACGTTCTGAAGATGGCCACTCATTCTACAGTTTTCTGAGGAACGAGTTTGACCTATCCAGCCAAACGATTTAAAACAAATTTAATCTGAAACTTTCTGATAATGATAGTGAAGATAGAGTTGCGCCAAATGTGCATAATATGGTGCCACTTGAGTGGCTTAATTATTGAAGATGGGGCCTTGCTCCACTCATGGGACAGTGTATGGATTTTTCTTCGTCCTCTTTAGTCCTACCTGGTCAATTTTCATTTGAATCTAGTCCCGTAGCTAAGATCACTGCGGGGTGAATATTAAGAACAGAAACCGTCCAAACTCTTGTTGGTAGTAATGCATTCAAGTGATAGTTTAGTTTGAAATATATTTTATCTGACAAAATTTGCAAAGAAAGGATCAGAGTACAAATTCTACAATTTACGTCAACTCCTCACCACACAAAAAAACCCATAATCTAAACAAAGATATGGCTACTAGGTAATTAAATAAATTCACCAAATTAAAGAGATTTACAATATTTATGCTACAAATGCTATATTAGTATGTACGTGTTTGAGGCAAGTAGCCAGGTAATTCTTCTAGCTTCCGAAAATCAATGGCTTCAAGTAAATTTAATGTGAATGCATCAGAATCCCGTACTATACGGCTTTAATTAGTGAACGCACATTACACATCGAGTCTACCCACTGGTCCATTCTGCACATTCTTCTCAGAATATCTATGGTTTAGTTTATGAATAAATTGCTCAGCCTTTCAGAAACAAGTCAAATGTCCCTCCCGTGTACTTGCGCGGTGCTCTGGTACGAAATAGTCTTACCAGTACGCATCTTGCTTCTAGGTACACGTGGGAGATAAACAGCACTAAGGAGACATCCCTAGTATCCTAACCGTTGGAAAGTGGATTCGATTCGAGATTCGATTTGGTTTCAAACATTTTCCTCTTTCGATCCGAGATTTGATTCGCGCGAAAAATCGTGATTCGCAAGGCCATATTGCGTCTACTCAAAATCTGCCTTCATCATGCCCTGTACCTCTAATTTCATTTTGAGGATTACAGAATCTCGGCGTTTGAAAACAGGTATTGTTTTCCTTTCAATAAGAAATTATAAATCACAGACATGTTTGTTGAGAGGATTTTATAAAAACTCTCCTCCAAGAATAGTCACTCAGTCTCTGTCTAATATTCGCTTTTCCTATCAATGTCGTCAGTTTTCAAGCCCAGCTACAAGTCAGTAGTGTATTCCCCCTCGATTCTTGGTTTTAAATCATCCAGGATCTCTTGTGCTAAGAACGTTTTCACCCTGTTTGCCCATTCTCATCCTCCATCTGCCTATTCTAAATTTTCTGCCGTGTAAGTAAGTTATGTCATGTAGCATCAGTGTGGGATGGGTTGTGTTGCTTCCGAAAACTTGACGGTCCAGAGGTATTTTTCGCTTTGACGAGGAAGGGTGGAAGTTATTTTTCTTGATTTGATAATTAAAAAAATATTTGTGACTGCCGAAAAGGCGGAGTGTCCCTCCTGCTGGATCCATATTCAAATATTCGCGTTGTTGTTTTTAACAACTTGTAGTCTATTTACCCTTTAATGATCAAAGTGATTTGTTATGCTAGTGTAAAATTCAGAAACTCTGGTGAAGATTAACTCATACGCCGTTTGTGAAAAAACACTTATTTTGTGCCGTCAATGGGTTGTGACGTACATTGTTTTCTAGTATCAGTATCAGGTTAAACATTGAAGCTCTTTTGCCTCAGCCCACTGCAATTATTTAAGCTCCAACACAAATATGTGCCTTTCAAGTAATACAATGTATTAAAACGCGTAGAAAGCTGTAAATTGGTTCCTGGTGTGACGTCATTGCATTCGTGGGAGATTTTGTTGTAATTTCGTATCCCGGGGGTTGTGACATTCTCGAAACTGGCTGCTAGTTTCAAAATCATTGCAATGCTTTTTTTTTATTTCGTATCCATTTTTACTGTACGACATATAACAAACAAGAATTTATTTGACCATGTCAGTTCCTCTTTAACCCCTTGGTGATAGTTGGTAGCATACAAAAGAGCTTTACTCCATCTGTATAGGCCTCTTTTGAGATCAAAATTGGTTTAGGGTTGTGTGTTTTTAGGTCCTGACAGATATTTATATAAAGCTCATATTTAATCTGTCACAACAATATGTATCTTAACTGTATGCTAACCCATCAATTTCCACCTATGAAACCTATGAAATGAAGTTTATTCAACAAAATACCAAATTTACAAGTTAGTTTTGTACAAAGAGTTTTGCATAAATAGAATACAATGGTAAATTGTTGGGAGACAACATAGCCACATTGGCTGTCTTCCTGTTGCCCCCAGGAAGTGAAAAAGACTACGCAGAAATCACTACACAGAAATGGAGTAGACTGGATATTATTGTTCATGGGTACCACTGCCTATGGCCCAGATTTTGAATGAATGGAGAGAGTAAGGAAGACCTCGAATACGCGCAAGTGCAATTTGACAGTAGACTACAAATTTGAATCAATACGATTAAGCGTAAGATGATGGGTCTATACATGATTGGGGATTAATTAGAGGTCTGGTTGGATGAGACAACTGGAGAAGTCATCGGCATGGGCTGACAATTGCGTCATAAGAATATGGAATTTTTCGTCTTGACAGAGAAGCCTCGAACAGTCAGCGCCTTAAGTAGGAGTGTTTACAATATGGATCGTTTATAAGTAGGAGGTGGGAATATTACTCTCTCTACTCTCTCTCTCTCTCTCTCCCTCTCTCTCTTCTCTCTCTCTCTCTCTCTCTCTCTCTCTCTCTCTCTCTCTCTCTCTCTCTCTCTCTCTCTCTCTTTCTCTCTCTCATATTCACATTCACATGAATGAAGGGTCCAACAATGAAGTGTGTGACGTACGTGTATCAATGAGGATAATGCCTACAGTCTGGGCACATATGAAACGAACAGTTAACATGTGAGGAGTAGCTTGCTAAGCATTCATTAGTAAGTTGTTTCTTGAAAACATGTCTGGAAGGTAGGGCCCGTAGGTTAGCGTTAATTCCATTCCAAATCTTTGGGAAGCTATGTTTTGGTAGTTTAGCAGAGAATTGGGTTCTAGCTCTCAGGAACTGTATCATGCCAACTTGTCTTGTTTGGAGTCCAGATAAAGTGTGTACATTAAAAAATGTTTCAAATGAGTCGGGCAACCAATCGTTTTTCCAGTCGTGCATAAATAGAGAGACATTCACTTTGTACCGATCGTTAAATTTTAGAATATTATTATCCTTGAATAGGGGATCAGTATGACTATTAAACTTTTTACAGCTAATTATTCGCATCGCGCGTTTCTGTAGAGAGTATATTTTACTGCAGGATGGACCATGCCCCCAAATTTGGATTGCATACAGTAAGTGACTATGAACTAATGTATAATACAATAATTTCAATGACTTCTTGGGGAGAACATTTTTTACTTTATTCAAACAATAGATTGCACTTGACATCTTGGAACATACTGTGGATATGTGGTACTTAAAATTGAGGTTTTCGTCAAGGTACACGCCTAAGAACTTAGCGACTTTTTCTTGTTGGGAGTTACCTATGGGTGAAAACTTGGTATTGTTAAGAAAAATATTTAGTAGGTCGGATTTGTTCGGACTGTTCGGTGGGTGTAGCATAATATATTTACATTTACTGGCGTTCACTTGAAGTTTGTTGCAACAGCACCAGTCGAATATTTTTTTCAGCTCTGTATTAACTGAAGTCTTCAGGGTATTCAGGTCCTGTCCAGCTGTAAATGAGGTTGTGTCGTCAGCAAATGATAACAGGTTAAGGACAGTGGAGTATCTCATATCATTCACGTAAATTAAGAAGAGGATGGGCCCCAACACAGACCCCTGGGGAACTCCGCAAGTAAAATATCGGTTTGGGTTCGATTTGAGTTATACTCAACATACTGTTCTCTGCCTGCTAAGTAACTTTGGAACCAAAGCTTACTAATCCCTCTTATTCCGTAGAATTCCATTTTGCTAAGTAAAATTTCGTGACTAATGGAGTCAAATGCCTTAGACAAATCAAGGAAGACGGCTAGAGTAGAGTCTTTTGTAGGGTTGTCGTTGCATTCAGCGACATATTGCAAAAGGTGCATGATGGGATGAAGAGTGGAATGATTTTTGCGAAAACCGTACTGGTGTTCGTACAGTATATGAAAATCACTGAGAAAATTAGTGAGTCTCCGGTTCATTATTTTCTCCAGAAGTTTCGAAAAAGCCGGTAACAAACTAATTGGTCTGTAGTTACCAAACTCCCGGGAATTACCCCCTTTGAAAATTGGTATCACCTTTGCTATTTTCATTTTATCGGGGACTTTACCTTGTATAAATGACTGATTGAATATATAGACCTGGGGTTTCGCGATCTCACAAATTGCCTCTTTCATTATTTTTGTAGATAGATTGAAAGCGTCGGTACTCACTTTCCCTTTCAATTGTCCGGCTGTCAATATGATTTCTTGCTCGTTTGTTGGGGTAATAAAAAAGGAATCCGGGTAATTTCCATTCATGAAGTCACCGAAGTTGTTATCGGAGGTGGAGACGTTATCGTTAATAATCAGACCAATTTCTGAGAAGTGATCATTAAAACTGGAGGCGGTTTTATCGGGGTCAGATATTTCAACATTATTATGAGATATGCTAGGTGGGAGTGTCGCCGTTGATTTTGATTTGTTGATTAAGGTACGAAGTATTTGCCATGTTTTTTTAGAATCGTGTCTATTTGTTTCTATGACGTCATTGTAGTATGTAGCCTTACCTCGTCTCTTTAATTGATTAAAAATCGAGGAGTACGTTTTATATTTGTTGATGTTAGTTTCCGTGGGTTTTCTCAGTTTGACTAGATAGAGTTTATTTTTAGTTTGAGAAGACTGTAACAGACCCGATGTCACCCAGGCTTAAGTTTTATGAGCTTTTTGGGTAAATTCAAGCTTCTCAGGGGAAATGCCGATTCGAATGTGTCAAGGTAGATATCCAAAAATGTTTCGTATGCTGCATTAGCACACGTACAGTTATACACTGAGTCAAAGCTGGTTTTTTGAAGCAAATTTTGGAATAATTCAATATTTTCTCTCTTAAATGATCTTCTTAGTTGGGGTATTGGCTTGTCGGGCTCGTTATCGCCTTCCTGTATTTAAAATGTGGCGAAGTGATCTGAAACATCAGTGATTAATATTCCCGCCCTGTAGCTAGCTGAGAAATTATTGGAATAAATATGGTCAATTAAGGTCGCTGAATGCTCAGTTATTCTGCTTGGTTTTGTTATTACTGGCATGAATCCTTCACTAAACATACTATCTATGAATGCGTTAGCTTTGCCGTGATTATCAATATTCAGCAAATCTATGTTAAAATCGCCTAGTAAGAAAGCCCTGCTGTGCTCTGAATTGATCTTGGTGAGAATGTCGCTTATGGAAGAGGCAAACACATCAATATCAGCTAGAGGTGCAGTGTTTGGCCTGTATATACATCCAACAATGTACGAGTTTTTGCGCCCTGGATTGATTTCTATGAAAAATAGTTTCAATGACATTCGGAATGAAGATCGCCAGATCGGGTCTCAGTCTGAACGAAACATTCTCAGAAATAAAAAGACCCACGCCTCCTCTGCTGTCGTTTGGACTAGGGCGGGTCTTGTGAACAATTGGGTGGTAGCCATCAATTTTGTAATTGAGATGCTCGTGTAGTTTAAAGATTTCTGTTGGACCAATTACGTTGAACATATTCTCATCCTGCTGGATATCACAGAGGACGTTGGTGAAAGAGTCCCAGTTAGCACTAAGGATTCTACAGTTTAGACTAAGAAGGGTTACATTTTATCCTGTCTGTGGAAATTTTGTCGGAAGTTGGAAGGGGAAAAATAATTGCATGAATGACCATGGATGGTGAAAGGGGACTCTGAATGATCGTCCTGCTAAAGACTCATCGAGTGATTATACTTAGATGCAAGATTGTATCGGTCGTCACTCTGTATCTCATCCAACGATATCTTATCATTCGCCATGGGTGCGCTTCAAGTAAACTAGAAAGATGTGGACCATAAGCAGTGGTAGGATAACAGCTGTAAAAGTTGTGTAGTTAAAATTTGAATAAAGCATATTTGGTGTAAACATATTCAGCTTGTGACAGCTGAGTATAGGTTATTTATAATTTATAACTATTTACACGTGTGTCGTGGTGGAGAACTGTATTACAAAGGTGTCTCATATATACATAGAGTCCACGGGGTTAATAACGGGGTGTTTGAGCTTTTCGGCTTGACCTTTTGCAAGGGGATAACACATGACCAGTGTTGATAAGCATACAAAGTTATTCGAGGCGAGATATGGTTTGTGTGCACATCAAATGTTCTTTTCTGAACGCTATCAACACATTCAGGGAACAATCAGGTTGAAATGAGTTTCTGAAGAAACAAATACTGGATGATGAATTAATTGTTGTTGATAAACGTACATAGTTATTCGAGGCGAGATGAGGTTTGTGTGCACATCAAATGTTCTTTTCTGTACGCTATCAACACATTCAGGGAACAATCAGGTCGAAATGAGTTTCTGAAGAAACAAATACTGGATGATGAATTAATTTTTGTTGATAAACAAACATAGTTATTCCAGGCGAGATGAGGTTTGTGTGCACATCAAATGTTCTTTTCTGAACGCTATCAACACATTCAGGGAACAATCAGGTTGAAATGAGTTTCTGAAGAAACAAATACTGGATGATGGATTAATTTCGAGACCAAGCGAATTGAGTGTTGTCAAGCTCCGCTGGGTAATTAAGTTATTGTGTCCTGAGAACGCGAGGATGGCCCAGACAGGTTGCTTCACGAGGTCACTAGTCAGTTGACCGGTGTTTACAAATTAGGGAGACAATCTATCACCTCAAGCTTCACTGGCTGAAACAATTACTTGGTAGTGGAGGCATTGGGGAAATCAACATCATCTAAAAGCCGGTTGTCCGTGCTCTCCCATCAAATTTGGGAAATATTTTTTATGATGCATGTGACGCGTAAAGATGAGTTAGTGCGGAAAAATTAAGAACAATAGATACAAAACACTGGAGAATCCCGATTTGGATGCTTCCACCTTTTGAATTATTGATCATAATTCAGTTACACAATTCATGATGCAATTCATCCAAGTTCCACTTACAATTATGTCATTAAACGAAGTTCAAATGACACATTACAATGGTAAGCCTTTTTCATCTTTATTTGTTTTTTTATATATTTTTTATTGTGCTTCCGTTTTCGGGTACTTTCCGTCCACATATAACGATAAAAATGTGCACACATTGTGACGTCATTCGTACTTTGTGTTATTTCTGGCCTTTCTTAAAAGCTATACATTTTGAATTTTAGAAATATAATTTCAAGACCAAAAACACACTTTCTAAAAATAGTTGCCATGCAGTAAAATTCTCAGGTGCTTTGAACGAGCCAGCTAGTGACGTCATACGGTGTTAATGTGAACACATTTTCCGAAAATTTTAGTAGTTTGTTGAGGTGAAAAAGAGAAACATGGTATGTTTTCTAAATTAACGTCATTTTCGTTGTTTTTACATCACAGTTTTACTTTTGCACATCTACCCTCTCATTTTTAATCACCCAGGTCCTATAAACTGCAAGACATTTCCAGTAAAATAGTTCACATACAGCTGTATGGATAGTTGAAGTGGTGTGCTGTCACATTTTATTTAGATTATGAGGAAATCTTAAACTCTTTCTGTCACATTCGATGTTTTTATCGTTTCACATCCACTCTCCCATTTTGTGAGCACACAAACCCGATAAACTGTAAGAAATTCCAGCCAAAATAGTTCACACATAGCTAAATGTAAAAATAAATACGTTAATTCAGCCCGAGCGTTGAGAAACGTTAATTTTTTTAAAATCAAATGTCACTACATAAAGTTGAAATAAATCGATATTTTAAGACACATCTCCATGCACAGTGAGGAATAAATGTTTCATAAGTTCATTGATTTGAACGCACTCGTATTGATTGAATAAATTTCCTTGAAGGCGAGAATTTACTGGCTTTATCGAAAACTATGCCATAGTTTTCATCCCTATCGTTTTTTTTCCGATCACTCACGGAAATGTCCGACACAGCGCAAAGAGCAATGTCACATTACATATTCGTCGACATTAGCTCTTTAACCCTTTACCCAACGAATCGGCCACATCCGCCCGCGTAATATGCAAATTCAGCAGCTAAAAAAATATTATTTTTTCCAAACATTTCAACAAAATCATATCATGTGACCCCTATTTGGAACGAGCTCCTCGAGAACGTTCCAATGAGGGGTCACATGATATGGTTTTGTTGAAATGTTTGGAAAAAATTTAAAAAATGATATTTAAAATAATAAATTTTGATATCGTCTGCGTTGGGTAAAGGGTTAAGAAATACAAAAGTGATGTTTGTATGCATTTGTTTCTACTTATAGCATACACTTCCATGAAACCTATCTCGGTTTGCTGTTGTCGACACTCGTGCTGTAGTTTTTATTGAAAGTGTAACTGTCCTTCGTTTGAAATAACACGAAGTTTTTGATCTGATAATGCCCAATTACTGATAGAATAATACACAGTTGTTGCGTGGCGATCAAATAGTCAGAATGCAACTGATGAATTAAATTGTTTACACATGAGTATTGGAAAACTGATCATTCTAGCTCAGCAAGCCCCCAAAGAAATTTCTCGCGATTTTCGAGCTTATTTTTCTCGAGAAATTACCTAAGTCCAATCAATACAACATATTTTTATATGCTTATCTACAAAACAATAAATCTACTCCTGCAAGGTGAGAAAGGGCTAGTCATTTTATGCGGTTTCATCGAACAGCTAAAGTTCTATAGAAGCCTTGAACTGATGTCCACGTATTCGTATTCAATTAATTGGGCCAATGACCAAAAGGAAAGATGGAACCTGATCAAGTGTTTGATCTGTGCCTAAATAACGGAACATGACCAATCTGTGTACTCGAGTGTCAATGGATAAGAGGAGGCGAACGCACATAAATATACACGCACGGCACCTAAATACAGCAAGAAACAAATATATCAAGGAGTTGAACACCGCAGCTTATGCTCTGAACAAAATCAGCCATTGGGTACATGTTTTCTGCGAGAGCCAGGTATGAAACTTAGGGGTGCCTATGCTCTTCCCTGACATGAATCACCGAATGCAGCCCGACAGTTTGTGGATAGTGGCATGACTTATGCAGCCTATTAAATGCCATTTTAAAGAAGAAAAGAACTCCAACAAGCCAAAGCAGCCTTTCAGGTTTTGAGCCAAAGATCTAGTCATTGGTCCGTGGTCTGGAGGGTAGTGGAGGCTCGCACGTGCAATGAGAAGAGGGTGGGGGTGGGGGGGAGGCCTTTAACTTCAAGGTTCTGTTCGATTTCGTTTATTTATTTACTCTATTGTGAATAAACAACGCGTTCGACATCCAGGGTCACCTCATGCAGGAGATTTTGTAAGAATAGTTTCATGCGAGAAACCTTCTCAGTGGCAACTTTACATAAACTCAGAGCATTCATAACTTCGTTGATCTCTGTCTTGACATAAAGTCAGCTCATATATCCCCATCCACCAATAGTTAGTGTTCATTACACCCCAGCCAATCGATAGTCGATGGTGAAACAAGGGGCTACCCATCGCCAGGTTTGTGAAGCCCTTGGTGTGCACCATACGGCGATCACTACAGCCTGGACAAGATTTCAGCAGTATGGTACACCAGTCAGACGACATGGTGGTGGCAGACACAGGGCAACATCTGCAGCTGAAGACCGGCTTTTGATCATTCAGGCCCGTAGGAACCGCTTTAACAAAACAACCCAGCTTCGCAGTGACCTTCAGAATGCATCCGGGGTAAACGTTTCGACGCAGACTATCCGTGCAAGGTTGCACGAAGATGGTCTCCGATCGAGAAGACCATGTATTCGTATTCAGCTGTCCCAGAGACACCACCAGGCACGATATGAATGGGCCATGGATCACGTTGGATGGACCAGAGAAGATTGGCGACCTGTCGTTTTTACAGATGAGTCAAGGTGCTGCCTAGACAACACAGATAGGCGTTCTAGTGTATGGAGAAGACCAGGAGAGCGATTCCATGCAGCCAACATTGCTGAGCATGACCGCCATGGTAAAGGGCCAATAATGGTCTGGGGCGGTGTCAGCTGGTATGGATGTACATAGCTCTGTATCCTTGACCGTGGTACATTGACTCCACAGCGGTATATTGATGAGATCCTGGATACCCACGTCACGTTGTATGCAGGTGCAGTGGGTAATAGATTCATTCTGATGGACGATAATGCCCATCTTCATGTTGCTCATGCTGTCCGGAAGTACCGACAGAGGGAGGGGATTGAGCATATGGACTGGCCAGCAAGACCTCAATCCAATTTAACTTAGCTTGGTGCCATGCTGGTTCAAGAATGGAACAATATCCCACAAAGGACCACCTGGAACCTGATTGGGAGCATGAGAAGGTGTTGTCAAGCTATAATTAACAATAATGGGTCTCATACTCGATACTGAACGCATATCAGTTCGCTCCGTCAACTTTTTGGAAAATTGGAAAAATTTCCTCTTTTACCAATAATATCCATTTCCATGGTTATTGTATTCAAAAGCTAAACAATAATGTCAAACAAAAAAAAATCTTAATTTCTGTGCTTAAATCATTAAAGATATAATTGAATAAAAAATATATACCCTTTTCAAAACAATATTTCAACTGAAACGTAAAACAGGTAGTTGGATATACTTGGTGCTCAGCAAACATTGAGTAGTATATTATGAGCTGGAGGACGGGTTTCTCTCGTAGGCGCCATGGACATTTTGGTTGACATATTCCTGTTCTGAGTGCAGCTCGTTTTAAACAGGTATAATAAATGTACATATAACTTTGACACGTATACACCACTTGCGCTTCTCGGTGTGGTAATGGTGTACCAATATCAATATTCTTTGCAATTCTGTCATATTTATGAGAAATCATGTATACAATTCTGTTCTTTTTTGTTTACAAACAATGTGTATCTGAATAAAAAATATAAAAAAATTGCCTAAGTTCAAAACTCTGAAATACCGGCTCACAAGAGACTATGCCAGTATACTGTGTGAAACGACACGGGACCTTTTCGAATTGGAAGTCCAATCGGAAATAGAATGGGATATCGAATCGCCGATAGAAATTCTTCGAGGATTTATTCCGTCTTATCAGTCGAATTTCGACAATTGCAACAAACGTAATTTTCCGTCTGCGTTTTGCAGTGTTTTTACATCTCGTGAGGTCGATTCAACAGAGATCTTTCGGGTGTGTGAGATTTTCAACCTCGGGGCATGCGGAATGACGAATGCTTGAATCCGAATGGGATGAGTGAAAGTACGGCCAGAAATTCATGAACGTACTGTGATAGAGCAGAGATCCGACTATCTCATGGCAACCAACAGGACTGTCATCGCGATGGATATATACGTTTCTGAACAGATGATAAAGAGATACTTTTCGGACAAGAGATTCGTAAACATGCTGTGACAGAGTAGAGATCTGACTACTATTACTGCCCCCATTTCAGGATAGTGGAATATGACAAACTTTCAAGTAATGGATTACTGGACGTACCGTGACAGAGCAGAGACGTCACTGCTAGTACTACCCCATTTCAGGAGAGTGAAATATGACAACCTTTCAGGCAAGAGATTCGTGAACATACTGAGATAGAGAGATCTGGCCTCAGTTACTGCCTCATTTCAGGAGATTGAAGCACGACCAACTTTCGGGTAAGTGATTCGTGAACATACTGAGATCGAGAGAGATCCGACTCCCATCATATTGATCTTTCAGGAGATTGAAACATAACCAACTTTCGGGTAAGAGATTGGCGAACAAACTCCGACAGAGTAGAGACGTAACTACTGTCACTACCCCATTTCAGGAGCGTGAAATATGACAAACTTTCGGGTAAGAGATTACTGAATGTACTGCGACAGAGCAGATAGCTGACTATTATTACTACCCCATTTCAGGAGAGTGGAACATGATAAAACTTTCGGTAAGAGCATCGTGAACGTACTGAGACAGAGATCTGACTGCTATTACTACCCATTTCCGGGGAGTGGAGCATAACAAACTTTTCGGCAGCAGCATAGTGAATACACACAACAAACGCGAACAATATGTAAAAAAAATCAATGCACTGACAATGACAATTTGCGATACCATGTATGATACTTTGCTGATAAAAAAAACATCAAAGATAACTGACGCAAGTCAAATAGAAAGAAAATGGGTTACCTGGCATCCATAATGTAGGTTTTCACCATAAACGTATAAATTAAGCTCGGAAGTGTATTTTCATCTTAGAAGCATCCACTAAAGTGCTTTGAGTCAAATGTCGCCTATGGAAGTAGCAATATGTGTCTTCTAGCGGTGACCACCAATTTGTCTGCGTCCTGATCCAGCATATAAGCAGATCAGATTTTTATTATTCCAACATTGTAACCGTGTCGATGCGTGCAGTTAACATGCGGATCAATAGTCTGCACTCTAGTACATCAAACTATTTTTGCCCGGTTCATTGGTCGACAACCAGATAACCGCTGTCCTGAGCATTTGGAGACATCTCGACAGTAATTATGCTGAACCTGTTTGTTTAACCGTGGCATTGCAACACAGAAAAAGCTTGGTACCACCATTTCACGCGCGACAGTAGCCTGCGTCAGTGGCCATGTTATTAGGCTAATGTCGTGACGAAACGTGGTGGTCATGTGCATGCACAACGTGTATTTAGAGCGTATTTGTAGCGATGGGTGCTTTCGTCCTCCACTTTGTGCAGCGGCGTGATTATGGTGGATTCTTCCGAACAAGATTCCTGATGCAAAATTATTGATCAAATTTTAGCAGAACGGGCTTCTTTTTCACTTGGAAAGTATTCGCGCACAGTGCAGAATATGCTGCTCGACTTCCAAACTCCTGTGTGACAGCATCCTTGTAATACCTTATACATCCAAAGTGGTTGACCCACAAACAGAATTGACAACGAAAACACGCATTACCCAAGTCAACGGGCTAACACTATCCATCACGATGATTGTGACGTCACAATGTGTCTTTCAACATGAGTTTCTATCACAGCCACGCAACCCCATCAAGCATGGCATATGTCGTCATATTCTGGGTCACATGGCAGTGTTAAAAAAAACGATAGATGGTCAGGCATTTGGTATAGTGCTGAGACCTCAACCCCTGTTAGAAAGCTAACCGATCCCCCCGCACCCCCCCCCCCCCCCGCCATTGAAGACCCTCTAGCTGCGCTCGTGGAACCACTGACACTCTGAAGCTTTGTTTCCAATGCAACGAATCAAACTAAGATGACTTTACCTTGCTCTTTCGACAGTCCAGATAGCCATACTTCCCACACATGATTGCAGAAGTAACCCAGCAAGTATAAATAGTGCGGTGCGATATCCCAAATCTTCAAACAATACTTCCACAACTAAACTTGATACAGCATGACCAATGCCCATAGTCACTGTTAATATGATAGTAAATAGTTTTCTTCTCTTTTCGGTGACAAATAAATGCAATGGAGCGACGAAGACACCAAGACAAAGCAATGAGATACTGGAACCTGGAAGAATAATCTAGGTGATAAACCTACATCACAAACGACAATGGCCGCCCTTCATAATACTATTTTTTAGTTTTCTCCAAATGTTTGTTTTGCCATCATGTTAATGAATTAGGGTGGTATATTCGCACGCACGCACGCACGCACGCACGCACGCACGCACGCACGCACGCACGCACGCACGCACGCACGCACGCACGCACATACAACCCCTCCCCGTTTCTGGCATTCTGATCGCCCCTTTCCAATCCACATATATCCCTTGATCTGGTCAATCCTTTCATTCTGTCTGATCTACGTCTCGCTAAGGCATATCAAGTCACCTCCAGATAGTGAAGTAGATCCCGAAATTATTGAGGCAAGCAAACGAATCATCCAAAAGGTGTTCATTATGAACATTCTCTCCGATAAAGACAAATTAACAGCTGGTGAACGGAGAGCCCTCACGAAACTTCGAAAAAATAAGAAATTAGTAATTAAACCAGCCGACAAAGGTGGGTCGGTAGTTGTTCTGTCTCGGGATAATTATATAAAGGAAGCCATGAGACAACTCAGCAATACTAAACATTATAAGAAAATAGATTCACTTATTTGGCCTAGTAATATCGAAAAATTTAATAAGATCTTAAAATTTCTCCTCGACGAAGGTCACATTACCAAAAAATAATTGAAATATTTAACAGCTAAGCTCAGTGCTCAAACAAGACAATTTTATATCCTACCAAAGATCCATAAGGACCGTTCTTCATGGACGGATGACTTAACTCCACCCGGGAGGCCAACTGTATCAGATTGTAATTCGGAATCTTATGCGATCTCGGAATTAATTGATTATCATCTGAAACCTATAGCAAATAGACATCCGAGCTATCTAAAAAATACACAGGATTTCCTGTCAAAAATTTCGAAATTGAAAATATCGAAAAATGCAATTCTGACTACTTTGGATATCGACAGTATGTATACGGACATTGATATTGATAAAGGTGTTAAATCAGTTGAAAATGCATTTGAAAAATATCCTGATGCAAAACGCCCGGATGAACAAATTTTGGATCTTTTAGAGCTGAGCTTGAAAGGTAATGACTTTCAATTCAATGGAGAATAGTTTCTGCAAATAATGGGTTGTCCTATGGGTAAAAGATTCAGTCCTAATTTTGCAAGCATTTATGTATCGGAATGGGAGGACAATTTCTAAAGCAAATGTGCAAAGCATCCTCTCGTATATCTCAGGTATTTAGATGACATTTTTATTATTTGGGAACATTCAAAAGAAGATTTTGATGAATTTTAAGACATTTTGAACAATCACGATCCAAATATTAAACTGAAAGCTACTGTCAGTGAAAATTCTGTTGATTTTCTCGATGTGACCGTGTATAAAGGCAAGCAATTTCAGGCGTCCGGTCATTTAGGTTATAAAGTATATTTTAAACCAACTGATTCACATCAATTGTTGCACACAAAATCATTTCATTCTCAACATACATTTAAAGGTATCATCAAATCACAACTCTTTCGTTTCCACCGCAATTCAAGTGATAAGGTAAATTTCAATGAGGCTTGTTCTACTCTATTTGGCTCCCTCAGATCGAGAGGATACTCACTGCGTCTTTTGCGTACCTTAAAATCTCAAACTCTGAAAAAGCTGGAAAGTCCAGCTGAAACTACTGATTTCGAACCACTGAAGATTGAACACAACAGACCGTTGCAGAATGGTAGTGGCGCGGTATTTAATTGCAAAAAGCCTCGATGTAGATTGCATACTTTTATGCCTGATCAGAAAGAGGAATTTTCCTCCGAACAAACGAAAAATCATTATCAGATCCGTAAACCCCTCCATTGTGATTCACCAAACATTATTTACCTTATCACATGTAAGCGCTGTCGGAAACAGTATGTTGGTCAAAGTCAAAATCCTTTCCGAGAACGTGCTACTAGACATAAACAGGATATAAAACATAATGCTGATGCCCCAGTACCACAACATTTTAACCTTCCTGGCCATTCTTTAGACGATTTTGAAATCCATCCTATTGAACAACCACCAATTAAAGACACATTAGAAGAAACGGATGAATTTAGAAAAAAAACGTGAAGCTTTTTGGACCAATACGCTTCAAACCCTCTGGCCATTTGGTATGAACATATCAGAGGGCGCATGCGAAAGGAGGTCCATCATTCCTTTCACTTTAACATACAACAGAATGAATATCGAAATAACAAAAATGTTAAAAGATGAATTCAATTTTACCAATGCTAAATTAAATGAACCTTTGAATCTTCGACCTGTCATCGCCTATAAGAAAAACAAAAGCTTGCGTAACACCCTTGTAAGGACTAAATTAGAGCCCATCAATGAATAACATCAATTACTGCCAGTCAGTTTAACCAGTTTCTGAGCTCATCACTTAGTTTCAATCAATTTTATGTAATTTTTTGTCATGTTTGAAACCCATCAGGGTTCAGTAAATGAAAACAATTTTTCGGCGGCATATTAAAAGAAAAAAACGTTTCAGTAGGAAATGTCTGTGCCAGTGCGATTTTTTAACCTCACACACACACACACACACACACACACACACACACACACACACACACACACACACACACACACACACACACAGAGTCTTGTCTACCCTACATACCGAGGTACCCCATTGTTTGTCCTTTGTGTGGACTAACGGTTTCAACCTCGTTTTGCCGGTACAGTTCTGGGAAAACAACCGAGGTAAAGGGTTTCTTTTGTCTTTTGTACCTCGGTAAGGCGAAACACGCAAACTCTTTTGTCTAGTTACCTCGTCAAGTTGGTAAGACAAACGCACACACACAAACACACACACACAGTCTTGTCTACCCTACATACCGAGGTACCCCATTGTTTGTCCTTTGTGTGGACTAAC
Organism: Pictodentalium vernedei; assembly: GCA_031216915.1. Classification (NCBI taxonomy): domain Eukaryota; kingdom Metazoa; phylum Mollusca; class Scaphopoda; order Dentaliida; family Dentaliidae; genus Pictodentalium; species Pictodentalium vernedei. The sequence goes on from CM062291.1 coordinate 355,134,389, forward strand.
GGTTTCTACCTCGTTTTGCCGGTACAGTTCTGGGAAAACAACCGAGATAAAGGGTTTCTTTTGTCTTTTGTACCTCGGTAAGGCGAAACACGCAAACTCTTTTGTCTACTTACCTCGTCAAGTTGGTAAGACAACCCCCCCCCCCCCCCCCCCCCACACACACACACAGGGGTAAACACGAGGACTTCATCTAAAAAAGCTAGAATACAGCCATCGTTTTTTGACGGTGCGCAATGGTCACACACACAAGCCCGTGCCTGTCTTCGTCTGAGGCCATCCACAGCACTTTCGTCGTACTGTAGCCAGCGCGTTCCACACTTCCATGCTGCTGTCGAAAGGAAGATGAACCAAGTAATCATGAGGACTTCATCTAAAAAGCTACATTCCAGGCATCGTTTTTTGACGGTGTGTAATGGTCTTGTGGTTTAGGCGCTGGACTCCTGATTGCCTGGCGGTGTTGCCGAGTGTTCGAATCCAGGCGAGGGATCAGAAACCGACATTCAACATTCCTCTAAAACACGATTGTGTCATTTGAAACACACACACAAGCATGTGCCAGTCTTCATCTGAGGCCATCCACAGCACTTTCGTCGTACTGTAGCCAGCGCGTTCCACACTTTCATGCTGTTGTCGAGTGGAAGATGAACCAAGTAATCACGAAGACTTTATCTAAAAAGCTAGATTCCAGCCATCGTTTTTTGACGGTGTACAATGGTCTAGTGGTTTGGGCGCTGGACTCCTGACTGCCAGGCGGTGTTGCCGAGGGCGCGAATCCCTGTGGGGGATCAGAAACCAACACACACACACACACACACACACACACACACACACACACACACACACACACAGAGTCTTGTTTAACCAACCTTGTGAGGACTTTTTTTCCTTTAATTCTCGATGACAAACAATGATAGTCCCCAGAGAATCAAGAAGGCAACCCATAACCCATTGTTTTCTTTGTGAGGACATTGAAGAAACAAGGAAACCCCCTTGGGGCGCTGACACTATTGTCTATGTTCTCAGAAAGTCGGGAAGACAGACCCTCAAGCCCACGCACGCACGCATGAACAGTGGACATAACTCCACCGGAAGACTAATTGTCTTGGATTGTAATTCGGAATCTTATGCCATCTCGAAACTCATTGATTATCATCTAAGACTAAATGCTAATAGATATATCAACTATCTAACAAATACACAGGATTTCTAATTAAATGTCTTGAAAAATACATTTTTAGTTAAACTGGATATCGACAGCATGTTTCCCAATATTGATATTGATCAAGGAAGTAAATTCGTAAAAAATATATCCGTAAAATACTCTCATGCAAAACGCCGGGGTGAACAGATTTTGAATCTTTTAGAGCTGTGTTTATGAATTTCAATTGAATGCAAAAACTTATTTCCTAATAATGTGTTGTCCAATGGGATAAGGATTCAGTCCTAATTTCGTAAGCATTTACGTAGTAGAATGGTGGAAAAATGCCTTAAGGAAATATTAGAAGCGTCCTCTCATGTTGCTCATCAATTTAAATGACATGTGTATCAGTTGGGAACATTCCAATGAAGATTTTGATGCATTTTTAGAAAGTGTTAAACAACAGATCATCCCAACATCAAATTAAATGCTACCACTAGGTAAAGATTCTGGTAATTTTCACGATGCAATAAAGGAAAACGATTCAGAACATCTGGTCATTTAGATTATAAAGTGTATTTTAAACCAACATATTCATTCCAATTATTACACACAAAATCATTTCATCCACCACATATATTTAAAGGAATAATCAAATCTCCGCTCATCCATTTACACCGCAACTCAAGTGATAAGGTAAATTACAATGAGGCTAATTCCAATCAGCTCGACGTCTTGAGATTTAGAGCCGATGAAAAATGGAACAAAAATGGACAGAGAGTTGTTGAATTGTAAAAAAGCTTCGTTGTAGATTGTTTTGTTTTATAGTTGGATGTCTCATCAGAGATGAATTTTTCTCTGCACAAACGAAAAATCATAAGATCCGTTACTCCCTCCATTGTGATTCATCCAATGTCATTTACCTATCACGTGAAACCCTGTAAGAAACAGTATGTGGGTCAAACGTAAATTCCACGTCGAGTTCGTGCCGCTGCGCACAAGATATAAAACATCACTCTGACGTCACGGTAGCAAGACAATTCACCTTCCTTGCCATTCGATGGATGATTTTGAAATCAATCCGATTCAACAACCACCATTTAAAGATATATTAGATGAAACAGATGAATTTAGAAGCATTTTGGATCAATACACTTCAAATCCTTTGGCGATTTGGTATGAACATATCAAAAGGGGAACGCGAAATGAAGTTCATAATTCCATTCACTTTAACATACAACAGAACGAATGTCGAAACAGCAAAGAAGTGAAAGATGAATTCAATTTAACCCACTCTAATTTAAACGAACCTCAAAATCGTGCCCAATCATCGATTATGAGGAAAACCAAGCTTGCGTAACATCACAGTAAGGACTAAACTAAACCATTGAATAACATCAATTATTGTAAAACAGTTAAACCAGTTCCTAAACTCAAATCTTAGTTTAAATGAAATTTGTGTATATTTATCTAGTGTTTGAAACTCATTAACGCTCAGTATATACATGTGTTTTAAAAAAACAATATTTCGGGGGCATATTACCAGAAAAAATAAACATTTTAGTTGGAAATGCTGTACCAGTGTGTATTTTATACCTTAAACATACACTCACCCTCGTAATAACACACACGTGTACACGCAAACCAAACACACGTCGTCACACTCCACACACCCCTGCAGTCCACCCCCTCACAATACACAAAACAAAACAAAAATAGAAAAGAGAAATAAATAAAAATCCGACCGTACCTATTCAATGCAATGTTGATTTCTTACGTGAATGTCTTTGTGTAAACATTGCCCAGGTCTCGGACACATTGAGCCACATCATCATTCAACTTTTGTTTGCCAGTCATTTTATCATAGCAATATGTTATATAGATGTCCCTTCTCTTTCATCTTTGCGATAGGCTTTCCATTTTGAACAAATGAAGTCAAGCTTTTCCACACTAAATTTGACTGTATGCAGCCAGCAGGCATCTGCGATCAAGATTAAGAACGTTACTTTCTCTGAAGACAGCTGTTCAAAAAATAAATCATCCCATATACTGTAACCGTATATATTCCACCTGGCGCTGAAGATGGTTGATATGGTGACAGAAGCACCCAGAGTTATATACACAGCGCGATAACAAAGTGCACGACGTTACGCATTAGTTCAATATTTTGATATTTCTGTGGTAGATTCATCGGCTTTATCTTCGATTCGTAGATTTCCCTTTGGGACATTGATGTCCAAGGGTTCTGAGTGGGTTAACATTTACTCTCTTTTGCATTTTCGGTAGTTCCACTTACTAGTTGTGACCGTGGCTCTTCTCGTGTCTTTTCAGATGGTTTTTCTTTTCAAGAATCTTTGCACAGGTTAACTTTTTTAAAATACCTAGGTCCTTGGATGGCTCACCGATGGCGCAAGAGACGTTTCAGTTCAATGAGGAATCGTTGGTACTCATCGCAAGGGTGAAGTGCACCCATTGGTGGTGAGACCTTTAATGCCTACGTTCGGGTGTTTCAAACTCTTTGAATATAGCCAGGAGAGTCTTGTCGCGAAGACGTTGTCAAGCACCCAGCTTCCATCACCCCCCCCCCCCCTCCCTCCCATTTGCAGAACGCGAATTCACCCAAGTTAAGACGAAATCCATTTAACAATGGATTAAGGAAGGGAACAAACACAAAGAGGAAGTTTCCTTTTTACCCTTTATTTAGAGGCTTCGCGTTTTCAGATGAAACTTTGGAGGTTGATGAAGCAGAAGATAAAAAAAAAATCATATTATGTGTGTGCCCGGAATTAAAATCATATCTTGGGAAAATGTATGTTCGTTCCTTATAATAAGATTTCCTTGACGCAATCCTTCTATCGGGGCTTCAAACAAACGTTATCGCCTCAGGAACTAAGGTATGAAAGAAAAATAAGCATAATTAGTCTTATCTGCATGTGAAAGCTTTTCTCAACTATCTGTATAAAACATGTCAACAAGACCATTTTTTTTAAATAGCGCACCACTTGTTTAAGGGGATTCCTTTTTTCGTCCTAGTCTCTCAACATGCAGTTATCTAACTCAATTCTTTCAGAGATATGGGCCGAAACCTAGTGGTTTCCATAGAGACATAACATTTTTTGTTGCTCTCTTAATCCAATTGTTCAGCTATTTCGTTCGGTAACATTTTATTGAACTTACCTCCAACGAGTAAGGAACACCTCCTAGTGTCATTGATAAATAATACCGTCGGAGAGCTACGAAACTAGGTATTTGATTTGTAGTGTCAAATGCATGCTTTGGTTAGGTGGAGAAAGACAGCTAGTGTGTAATTCTTACTCGAGTTGCTGTTCTCGTTGATTATATTGCGCACGAAATGAAAAATTGCATGCGTAGGAGAATTCTTTCCTGAAGCCGAATATGTGAGTCAGAAAATCGGTGATACGTTTGAACATTAGTTTTGCAGGAATTTTTTTTTAACTTTTCGTAGCAAATTGACTGATCAGTAGATGTTAAAGATGTTCGCACCACTGGATTTGAAAACTGCAATATCTGCTGCAGTTTTCAATTTATCAGAACGGTGCCACCACAAAATGGTAGATTTATCACGAGCGGCGGAGGAATAGAAATTTCGGAGATGAGATGAGTAGTGATGTGGCCACAATCTTCGGTGGATTAGACTTGAATTTATCAGTAAAATAAATGACTTCTTCGGGAAGAAATAATAAAAGACTATTAGAGAAGTTTCCTTTTAGATAACTGAAAAAATGAGTTCTTGCTGTAGGAGTTTAATTTCATCTCTCGCTCATATCGCAATGAAAATTGACTTTTCCATAAAGTTATCTCCTTTGAAATTATTAAACGGGTAAGAAAGATCCAATTAAGAGGCGAGTAATTGTTGATAAAAACACCTATAACATCAGCAGAAAAAAACAAATTTCCTTTTGTTATTTTTAATAAGTGAAAATAACAGACAGCTCCTAGAGTTATCGTTTGTGTTCGTTTATTAAAAGTTATAAACGGAAAACTTGGCTTTTTAGGGCAAACTAAGTAGAATCCACTACTTCACAGTAAGTGGCCCCTTTGGCTCTTTGCTTAGAGAATGTGTTTTTAATGTAATATGACGGCTTTATTCTTCCCAGAGAGAACATTTTATCTTCCTAGACTTTTAGACTAATGGAAAGGGCAGTGCCTGCATAATATGTCACGATGCACACACTGTTGGTATAAGGAATAGAAAATATTTGTAGACCATGAAAAGATGGTGGTAGCGCTGTTTTCTTATTTTCAAATAGAGGATAATAGTAAAACGTTTAACCCGACTGGGAAAAAATTGTAAAAAGCCAGCTTCTGTATGCTACTCTACATGAAAATTCCTGAAGAATGTGAAATGATGCGCACATGTATGATACAACTTCGCTAACATTTTGAAATTTCAATTTTTATATGAAATTCTCATATCATTTGTGTTAAATTTACGGACAATTTTCGAAAATTAAGGGGACCTAATTTTCCTGTAAATGATGGGAATTGTAAGCCATCCCTGCTGATTCACCTATTTTAGAATAAAAAAAACATTGAACTGCTGTGATGATTTATTTGGATTAGTTATTTCCTGCTCGTGTGCTTTGTCGTAATTTTAACTATTCCTTAGATCTAGGTAGCATATCGTTTAAATCCTGTCATATTCTCCTCAGGTTTTGTTTATTTTCATTTAATTTGTTATTTTTTTTTTCTTCAGTTCCATATTTACAAACCCGTACGGGACATGTGTTCCATGCGGATTTCCGTTGATGGATTATTTTCCACCTGACGTCAGTGATCCATCAAAAGACCTAAGCTCCGCCCATTTTCATAATAGACCATTCGAAACGTTGCATTTTGGTCTAGATCAATTCTGAAGCTGCGATAAATCGAATATCAACCAGATGTTTTTGTTCAAATCCACCAAAATTAACGAAATTTAAACCTATTCTGTAAATGGTGAGTGATTTTAACAATCAAGTTCTGACACTCTCAGATAACGATAGCTAATTTCTTAAAAAATACGAATAAATAACCTGTTTGGACAAATTTTCAAATATATTTTTCTCTTTACTTTTCGATCTGTCACATGTACTTGCCGATCACACATGAGTTTTGTTTTTATTTGTATTTTAAACAGGCGTCAGAACTGTTGAATTCTACAGATAAAATAAAATTTTTAAACCAATGGATCATTTATCTAACAATATACTACTTCACTGTTAAGTCTTTTCCATTTGTTAAATACTTCATAACAGATTTATATTTGTTCTTTTCGAATGCTGAAAGGTCTCTATCCCTTAACTAAACGCACCCGACACCACAATTTGTTATTTTAAGTCATTGTTCAATATGTTTAAAAAAATATCACCAAACCGTGTAAGGTGATAACTCCTTGTAACGTGCACGACGGAATCATTCCAGTGATCGGTCACAAGACAGGGTTTTGTCGATTTTATGGAAAAATAAAGTTTTTCAACTGTGCAGTTTGTAAATAACTCGGGTGGATGTCTTCCGATTCGTTAGGTAAAGAGTTTTGTTGTTGATTTGTTGAGCTTAACCCTTTACTCAACGTAACGATCAAGAACTGCCAGTGCTATTCTCAAAAATTGCCATTTAATTTTCATTATTTTTTTTCCTTTTTTTGTCTCAAAAACATAGGATATGACCCCTCAATGGAACGATCTAGCCGATGTCGTTCCAATGAATGGTCATAACCTATGTTTTTGAGACAGAAAATAAAAAAAATAGTTATTCAAGATTCTTTTTTGCAAGTGTCGTCTGCTTTTCTTGTTATGTAAAGGGTTAATTACGTTCTGTAAATACTACTACTGCTAGGCCATGTCAGTCTTTTGTTTGTCTTTGACTACGAATATCACTATTCACACCTACTAATATCCTACAAACAACACTAGTAGATTTACGGTATCGCCTAGCTTCTACGTATGGAATCCCACATACACAATCTCATTTATGAAATCCCTTTAAGTGTCTGCTATGCCTACAGAATTCTATATTTATAGTATATGCATCTGTGGAGTATCTATTGTGCACACAATCACAAAGCACACCCAGCATGCGCCCGTTTGCTACATGCGCTGTTCACACATTGTGTACTCGCTCACAAGCATACAGCAGCTCACGTAGCGAGGGCCCATGTGCTGCATGTGTTGTGAGCACATTGTACACTAGAACACAAGCACATTGCATCACACACCAATCCCACAGTTCGTGAAATAGTTTTCTAGCCTCTGGCTATGACTAAAGAATAATCGTTTTTCGCGTTTCGTAGTAAAGCGAAAAACTTTTGTCTACACGGAACGGGTTAACTTAATTGCATGTTTAAATTGATCGGCTTTCTGCGTGGTTACGAACACGTGACCCCAAGGACCAATCAAATGAGTTGATTCGTCTGGTGGTCACGTGTTCGCTTTTGGTAATTTCACTTCTTGCTCCAATTCCACAACATTTCATCATGTCAGTCACGGTGGATAGCACCCATCAGAAATGAAATGTAATTTTGGAAGTGACCGCAAGTTACTTTACATCGTTTTCTAGAACTGTGCATTTAGTGTTTTTCAAGAGTTAAATTCATGCGTAGTCCTTGTTATATTCTTGTTCATTTTTCAAATTTAAAAAACCGTATATTCTGCCAATTTCGGTTTAATTTTCATAGATTACAAGTAGCGGCGCTGTTTTAGTGTTCATCGTGCCATCTTATCATGAATTTAACTCTGAGGAGAGGACCAGCATCTCACCGTGTAGGCAGGCTCTGCGTGGCTCTGGCTACAGATTTCCGCCTTCAGATAAAATATAATAAATCAATAAATGAATAAAAAAATAGGCGGTTGTTTCTGGCCGGCGAGATCTGTTGTCACTGGTGTTCATCATTTATTTGAGGCGTGGTCAGGCCTGTCCGAGTGTTTACAATTTGTGAAATGTGTGCTCCATTACACGGCTACAGTCGCTCGAGGCAAGGTACCATAAAAGATGAAAAGAGTTTTATGTGTTGTTGTTTATACACAGTGGAGGGAAGATCTATTTTTTCATCGCATGTGACAGTTTGTTGTGTGTATTGTACGCATATTGTGCATTAGTACACACGCATATCCCATCAATCATCATTTCCACCTTCCGCGGAATCCATTTCTAAGATCTATGCTATAGAATCCCTTCAACATCGTGTGTACCTGTGTAATGCATTTGTTGTGACACCAACAATTCCCCGCGATATGACGTCAACTCCAATGTCAGTAGCAAGGTCAATAAAATCGTGGAAGAAAAACCCTCTAATTCAACTTAAGTGATCAAATGATAAGATTTTAGTATGTAAGGATATAAGTACATTCATTCCTAGTTTTGGCAGAACAATGTAGTGTGAAGAGAAAGGTGAATGACAAACCTCCGAGAAGTCCAAATGTTGCAATGAAGACAGTCGCATTTGACGAAAAGGCTGCTCCTAAATATCCTGTGCAACCAATAATTCCAGAAACCACTGAGCAAGCTCCGACACCAAATCTCCGAATGAGTTCTCTATTAATAAAATCTGTAACAGGAAAGGTGACGTTTAAACAGAATAAGTATTTGAAATATGTATTATTCGTTCTTCTATTCAGGTGTGATACAAAGCCTTGCAAGGAACCCGGTTTGCCAATTGTCTCATTAGTTAAAATGATTTAGATACCTGTCCAATGCACTGCTTTGGCCATAACTTCAGACGCAGACGGAAGTCAGATGGATGTGCCCGGTCTGGGCAATTTGGAGCCCCCCGAAAGGGTGTCAGGTCGGGTGGAGGTGGCACTGGGTGGTCATTCAATCAGTTATTTCTTTTAACTTAATTTTATCATTGCTAACGTATGCTGACTTTCAATGAATTTCAAACGTTTTGAACATATTCCGCTTTACTGCACTGTCTGCGTCAGTTATTAGTGGTCATTTGCATTACACCAGTGTCACAAAATAGCTGGTTAAATGACACTGGCACTACCCACACTCGACAGGTCACAGTATGCAGTTTTCATCAACGCTGCCCGAGTACACTCCATATGTACTTGTGGTGCCGTTCGCTGGATATTCAACTACATAACCCTAAGGCTGGGCTCAGAGTAAGGGCGGAATTCAGATGTTGAAGAATTGAAAAATAATAAACGAAATGGTCAACAAACCACAGAAATCTTAACATCAATGACATAGGTTTTTCTATCGGACAACTATTGCCACCAGGTTTCTCCATTTTACATAACTCACGGGGGAGCCGAGGTGGTGGTGTAGCTGTCATCCACAGCAATGCCCTAAAAGTAAAACATCATCCTGACACCTATAAAACTCAGCCATCTTTTGAAATGCTAGACTGCCTCATGTCGACCAACAGACAGTTCACTTCGATTACTCATAGTTTACCGACCGCCACCATCAAAAAGAAACAAACTTACATCAGCACAATTTTTAAATGAATTCTCAGAATGTCTGTCCTTCTATGCCTTGTATGGAGGAGATATAGCTATTGCAGGCGACTTCAATATCCATGTTGATAATTTAAATGACACTTTTACGAAGCAATTTACTAATCTGTTCGATTCATTCGGCTATTCGCAACTGGTTTTGAAACCTACCCACAACAGAGGACACACCTTGGATCTAATTCTTGTTCGTCAAAGTAACAACACGTCAGTACAAAACATCTATGTCACAGATCCAGCATTATCTGATCACTATGCAGTCTTGGCTGAATTGACACTAGCAACCTCCAAAATTCCTCCCAAGAAAATTACTTATCGAAAATATAAATGCATCAACATTGATTCCTTGAAAATGGATATAAGTTCATCAACACTGTCTCCAAATTATTTTTGTAGTGGTCATGAATCATCTGAGCAACTGTTATCTTTATTTGAAGAAACTCTTAAGGGCATCATGGCTGAACATGCACCACCAAAGTCAAAAGTTATAACTCATAGGGAAAAAGTGGAGTGGTCTACAGAAGACGTTAGAGCTGCTAAACAACAGCGTCGCAGACTTGAGCGTCTATACAACAAAACAAAGCTTGAGATTCACCGGCAGATGTTCTGCCACCAAAGAAATACAACTAATAAGATCATCAAAAAAGCAAAGAGGGAGTACTACAATTGTCTGATAGAGGGGTCATCAAATACTAGGGTGTTATTCTCGGTAACCAATAGTCTCCTTGGTAAAGAACAAAAAGTCATTCTCCCAGATCATCTAAATACCAATGAAATTCTGGAAAAATTCAGTGATTTTTTCATAACCAAAATTCAATTAATCCTGGATAGTATACCATCACGTGAACCACCAGAGTTTGATCAACTTGACATAAAAAGAGATTTTTCCAGTTTTCACACTATCTTGGAAAAAGATATTCGAAAAATGATTTTGTCATCATCCAATAAATCCAATGATCTAGATGAAATTCCAACATTCCTTCTGAAAGAGACAATTGATCATCTTCTGCCAGCCATATCATCTATTATATCTGCATCCCTTCATGAGGGATTTGTTCCACGCCCACTGAAAAAAGCACTTGTTACTCCACTCATCAAGAAGCCATCTCTTGATCCTGGCAACCTGAAGAATTATCGACCAGTATCAAACCTCTCTTTCCTGTCTAAATTGTTGGAAAAGGTTGTTGCTTCACAACTCAAAAAACATCTGCATGAAAATGATCTTTTAGAGCCTTTCCAGTCTGCATACAGAGCCAATCACAGTACAGAGACAGCTTTACTGCGAGTCAACAACGACATTGTTAAATCAGTGTCTGAGGGTAAGGCTGTACTGCTTGTTCTCTTGGACTTGTCAGCAGCATTCGACACAGTCGACCATGATATTCTTTTGCAGACATTGACACAGCATGGCATATGCGGAACTGTCTTATCATGGTTTGCATCATATCTAGAAGGTCGCAGTCAACAAATATATATCAACAAGACAGGTTCAGAAAGCAAGATGTTAAAGTGTGGTGTTCCTCAGGGCTCAGTTCTTGGTCCACTTTTGTTTACTCTGTATACTTCTTCTCTGGGTCGTCTTCTTAAAAGGCATGGCATATCATATCATCTGTATGCTGATGATACCCAACTGTACATTACATTTAATTCATCTCTTCAAAGTGACTCAATCACTGCAGTCAGCAACATGGAAACTTGCATAAATCTGGTGCGGGAATGGATGATAGATTTTAAACTGAAAATGAATGACTCTAAAACAGAATTCTTAGTGATATCCGGGGTTCGCATGCCTACACCCACTGTTACATCAATTCAGGTTGGAAACAACATCACCATGAAAAGTGAATCGGCCAGGAATATTGGACTGATTATGGACTCAAATTTAAAGCTAGACATCCTTATCAATAAAATATGTCAAAAATGTTACTGGCAGCTTCGGAATATTGGAAGACTGAGAACTTATCTTAACCAGTCAGCATTTGAAAAACTTGTGCATTCTTTCATCACCTCACAACTAGACTATTGTAATTCAGTGTTAGTGGGGCTGCCGCAGTATTTGATTCAGAAGCTTTAAAAAGTTCAGAATATTGCTGCTAGGATAATTACTGGTACCAAATGCTCTGAACACATAACACCTGTTTTAAGACAATTACATTGGCTTCCAGTTAAACAGAGAATTAATTTCAAAATATTGATCTTAGTATTCAAATGTATCCACAAACTGGCTCGAGTTTATCTGCAAGAGCTCATCACGGTATACGCTCCATCACGCAGTCTGAGATCTAAAGATCAAATTCAACTAGTCATACCTTTTAGCAGATCTAATCTGGCTAATGATCGTGTGTTCTCCATCGTGGGTCCAAGATTGTGGAATGCGTTGCCTATTAGTGTCAGAAATTCAGAAACTATCAACATCTTCAAAAGAAATCTTAAAACTTTCCTATATACTGAAGCATTCTCCTGAACCTCCCTAGAGGAAACTGAAACATGTGACTCTTTATTTTCAGAAAAATGTATTTTATTTCTGTGAAGCGTTTTAGGGCACTCTTCGTGGTTTTACGCTTTTACAAAATCAATTATTATTATTATTATTATTATTATTATTATAACACGGACTCTAAGTCTGACTGACAAACTCACCAATCATCAAATTCTTGTCCAAAATTTGTAATTATATATTCTGATGAAGAAGGGAAGCAGGTCACTGACATTAATCTGTTTACGTTAGAAATGAAGGTAATAAATGGAACAGATGGCACTGTCAATGGTGTTAAAAGTTAAGATCCGGTAGACTATTTATAGAATGCTACAGACAAAACAGACATTGAATTTATTACAGACTACTAAATTATTACATATGAAGTTTAATGTTTTTTCTCACAAATCACTAAAGAGCAGCAAGGGTGTCGTAAGAACAAAAGGACTCTCTAGAGTTGATGAACTAGAAATAAAAATTAATTAAAATCACCAGGCGTAAGTGACGTCAAAATACATGAACATCAAAGTGGATTTATATAATCCAAATGTACTTCGATGCTTCAGATGTCTAAAATACGGATATAGACCAAATAGCAGCTGGAGACAGGACATGTGTTATAAATGTAGCCAGAAACACCCGGAGCTGTTTAATAGTACCATTAAATGTTGTAACTGCCAGGGCACCAATACTTCATCTTCTAGGGATTGCAATGTGTGGTCAAAAGAAAAATACATACAGTAAATTAATGGTGAGAAACAGATAAGTTTTAAAGACGCCTGAGAAATTGTTTCATCAATGCCTGGTTTGAGTTCATCAACAACACATCGTCAGGTGAGTGCAAGCTGGTGACATCTGCAATGCTAAAAGCATTGCAGATGGCACATTGTTGCACTCAACTGACGATATGCAACGACAATAAAACAGAAGCTTCCGACTGCATCCATTCATTGCCAGATTTCGTATACTTGTATACTTCGTACTACCGATTTTGATAGAACCAATAAAACTGAACCAAAGTCAACGCAATCAGCTATACCGAATACGATACAGGCAAATTGAAATGAAAGTGTCAATGACACTGTAGCTCAACTTGTGTAAGACATGTACATGTATAGTTTGTGACACAGCAATCTAGGTAATGACGAGATGGCAAAGGTACATGTAAAGTATTGTAAAGGTCTGTACGTAAGTACTGACCGTAGCCTGCAACAGATGTACAGGTAAAGTATTGTAAAGGTGGATGACAGTTAGATGCTAAACTAGAAAAGAAATTTCCATGGCGTTAATGTTACAGTGGGGATCCTTGTATGGTGCACCATAAGCCAAATGTTAGCAAATGTTTTGGCCTGTTTGATTCAAACCCTTCCAAGTTTGATTCATACTAATTAATAAATATTTGTCCAGTCCCTCTTAAAATATAGGTATTTGATTTTTTTATCTTTAGCCCATAGGGATCCCACGGGTGAGGAGGTTTTATTTTTCTCATTGGAAATAGAAAATCGGGTTGTGGTAATAATGTTTACCCTCCCCAAACAACGCCAAATATTAACACAGGAACTTGGCTTCAACACATTTGAATATACACATCCTAGGAATGCTGAATTCAAGAAACATTGTTTTGTCTGGTGTTTTTGGAAAATATTTTAATTATCTCCCTTTTTGAGTCTCCGAGTGGGTCTGACTGAACCCAAAAATATTTGTTCTCATACCACAGTGATAACAAAGGCGCCCAATAAATATATAGCAAACATTACTGACATAAAAAAGAATCTTCTTTACAGGTTCTGTACAAAAAATGTAATACACACAATTCCCATAAATATGACTGCCGACAGGCATTTTGAATTTTGGGCCGAGCCTAAAAGCACTCGTTTATACCATCCCATGATGAAAACAAACGTAGTCCATGAAGTTCTGTACAAAAAAACTGATTGCACCTAATTTCAGTATAAAATGGCCGACGACAGCCATCCTGAATTTCGGACCGCACCCAAAACACTCGTTCTCGTCCCAAGGTGATAGCAAAGGTACTCAATACGTTTCGTGAAGGTCGGTTCATAAATACAGCCCCTGGCCCGAGCCGTATTGACATGTGCACTTACTGTGTATAAGTAGCACTGAATAAATCAAAGTTCATCTAATTTGCATCATTTCTGCACGAGAAAAAAAACGTATTATATGTGATGTATTCCATGTTACTAAACTTTCATTTAAAAATTTATTCAAATCAGAACCTTCAGATAGAAGCTGATTGTACCTAATTTTGGTACAAAATGGCTGCCGGCAGCCATCTTCAATTTCGAACCGCACGCCAAAACATTCGTTCTCGTTCCAGGGTGATAACAAAGGTACCCAAGAAGTTTCATGAAGATCGGTTCATAAATATAGCCCCTAACCCGAGCCGTATTGACATGTGTACTTACTGTGTATAAGTACCACTGAATAAATCAAAGTTCATCTAATTTGCATAATTTCTGCACGAAAACAAAAACCGTATTATATGTGATGTATTCCATGTTACTAAACATTCATACAAAAATTTATTCAAATCAGAATTTTCATACAGAAGTTCAGTACAAAAAACTGATTGCACTAATTTCGGTACAAAATGGCTGACGGTGGGCATCTTGAATTTTGGACCGCACCCCAAAACAATCGTTCTCGTCCCACGGTGATAACAAAGGTACCTGAGAAGTTTCGTAAAGATTGGTTCATAAATATGGCATCTACGCCGAGCCGAACAGACAAACGACGGGCCATGACAAAACCTCAAATTTGACTACGTCAAAGTTGAGCTAATAAAATTGCAAATTCAAGACCAACAGAGAAAAAAAAACAAGAACAAACTATTCCTAATAATACTACATCGAACAGAAAAAAATGTGCAGCCTAAACTAAAATCGAAACCAGAGCCACAAAATCTTAGAGTCAGAGAAAGAAACAAGAAAAAAAAAAAAAGAAAACAGAAAAACAAAAACAGATATCAGACAAAACACCTAAATCCATTCAAAACCATTTTAGTCGCAATAGGTGTGAAGGCTTGAAATTGACGGACGTCGGTGAATGCATCGATGAAACGTTCGGGCACTCATGCCTGAATTGCCCTCAGAATAGGTCCCCGAGAAAAAAGTCTCCAAAGAGAGCGACCGATGCTATTTCGCATCGCACGCCCTCCATCTGAATCTCCAACGAAATATGGCTAACACGGACAATAACAATATAATACAGTGGAATTGTCGAGGTTTTAGATCGAATTTTAATGAACTATGACATCTAAGTCCAAAATACGCACATGCTGTTTTTTGCCTGCAGGAGACACTCCTGAAGAAGGCTGACACTCAAGATCATTCGGCTTTTAAACATTATACTTCGTATAATGCCTGGACGCATGAAAATGATCTTCATGTTCGTGGAACGTCTGTCTTCAGAAACGACATTATTCACAGTTCTGCACCTTTACAATCAAATTTACAGGCTGTAGCGGTATGCCTAATTTTAAACAAGATGTTCACGTTATGTTCAAGAAGAAAGTATTTCAAAATATGACCGTTGTTTGTTCGATGATGGGTCAGATACTAGTCTGCATCTGGTCTATACACTTCCATTGATCTCACAATAACATGTCTTTCTACCTTCCTTGATTTTTCTTGGAAGGTTGAAGATGACTTATGTGGGAGTGACCACTTTCCAATTGTGTTGGAAAGTGTGGTTCCTGCGGATGATGAGAGGATGCCCAAGTAGAATTTTATAAAAGCAAACTGAAACACTTTTTCATAGCTTTGTTCTGAACGACTCACAATGCTGAATGTCGAAGAATGTGCTGACCAACGAGAACATTTTACCACAGAACTGCTTCACAATGCAAACACAGCAATTCATAAAACCTCGGCAAGTCCAAAACGTGTCAGAAAACCATGGTTTGATAAAGATTGCAAGCTGTATGTAAAGGAACGCAAGAAACCTCAAAAGACGTTTAAGAAGTCGCCAACTACAAATAAGTTGGACAAACTACATATACATCGGACTAAAACAAGCCGCCCTACAAAATAAAAAAAGAGAATTTCCTGGGACAAATATGTTTCGATACTTAACCAAGACACACCCATAAACAAAATTTGGAAAATGATTAAAAACATAAAAGATAAAGAAACAAAATTAACTATGCAACACCTCAAAAACAACAACACACTAATCACATCGAGAAACGAAATATGAGAAAAATTGGTCTCAACGTTTTCTGAACATTAGTGAAAAATTTAGAGTTCCAGCTCCAAAAGACTGGGCTGGAAATTTAGGTAATTCCTAGTGATTTTCGAGCTCATTTTCTCAAGAAAAGTCCAAATACAGCACATACAGCCCACATGAGACTTCTTGAAACATGAGCAGGTAAACCACAAGACGACACGCAACTTCGCGAGTCAGAAATCGGATGAAAATTGAATCACCGAGAGAGAGACTACGAAGATCTCTCCCGTCTTCGCGATCGCATCTTGGAGATAGGGCGATTTAAAAATCTTAGAAAATCTCCTAGATCGTTTCTTTCTGACTCACCCCCCCCCCTCCCCATTTTAAAGATGTCACCAGAATTCTAAGAGAAAAGGCGGAGAGAGATGAAATTCCTAAATCGATGACAGATTGCCACAAGAGGAGTACCAATTTAATTCAGAAGTTGATAAGACCACCAGCTAATCGACCAAAATTGTCATGGAAATTGGACGAGATTCCAGTGAAGATGAGAGTTGGAAACTTCAAGTGTTATGACGTTGTGCCAATACAGGAACCTCCTAAGACATTGAACAGGAGATCAGGATTAAAAATGCTTTAAAAAACAATTAAATTTTCATTATATATAAGAAATGAAAAAAACATTGGTTTAAAAAACATTAAAAAAACCTAAACGAGGCGAGATGGAAAATCAAAGAGCTATCGTGAAACGAAACGAAGACCAAGAGATTGAATAACGGACTCTTTCCCAGAAGCATGAGAGAACTGGTAGTGGAAAAATCAAACTGCAGAAAAAGGAACAAGTTGGTGAATCTGGATTACAATAGATTGTTCGTGTTCGGCAAGTATATCTTCCAACCCCAATACAAAATTTTGTGATAAGCCCTGAGCTTACCGGAGGATGTCATAACGAGAGTCTTCGATCACCGGGACGAGTTTGAAAAATTGCTCGCAACAATCTCGCAAGAGACGTCAAAAGAACTCGGAAATAATAATAAAACAAAGAACGTGGAATATCAATTTTATGAAAAGGCGAACGACATGCCTATCCTCAAGACTTGATTTTGGAGCACAAATGTCTCATGATCTTCGACAACCTGCTGTGGGAGAAACAGAATCAATACGAATCTTACTACGTTCAAGGGCATCACAGCAATGTGGATTGTTTCTATCTATCGCAAATTTTTTTCTGATTGCCCAGACAAACCATAAAAGGGAACGCAAATTATCTGTGTCTGTTTTGTCTCTCAAGAATCCCAATCACATCCAACGACGTGAGCAAAGAAACATTCAGGAGATATTGTAAGGCAATGTGAGATCATAGACCTATAATTTCGTGGTAATCAATCGGACGTGTCGCAAATACTACGGAAAATATAGGAACAGTTTTGATGTTTTTTTTTATATTCTGCGTGATGCGATTAATAATGAATAGAAAGAAACAAATTAAATAGAAGTAAAAAAAGTAGAAAAAGTAATTATTAAATTTAAAAAGAAAAAAAATGTCTATATATGAAACTCAGTTATTAGATGGGAATCAAAGGATAGCCGAGAATTCTGAAAATGACAACTGATAACACGACCGCAACAGATTTCTTTTCGATCATGGTGAGCTATGACAAGACTCGATTCATGACGAAATTCAATCAACCAATCGCAGTGAAGAGATATAAGAGATATGAGATAGCCCTGCTGAATCTGGAGAAGTACTATTCGTTTTCCAACATCACACAAAAATAATACATTCAGGTATTCTGATGGAACAGATTGGTTCATGATTTGCGTTTCTAAAGGCAGTTATGACATAGTCGGTCTGAACGACTGTATCCAGACAAGAATGAAGATCGACGGTCAAGGCGGAGAAGCCATCAACAAAACTGCCAACGTCAACACTCTGCATATGATACAGGACATAAGAGACGACTATAGAGTGGATTTCGTGGGAGACATCACTTTCGAGAAGATGTTCGGATATTCGATTGAAAGGGGTACGAGGGGCGCGCGACATCCGAAAACGTGGTAGACATTTTCTCCATCAGTAGCATTTTAATCAATGTAGACGTGACCGCTAGAAGTTACATGAACAGTGGCCCACGATCTACTCCTTTTTTTCTGAACATCTCTCCGGGTTACAAGATCATAGAGCGACCACGAAATCTTGTCTATCTGCCGTGATCACGCATACCTTGCACAGCATCATCGCTGAATTGACGGGTCAAAATGGCAAGTTGTTAGATCTTTGTGGCGAACGTGCAACGATACTATTTCACATAAGAGAATTTTTTTTTAAATTGTTATGTACATATATTTTATTATATATATATATATTTTTTTAGGATAATTGTTTGGTTGCTTTTTATCCCCTATAAATTTACATGCTATCTCCTTGCATCTTTTTAATGCAGCCAACTTTTCCTCCTCCATAAATAATTCATCCTTCCAATGTTCTTGTTTTTTTCTGAAAACTCATTTTTTTTTACAGGATATGTTATTTTTATAAAAAATAATTTTTGTTTTTACAAATTTATATTTTTTATATATATACATGTAATAAGAAAGTAAAATAAGTTACATAAAACTAAACAAATTACAATTAGATAAAAAAAACTATGACGAGATACAAAAAAAATGTAAATATATTGGAAGGACAGAAGGGGAAACTTCGTAGAGCATTAGAAAATCGAGGCGAAACAGTAAGATAGAATTGGATCATCAAGACCTGAGCAATGGTCGTGACACAATTACATTAGCCAAAACACAGATCAACAGGATAACGAAAGCACATCGTAACTGAAGATGATTAATTCAGAGACAAAGTCCAGCTGAATTGAGATATATTACTTTCCAAAGTGTGATTTACTGGAATTTCCATGTTTGATTATAAACGATAACTTCACAAGTGAATTATGCAATCAACAATAGTGCCATGTATCCGTGTGCGCAAACGAAGACACTTTGCCGTGGTTGTAATGGGGACTTCAGTGTTTTTGTTTTTTTAATCCTTTACCTAACATGAAAAGCCAACGACACTTGCAAAAAAAAAATCTTGAATAACTATTTTTTTCCTTTGCTGTCTCAAAAACATAGGTTATGACCCCTCATTGGAACGAGCTCGACGAACTCGTTCTAATTAGGGGTCATAAGCTATTTTTAGAGTCAATGAAAATGGCGATTTTTTTAGAATAATGCTGGCCGGTTTTGGCCGTTACGTTTGGTAAAGGGTTAAATAATATAAGTATCGTTAATAATGAAACGTAATAAACAGAGTAATCGCTCGACTGGACTGGTTACGTGAAATAATTCATTCGAGGCGAGGGACAATATTGTAAAACACCCGTGCGCATTCGCGCACACGTGTTTGTACAACGTCCCTCACCTCTCGTGAATTATTTCACGTAACCAGTCCAGTCAAGCGATTACTCTCTATATAATTTGAAAACGAAACATGGTTTCTTAGGATTGTTGGTGGGACTGGCAACCAAAGTATTACCCATTCTCACCAAGACCGTTTTGCCAACTTTAGGTACAGGACCTCTGTCGAGAGTGGCCAGTATAGAGTGTGTAGAAGATAATGGGAAACAGACTGTTTTTGAAGAAAGGAGAAGTGGTGTATTCGAAATGGATGGTAAAGTATTTTATTGTACACTAAATGATAAATTATCGAAAAAATTGCGGAAAGCTAGAAATTGTATCCACCACTGTGAAGATAGAGAAAGTTTGACTATCACGCTATCAATCAAAATGGCGGCTTTCAAAGCATCACTTTAAGGTGAATACGAGTCAAATTATTACTGAAAATGATCAAATTCTTTTAAAAACTACAATGAAAAGAACATCTAGTGTTTTTGAGTTGATACCGATCATTCCAGCAATAATTCAACACATATTCACCTTGAATTGATGCACGGAACCTGCCAGCTGAATCAGATCACAAGATGCTACTTGTTCCGAGTATCGACAATCACATTACTTCCGCATATCAATGCGCATCAGCTGTTTACTTTCATGCATTAATTGAAGGTTGAAACAAGTGGAATTGTCGATAGGAAGGATCAGATTCTTATAAAAAGCGTATAATAAAATGAAAATCAAGTGGTTTTGAGTATATTTATTTATTTATTTATTGGTGTTTAAGGTCACATACTTATGCACAATGGCTAATCGTGACCGTGACAGTTTTACGGGTGGAGGAAGCCGGAGTACCCGGAGAGAACCACCGAGCAACGACGAGCAGCTGTCAGCTCTCCAACATCGTAACTCTGAACTCTGCACCGCACAGGCAGGGTTAGATTGGTTGAAGACATGCGCACCATCGACGTGCAGTACGCCTCAGTACACAGCGGCATCGTGCCCCCATGTAGGCTATCGGGGTAAAGTGTAGTGGTTTTGAGTGAATACCAACAATTTTCTCACACGTGACCAAGACAAATGGTTATTTTCGTTTGTGTATGCGCTCGAGAAAAATAAACATTTGTATTGGACACTCATGAGATAATTTTCGGTATCCACTGAAAAACACTAGATATTCTCTATGCATCTAGGACCTGCAATGGGTAGTAGTGTATTCCACACCTACAGAGGTGGTCTCTATCTGAAGAGAGGGAAGAACTTGAGCAATGGTCGAGGTCAGTTATTAAGTACGAATTCGCCTTTTAGAAAACGTACCCATTCTCGTCATGTTATTATAATACTTTAAAAGACCTAGGAGAGAGAAATAAAACATGCACAATATAGATTTTTACATATAAAGAAAAAAAATGAAATAAATAAATAAAATATGGAAACGAGAAATAATGTTTATCCCAATTTATCGACTGTACTACCGATAACACCTTCTTCGGAAGATAAAGGCAATACATTTCGTATCAGTCAGATCAATACAACTCAGCATTATTTGATGAGAGAAGGAGATAGACATCTTTCGCTCAGCCATAGTATGTGCGAATACGTAAAATGGTCAATGGACAGGATCTGACTCTCATCACCGTATCTATGGGTTTGGATGCTGCTGGAATGGTCTCCTATCGACCGTGGCCACCGGCCACCATTACAGCTGTGCTGACAATAGAAGGCGTCGCTCTCGCTGCAGGATGTTGAGCACGATCAGAAAATTTGTGAGTAAAAAATTATCGTTGAAGGCCAAGAAACATGAAAAGATCAAAGCATTGGCCAACGCAAAAATAAATTCCATAAGTGACCTGACTGGCTTTTCTGAAGGATAGAATGATTACCGATCAGGAGTATCTCGACATTCTCAACGAAAAAGATAAATTCGACGTGTTGAAAAATGGTATAAGAATAAAGCTCATCAGATTCTTGAAGAGGAGATAAAACATAATCTGAAAAAGGCCAAGAAGAAGCCAGAGAATCTTTTTGTAAACTCTTGGGGAAAAACAAAGATCCAGAATAGTGACAGATTTAAAATGAAATAATGATTTTTTATGAAAAGAAAATAATTTTGAAAAATTAAAGAAAAATAAAATTAAAAAAATGTATTGTGTAAAATGTAAGAAAAGTACAAAGAGTTCAAACTAAAAATAGTAGACAGATGCATCGAGGTAGCTGTAAGGTGTACAGTTCAATGAAAACTCCATTTGTTAACAGAGACAGAGGAGTGGTCAACAGACTCAACAATAATCTTCCCTTCATCTGCCGGGACATTGATTTACGGGACCCGGCACGAAATTGAACAAGAGATTGAACAAAGATCTGAGGCTGCAATCGTGGAGCAAATCCATCAATGGAGAGGATCGAGCAGCTGATAATCATGATCTTTGTTATGTGAAGCATCCTGACACAAAAACTCGAAACAACGTGTGCAACAGGAACATGTTGACAGATTTAAAAAATACAGTCAATCTCATGGTGAGAGAAAAATTGAAACATTAGCTAGTAGGTAACCTAATCAGAACAGAACGTCGATTCAGAATGGGAAATAAAAACAAAATCACTAATACATTAGCAAATGAACTGCACAAGCCCATAGTGTATAGATTTTTAAAGAGAAGAGAGCTCATCAAGGGATTGGATCATGTGTGGGCTGCCGATCTTCTGGATATGCAATGATTGTCGAGGCACAACGGAGGCAATAAATATCTACTGATGGACATCAGTGTGTTTTCGAAATACGGATGGATGAGAGCATTTGAAAATAAATCGGAAACGAGTGGGGCCGAAGCTTTGGAAAACATCATTTCTTCTTTGCAAAAACCCAAGAAATTGTGAGACTTTTATAACGTTCATGTCCGTCGACCCGTCGACATTTATTCCTCCGATAACGAAGAGGGTGTGAGTGTGGTCGAATAATGCAATAGAACCATGAAGGAAAAAATGCATAGATATTTCATGGCCAACTCTACTAAGAAATATGTGGACGTCTTGGACAATTTAGTCGACGACTATAACAACATGCACCACAGTTCCATCAAGATGACATCCATGTAAGCTACCGATCCACAAAATGAAAAATTAGTCTATGCGAATCTCTGATTTGTAGAACTTGAACACCGAGTAATATGGTGTGGCGCTGACTGAGGATTGCCACTCATAAAACCGTTTGTAACACCCTTCAGGTTGAAGCCACGGTAAACCCGGAGAGTAGTGTTAGAGTATGGAAACATACTGGTGGAGGTATATCTTTGGTAATGGGTACCTCATGCCACCTAGCTGACTGACTGACTTAGTCGGGATCGGATGATGCTAAGCCAACATGAATGCACTGTTTCAGCTTATCAAGGACAGTCACGTTTCACGATGTATATGATCGCTGACAGTAAGCCAGAACGCGGACCTTTGGTCAACACGTTTCTTGTTCAGACACTTTTGTGCACACTTTTGGGCACGGCAAATAAGTTACTGATCTATAGAAACTACCATCACTCCAGTATTGATGAATTATTTTTTATAAAAGATCTTGATGTGTTACTTTTGATATAAGATATTGGTGAATATCTTAAGCTGTGACTATTATTATTTATTTATTTATTGGTGCTTTACGCCACATCAGCAAATAACGCGATATCGTGGCGATGAAAATATGAAATGTTAAAAATGATCATTATTTTCAATGCAGAAGTTAAAAAAGAGATGACGACATATGAAAAACGAGGAGTACACCTGACAAGTGAACAATGAAATTAAAAAATGAGTGCAGTTCATCAAAACAGTTGTGAAAATCAACCTGTGAAACAGATAAAAATGATAGATGAGAATTTAAAATAATAAAACCAAACTATTTAAAATTTATTAAAAAGGTTGATTTCCTTCAGGAACGACAAAACCTTATGTGGATTTGTATTATAAAATAGGTCTCGAAGAGACACAACATTAAAACACTGTCGTCTAACAAGATTAAAATCAGTACAATGTAAAAGAATGTGCTCCACTGACAACACCTGCTGGCAGGGAACACACTCTGGTCGCATATTGCCCTCTAACAAAAAGGAATGCGTAAAACGTGTATGACCAATATGACATCGCGTCAAAACTACAAGCTGCTTTCTACAAAGGTTACTGGACGGGTAGTGATCAGAAATAGTTGGTCGAAAGCGATGGAGCTTGTTATTATTTGTCCCATCCCATTCCTCCTGCCACATAGATTTGATGTAACTACTAATATGAGGCTTAAAATCACTGAAAGGGATGATAAAATCAGTGAGAGGCTTTGTTAAAGCCTGTTTTGCTGCACTGTCTGCTTTGGTGTTACCAGCGATACCTACATGTCCGGGTATCCAGCAAAACACGATATCATATTGGTCAGACATGAGAGTTGTTAACTTCTCACGAAGTTCCAAAATGAGAGGGTTCTTCAACTTGGGGTTGAGTAATGCAAGTAAAGAGGAAAGAGAGTCGGAGAAGATGACCGACTTTCTTTCCTGTGCATTCTCGATGTGCTCAAGTGCGAGTTGAATAGCTTTAACTTCAGCTGTGAAAATAGAACTCTGATTCGGTATTCTGATTGAGGTGACATGATCACCAGTAACAGCAGCTGCTGATACTTTGTCACCACCCTTAGATCCATCTGTATAGATCCTTGTATATGTACTATACTTGGACTTTATTTCGGCATGTTTTTGTTTGAACTGCAAGGAATTGGTATCAGATTTTTTGGTAGAAGCAAGGTTCAAAACAACTGTAGGTTTTTTAAGATGCCAAGGAGGAATATGTATATTACGATTTTCTTTTATGTATGTGGTTCAATTTTGGTAGACTCCATGAGGGGTTTAATTCTAATTCCCAATGGAGGAATATGTTTCTGCTGGCGGTTGAAGACATCAACATTTTGGGGGTCTGAAACACAATTATAAGCAGGATTTGAAGGATTGGCCAAAAGTTTAGATACATATTGAAGAGACAATTTAATTCTGCGCTTCTCAAGAGAAGGCCCTTCTGCTTCAACAAGCATCGAGTCTATTGGGGATGTTCGAAAAGCCCCTAGACTAATTCTAATACCACTATTGTGAATAGCATCAAGTGGTTTTAGGTATGACTTCCTTGCAGAACTGTAAACTATACAACCGTAATCTAATTTTGATCGAACAAGTGATCTGTACAGATGGAGCAAAGTTTTCTGATCAGCACTCCAATCAGTGCTACCAACGACCTTCAGTAGGTTCAGTGCTCTCTTACATTTAACTTTTAGTTGTTTGATGTGGGAAGTGAAATTCAGTTTGCTGTCAAACAACAAACCTAAGAATTTCACTTCCGTAACAACTTTAATTGGACTCCCATCAATTTTTAACTCCGGATCGAGGTGATGTTTCCGAAGTTTACAAAAATGAACACAATTTGTTTTCATCTTTGAAAATTTGAAACCGTTTTCTGTGGCCCATCTTTGAATTTTGTTTAAGCACAGCTGAAGTTTGCGCTCTATAGCATTCATTTTCGTGCTGCTGTAGAAAATCATCTACATTCAATGAAGAATCTACCATATTCTCAATTGTCTCGATGATGCTATTAATGTTCACCGAAAAAAGGGTAACAGATAAGGTACTACCCTGAGGAACCCCCAATTCCTGTTCGTGTGGATCGGATAACGTTGATCCAACACGAACCCGAAATTGGCGATCGGATAACGTTGATCCAACACGAACCCGAAATTGGCGGTCGCTTAAAAAAATTTCAATAAAAAGAGGCATACGCCCTATCAACCCCATGTTAAAAAGATCTTTTAAAATCCCATACGTCCATGTTGTGTCATATGCCTTTTCCAGGTC
Organism: Pictodentalium vernedei; assembly: GCA_031216915.1. Classification (NCBI taxonomy): domain Eukaryota; kingdom Metazoa; phylum Mollusca; class Scaphopoda; order Dentaliida; family Dentaliidae; genus Pictodentalium; species Pictodentalium vernedei. Next base: position 355,159,904 of record CM062291.1, read on the forward strand.
AAAGAAGATGGCGACCACATGTTCTTTTCTGGCAAAGGCATTTCTTATAAACGTTTCTAATCTAACCAAATGATCCACAGTACTTCGCTGGTTTATCGGGCTTAGGAATAGGAATTATAGTAGCTTTTCGCCAGGAAGGTGGAAACTGGCCAGTCACCCATATGTCATTAAAAATAGATAATAAAAGTACAAGTGAAGTTTGAGGCAGATGTTTTAAAAGCTGATAGTGAATGTCATCAGGTCCAGTGGCAGAATCCTTTGCTCTATGCAAAGACTTACTTAACTCTTCCATAGAAAAAAGGTTCATTGTAATCCTCTAAGTTATTGGACGTAAATTTAATCTTTTGTTTTTCTTGTTGTTTTTTTAATTTTGAGAAATTCTGGATTACAATTTTCAGACGACGAATGTTTAGAAAATGTAGAGGCCAACTTGTTTGAAATTTCTTGTTTTGATGTAATGAGTGTGTTGTTATCTTGTAGGTGTTGTACTGCTGATTTTGTTTCTTTTCCTTTAATTTTTTTTAATCATTTTCCAAATTTTAGTGATGGGGGTGTTTTGATTAAGTTTAGAAACACAAGTTTCCCATGAACGTTTCTTTTTTTGTTTTATAAGTCGTCTTGTTTTTTCCTGATTGATACGTAGTTTGTCCAATTTTTGTGTGGTTGGTGACTTATTAAATTCCCTCTCAAATTTCTTGTGATCTTTTATGGCCTGTTTGCACTCAGTATCAAACCATGGTTTAGTGAAACGTTTTGGATTTGCCGAGGTTCTAGGAATGACTTATCTTGTAATGTCAATTAACTCTGTGGTGAAATGATCAATCTGGTCAGTGCTCTCCAGAAATTCCTCCCGTGTGAGGCGTTCAGAACAAATCAACGAAGAAGTGTCCCAGTCAGCCTTTTTAAAGTTCCACTGGGGCACTCTCTCATCATCTGCCGGAACTACACTCTCCAACACAATTGGAAAGTGATCACTCCCACACAAGTCATCTTCCACCCTCCAAGAAAAATCGAGGAAGATAGAAGGACATGCAATTGAAAGATCAATCGATGTATATGAACCAGATGCGGGGTGCAGATAAGTGTCTGATCCATCATTGAACAAGCACAAGTCGAATTTTGTAATGAGCTCTTCTACAGTTTTGCCCTTTGCATCTTCCTGAATGCAGAAATTAACCCAAAGTGAGCTACGAGCGTTAAAATCACCCAACAAAATGTACGGAGTTGGAAGTTGTTGGACCACAACTCAAGATCATTCAGTTTCAGCGATTTATTTGGCGAAACGTAAATCGAACAAAGTGTAACTGTTTTGTCCAAAGTTAGGCGTACCACCTGTAAATTTGATTGCAAAGATACAGGACTGTGAATAATGTCGTTCCTAACCAGGACAGACGTTCCACGAATATGAAGATCATTATCATCAACCCAGGCATTATACGATGTATAATGCTTAAAAGCTGAATGATCTTGAGCCTCGGGTTTCTTTAAAAGAGTTTCCTGCAGGCAAAAGGCTGCAGGTTTATATTTTTGGCTTAACAGGCCCAGTTCATTAAAATTCACTTTAAAACCTCGACAATTCCACTGTATGATGTTGTATTTGGAAGTATTATCCATGTTTGGGTGGAGATTTTGCTCCCGTATTCTTTTTTGGTGATGCTTTACGTGGGGATCTATTCTGAGAGGAGGTCGAGCGTAAGTGCTCGAATGTCTCGTCGATGCGCTCACCAACTTCCATTTCTTCAAGACCCTCAAACCTGTTGCGGGTAATTGGGTCTGGAAGAGCTTTAGGTAATCTGTCTGATGCTTGCTTTGTTTTCTCCAGTTTCTTTTTGCGTTTTTCTTGTTTTTTTCTCTGACGCTGACTCAGAGGTTGGGATTCTGGTTTTGAATTAGTTTGGTCAATTTTCAGTTCTTTTTTCGCTTCCGTTTTAGTTCCAACTTGATCCTTCTTCTGATTTGGTTTCGATTGTTTTTCTTCCGTTGATGTGCTAGTGGTTGGCGGAGTTTGAGTTGACTTTGGTTCAACTTGATCACTGTTCACTCTATAGTGAAGGCCCAAAGCAAAGATGGCATTGTACCTTTGAGCCAAGTGTATTCTGTTTGGCATTCCGAAGATTTTGTTGTAATTGTTTTTTGAACTACTGTAGCATATGACGGAATAGATACATTCATGCCAGGCATTGACGCAACAATTGCTCTGGCCTCCTGGAAACTAATTTCTTTTTCACTTTTTTTTTGGATGGTTTTCTCTTTCTTCCAGACAGGGCAATCTTTTGAAGATGATACGTGATTGCCCTGACAGTTTATACACTTGACTGGATTATTATATGGCTCTTGGTGTTGTTGGCCGCATTTGAAACATATCAGTTGTCCTCTACAGTTATTTTGACTGTGACCAAATATTTGGCACCTGAAACATCGGAGTGGATTTGGAACGTACAAACCCACTCCGACGTTCAAGTAACCAACTTTAATTGATTTTGGAGGCTTTGTGCTATCGAAGGTACAAATATATGTATTTGTTTTAATTGCTTTACCATCTTTTTTAATTTCTACACGTTTTACAGTTATTACTCCTTGGGGTTTAAGTTCTGTTGTAATTTCATTTTCTGTCATATCATATAGTTCACGGGTTCTGATAACACCTTTGCTAGAATTTAGGGTTTTATGATAGTTGGCTTTTACACTTATATCGATCAGTTTTGTTGTGTGCAGAAGGTTATGGACCTGAATTTGTTTTATGCACTGAATGAGTAGATCCCCGGATCTTAACTTTTTGACAGTTTTCTATCCTCTTCCATGGATGTTAATAAAACAAATTTTGGTATGTTGTCTTCTGGTGGTATCAAAGATGCTATCAATTCTTCTTCTGAGTCAGAGTCACCTAGTCCTGTTGCCAAAAAAAGTCGTTTTGTTTTTGGTTGTGATGCCATATTGAATAGTATAAATGATTCATTGCCCCGGCTCCCACCCACCATGGAGTCCAACAAGGGGTAGAGTTACTGTCGTGCAGTGAACCCTCCGGGCTGCCAGTATTCCCACATACTTATACTAGGGCAGTATACTCAACCAGTGTTGATGCCGAAGCATGCCACTGGCTGATTGGCCCATGTGTGGAAGTGCCAGGTCTTCAGATGGCGGCCATTCAAACAATCACTTTGCAAAACAGTGAATAACAGTTGCCACGTAAAACTGAAAAGACAGTGCAGCAAAATTTAGTAATTGTTAAAAATAGAATGTTTTAAAACAGAACACAATGGCAATTATGGTATGCAATAAAAGAAATGACTAATTGAATGACCACCAAATGCCCCCCGACGTGACACCCAGTACTTTTTGGGGTGGGGGCTCCCGATTGGACAGAACGGACCATCCGACCATCCTTCTACTCCCGAAGTTGGGGCCAAAACAGTGTATTGAACAGGTAACCTCCACGATGAAGATCAGGACCAAAGCAGTGTTTACGACCTGATCTCCATCCTGGAGACCTGTCCTAACCGGGACCCAGTCTGTTCTCAACTGTCAGGATTCCTTCCTCCGGGGCCTTCGGATCGCACCTCACGGGAGAATAAGGTGCCTGCAAGATGGTATTCGCAGGGTTAACCATTTTGGTCCGGGGCTGCGTATTCGTATATTCCACAGCGAACCAGCTCAATAGAGCAAACCTGCTAATTATAAATCAGCAAACCTGCCCAATTGAGCAGGTCGTCCTCTATCCGCCACCTGAGGACCCGCCTAGTAGGGGATGATCAAACCCCCCTAGGAAGCTGTGACTATCAAATAAAGTATCGGTGTAGAAAGGGAACTGCTAGTCCGAGTTGTCTTTCGTGTATTTGCACGGATACCATATGACCAGACGGTTTAAGACCTTTAACGCAACACGCAACAACCCAAAGATAATTGAATGAGAATTGAAGTCCTAAACAAACCTTTTAGACGATCCTTTGAGCAACGGCCATTAACCCTCATTATGCGACAGTTTGACATACAAAAGATTCCGTCATTTTTTGTTACCGTTGACAAAGTTATATCTTGTCATGTCACTAGTCAGTTTGCATTGGCAGATTGTAATGCAGTTTAGTTACATGAAATAATATATTTTGTTGATAACTAATTCTGAAGTCGATCCCAAGCTCTCCCCAATAAGGACTAAACATCCTCTGTGACATAACGGATGACAGGGAATTCATGCCAAATTTGCTAAGATCATTGGAGCCTTATTGACTGGCTCCTACCTGACAAACAGGTACCAACTAGACTACTAAACAACAGTTTAGCTTTGTTGCTGAAAATAATTTCCAAAGCGATGCAGTATAAAAAAAATTTAGGCACCCCCCCCCCCCTCCTCGGGAAAAAATGTCTTTGACAAAAACGCCGCCCACCAACCCACTTCGTACTTGTGTCCGAAATATTTTTCAGCCCTCGCCCCCGCCCGAGAGACAGGGTTTGATATGTCCACTAATTGAAGTGTACCTGTATATGTGTTATATATTCTTTATAATACCTGACCACAGAATGCATTATTTTTTTTGATTTTTATGAAAAATAACAGGATAAAGGCGATCAACTGCCTAATTTGTCTGTTGAGTTTAATAGCGGCCGTCAGGGAAATACAAACCTTTGGCCCTTGGGATGCCAATTTCTGTGAGTCTTGATGTTATTATCAATACAAGACTACTCATATATTTTCTTTTTAGTACCTGATCACTGAGAGAAATTGTTTTTCAACTGGGCAGACAAATGTGCCGCTGCACAAACTGCAGGTCAAAAGTATCATTTTCTGGTGAGTTCCAATGCAGCCATTTTGAAAACTGAGTTACTTGTCTTTCCAGGACATTTGTGAGGCATCTTGATTTTTTTTTTAAAGTTACAAGAGTACTTATATAATATGTTCACATTAACACTGAGAGCAAAGTTTTCGACTGCATGCAGAATACTGTGACGAATAGGACAAAAGTATATTTTTCTCTCAAGTGCAATGGCGGCCACCTTGAAAAGCGGAGTCATTGCCCACTGCCGGCCATTTATCTGTTGAAACACATCAATATACACATATATACCACATTTGATACTACCGTCACAAATTGAACAATTTTCCACCTATCCACTAGACTATATACTTCTTTGGTCCTTTCGGTGCCTGTATCATTCGTGTTCACTTTATAAAAAATGGAGCACATATTTCTCTACCCTGTATTGCCTTTTTGAGCTCATTATTTACTCAATACCGTAATGAATTCGTCGAAACTCTAATTCTCCCTCTGTCCGCCATTCCAGCATCTGTCTTCTCACTATTTAATCAATCACCCCTTAATAGTTATTCGCGGTTGGTACGTTTTCTAACTTTGCTTTTAATTTTTTTATAAGGTGCTCCCAAGTATATTATATCATTGCGCGTGTTAATAAGTCAAACCCCCCCTCCCCCCCCCCTCCCGTGAACACTCTCGCAACTTTATTGTCCATATACACCGTCTATAGTGTAACCTAAACACCAAATGATCCCACGAAATTTAAGCGCAGTGTAACAAAGTCACGTGGTACGGTTAGGATACACAGCCTAACCGTTGATGATGTGAGGTGCATAGTTTCGGTAAACATATAGGCAGACCGAAGAAGAGAATCTGAAATTTCGTCTCGATACGAAATTTAATTGAGCAAAGCATATAACAAATGTTGAATAAGAAACTGGGAATAAGTAACGGCTGTCACGTCCGTAACAGTTATTGGTCACTTATAAAAAAAACGTATGTCACCGGCAGCCATCTTTCGGAGGTGGGGGAATTTTAGGTGCTGCAATAAAAAGACAGTACTCAACAAAATCCTTTGCTCGCAGACTTTCAATGTTCACACTCCTCGCTCCCGGCGATTGCATTTTAATGACCATACTTTGATGTCTGCGAAAAAGGAATATATTGATAATATGCACATTTTACGTGACAGCGCAAAATGAATATTTCAGTTATTATTCACAAAAAAAGCGTCGAGATTAAAAAGTTGATACCGCGTTGCTAGTTTTCGTACTCGGTAAGCACTATGACGTCATCAAACGTCATAGATTGGGTTGGGCTTATCTCGTTGATTGACTCTACACCATCTTGAGAGGGCAAACTGAGTTGCGACCTTTTTCGCTGACGTTTCAGCAAGTTAGTTGTATAGAGAACAGCGGTGGGGTGCCCACTGAAAGGAGACAATAAGTAAACCTGAGTCAGAAAAGCATTCGTCGCGTCAAAATTGTAATGGGTTTTGCGTGATTTAAAGGGATTACATCCGTTCTATATGTTATACCTGGTAACCCCACCCGCTCCCAAAAGGTTTTTTTCCAACGAACACCTTGTTGAAACTATTACTTCCAAGTAGTTTTAACTGATTGAGTATCCTTTTCCCCTTTGTCTTCAGTTTATTTGTGTGGTTTCTGCACATGGTTCTACCTGTAACACATAAATTCACTCCCAAATATTCATATTCACCCGTTCCCCCACGGTTATATTCTTGTTTTCCTCTTCACCAATAGAAACTTTACCCACCCTCCACCTTCTCGTTGCATCCACCATACGACCCACGGGTATTACCTTGCTTTTATTTTCGTTCAGTTCAAGTAGCCATTTGTCCCCGTACTTTCCTATCACGGTTAACAGTTTGTGTAGTCCCTCTTCACTCTCAGTCTCGGCTAATAAAACCATGTCATCGGCAAAGAATAACCCTGGGATTTTTATCTCTCCAACTTTGACCCCCTCTGCGCTTGCAATAAACTCCTTTCCTAAATTATGTACAATGTGAACAGAATTGGTGACAAGATGCATACCTGCTATCTCGATTTGGACCCTTTTTGTTGTGATGTTTCCCTGGTTGAGTACACTCTGCGTATCTTTGTACAGTGCTCTCATAATTCCGACAAAACTTCTTCTGAATCCAAGGTCCTCAATCTTCTGCTACATCCCCTCCCTCCACACTCTCTCATATGCCTTTTTCACATCAAGGAATGCCCTAAACATCTTTCCTTTATTATCTTTTGTTGAACCTATCAGTTGGGAGAGAGTAAATAAGTGGTCAGTGACTCGTCTCCCTTTCCGGAACCCATTCCGTGTTTCTCCCAGGAATCCTCTCTCTTAAACAGTTCCACGAGCCTTTCGTAAAGACTCTTGCAAAATACCTTCCCAATATTGCTGTTAATAGATATTCCTCAACAATTATCTAAGAAATTCCCATCTCATGTTTGTGTATGAAGGTTACCCTGCTTTCCGTTCACTCTGTTAGGACCTCTTGCTTTGTGAATGTCTTGTTGAATGGTGATGCAAGATGCTCATATAGTGGGTCCCCTCCTCTTTTTTAAACAAAAACTCTTTGCCATTCTTAATTTATGACTACATTTTCGTACTTTCCCCATCTCAGTTGCCCTGAGTAGGTGATAATTGTGGATTTACGACCACTTTGTACGTGTACAAAATACGTACACGATGCGTTTACCAACGTGGGATTCAGTGTTAAATCGCACGCTTGTTCACAAAAATGTTCGGTGGTCTTGAATCCCCCATGTTTTTTTGTGACTCCTAGATCGCACTTTTAACGTTCAAATACTCGTGGTGAACGTTGAATGTCACGCGTTTTTAAAAAAAAGGTGAAATTGTACATTTTTACTTTTTTTTTTTACTTTAAAAATTTTTGTCAACGTTCTCATCGCAGATGAGACCATCGATCCATCGTTGGTGAACGCGAGCAAAATTCTGGACTAGCATAAAAAAAACGGTTTGCGGATTCTGGACCAGTGGTCCAGAATCCGCAATTGTTTTGAGGCGGTGGGTTTTTCCCATTTATGACGTCATTAGGGGAATTCCCATAGTGGGATTTTCCAAACTCAGCTAATCAACCAATCAAATTGCTCGATTCTCCGCTAATTGACCAATCAGATTGCTCGATTCTCATAAACTTGATCATACAGAGTTATCTCCCCTCGTCGTGGGGTGGGGGGAATACCCGGATTTTTTCCAAAAAAAACTTAACAGACAACTGTTGAACGCTTCCATTTCTGACGTGAGTGGGGGAATACCCGAGGAAATAAAAAAAAGTGATCGATATATATAGGAGAGAAAAAAAAATATATAAATAATAGTTATTTAGAAAAATAAATATATCAAATCGAATAGATAATAAAAAAAAATACGTAAATCATGTGCGCTTCCCAGACTATTAGAGCGAGGATTCTTTTAAACATGCTGATGAGAGCATACGCAATCTGCGTGAACGAAGAACTACGTCCCATCTTGTTAGAACGATGCGTCGGATGTCGGGATCATCTAGACTTTGATCACGAGAATCATTCGTGTCTGACGATGGAAAGGGAAGATATGATCATCATGTATTTCGAACCGGCGTTCGAACGCGTTAGATTCGACGATGTGAATACGTTTTGGAAGAGATTAGTCTTCTGTAAGAATCAAGACAAGCCTACAGTTTCGGAAGAACTGAAATTGGCGCGTAAAAGTCTGACTTTAGAAGACAAGGGATGCATCAAGAAATTATTGCTGAATGAAGCATACGTCTAAGTTTTTTTCGTTGATATAAAATAAGGGAGAATAGAAAATAAAAATAAATACACACATAAAATTTTTTATCTAAGATTAGAAGAAAAAAAAACAAAACTGAGAACCAGAAATAAATTGTATCCGACGTTAGTGGACGACGAGGATGAGAAGCCGATCGACGTTTTGCCGACGGCACCGTCGCTAGAAGAAAGAGAAAGAGGAGAGAGGTATCGCATCGATCAAATCAATTGAATCCAAGAGAATCTAATTCGAGAGAGAGATTCTCGTCGTTCCCTCAAGAAGAAGTATTCGCGTTTCGTGACATTCGTCAATGCGATCGACACGACACTCATCACAATTTCCATGGGTTTACACGCAGCCGGCATCGGATTGTTGTCGACCGCGGTCGGCATTCCGATCGTGTTGACCGTAGAAGGAGTGGCTCTCGCCGCCGGATTGTTTAGCATGCTCGGAAACTTTTTGAGTAGGAAATTATATCTGAAGGCGAGGAAACACGACAAGATTCACGTCTTGGCCGACTCCAAGATCGACACGATATCTGAAATGATCTCTATGGCGTTGAAAGACGGTAGGATATCGGACGGAGAATACTTCGCGATATTGAGCGAGAAAACGAAATACGATGCCATGAAAGAAGCCGTGAGAATCAAGACTCGTCAGATCATCAAGGAAGAGATGAAGGATTCTCTCGTGGAAAAGGGGAGGAAAGAGGCCAGGGAGGAATTCAGTAAGATGATAGAACTCAAGAGCAGCGATTGAAAAAAAAATATATATAACAAGAACAGAATTTAAAAAAAAAAAAAATTAAATTTATATATAAAATAAAAAACGAAATTAATTTAAATAACTCTTAAAAATGTATTGCGTAAAGTGTAAGAGAGTTACCGAGATGAGTAATTCTAGAGAAGTGCGAACTAAAAACGACAGACAGATGCTTCGCGGAATTTGCGACGTGTGTGGTTCTGTCAAGACTAGATTCGTCAAAAAAAAAGAACGCGAGCAAAGGTAAAGGCATCGTGAATAAAATGATCAATAATCTACCTTTCGAAATGCATCTGCCCGGTCACAGTTTCACTGGACCCGGAACGAAATTGAACAAGAGACTCAACGCCGATCTGACACCCAAATCTTGGAGCAAACCTGTGAATAGTGTGGACGCGGCCGCGTATGATCACGATCTGTGCTACGCCGAACATCCCGACACCAAGACTCGCAACGACGTCTGCGATAAAAACATGTTGGGGAAATTGAGAGGCATATCGAATCCGACCAGGAGAGAGAAGATGGAACGTTCGCTGGTCGGCAATCTGATCGGTACGAAACGTCGATTCGGATGGGGCGTTCAAAAAAAAAAGCGCATCGGAAAAGAAGAAGAAACGATTATTGACGAGCGAATTGGCGGAGGAGTTACACAAACCCATAGTGCGTAAATTTCGAAAGAAAAGGGTGTTCGTGAAGGGTCTGGATGATATTTGGTCTGCCGACTTGGTCGACATGAGATCGTTTTCGAGGTGGAACGAGGGCGTCAAATATCTATTGACGGTCATCGACGTGTTTTCCAAATACGGTTGGATCAGAGCTTTGAAGAATAAATCAGGACCTTGCGTTGCCGAGGCTCTGAAGAGCGTGTTCGACTCGTCTTCACGAAAACCGAGTAAATTGTGGGTGGATAAGGGAAAGGAATTCTACAACAAGCATGTTCATCGATTGGTAGACCTCTACTCGATCGAAAACGAAGAGAAAGCCAGCGTGGTGGAACGTTGGAATCGAACGATGAAGGAAAAGATGCACAGATACTTCACGGCGAATTCGACCAAGAAATACATATACGCTCTGAACGGTCTGGTCAAAGATTACAACAACACGCGACACAGATCGATCAAGATGACTCCCGCGGAAGCTAGCGATCCTCGAAACGAAAAACGGGTCTACGCGAATCTATATCCTGAGAGATCTAAGATCAGGAAGAAGTCTAGAACGCCGAAATTTGCGGTCGGTGATCGAGTGAGAATCTACGCTTATAAGAAGCACTTCGAAAAGGGTTATACTCCTCGATGGACCTCGGAAATCTTCGTGATCATCAAAATATTTCACACCGATCCGGTGACTTACGAAATCGAAGCTTTGGATGGAGAAGAGATCATCGGAAAGTTTTACGAACAACAATTACAGAAGACGAAGTTTTGATGAAGAAAACAAATTTTTTTTTATTTACTCTCTTTAACATTTCCTTGTTTACACACATATATATAAGAGAGAAAAAAATAATAAAAAATAATTAAAAACTATTTTTAGATAAAGAAAGCAAGTTAATTAATAAACAAAAAACTAAAAATCCTTTAAAATGACAAATATATTAGATATAGCACAAAGCATAGTGAAAGATGAAAGTATTCAAGAATATGAGGTTCACGAATACGAACCGGTAACCGGAACGAGTTTGAACAATGCGGGAGAGATAAGAGTCAACGTCGAAACTCAAGATTTATTCATACATCCTAGCGAGAGTTACATAGTGGTGCAGGGACGTCTCACCAAGGAAGATGGGAGCGACTACGCCGACGACGACACGGTTACTCTAGCCAATAATGGCATCATGCATCTATTCAGTAACATAAAATACATGCTATCCGGACGAGAGATAGAATCTGTTTTTCATCCCGGTCAGGCCACCACGATGTTCGGACTCTTGACGTATCCTGATGATTTTTCGAAATCCAGAGGACTTAATCAGTTGTGGGTGAAAGACACCGCAGGCCCTGCTGGCGCAGGCGCCGTCTTGATATTCGACTACGTCGTCAAGACGTCCAGACCTAAAGGAACGTTTTCGTTCAGGATACCTTTGAAACACATCTTCGGATTTGCGGATGATTACAACAAGATCATGTACGGATTCAAACACAATCTGACGTTGATTCGAAAAGGAAACGACGACGCAATAATGAGACTCACTGCGACCGATGCGGGTAAGATAACTCTACACAAGATATCGTGGTTCGTTCCGCACGTGGAGCCTTCGATCGTGGAGAAAGCGCGTCTCTACAAGATCATAGAATCCAAGAGTAAATTACCCGTGGGATTTAGAATGAGACAGTGCGACATGGCAATCATTCCTCCCTCCACGAATCACTTCGATTGGAGACTGACGGTGAAATCCGCTTCCAAGAGACCGCGTTTCATCGTGGTTGCATTTCAGATCGATAGAGACGGGTCTCAGGAAAAGAATGCGTCGCTGTTCGATCACTGCCATTTGAGAAACATGCAAGTGTTTCTGAACGCCACGAGATATCCAGCAATCGATTACAACGCGTCGTTCGACAAGAATGATTTCTGCAGACTGTACGGCGACGCCGCTGATTTTAGAAAGAAGTATCACGGTCTAGACGAATTGATGAGCAACCCCAACATGTCTCCCGGTGAATACAAGTCGATGTATCCCATGTTCGTATTCGACGTTAGTAAACAGAGTGAACGACTCAAGAGTAGCGTCTTAGACATTCAGATCAAGATGCAATTCGATAGGAATGTGCCGAGAAAAACCGAAGCCTTCGCCCTGGTCCTGTCGGACAGAGAATTACAATTCGAATCGGACGGAAATAAGATGTCGATCATTCGATGAGAGACGAGTGTGAAAAAAAAAAAAAAAAAAAAAATAAAATAAAAAGTAATGAGTAATTATTAAAAACAAAAAAACAAAAAAAAAATAAATAAAGTAATGTGATCTAGAGAGACTGAACATCTTTCTAAATCTCATTACTTTTTTTTTGTTTTTTTTGTTTTTAATAATCACACATTATTTTTTTTAATTCATTATTTTCCATGCGTTCACTGTTTGTTCAAAGGATCTAGTTCGATCAGTAGACTCACCACGGAAGTGGCGGCTTCGGGATTATTGGTTTTCGTAACGAAATTAATCCTGTCTCCGGCGTTTACTTTGAGAGGCGTGCCGAACGTGCTAACATTCGCGTGTTGATTCTCAGTCTTTTTGACGCTGTATCTCTTATCGCTCTCTACACCATTCACCATGAGATTGACGACTGCTCTGTTATTCAAATCCGAGGAAGCCAGACTCATGCGAAGGATTTCACCTCCCAACGGCATGAGATATCCCACCTGACCATGTTTCGATCCGCTACCTCCATTTCCGAAAGACCACTCAGCTTTTCCTTCATCTAAGGCGCCGGCCTCCTCGGCCCACACAGTGATCAATTGTCTAGCATATTTGACTTTCTCCACCACCGAAATCAGGGTGCAGGCATCCGTCATGTTCACGGGATCCGGTAGATTCGTGAGCGCGTGTCCATCCATGTCTAGTTTACCTTCCATGATGTCACCCTTTCTCCAGACCGAGTTGTCGTCCACGTACTTTCTGCTGACCGCGCTGGAATCGAATTCGGGATCGTGATCGAGACCGAATAAATTGTGACCGTTCATGTTGATGCCATTCTCCATGGTTCCGCCAGATTGTTTGTTCAGGTAGAGATTGTCCACTTGCAATTCTAGGTATTCTTGTGATTGTATCACGGCAGAATCTACGTAGCCCTTGTTGACCGCGGTTGAGTCCGCATCCGTGTCATTGATCTCTGACAGATTCAATATCTTGTTGAATCCCGCATTCAGATCCGATTTCATTTCTCGTCTGTCAGACTTTTTCTGTTCCAGATTTACGTACTGTTTGGTCGCCACGTCCTTGGGATTCGTGGGAGTGGCCACATTCGTTATCTTGTTATAATTGGCGTTCAATTCCGAGTGCATCGTTTTCGTAACGTATCTATTTCTCAGGTGTTCGCTGAATCTCGCGTGAGAGTCGTCCGCGTATTTCTTGGTCGCGGCATTGGTGGGATCTATGGGATTCGCGACGTTCACCAAACGTTTGGATTTCAGATCGAGATCGTCGGTCATGGTTTTATCCACGTAATTATCCAGCAGGATTCGTTCGAAATCGGCGTTCCCCCGTCGACGTATTTTTTAGTCGCAGCATCTGCGAGATCTATCTGCTCAGGAAGATTGTAGAGCTTCTTATCGTTCATGTTCAAAGGTCTTCTCGAGGTTCGTATTTCCGAACGTAACGTTCGTCCAAGTTGGCAACGTCGTAACCATCGTCGACTTCGAACGTTTTCGTCTTCTTTCTTGGGTTGACTTTTTCGTCGTCACTTCTACCAAATTTATCGACTGGCATGTTGTTGTGAGGATTTTGTTTGTTTTTAGAAAAATATATTCAAAACGCAGTTTATTAAAAATGAACTATGTTATTTTATTTTTCGTTTTTATTCGATTAAAATGTTTTTTAAAATAATTTTTTATCTTTATATATACTATAAAAAAAAAAATCTCTCTCTAATGTAAATCATTGAGAATGTCTTGAAATCGATCTCCTTCAGACCATCTCTTGAGAATGTAGAGACACAGGTGACCGCATAACACTTGATCTGGTGATTGCACTTGTTCCGTGTTGTAACAAACCATCGATTTGTTGAAATAGTTCTTTATTTCTTTTGGCGGCGAGATTCTGTAGCTGTCGAAATAATAATTTTTCTTCTTCCCGTTCTTCATCCACGCCACCCAGTGAGTGCCTTCACCCGATGAATTGTCTAGATTTAAAATTCCGCATTCCGATTGTCGAGGTCTTCTCTTCGGCAAGGCATCTCTGGAAAACACGCCTAGAAAATCTTTGATTTTCAAATCCTTTGCCGCATTCAACAGATTGATGTTGGATAGGGGTTCGTTAGCTAAGATGACACCTTCTACGGATATCTTTATTTTCTTATTCATAAATGCATATATATTTTTTTATTTATTTTATTATAATTCACTAAAATGACGTTATTTTTTTTATTATTTATTTTTTTCTTTTTAAACTAACATTCTCGATGTCTCTATTGATTTCCAAAATCTTGAATCCGTCTAATTCCTCTTGATTTTCTAGAATCCTGATATTACCATCTTTTAGTAGAACAGATTCAATCGTTTTGTGGTGATTTAACGAATGAAATTTTTTAGATACCGCGTCGTAAATGTATTTCTCTTGATCTTTTGACAATTTTTTGAACAGGAATAACAACTGCAAATATCTATTATATTCAAATACGTCTTTTTCGCTACCTGCAAAAAAAGACGATGCAAAAAGAGATATCAAACGTAGTTTGTCTCTCTTAGCTCGTACGTTTTCGGAATTTAAGAATTGGAGTTCGTTAGGGGTTTTTTTCTTTTTTTTTTTAAACTAACTTTCTCGATGTCACTATCGATTTCTATAATTTTGAGTCTATCTAATTCTTCTTGATTTTCTGGAATCCTATCATCCACAATCATATCTGGAATCTTATCATCCACAATCGTATCTAGAATCCAATCATCCACATTCATATCATCTCTAATTAGATCCACAGTCCAATGTCCGAGTGCCAAAGTGCTTATTTTATCGTCTAACACGAATCTCTTATCGTCGTAAGCCGTCAGCGAAATCTTGTTGACTATTTTGGTATACAAGTCGTGATTTTCGCTTCGAATCGATTTCATAGTCTTATACACCGGACCACTTCCTAACAGACAATCTTTATACTCTTGGAAAGAGGTGTTTTTCTTCACCACGCATGCTTTAACTCCTTTGCACTTCTTGATCTCTTCATCATCTTCTAGACGATAAGCATGCAGTTTGGGTCTCAAGCCCACAAATTCAATGATTTGTTTATGTGACATTCGGTGGCTCTGTTATTTTCATCCTGCTGCTCTCGCGTGATGATCATTTTTGCCGGAGTTTTAAATTTATCGTATAACATTTGAATTTTCGATTCTAACTCTTCCACGAACATTTGAGCCACGTCGTCGTCTTCATACTGTTTCGTGTAGGTGAAGGGACCCATGTCGTGTTGCGAGTCGAAAGCGCATTTCACGTAAATGCAATAGCCTGAAGGTATGTGTTTTTGATATCTTTCGACGTAACTTTGAAGAGCGTTGGGTTGACAGGAACTCATTTTCGCGGTGAAACATTCGAAATCGGCATACACGACGAATGGTACTTTTAACCTTCTATTGTGATTTTCAAACTTCACGATGGTGTTAGGTTTGGGCATTTCGACGGCGACACCTTGATTTTCGTTGCAATATTCCTGATGTTTCGCCAACGAGTCTTCACTGTGAAACACGTTCATGCAATTGAAACATAAAGATATCTTTCCTTTATGTTTATTATTTTGTTTCGACAGTAATCGGGTTAGATGTTTAACCCAACAATAATGACGACTGTCACCATTCAAAATCAATAATAAAATAATCGTCTTTTCTCTTCTGAGATACGAAGTCTGTCTGAGAGGATAGATCATTCGTTTTTCCTCGTCGTATCCCAAGACTTTCACCGCTACGGTGGGATTTTGAACCTCGAAACGTTCGATGTGTTTTAACTCTGTTGGAAAAGTCACTCCGGTCCAATCGAGATTTTTAGAAGTTTCCTCATAACGAGAAACTCTATCGGTGTGTATTTCGACAGGGTATAAAGCGGAGGTGACTGCCCATTTAAAACACTGATCATCTTTATTTCTCACGTTGACCATGGCGTGTTTCTTAGTCAAGAAATACGGTAATTCCAAGTAGGAAGATTCTTTCAATGGTTCGTTTTTATTTATGTGAATTTCGAGTTTCAACACTTCATCGAACGTCCAATTACTACCTTCATGTTGATAATACGCGAGAGACATCAACATCTTGTCTTTCATCTTTTCGAAAACGTCCGATAAATCTGAACCTCGAAATACGGGTTCGACGTTAGATCTGAAATATGCATTTTTCACGATGCTCTCGCCGGACTTCATGTCGATTTTATTCATCATGCAATGGAGTATCATCTTAATTTTTAGTCCTACGTTCATGTATTCGCGAAACAAATCCAATACTTTTTTCTTCACCCGTTCCATGAACAATTTCGGATCGATTTTCTTGAACGAGGGAACCACGTCAAAAGTTTTAAAAACGCCTTTGATCGCACTCTCCCGTTCTACAGGTTTCGATTGGAATAGTTCTGCAACGAGTTGTGTTACATATTCTTCTCCTTTCTCTTCGTCGATTGCTCATTAAATTTCGCTTGATATATCTCGTTTGTCTAGAATCTGAAGTGCATCACTCGTTTTCGTTTTAGTTTTTCTTTTCTTTTCTTTGGAAACTTGATGTTCTTCAACGGCTTTTCGTTTAGTCGTCTTCTTATTTTTCACAATCGAAACGTTTTTGGTTTTTTTCGACGTCGGCATTTCGATTCCTTTTACTATCTTCTCATTTTTCACAACCGATGCATCTTTTGACATCGTTGCTATCGACATTTCGTTTGCCTTTCTAGCATTTTGCAAATATTCTTGTATGACTTCAATTTTTTTTGGATTTAGTTGTATGATTTCTGAAATGTGAAATTTGTAATAGTTTACAAATCTCGTTTAACTGAGGTACGGTTTTCTCATTTAAATTTACCATTGTTTTATCTGTTTGCTTCATTTGTAAGAATATTTTTTTTGAATTTTGTATTAAATAATTTGTTAAAAAAGTTTTGCTTTTTTACTCTGTATATATATATATGTAAAAGTTAAATTTTAACATCTTTTTTTTTCTTTAATGTGTTTTTTATTCAAAACAATTTAAGACCACTTTTATTTCTCGTTTGCAAAATGAACACGTTTTCTCATCTTCGGAATAACATTCTCTACAACAACACAGGTGTGCGCATGGTAGAAACAAGACGTTTGCAACACCTTTGCAGACCAGACACTTAGTGGACGTTTTGCTCGGCTCGTTTTTGATGAGTGACGATAACTTGTCCACTTCCGTCATGAATTTGAGGAGATGTTCTAAAGTTAAGAATTGAGACAGGGTCTTGTTCGCGTTGTTTAACGCATTGTACAATTGTTCCTTGGTGTATCCAAGTTGTAACATATCCATCAATAATTTTTGGTTTTTATCTCTATCCCACTCTTCGTCTTCGATTTTGATCAATCCCAACATTAGGATCTTGTTCAAATAATCACATTCGCCTTTTTTAATATTATTTATGTGTTCTAGTAAAGGTATGTCGTGAGGTTCCCAATTCATCAAATGTATGTTACAACAAAAACATTTGACTTTGTCATTTTTACCCACGTAAACGAAACCCGTGGCGGCTAAATCTTCGGGTTTTTGAGCAAGATGCGAAGGCCAATTTTTAAACGTTTGAAGTCTTGCACGTTCTAAACTATAATTTGGATGTTTGGACTTGATCATTGTTTTTACCTCAAAATTGAGTTTGTAAGAATATTTTTTTTGTCGAATTTTTATATTTAATGATAATTTGTTAAAAATTTTAAAATTGAGATGTTAAATTTAACTTTTTATTTATATAAAGAGAAAAAAACTTTTACAAAAAAAAATTTTCACATTAAAGAAATTAAAATTAAAAAAACAACTTTTTTATATATATATAAAGAGCAAAAAAAAACAACTTTTTAAACAAATTATTAAAATACAAAATTTAAAATATACATTATTTGCAAGAATTCGTAAAACAAAAAAAACAAATAATCGATCATGAGGACAGCAACACCTAAAAGATGCGAATTGAAATTGAAACGAGTCGAAACGTATAAGAAATTCGGTCATAAAATCTATAATTTACAACGACACGATCCCATCGAATTGAACGAGGTCGAGACGAAGGGCTTAGAGCACAAATACGACAAATATCACATGCCTTTGAAATTGGACGAAGCCACGCTCGATTTGTTTTACGAGTACCAAAGCGATCTGCAGAACATCGTCATCGCCAAAGATAGAGAATTCGACAAGGACGATTTGTCATTGCCCTATGGAAATTACATATTTCCAAACATCTCATTCGAACTCATGAAGAAATTGGGTGGTGAGAGCGAGTTGACTGATGTAAAAAAACTCAAAAGAGTAAAGATAAACATTCAACACGTTTTCGAAAAAGGAGAAGACACGAGTGTCAACATGCTAATAACGGACTTGGAAATATAAACAACAGAGAGATTGATTTTTAGTGAAGAAAAATGAAAAAAAAAAAGTAAAGAGATCATCTTTAGTTCTCATTACTTTTTTTTAATTTTCCTTCTTCTTCACTATTACCATATATTATAATAACGTTTCCTTTTTTCTCAATTTTCAGCATTGATTCGTCTTTTTCTTATTTTCTTTTTTTTTGTGATATGATACGTTTATACCAACATTTTTGTTTATCCGAATCATAATTATGAATGAATGTTGTGCATCTCTTGGTAACACTCGCATCATCACCATTCTCTTTAGAAGGTAGTTGTGACGGTGGAAAGCGTCTCATTCTCAACCGTCTATCCCGCGCTTTATCTATCTCTTTCATCAGTTCTTTCCTCATATATCCATCATTAGCGTCTAACCATTTTTCCATTTTTTTTTGTTTCTTCGCACTCTGTCTTGCGATATTCGTCATTATCGTCTAATTGTTTCTCCACCTTTTTATCCATTTTAAATATATTATTTTATACTTTCTATGATTTATATTTTATATAATTTTATATTATAATAACATATTCAAAATCGGTATATTCTTAAATGGCGAATTCTCACCGAGCAACAAACCCTTGCCGAGTCGCTCAATGTTCTGTCCACTCTTCAGATAGAGACCGTTTCCTCTCAGAGAGTTGCCACCTCTAACGGGTTCTAGATACAATCCTTTACCGCTGTCGTCTACGTGGACGCGACACACGGCTCCTCCCTTCTTCAAGAACAGTCCGCTGCCACCCATTAATTTCTCAACTGCCGTACTAGCGAGTCCCGTGAGAGCTCCCACGCCGAGAGTCTTTCCGAGAAAGGGTAGTGCCTTTGCGGCGAAGGGTAATGCTTTTGCGGCGATTCCTGCCAATAGCGGTAGGAAACCGCCTTTCATTCTCAAATTGTATCTCAGTTGAGCGGGACTCAATCTCACCGTCAACCCTCTTCCATCGCGAATCGCTTTCTCCATCCTTTTGATTTGACTTCTGGTCCAGGCGATCGAATTCTGACCGCCTCTCGTCAGATCTTCGTGGGTGAATTTGAATCTCACCGCCTCGCCTCGAGTTGTTAACGCTCTCTTAAGTTTCTTCCTCTGTCCTGCGGATATGTTCACGTTTTTAATCACGTATTCTGTCATAATTCTGTTTTTTTTTAAATTATTTACTTCAATTGTTTCTTGTTTAATAATTATATTAAAATAATTTTGTAAAATTAATATTGCGTTTATTTTATTTTTGTTATCTATATATATACACAATATTTTTTTTTTTTGCTTTTATATTTCTCTTATGTGAAATCGTATCGTCACTCTCTCTCCGCGAAGATCTAACAGTTCACCATTTTGATCCGTCAACGTGGTTTTGAGACTATACAACGTGTTTAAAATTTCGAGGTCGCTCCACGATCTTATAACCCGGCGACACGTTTGGAAAGAAGGAATAGATCGTCGGTTGAGCGCTACCATTCACGTAGCTTCCAGCAATCACGTCCACGTTCACCAGAATGCTATTGACTGCGAGAATGTGAACCATATTTTCAGATGCCGCGTGGCCTCGATACATCTTTCGATCGAATCCCAACATCTTGCCTATAGAATCGTTCGTGTTGAAATCTACTCGAAAATTATCTTCCAAATCCAACATCGTCTGTAAGGTATTAGGATTGGGAGCGAGTCTGATCTTGTTGCTTCCCTTTCCATCCGTCTTCATTCGCATCTAAATGTAATCGTTCAAATCGTCTATGTCGTAACTCCCTTTGGGAATTCGAATCTCCAACCAATCCACTCCGTCGGAATACTTGAACGAGTTATTCTTTTCGGTGACGTTGGGAAAGGAATAATAAGTCTCCAGATTCACCAACGCCATCTCGTATCTTTTCTCTCTATTCAATTCGATGGAAGGTTCGAATTTCGTAGCGAATCGAGTCGAATCGCCACTCATCACGATTTGAATGGATTGTTTTGCAGCCGTATTCTCAGCTATTCGTTCTAACAATTCTCCATGTTCGAACATTATATTTAATTTTATTTTTTTTTTATTCAAAACTAATTATTTGAAGATTTATTATTTTCTAAATTTTATTTTTACGCTCTATCTTATTATCATCAGAAACATAAAACTTGTCGAATCCGCACCGATATTTTCCGCGATTAAATTCGCTTGTCAAATCGATCACGACGAAATTGTAAAGTCCACCATCCCAAACCCTCTTGCAGAATCTCCTGAATTCCGCCGCGCTCATGTCGTTTGCGACGTGATCGCCGTAGATGTGATTGAGATTCTTGAGATCTTGGCGAAAGAGACATAGAAAATTAGCGTTCTCCCTTATCGTCTGTCTGGGCAATCGAAAATAATTCTGCGACAGGTAGAAACAGTCCACGTTGCTGTGTCGACCCCTAACGTAATACGATTCGTATCGGTTCTGTCTCTCCAAAAGCAGATCGTCGAAAATCATGAGATTCTTATCTTCCGATTTCAGTTCTCTAGGATCCGGAACGTCGCTAACGTTCTCATAAAATCGACACTCGACGTTCGAAGATGCATTTCTCTTCATCAGTTCCATCGCCGCACCGTCCAAAATGGTCGAAAGTCGAGCTTCACTCTTGTCGAATTCCTCCCTCCTGTCAAAGATTCTGGCCATGACGTCCTTGGGCAATCTACGATCCATGCACTCTCGAAGCAATCTGTATTCGGGTTGAAACAAGCTCTTGCCAAACACAAACAATCTGTCGTAATCCAACCAGTCGGGTCGGGACAACAGATTCATCAACAGATTGGTCTTTCCACAATTCGATTTTCCCACTATCAAGCCTCTTATGCTTTTGGGAAAGAACTCGATATTCAACCTCTTGGTCCCGGCGTCGTTCCAAGACATATCTTTAATGTTCATCTTTGTTTTATTTTTTGTTTGTTTGTTATTTTAGATTCTTTTCAAACGCAAATTTTTTTATGTTTTTCAAACTCAGTTTTTAATGTTATTATTTATTTATATCACACCGTCGTGAGTTCTCTTCAATCCAGATCCACTCGTCATTTTGGCTAAATCTTGTATGGGTACCACAGCATCCTTAAAATCTTTCCAACATTTCGGCGTTCGCTCTAACGCAGCTCGCTTCGCCGGCGGACTGATCAACTTGTCGATCAACGCGTCGGCTGCCCTCTTGCCAGCCACAGAAGCTATCCTACCACTGGCTTCGGAAGCGGCTTTCTTACCAGCATCCAAAGCCGTCTTCTTACCGACCTCAAACGCGGTCGATGCGAGTTTTCTACCCGCATCGCTCGTGAACGCTCGCATTATAGAATCGACGATGCCAGAACCGCCTTGAACGTAAGTTCTGACGTATCCCCTGTTCTTTATCACCAACATATTTTATTTTTATAATATATTTTTGTTTTTTTCACTGGTAAATCGTTTTGTTGTTTTTAAATACTTTTATTATTCTAGTGTAAAAATTTACTGTTTTATTTTTGTTTGTTTCTCTCCACTTATTATATACACATCAATCCTTCAATTCGTTCATCAGCCTTTTTATAGTGGTTTATATTCAAAACCTTCTGTCTTAACAATTCGTCAGATATAGTAACTATCTGATTATCTAATCCTGTGTTACCAGCCTGTCTGCTCGCCATCAACAAACTCAATCTCTGAGACAGAGCGTCAGAATCGCTCGGAAGAAAAGTGGTTTTCACCCCTTTGCCAGTCACCGATTCGATGAACTTCTTGTTTCACCACTTTCGTCCACTTGTAACCTCTGTTGGCTTTGGGTCTCGTCTCTCTGGCATCGTTATTTCTCTTCATGGCGTGGGTCTGAACCAGAATGTCGCCGTAATTGTCGAAATCCTGATCCGTGTAATCGCTAGGCTTGTCGTAAAGGAGCAATCTGCGCAGTCCATCAGTCAATTCGTATCTGTTCGAACCCACGATCAATTCATCATCGCCAATATCTACTTCTGTGTCTCCTACCAAAATCCTTCCCTCCGAATCCTTATAAAATCCGTACAACTGATCTCTCTTACCGCCATCATCATCAGACGATGCGACGCTACTAGTGGTGATAGTTGAAGCTGTATCATCAGACTCGCTCTCTGTTTGAATTCCTGTGGGAACGTAATCCGGTGTAGATTGAACGGAATACCGATTTCCAAAACTAAGAGGCAACGAACCCATTCTCAAAGAACTCTCCTTTATGGGTCTCAATTCTTCGACTATCTCCTTCCTACTTCGCTCTTGACCCTCCGTCACGGGTTTAAATATTTTTGTGGCTTCGCGTTTGAGTTCCATCTCACCAGGACGTCTGCTTCTATCACCTGACTGAATGCCCTTTTTTATCACGCTCAAACTCTTCTAAAATTCGATCTCGGTGTCTAGAATCCATCTGTAAAAAACATCTTTCGTTTTTAATTGTTAATGTTCCTTTAAGTATGCTAATGCGAGTTATTTTATTATTTTCAAAATTAAATGTATAATTATTTTTATGTTTATGTTTTTTTTCTCTCTCCTATATATATCGATCACTTTTTTTATTTATTTCCTCGGGTATTCCCCCCGCTCACGTCAGAAATGGAAGCGTTCGACAGTTGTCCGTCAAGTTTTTTTTCGAAAAAATCCGGGTATTCCCCCACCCCACGACGAGGGGAGATAACTCTGTATGATCAAGTTTATGAGAATCGAGCAATCTGATTGGTCAATTAGCGGAGAATCAAGCAATCTGATTGGTTGATTAGCTGAGTTTGGAAAATCCCACTATGGGAATTCCCCTAATGACGTCATAAATGGGAAAAACCCACCGCCTCAAAACAATTGCGGATTCTGGACCACTGGTCCAGAATCCGCGAACCGTTTTTTTATGCTAGCCCAGAATTTTGCTCGCGTTCACCAACGATGGATCGATGGTCTGATCTGCGATGAGAACGTTGACAAAAATTTTTAACGTAAAAAAAAAAAGTAAAAATGTACAATTTCACCTTTTTTTTAAAAACGCGTGACATTCAACGTTCACCACGAGTATTTGAACGTTAAAAGTGCGATCTAGGAGTCACAAAAAAACATGGGGGATTCAAGACCACTGAACATTTTTGTGAACAAGCGTGCGATTTAACACTGAATCCCACGTTGGTAAACGCATCGTGTACGTATTTTGTACACGTACATGTACAAAGTGGTCGTAAATCCGCAATTATCTCCTACTGCCCTGCATACTAAGTCAGATACATTTCTGCGCTCTCCATCATACATTCTAGAGGAACGCCCCCCCCCCCCCCCCCCAGCTTCTATCATTTACCCTCTCCCAATGCTTAACCCTTTCAATTAATATAGTCTCCAGGTCGTCGGTGCTTTTGCCGTCCACCTTCTGTATCTGTATCTGTATTAGTACGTCACAGGAACCCTTCTGGGCTTTAACGTGACGGAACGAAAGAGCGCCTTAAGATGGTTTCAGATGTTGTCCGGACAGCGCGGCTCTGAATGCTTCCGGTGTGGTTTTTTGGACTATATTGTCCTCCAGCTGGTTCCAATCAACAGCAGTTCTTACAAAGAACGAATGTCTGAATTGTTCCGACTTAGTTGATGGAATTACTACTGCTTTGCTGTTGTTACGTGCTGATGCTGTCACGATATTTTTGGATATGCAGTCATCGAATTTCTTTGCTCTTATATGTCTTTTTTGTTTGTGTTGTGTTACGAATTCGACAGGGTTTATGGCTGGTATTCGCCCCTCAACCACTTTGTAGAAGAAGATTAGGCGATGTATCTGTCTCCTAGACTGCAGAGGTGGAAGGTCCAGACTGTTTAACATTTTTGTCATACATCCTTCGTCTCTTGAGTGGTAGTCTTTGGTGATAAATCTTGCTCCTCTTCTTTATATTCTTTCTAACTTTATAGTTTCGTCTTTTGTATAAGGGTCCCAAATAATGGCTCCGTATTCCATAATCGAACGAACGAGGGCAATATAGATGTTTTTTCTGCATTCTCTAGGACAATGTTGGCGGTTTCTGCGGAGGAATCCTAGGGTAAAATTGGCTTTTTTGCTGATGTTATTTATGTGTTCTCTCCATTTAAGATCTTCTGATATTTGTAGTCCTAGGTATGGATTTGATGGTATTTGTTCGAGAATGTGGCCATTTAGTGTGTAGAAACGATGGCTTTTCTTTTTTAGGCTGAGGATGTAACACTTTTTGGCATTGAACCGCATGCCCCAGTCTGTTGCCCATGTTTCCAGGCATTCCAGGTCTTTTTGTAAGATGGGATGATCGCCTTCGGTGTTGATTGTGCGATATAACAAACAGTCGTCTGCGAACAGTCTGACTGATGATTTTACTGAGTTGGGTAGGTCGTTGATATGACATAAGAAAAGCAATGGTCCTAGGACTGTCCCTTGTGGAACTCCTGACTCTACTTCTGCTTCGTCCGTGCTACTCGAATTTTCCTTTCCGTTAGGAAATATCTGAGCCATGCTTATAGAGGACCTATGATACCAGTTTATAGAGGAGTCTGTCATGTGGAACTGTGTCAAACGCTTTCGAGAAGTCGAGGATGGCTATATCCACTTGTTTTCCTCGGTCAAACGATTGGAGCATATCATGGATGGTGACCACTAACTGAGTTTCATAGGAGTAACCAGATCTAAACCCGTGATTCAGTGATGTTAGAACTTCATGTTTATCCAGGTGATTCAGCATATATCTGCATATGATGTGATCAAGTAGCTTGCACGGTACAGATGTCAGAGAGACTGGCCTGTAGTTTTCTGATGTGTGTTTATCTGCTTTTTTGAAAATGCAGGAGATATTGGCGTTCAGCCAATCTTTAGGCAGTTTACCATGGTCTATTGAGTGTTGGAATATGACTGACATTGCTGGTGCTATGTGATCTGCACATTGTTTTAGCACTCTGTTCGGTATATTGTCTAGGCCCGACGCTTTTGCTGGATTTATATTACGCAGTAGTTTGGCAACACCATCTTGTTTAATTCTGATATTTGGTATGCTCTGTTGTATTTTAGGTGGGTGTCTGGCATACTATCTACTTTATCTCTCGTGAAGACTGATGAAAATTGTTTTATCAGAATTTGTGCTTTTTCTTTGCTGTTATTGATCAGGTGCCCGTTTCTTTTGAGTGGTGCTACCCCAATATTATCTTGTTTTCTTGATTTTTACATATTTCCAAAAAGGTTTGGTGTTATTTTTTTCTAAGCCTTGAAGTATGGCTGAGTTGATGTAATTTCGTTCTGCTTTTCTTATTTGTCTTTTGCATTCTTTTGGGAAATGTCTGTAGTTTTCCCATTTGTTTGTTCTTTTTGCCTGGTTGTATAGATTTTGTTTCTTCTTTAGTATTTCTTTATCTTATGGTTGAACCATGGGGGTCTCTTGTTTGATTTAATTTGTTTAGTTGGGATGTTTTTGTTTTAGCTTTTAAGTAGGCTCTCTTTGAAGATGGTCCATAGTGTATCGGTGTTCTGGTTTTTTTCGTTACGACTACGTATTTCATCTGATAGCTGGTCAAGGTCGGTGTTTACTTGGTCCCAGTTGGCCTTAGACCACACGTAGCAATTCCTTGGGATAGCTTTCTGGTAGTGGGGTTTGGTGTCGAAGTCTGTAATAATGATTGCATGGTCTGATATCCCGGGTATGTTTGTCGATGACTTGACTAGGCTTGGGTTGGATGTGAAAACGAGATCCAGTAGGTTCTTTTACCTTGTTGGTTCTTCTTGAAGTTGAGTCAGTCCAGCTGAAGATGTTATTTCCACTAGTGATCTTTGTACCTCTTTATCACTGGCATTTTGTTTAAGTGATAGTGTGTCCCATTGTATGTCTTGGCAGTTGAAATCTCCCGCTAGTATTATGTTCTGGTTGTTGTTGGTTTCTTCCGTTATTAGTTTTAAGGACTTTTCTAATTCGTCTACATCCTTCATCTTTCTTTTTGGCATGTAATAGGAACCACTTAACAGGTCTTTGATGTCTTTCAGTTTGATCTTCACCCAGTCTATTTCACAGGCTGTTCGATGGCTATAATTCTGTTTTCGACCAGTATGAAAACTCCGCCTCCTCTGGTCCCCTTGTCGTTTCTGAATGTGGTGTAATTAGAAGGGAAGACTTCAGATGATTTTATGGCATTTTTTGCTAAGTTTTTGCCTGGTTTAATTCCATTGAGCCACGATTCACTTCCTATTACTATGTCTGGTTTCGTGTAGTTTATGATGGTATTCAGTTCCGACGATTTTCCTCGGATGCCCCCTGCAGTTTGTTGTGAGGATTCTTAAGTTCTTTTTTCGTGGTAGGTTAGGATATGTTGACATTGTTGGGTCGTCTATACTTTTTTTTTACTTTTATGTGTTTTGGATGCAGTACTTTCATATCTTGTTTTGCTCTGTGAGGTATTGCCTTTGTTAGTTTTATTTATCCATTTCCAGAATATATTGGAACCTGAACACCCTGTTTTTCTTATTTCTTTAGTTAGGATACTGTTCCCCATTTTCCTATTTTTGTCCTTGATTATATTCACCTTTTTTCTTGCCTCTTCGTGTTCTTCTTTGGCAAGTTTAGTGGCTGTAGCATTTACCGCCTTACGTTTTCTACACCTTCTAAATGCAGCACATTGTCTTTCTCTCTTTTATTGCGCGTTTGAGCTCATTATTTACCCTATATCCCAATTCATTTGTTGTTACTCTAATTCTCCCTTCCCTTTATTATAGACTTTAGACTTCTCACTTCTGAGTCGACCAACTCCTGAACGTTACGTCTGGTTGCCACACTTTCGAGCTTTGATTTTAAATTCTCAAAGTACTCCCAGTCTGCTTCTTTTCCCTGTTTCTAAATGTACTTAAAGACCACCCTTTGTTTGGTTATTGTATTGCCATTAACCCTTACTGTTATCAGGTTGTGATCACTATTTAACTTTCCTTCGTCGTCGATTTCCATGTTTATGGCCACTCCCCATAGCGCTGGGTCAGTGAGTACATTATTGTCTTTCTATCGTTCCTTTCCCACGTCCATTTACCCTTACACTTTGCATCCCTGTTCAAAATCTTGAGACCCCGTTCATTTGTAATCTCTAAGAGTTTCCTCCCATTACCGTTGATTTTATTATCCTCACCCGCCATGCCTTCTCATCCGTCCCCAATGTGTCCACTGAAATCTCCCGTTAATGCCACATTGAACCCCCTATTTTCCAGTCCTGTAACATTGGATCTGAGTGTCGTTTTTATTCCATCATTCCACTTAGGCTTGCTCCTTTTAACTGCCAAATATACAACCCCAACTGCGACCCTTCTGTTCTCCATCTTGATATTTGTTCGGTGTCTACTTCATTGATTGCATTTACTTTTGATAAGGCTGTGGTCCTGACGGGGCTTAATTCATCCTCGACATATATACCCAAACCCTTTTTCTGGCCTTCTGATCGCCCCACTCCAATCCACACTTACCCCTTGATCTGGTCAGTTCTTTCATCCTGCCTAATCTACGTCTCGCTAAGGCCTATCAATTCAAGATTCTCATCCTCCACCAAGGTCGTAATTTCGCTTGCATTCCTACGGAGACCTGGATGTTGCTGTATCCCATTTTGAAAACGTGTGGATTCTCTGAGATATTATTCTTATCTCTTTGTCCCCCCGCCCCCCTCTATCTTTTTCCTACCCACCATACTTTAGGTCAAAAAGGGTTCTGCTAACTGCAACATATTCCAACACAACGTCTCCGTTTCTCTTGCGCATAGATGGAGACCATCCTTACCATATAACTCCCGCTTACGCCATAATGTCCCTAATGTCAATAAAATGTAGCCCACGATCCTTACAGTATTTCTCAAATTCCTCGTTTACCCCAATAATTCTAGAGTTTCGTTCACTCCCTCCACCCATCACCGGAAGAAGACCTGACACTACTACAGTCGCATTCCTACTGACTGTAACTTGTGATAAAGTCCCTGTATATATCCATAAGCTGAACTGACCTCCTTGTTCTGATATTGTTTGTACCCACATGCACCAAAACCACAGGGTCTGACCATGAACCCTTATCAACACCATCCGCTCTATCCGTAATACCCTCCACCTTGACTCCCCCCCCCCCCTCGGAAAACACAGAGTAGTTCGGTTGAGACTATCTAGACCACAGACCACCCTATCTAAACCCCGTACTATACTACTTCCCGCCACCACCAGTTTACGCAGAGACCCCTTGCTAATGTCTGCTGATTCACCTTTTGTAAACTAACATATACTACTACTACCACCCCATAGCATCACATCCCCATCGCCGACCACCTCCTCGGGACCCTCAGAACTACCTACCACCCCCAACACACATAATCTACCTTTCACGCTACACCCACCCCCTGCCATTCCACCCTCGACATTCCTATCATCTACACGCCTCGCTTTTCCTCCTGCTGAAACCCCCTCATCTTCATCCTCTGACTCCCTCTCCAAGCACGATTTGGTCTTCATACATGTATCTCTACCTGGACCTCTCGATTCCTCCTCCTCTAATCTACAGATCTGCCTGTGAACTACCCCCCCCCCCCCCCCATCCTCTAATCGTACGTCCACTTATCACCCACCCCCTCTTCAAGCTCCCAACCACTTGTCATCCAGCATCAAATGCCACCTTCATCGGGGTAACCCTTAGCAATCCCGCCTTAATATCTAAGTTCCGCATCAACTGTTCCATTTCCCCCCTCCACTTTCATATACGCCTCCAACAACCTCAGACAGACCCCCTGCCAATCCACCCCATGACCACCCTGGTACACCATTCTACACTGTCCACACGCCTCTTGCTCAGAACCACCTACACATTTACTCCCCGACTGACACCAACCATACTTACCCCCGTCTGTACACACATTGAACATTTACCATGCATGTTACCATCCGTGTTCACAAACGCAACGACCAAACAGCAACCGAGAGACTCACGAAAACACACGAAAAAAGGCAAAACACAAGAAATCAATTAAAATTCTCGAAAACCTATTATCCAAACCTACTTGCTTCACCCTATACTAAATCACCAAAACACCTATCACAAAATATATTACAAACCCTCCTGAAATGCAGCTACACATGTAAAGGATACTTATAAACAGCTCTGTAAATAATTTCGTGACTTCCTCTTCGTGAGTAGTATTCACTTCGAAGTGAATGTGTGCGGTAAACCAATCAATATTTTCAACAGGGCTGCACGTTGAAAATATTAATTAGTCAGCTCGCAAATAATGAACACGGACTCTTCCAATTGCAGCCATTGAACTGACATAGAATATACAGAGGATATGGAATGAGTGTTTTTCTCATATAATATTTATGAAACGAGTCTAAGAATTTTCCGTTTTGGCGAGCCTCTGGCGAGTCCAAACGGAAAATTCAGACGAGTTTCATAAATATTATATGAGAAAAACACTCATTTCATATTCTATTTATCATATGACAGACACACGCACAAATTAGCCACTTAGTGTGACTTTTTAACCCATCACCTAACTTGAGTTGCAGACTGCACTTGGAAAAACATCCTCGTATAACTAAAAAAATTTCATTCCAATGAGGGGTCATAACCTATGTTTTGGAAGCAAAAAGTGAAAATTAAAAAAAAAAAATGAATGGCGTTTTTCTTGTAGGTAAAAGATATGAATACAATATAATCGACCCTAGATAGGACAGATAGCGTAAATTCTCCATACTGAAATTATGCAAATGTGACCCAGTTGTATTTTGTTTATCCAATCAAATTGTCTAGTTTTGAAATTGACCAATGAAATTGACTGAAGGCTTTATTTATCACTGATTATTATGAAAACAAAATATCAAATGTTTTAAAGTGAATCATATGATAAACAATCATATCAAATGGTCAAGAAAATCCTAACCCACTTGTGCCAAGGTGTCGCCATCAAATCGAAAATGGCAATATATTTGTCGACAGTGCGGTACGAGTCACCACAACCGAGGATTTAGACAAACTAGAATCAACGTTAATTTTCTAAATAATTTCATTATGATAAAAGTGTATTAAATGCCATGAAAGTATACTGTGCGTGTTGCCAGTTGGAAAGAGCTTACATAAGTTTCGGTTTGCTGCTGAATCCATATTTCATAAGCTCTTGTTAAATCATGTTACTTCATATCTTGTGTACTTGTATTTATCTATGAAATAAAATAATGTTTAAACGAAAAAAAACTAAACGTTAATGGAACTTAATCGAATCGGCACCTTGCGATGATTCGAATCGAATCAACCATCGAAGCTTCCGGCGGTTCAAGGTACACTAAATATCATGCCTAATTGCGAGCAGTAAGATTTTCGTGTCATGTTATTTTCGTCATATTTAAATATTATATTATACGTCCGACTATAAACTATCGAGGAAATAACAAAGTTCCCCAATTCGATATTTTTCGAGAGGCATCTACACGGAATCGGTTACACTACAGTGGAAATTCGCCATTGAAAATACATCCCTGTTCGATACTCACTGTTGACAACCAATGTAATGGCGTTCATTATAACTAAGACGGACGCCTGACTTCTCGACACACCAAATATACCGATTATTTCGGCATAAATAACGTTCACACCGAAAAGCAGAATAGAAATCAGCAACGCGTTGTAAACTGTTCCCACAATACTCAGAACAAATAATATACCTCCAGGGTTTTGTCTGAAAGAGAATAAAACATATTAAAACAATGAAACACACAGTTAGTGGTGAGTGGATTGCGACTATTACATATTGGAGGGAATGGACACAGAAGTATGTCTTCGTCTATTTTATTGCAATTATTTCATGTTTTTATTCAATCTTTTTATTTCATTATTGGTTTGCTTTCTTTTTTACGTTTTCTCGCACGATATAGCCTTAGCTGCCGATGTGGCGTTAAGCACCAATAAAAAAATAAATAAATATAAAGAAGTATTCACTGTTATTGTAAACAAGAGGTCCCAAGAGGCCTTAACCTCTCACCTGAGATAAGTTGTCTAAAGGGGGATTTAAGGTCATATCCTGCACCTATGGCTAATTAACATAGCCCACAAACATGGACCCGGGCATTTGATTTAAACAAGCCTAAAACTAATTAACACAATAGAGCCCAAACATGAACCCAGACACTAGTTTTAAACAAGGCTGAATCTGTCCCATCCCCTCCAAAGATGCTGAATACCAAATATAGGATTCTGACTTGTGGATATGAATTCGAAAATTTTTAAAAGATGTGCCTCATAAGTTAAAATTCGGGTTCGCATAAGAATCCCAAGTATGAACGCAGAAATTTGATTTGAACAAATCTGAATCTTCTGATGTATACCAAGTATTGATTGATTCTGATAGGTGGGTATAAAAGAGTTGAATATTCCTCATATTGCAAGTTAAATTCGGGCTCCCATAATGAGCTCCAAATATGAACCCAGGGACTTGATTTGAACAAACTTAAATTTGCCACACATAAGTATGCTGTATACCAAATATCAGAAAATTCTGATAGTGAATTTTAAGATTTTTTTTTCTTTTTGAAAAATGTTCCTTATATTGCAATAAGTTACGATTTGGTCTTCCAGGAACTTTAAGCAAAGTTTATAGCTAATTAGTATTTGAGCCCTCCTAAAGGTGCTACATAATAGATATCAAAAGAATATGATTGGTGGATCGAAAGAGGAGGAATATTTTTAAGAATATTCCATATATTGAACAAAGTTAAAATCTGGGTTCTCGTAGAGAGCCCAAATAGGAACCCTGAGACTTGATTTAAACAAACTTTAATGTGCCCCCACACCTCAAGAATGCTGAATATCAAATATCAAAAGTTTCTGGCGGGTGGATCGGAATAGGTTAAAATTCAGGTTCACATAAGAAGCCCAGAATATTCCACATATTGCGCAAAGTTAAAATTTGGGTTCTCATACATAGCCCAAATAAGAACCCTGAGACTTGATTTAAACAAACTTGAATGTGCCCCACACCTCACGAATGCTGAATATCAAATATCAAAAGTTTCTGGCGGGTGGATCGGAATAGGTTAAATTCAGGTTAACATAAGAAGCCCAAATATGGACCCAAGGACTTGATTTGAACAAAATTGAATCTAGTCTCCAACCAGGATGCTGCATACCAAATATCAAAAAATTCCGACTGGTGGATCTGAAGAATAACATTTTTAAAGAATATTTTTCATATTGACCCAAGTTAAATTCACGTAAGAACTCACATAAGAAGTCCAAATATGGACCTAGGGACATGATTTGAACAAACTTGAATCTGACACTCATAAGGGTACCGTATTCCAGATATCAAAAGATTCCGACTGGTGGTTCTGAATAAAAATATTTTTACAAAATATTCCACATATTGCACTAAGTTAAAATCCGGACTCACACAAGAAACCCAAATGTGGATCAAATGACTTGATTTGAACAAACTTGAATCCTTCTCCCATAAGGATGCTTCATACCAAATATAAGAAGAGTCCTACTGGTGGATCAGAAGAAGAAGATTTTTAAAGAATATTCCTCATGTTGCACCAACTTGAATCTGACCCCCAAAAGAATGCTGTATACCAAACATCAAACGATTTTGACTGGTGGATCTGAAGAAAGTTTCTCATATTGTAATAACTTAAATTTCGGGCTTACATTAGGAGCCCAAATATGGATCCCGGGTCTTGATTTCCACAAACGTGAAACGTTGCTGTCATAGAAGTGCCGTGCACCAGATATCAGAACATTCCGAGCGGGGACCAGAAGGAGAGAATTCCTAAAGAACATTTTTGATATTGCACCAAGTTAAAATTGGAGCTCATATAAGGAGCTCAAATATGGAACCATAAACTTGATTCAAACAATCCTGAATCTGGCCCTCATAAGGAAGACCTATACCAAAGTAGATTGTGTCTCGTTGTTCTGAAGAAGAAGATTTCAGAGAATACAACTCATATTGCACAACGTTAATATTTGGTCTCAATTAGGGATCCCAAATGTTAACCCAGGGTCTAGATTTGAGCAAACTTGAATCTGACTCTCTTAAGGATCATGCAAACCAAATATAAAAACTATTCTGACCGGTGGTTCTGAAGAAGAAGATTGTCAAAGAATACTCCTCATATTGCACTAAATTAAAATTTGGTCTCACATAAGAAGCCCAGATAGGTATGCACAAAAGTTGATATGACTTTAATGATAGAAATCTCAGAGACAGCTTTTAATTAAATTATAACAATTGGAATGAATTATGTGCCGCTTTATCGAATATGGGATGGGCTTGTTAAGTTTTATATGAAGTACAAGCACGTCATAAAACTTAACACGCCCATCCCATATTAATACTCCGATAAAACGACAGATGATTCATTTCAGTTCTTATAGAATTGTTTGCTTTATATCTGTAGTCATCCAAGGGGAATAGCCCATGAGGATCTTGCGGTAAGATCTCCCATGGCAGTCCGCAACGCGGTGATGGGCAGTTTCGAATGTAACTCGATTTTCTGATTTCATATTAGCACTACCTGGTTGCGGGAAGAAAACATGTGCTAGAACCTGTATCACAATTGTTTTTATGTAACAAAAAATAATTAACGAACCGAAATATTGTATAAAAATACAAACATATGACAGCTGCATATATATGCATTTAAACCATACAAATGTTTGCAGTTGCCGCGCCCAGAAACGTTTTTTTTTGTCGTCGAGAGGAGATCATTCTTCTCTCGAGACACAGAATGGATATCCATCCTTAAACGGTGACTTTTGAGTCTGGTGTGGGAGTAGTGTTTCGGCTGCGCTTTGATGGTTTTACGTCCTCGTGGGTTAAATTAATCTAGGTCGTAATAAATAGTATCATACAGGTATATGGTTTGCAATGTCTTGTATTCTGTTGGCTGTGTGAAATATCTGATTAATGATTGGACCGGAGTGTCGGGTTCTCAGTCAACATCGCCCAATCGAAGAGGTCTGATGACGTGAAAGCTTCTACGCTTCAAATTTGATTTTAAAAATTATATCAGATGGTAGACACAATATAAAAAAAATACACCTACATAGTTTGGAGCTCGCATGTACAATGGTTCCCAAAATATGCTTTGGAAAGGAAACCTGCACAGGCAGATGAACGACTCGGCGGACGCACGGATGGTCCACAGAGAAAATGAAACAGACGAACGGAGGAATGGCGAGACAAGCATTTTTTTCTTCTAAGACCAAACTCCAAATAAAAAGAGGCCTAATGCAAGGGACAAATAGAGTAAACAATTACCAAAGGTCATTGTGTAAAACAGAATCACAAGTGTTTTGGAGAGTGACAACGCGTAAATGAGTTTGGGTATTGAGTCTTAAGACTGTTACTGAATAAAATAAAAAACATTTTAACACTTGTTTAAAACGACGGTGAGATTTTAACTGGTAGAGTGCTGGAAGCCCATATTTGGGCTTTATTCTGAAGTGGGGGTATCATAGCTTGAAGGCTCATATTCAGTGCATGTGCTTTGTATTATCATTGAAGTGATATTGTTTAGTCTATAAGGGAATGCCTTGTTCCAATTTATGGGAGAGTGCCCATAGGCACTCTCCAATAAATTATAACAAGGCAAATATATGTGTACAAGATTTGATGGCCAAAAATAATTTAGCACTCTACCAGTTAAGCGATGTCACAGACCCCCCCCCCCCTCCTCCCAAAAGAATAAAAATAAACACAGCGTCAGCTCTTCTGAATAATATTAGCAACATCGAAAATAAAGGATTTCGTTACAATGATCATATCCTATATCAGTTTAAAGCAAACCTCGCAATCTCGACCTCTCAGTCAGGGGCGATGCAAAAGGAGGGTGCGGGTAGGGGGGGGGGCAGGGAAGTCCTCTTTTAGACATTTCGTCTAG
Source organism: Pictodentalium vernedei (assembly GCA_031216915.1). NCBI lineage: Eukaryota > Metazoa > Mollusca > Scaphopoda > Dentaliida > Dentaliidae > Pictodentalium > Pictodentalium vernedei. The sequence goes on from CM062291.1 coordinate 355,195,301, forward strand.
ATGGGCCATGAAGTATTCAATGTTTATTCGTTCTTGTTGGGATCATGTACATTCTGAGGAGGCTAGACTACAACTTATGTCACACACAAAGTCGGCCATAAAATCGACGGTACCCGGTTCGGGCGGCTCGGCGCCCAGCGTGGCAAATTCTGACTACGTTACATATTACCTGAAAACGTAGTGTGTATATTTAAAATTATTCACAAAAACATTTTTGTGAAGTATTGAGATTATTTAGCTATCATGATCCCAACAGATTGATTTTCCAACTACATCCCCAAGGCATGCCTCCGACGAAGATATGCCCTGATGATGTAGTTGGAATATTTTATCAGCTGGAACTTGAGACACCAAAATCGACCCCGACCCCCCACCCACCCAATCGATCATCTTCCCAACGCCCCCGCAGACCACATTCTATAATAATTTTCTGATTTAGTTATCATTTTCTAATATCATAATTTCTAATTTATTTATATTTATATATTGGGATTTTAACAATTTCGAAAGACAGGGTCACATTGTGTCGGACAGTTTTACGGGTGGAGGAAACCGGAGAACCCGTGAAGAACAACTGCCAGTCAGAGTCCCCAACATACTAACTGCGCACAAGTAGTGTTAGCATTGGTTGAGGGCAAAAACACCATCGGCGTTCAGAATGCCTTAGTACACAGCGCCACCGTGGCCCCAAGATTGGCAATCAGAATGACCCCCCTTTCCCAGTTATACAATGCGGCCACCTCTGGTCAAGATCTAACCGTGGATCTTTCAGTTTAGTGTCCAATGCTCTAATCACTGGGCCACCACGGTCCCTATTTAGTGAATTATACTCACCTGGAATTTAGAGATTGCTGTCCAATTTTGTTTTCCATGTTTTCCTCTCGAGCCTCGCTTGCAAAATCGTCGTCATCTTTAGGAAGCATTTCTCTTCCATTCAGCTGATCTGCTCTTTCAATGCGCAGCTTATTCGGGTTTCCACTCTCCATTTGATGGCAAAGTGACATGTAAACAAGCAAATGTAAATTAACTTTTATGTTGAATAAATTATTCGTGTTGCGCAATCTTCCATTCTTCATTTATGTGAAATATTCTGTGTCTCCACAATAATTAATTAGGCTTTAGTATGCAGAACAGATGGTATCGATTTTACACGCATGATATAAAACAAAATGGTACTTTCTTGACAATTAACCATTCTACAGAAGTTGCTCAATTGACCCTTAGGTCCCATACAGCAACCTACTACCCCTTTATATTGCTCTGTAAAGGTTGGCTCGGGTGTATTCTTCCTTGAGAACTCCGCTGGTAAGATGCATTTATCTTGACAGTGTTTTCACATTATTGTTGGCTGCCTGTACAGGCTGCCAACAATAATGTAGAAACACTGGTAAGTGTAATCTACAGCTATGTAAATGTATATACGGTAGTTATTATCGAAAAATTAATCTGGTGACTTAAGATTAACAGGTTTTTTTTAAGTCTGGGCATGTCTCTTTATTACAGGATACTGTCTACTGCCAATTCTAAACTCAGCTTCCCAGAAGAAAGAGCAAACAATACAGTCAATTCCAGAAGGTTGATATATTACGTTGATGCAAGGATGTATTTTCTGGGATGAGAGGGAGTCACACACCCCCCCCCCCCCCCCACCACACACACATCCCCATTATTTTCCTCTTTGGCAATGGTCGGGCATAATACGGTTTTCGATTGATAACGAATGTCGAATAAGGAACTAGAAATAAGTAACTGTTGTCACGTCCATATATTTGGACACAAGTTGCGATGAGAGTATGTTAATGATCTGTATGCAAGTGGATTCCTGGGACGTCAGCAAAATTCATCGACACTTAATCTGCCTCAACACCCTCTTTTTTCGCCTCACAATATCGCGTCAAGTCAATGAATATGAGAACTCCTCCCAATCGATGACGTTTATTGACCTGAAAGCTGTTACGCTTTGACTGATTATTTTTGTTGTTAGCCACTGTTTATTTACAACATGTGCCCAATCCTACTCCATAAGATGTGGCTATGTACTCATTTTCCTATATGTGACCAGTACTCCAGTTGTTTCAGTGTCCACACACGGGTAGTACGGGGACTGGAATTATAGAGCCTGGAGACTGAGAGGCGACTGAAGGAAACTTATTGCGTAATATGCCGGACCGTATGGTAAAACGTATAGCGAATAGGATTCTGGTCTAGGCCAGGCGAATCACTACTTTTAGCTCGAATCGAATCTCAAATAAAATCAGGCAAATTGTTCGCAACCAAATCGAATCCCAAATCGATTCCACTTCGAAATGGTTACGATACTACGGCTGACGTGCTAGTGATGTCTAACTCCTATGTGTACATAGCCAATATATATTTTGGTAACATCGAAATCGCAAGTAGAAGTCGGCGGACCTATCACTTGTTTCTGAAGGGTTGAGAAATATATTCATTTGGCGACGTTTAGACATGTCGGTAATGGCAAGTTTATAGACCCGATATAAAGCGTCCTTGCTTTAATTAAGACCCCTAGAGGACGGGGTTCTGTAGCATTGACATCTAAATTACTCAAAGACTTGAGACCACTTTCCGTGCGTCGTCTGTCTGTTATCCGTCCGGCGTAAACTTTCTATTAGTTTAAACAATTGTTATTCTTAAACATCTATGATACATGCACACATTTCACAGTTTTGAAAAAAAAGATTTAATAAGGCCGCGCTCACACCATCGCATATGATTTTCTAGTCCGTCTATATTCACATCGTTGCGTCGACACACTGTATTTGACGTCTGCATGGCGTCAAAGCTTTCCGTAAAGAGCACGTATAAATTGAAATATCATGAAAATGGGGCCCCGTCATGGTTGAACTGAACCCCTGTATTGAGCTTATGATTTTATAAAATTGTCTTAATTTTCAATAGGAATTTGAATTAAAAAAATGCTTCATAAGTTCACTACCGTACTGGGGAAAATATAAGACACGAGTAACAAAGATGCACACCTACCTTTTACACAACAGTTCCGGGAATCAGAAAAATGACGTATTACATGCATAATTATGTGGTTTTTGATACTTTGCTTTGACCTTGATCTTCAAAATATAAAAAAAATCATGTACGATTGCATTCGGTTCGTCATAAAATGGAACATGTTCCATTTTATTCGGACGGACAGGGCTGAAGTATCCGAAAATTTTATCGTACACGCAGGTGTGACCATCCCAATGGAAAGCTATAGTTTTCATTTCAATCCGATGTCGTATACGACTGACGTATCAAAAATCAAAAATGTTTGACGTACAATGGTGTGACCGCAGCCCAAAAAAATACCGACATACACAGTGTAACGATTAACAATGTACTGTCAAGATGAGCGATCCGTCAGGAAGCGTCAAACTTAAGTGAGTAGTCTCCCAATTTCAATATAAATTAACTTCAAAACGTTGCAGGAATCAGTAGGTAGGCGCACGTATCAATGTCTGAGGGCCGACATCTCCCCTCGTATTATTCTGTCGAAGCTATCGCCTAGAATCCCGCCCCAAGCTGCACTGAAGTAGAACACAGCCCACGTACTCAAGTACATCGCCAAAGTTGAGAGCATGTGGGACAATACAATAAAATAACCATCATTTTCACATTGCACTGAACCGCGATAGCTCTACACACAATCCATTGCAGTACAGGGACAGAGCCATCGGCACAACTCGGGAAGGCAGACGATGCTCAAACAAACTTGACTATCGGGGACATCCCCCCTCCTGTCAGAGATATTTGAGATTGTTTAAAATTAGCACGGAGATGATAGGGTAGATTATGGAAAGGAAATAGGAAGTGAGACACCAAAAGAGAAGAGAAACGGAAGATTATAGAAGTAAAAATAAATGTAAATGACCCTTTAAATGCATATGAACTAGAAGAAGCCTGCACTGACCTTAACGGGGTTATCAGCAGTACAATAGATGAAATTTGTCCCAATCAAACAGTAAAGCCGGAATAACCCAGACAATACTTCAAATAATTAAACAGAAGAGGAAAGCTTTCCGGGCTTACTAGTCAGAAAATGATCAAATTAAAATAGCACAACTCAAAACCGCGTACAATCGCCTACAGGGAGAAATAAAAAAGGCAGTGGCTAACGACAATCGCTTGAGATGGGAACAAGCAATCGGAAATCTAAATGGACTGAAAGAACCTAAAAGGTTCTGGGATACATTTAAAACTCTTACTCGCCAAAAGAGCAAAAGTGCCAGTAATAATGGGCTGAAGCTCAGCGACGGAACTATGGCCCTGGGCGACAAGGCAAAAGCCAACGCTTTTTTTCCGAACTTCTAAATAAAGCCCATAAGAAGAAGATAGATCTGACAACGATTTCAAAGGAAAAGTTAATAAAATTGTCCAAGATAACAACTGAATTTTCAATGAACCCAACTTCGACCAGAGGCCTGAACATGGCGACGATCTTGAATTAACCGAACCAATTTGCGCAGAAGAGGTCATGGGTATAATTAGAAAATGCAAGTCATCTTCGATCCAAATGTCAGAGGATGGTAATATCTTATTTTCGACAATCATAAGTTCAGCATCAAGACTAGAAAACCTCAAAGTATTCACTGGCACTGTTGCCAAAAGAACTTTCGAGCTACCATAAATACAATAAATGACATGATAACCACATATAATGGCAGTCCAACCATACATTCGGCATTGGCAAAACTGCAGTAGATGCGATCATCGCAGAATTGAAAAAAACTGTCATCAGTAGTAAGGGATGCACGAATCGATGTGGACTGGCTCCATACCCCAGAGATTCGCGATGCCTCTGAGGTATGGAGAATTATTAAAAAAAAAATTTAATTATTTTTTTTAATAATTTTAATTGCTATGGCGCAATACCCCCACGCCTCTCTCCTCTTTTAAATTTAATTTTTATTGCTACGACGCCACACCCCTACCCTCAATGATGTTCGATAAACTGCTATCATACAATAATTTTATCACTGCTCAAACAATTGCCATCACACAGTAACCCCACCCCTCTTCCCTCTTTTACATTTAATTGCTATGACGTAGTCCCTCTGACAATGACGTATGATCATTTAAATGGCGTATCGTTTATAAATGCCAACAATTGAAAAAGCTTTTGGTCGTCAATAATTTTCGTGAAAGAATCTATCAAATGGATAATTAATTTTAAATTAAATTTAAATGGCGTAACAAGCTGGTCTTCAATAAATTTCGTTAAAGAATCTATCAAATGGATAATTAATTTTAAATGGCGTAACAAGCTGGTCTTCGATAATTTTCGTTAAAGAATCTATAATTAATTTTAAAGTATTTTAAAAACACTTCTCAAAATGTCTTGAAAAACAAAATGGCGTGTAGGTTTGAGAGAAATACATGTATATGGGTTGGCTCCATAAAGCAACATTGGAAAGTGTCAGAGCACGTAACTGGAGGACCTATTGAGGTTTTGAACAATGGATCACCTACCCCCTTTGCTTTGATACATTTAAACATCAGTGAAATTTAAATGCGGAGGCATGTTTTTTTGTTTTCTCATTCATCATGGTCTATCGCTTATCAAAACAGCCCTCAGGTGTTTAACAGTTAATTGTGTTAAATAAGTTCCACTACTTTTTTCTTATAGAAATTGACAGACTCAAGAAAAACTAATGTCCAGCCACCATTTTGCTCAATGGTGATTGCAATAATTGCTTTTAACTCAAGTAAAATGGAAAGGTACTAAAATTAAGGTGATAACCCTTCGGCTTGTTTATCGATAAAGTGAATCATAAAAAAAAATCACCCCGCGGTATCGTCTTTTACTAGCCGATATCAAACTATTATTTTTGGATGTTTACTGGAGAATATGCCAGCCATCTGAGGGTGTATGTGGGGGGGGGATGTTTACCAGGGAGAACCTAGGGGGTTTGACCATCCCCTACTAGGCGCGTCCTCATGTGGCGAGTATAGAGGACGACCTGCTCAGTTGGGCAAGTTTGCTGGCTTTGTATTAGCAAAATGGCCAGTCCTGCTAGTACCATCTTGCAGGCACCTTTTTCTCCTGTGAGGTGCGTTCGAAGGCTCCGGAGGAAGGAGTCCTGGCAGTTGAGAACAGACTGGGTCCCGGTTAGGGCAAGTCTCCAGGATGGAGATCAGGTCGTAAACACTGCTTTTGCCCGGATCTCTGTCATAGAGGTACCTGTTCAATACACTGTTTTGGCCCTAACTTCGGGAGTAGACGGATGGTCGGATGGTCTGTTCTGGCCATCGGAAGCGCCCGTTTGAATATCATGTCGGTGGGTACATTGGGGTCATTCAATCAGTCATTTATTTTAATCACATATCTTCATTACTATTGTGTACTGATTTTTAACTACATTATGTTTTTACCATCCTTGCTTTTCTGCACTGTCTGTTTCGGTTACAAGTGGCAACTTTACTTACAGTGTTTTGTACAATGATTGGTTGGGTGACCACCATCTGAAGGCATGACATGTCCCACACACGAGCCAATCAGTCAGTGGTATGCTCCGGCATCAACACTGACAGATTATACTGCCCCAAAACAGGTATGTGGGAATGCTGGTAACCCGGTTGGGTTCTCTGCTTAGCAGTAACCCTACCCCTTGTTGGACTCCGTGGTGGGTGGGAGCCGGGGCAGTGAATCATCAATTCTCTAAAATAGGGCTACAAAACCCAAAATTCAACCACTGGATACGACAAATGATAAATCTTCTGACTCTGAATCTGATACTGATTACCATACAGATGACTGGCCTAGATTCCTATATATACGTCCAGCAGATAAAAACAAAAAGATTACTTTTTACCCCTTCGCATTAGAGAAGGCAATAACAAGGATCTCCGGTACTGGTGTTAAAAACATGAAAAAAATACGATCAGGTGGCATATTGATTGAATGTGCTAGTAAAATCCAGTCCTTCAATCTTTGAAAGACCCAGAAACTTTTAGATGTTGAAGTAAAATCAGAAGCTCACAGAACCCCCAATACCAGCAGAGGCGTTATTTGAACCCGTGAGCTTACCGACATTGATGAACTAGAAATAGTTACCGAAATGAAAACACAGGGAGTAACAGGTGTAACACGAATACAAATAAAGCAAAATGGCAATGTAATCAGTACAAACACCTGTATATTCACTTGCAATACTCCCCAGCCAACAAAATCAGTCAAAATAGGCTACATGAACGTCGGAGTGGATCTATATGTCCCAAATCCACTTCGATGTTTCAAATGTAAAAGAATACGGACACAGCCAGAACTCATGTAGAGACCAGTCAGTCTGCTACAAATGCGGCCAAAAACATGATAAGCCATGTACCACCATTATTTTTTAATGTGTAAATTGTCAGGGCAATCAGATGTTCTCTTCAAAAGATTGCCCCATCATGCAACAAGAAAAAGCAATACAAAAAGTAAAATGTGAAAGACTGATAAGTTTCAAACAAGCCAGAGAAATTATTTCATCGATTCATGGCATGCATACTTCAACACCATCATATACTACTGTAACAAAACAGAAAGTTCCAACAAAGTCGATAGAATGCCAGACACAATATACATGGCTCGTAGGTTCAATACCAACCTTACTACAGGCTTTCACAATAGAGCACAACGATCAACTTAAACAACAGTCAACTCCAACACCACCAGCTCCTCAACCACTACCAAAAGACAACTTGAAAGCAGACCAGAGAAACGAACAATCCAAACTTAAACCAGAAGCTGACAAAGCAAAGGAATCGAAACCAGGAAAGAAAAATGAACAACCTAACTCAAGACCGAAAGCAGAACCTCAAAATCATAGAGTCTGAAAAAAATCAAGAAAAACTCAGAAAGAAATTAGACAAAAAAAAACAGAATGAGTTGTCGGATAGAACACCTAAAGCCCCGCAAGACCCCGTTACCTGTAACAGGTTTGAAGGCTTTGAATTGATGGACGTCGGTAAGTGCCTCGACAAACGTTCGGACTCCTCTCAGAATAGGTCCCCACGTAAAAATTCACCAACGAAAAACACGCGGGCAATTTCACCCATACGTCCACCTTCCAAATCACCACTCAAACTTGGATAACACACTCAAACAAACTATTATACAGTGGAAATGGCGAGGTTTTAGAGCGACTTTTAATGAACTGGGCCTTTTAAGCCAAAAATATCAACCTGCAGCTTTTAAAGAAACCCGAGGTTCAGGATCATTCAGCGTTTAAAGAAACCCGAGGTTCAGGATCATTCAGCTTTTAAGCAATATACTTCGTATAATCCCTAAGCAGATGATTTTAGAGCGACTTTTAATGAACTGGGCCTTTTAAGCCAAAAATATCAACCTGCAGCTTTTAAAGAAACCCGAGGTTCAGGATCATTCAGCTTTTAAAGAAACATGAGGTTCAGGATCATTCAGCTTTTAAGCAATATACTTCCTATAATCCCTAGGCAGATGATAATGATCTTCATGTTCGTGGAACGTCTGTCTTAGTTAGGAACGACATAATTCGCAGTTCTGTACCATTACACACAAATTTAGTGTCTGTGGCGGTACGCCTAACTTTAGACAAAACAGTTTCACTTTGTTCGATTTTCGTTTCACCGAGTAAATCGCTACAATTGAATAATCTTGAGCTGCTGATCCAACAGCTCCCAATACCATACATTTTTTGGGGTGATTCTAAAGTACATAGCCCCCTTTGGGGTAACTCCTGCAGTCAAGAAGATGTAAAAGGTAAATCCGTAGAAGAGTTCATTACAAAACATGACCTTCGTTTGTTTAATGATGATTCAGACACTTACCTGAACCCAACGTCTGGTTCGTATACATCAATTGATCTTTCAGTTCCATGCCCTTCTATCTTCCTCGATTTTTCTTGGAAGGTAGAAGATGATTCGTGCGGGAGTGACCACTTTCCAATTGTGTTGGTGAGTGTAGTTCCGGCGGACGATGAGAGGATGCCCCAGTGGAACTTTAGAAAGCTGAATGGGACACTTTCTCACCGCTTTGTTCTGAACGCCTCACACAGGAGAAATTTCATGACAGTGCTGACCAAATAGAACATTTTACAAACGAGCTGCTTGCATTGCAAACACAGTCATCTCTAAAATCTCGGCAATTCCGAAACGTTTCACAGAATCATGGTTTGATAATGAATGCAGACAGGCTATAAAGGATCGCAAGAAAACTGAACGGGAATTTAAGAAGTAACCAACCACACGTAATTTAGATAAACTACGAATACATCGGGCAAAAACAACACGACTTATAAAACCAACAAAAAAAAGAAAAGTTCTTGGCAAACATATATTTCTAAGATAAACCAAAACACCCCCATCACTAAATTTTGAAAATGATTTAAAAGATTAAAGGAAAAGAAACAAAATCAACTGCACAACACCTGAAGGATAACAACATCCTAATTACATCAAAAATAGAAATTTCAAACACATTGGCCTCCACATTTTCGAAACATTCATCGTCTGAAAATTGTAATCCAGAATTTATCAAAATTAAAAAATAGCAAGAAACACTAAAGATCAAATTTACCTCCAATAATTTAGAGGATTACAGTGAACCTTTCTCTATGGAAGAGTTACGTAACTCTTTGTATGGAGCAAAGGATACTGCCTCTGGTCCTGATGAAATACACTACAAAATTCTAAAACATATGCCTCAATCTTCACTTGAAGTTTTAGTATCAATTTTAATGACATTTGGGTAACTGGCCAGTTTCCACCATCCTGGCGCAAAGCAACAATAATTCCCATTCATAAGCCTGATAAAGACCACAGCAACTCTAGTAATTACAGGCCTATTGCCTTAACTAGTTGTCTGTGCAAAACCATGTAAAGGATGCTCAATGATCCACTTGTCTGGTTTTCGGAATCGAACAATCTATTTGCGAATGTTCAGTGTGGTTTCAGAAGCCAGAGAAGTACAGTGGATCATTTGGTTAGACTTGCAACGTTTATTAGAAATACCTTTGCCAGAAAAGAACATGTGCTCGCCATTTACTTTGATCTTGAGAACGCATATGATACAACGTGGACGTATGAAATTTTGAAAGATCTTTTTAACATGGGGTTAAGAGGGCATATGCCTCTTTTCATTGAAAACTTTTTAAAGGACCGCCAGTTTCAGGTTCATGTTGGGTCAACGTTATCTGATCCTCACGAACTGGGATTGGGGGTCCCCCAGGGTAGTATTTTATCTGTTGCCCTTTTCTCGGTGAAAATCAATAGTATTATTGATGCAATTGAGAATATGGTGGACTCGTCGTTGTGTGTAGATTACTTTTAAATCTGCTATAGCAGCAAAAACATGAATGCTACAGATCGCGAACTTCAGCTGTGCCTAAATAAAATTCAAATGTGGGCCACATAAAATTGTTTTAAATTTTCAAAGACCAAAACTGATTAAGTATATTTTTGTAAACTTCCGAAACAGCACCTTGATCCGGTGCTGAAAATAGATGGGAGCACTATTAAAGTTGTTAAGGAAGTGAAATTCTTGGGTTTATTGTTTGACAATAAACTGAATTTCACTTCTTATATAAAACAACTGAAAGTGAAATGTAAAAAAGCACTTAGCATCCTTAAAGTGGAAGTGGTTGGTAGCACTGATTGGGGTGCTGATCCAAAAACATTACTCCATCTGTATAGATCACGTTTACGATCAAAATTGGATTACGGTTGCATAGTTTACGGTTCTGCAAGGAAGTCATGTCTCAAACTACCTGATGCAGTTCACAATAGTGGTATTAGAATTAGTTTAGGGGTTTTCGAACATCCCCAATAGATTCGATGCTTGTTGAAGCGTGAGAGCCTTCCCTTGAGAAACACAAAATTAATTTGTCTCTCCATTATGTATCTAAACTTTTGGCCAATCCTTCAAATCCTGCTTATAACTGTGTTTAAGACCCTCAACATATTGATTGTTTTAACCGACTCCAGAAACAGATTCTTCCAGTGGGAATTAGAATTAAACCTCACATGGAGTCTGACAAAATTGATTTCGATTCTGGAAAAGAAAACCGTAAAACAGATATTCCTCCTTGGCCTCTTACAGTTATTTTGGCCCTTGCGTCTACCAAAAAATCGGATGCCAATTCCTTGCAGTTTAAACAAACATATGCCGAATTAAAGTCCAAGTATAGTACATATAAAAGAATCTATACTGATGGATCTAAAGATGATGACAAAGTATCATCAGCTGCTGTTACTGGTGATTATATCACCTCAATCAGAATACCGAATCAAAGTTCTATTTTCAAAGCTGAAGTTAAAGCTATACAACTCGCGTTTGAACACATCGAGAATGTACAAGAAAAAAAGTCGATTATTTTTTCCCATTCTCTTTCCTCTTTACTTTCTTTACTCAACTCCAAGTTGAAGAACCCTCTTAATTTGGAGCTCCGAGGGAAGTTAACAACTCTCATGCCTGGCCAATTTGATGTCGTGTTTTGCTGATTACCCGGGCATGTAGGTATAGCTGGTAACACCAGAGCAAACAGTGTAGCAAAACAGGCTTTAACCAAGCGTCTCACTGATTTTAACATCCCTTTCAGGGACTTCAAGCCATATATCAGTAACTAGATCAAATCTGTATGGCAGGCGGATTGGGATGGAGCGACAAATAACAAGCTCCATCGCTTCCGACCAACTATTTCAGATGACTACCCGCCTAGTAACCTTTGTAGAAAGGATCTTGCAATTTTGACGCGATGTCATATTGGTCATACACGACTAACACATTCATTTTTGTTGGAGGGTAATATGCGACCAGAGTGTGTTCCTTGCCATCAGGTGTTGTCAGTGGAACACATTCTTTTACATTATACTGATTTTTAATCATGTCAGAGGGCAGTATTTTTCTGTAGGATCTCTAAGAGATCTTTTTTTATCGTACAATCCCGAATAAGATACTCTCATTTTTGAAATCAATCAACCTTTTTAGTAAATTTAAAATTGTTTTTATATTTTTAAAATAGAGTCTTGAAGACTTAAACTCACCAGGTTGATTTGTGAGCTATTCATATCTCTTGTTTCTTCACGCATCACTGTTCATACAACATTGTCTTTATCATTTTTATTGTAGTTGTTTTTTACTCATCTTTGTATTTCATTACTGCCATGTTTTCCTTTTAAAGTTTTCTCGCCGCGATATAGCCTTAGCTGCTGGTGTGACGTTAAGCACCAATAAATAAGTAACTAACCAATTGCCCACGTGGAGCACGGTAGTCGTGTACTAAGGCGTACTGCACATCATGGGTTCACTTGCCTTCAACAAATGCTAACCCTATGTGAGGTTGGGGAGTCTAACAGTTGCTTGCCTTTGCGCGGTGGTTCTTTTCGGCTTCCTCCAACTGTCCGACGCGAGGTGACCCTGGCAGTCGTAAGTGTCGTTAAAACCACAATAAATAAATAACTACCATTCTATCATAAACGTTTTTGACCTTTATCAAAAAATGTTTCATTCAGTCCTAATCCCCTTCCGTCGTACATGTTTTGTGGAGAAAATCAGCAGTTCTTCAGTACCCTTCTTCACCTACCCCTCCCACTGTAAAAGTGGTATAAATGCTGTTATCATATTAGCCGTAAAAAATACCCCATGGGAAGGGGATACGCGACTCTGTATTACCCACCCAAAAATGCGAGATAGGTGTAGACTTGGGAAAAATAACCTATTAGAGTAACTTGAACAGTATCAGCTCGCCGAAGGCAGGGACAATTTGGGATTTGAAATCCGTTGCGACCAGAATAATTTATGAATCGATGAAAGTCGGAAGCGAGTGTCATTGATGTTATTTTGTTTGAATGGGCGTATTGGCAGTGGGTTCGAGACCTCGAGCTGGAAGGGGACTAAGAATTGTATATAACTACAAAAATTCTGTGTTTTTATTTAGACATGTTGGCATATTTATGGTATAACAGACATCACAATTTAATGGTTGTTTCAGGCCCAAAAAAGCCGCTGGTTTCCCCCAACATATTATCCATAACGGTTATAAAAAATCCTCCAATTTGTGTTTTTTTTAAAGCTGGAGCTCAAGCAATAATAAATCCGGTTTCAACAGGCTGTGATCCCGAGTTACGGGTCACGAGCAGACTTGTCACACTTTGAGTAAATCACAAATTCTCACAGACAAAAAACTGAATAAACTCGGTACATTTAATTATAAAACATCGCAAGTTCGTCAATATTCACTTGAAGTCTGGGTGTAATGAAATAAAGTATTTTGAGCAGAATTCGGTTAAATTTCACCTCATAATCATAAGTAATTTGTTATCACTCCATGTCCGATATATATATTAGATTTATTCATGTAGAAGCAGCTGGTATACAGTTTTATAACGTGTACAAACCTGTATAAATTGGTTTTATTTTCGTGTTCAGTTGAGTAAAAAGCGGTATTTGATACTTAAAGATAGGCATAAATTTTCGCGCATTTCACCTGTTCTCCACTCCACTGAGAGAATTTATGACGCTCCGATTGGCATGTTAATTCAACTAGCGGGACTGACTACCCCATACAGACCCACTCTTTGCCCACTGTGAGGTTATGGAGACAAAATCGAAATCAATTCCCACATACAATGCCTCAGTTGTTCCCCCGCCCATATAAGCTTCCCACACTCCGTTCTCACTGCTCGCTTTCAGTCTATATCGATGGTACAGCGCAAGTCAAATTTAATAGTTATGGTCAAGCTATTTTGCAGCACATTTCAGCGCAAGTCGAAATGAAATCTGATTTTTTGAACTATACGACAGCACATGTCAAAATTAATTCCAGTATACAATTTTTCAAGCATGTCCATATGTACCGCTATCAGCAGCTATGACTATAGCGTAACTTTGACGTAAACACTTATTTTGTGCAAAACTCGAGGCATTCCCATGGCAAATGCCGATATAAAAAAAACAAGATAATACATGAGAACAACTTGTGTACCTGCTTTTGGTTGATAAAATACTACTTTCATTGGACCACATTCCAGAATATTATTTATGTACCCGCTTAATAACAACCGACTTTTATTGGATCACAGTAGCAGTGGCTAGTGTTTGTTTTGAATAACTGACGAGTAGTCACGAAGTTGCATTCGGTAATTTACGAGCATTTCCAAAAGTGGGTGAATGCGATAATTGCCAAGAATTGCACTGGGTAGTTTCCGAGACTCTACAAATAAAACATTGAAAAAATCTGAGATATACTGCATTTTTTAACACTCAATACAAACCAGAGATTAAAACATATCAAAATGATTACTAAAAAATTACTAATCGATATGAAATCTGCGATCAAATGATAATTTTGTTTGTCAATAAATTGCTATTCTATATAAATCGATATGAAATCTGTGGTCGTATGGACACTCTTTGGGAGTCATGACTGGGAGGATATATGCTGCTGGCTGCTTTTATAGTTGTTTGTTATGGCTGCTGACAAAATTGTCGCCCTTCTGGTGAGAGCTGTCACTTTTCTGCCCAGCGTCTTTTCTCTGTACACACTTGCTGCCATGGATTCCATTCTGCTTTCTCAGTCTTTTCCCGTTCCTTTCTTTAGAGGCGTGTCCATCACAGCTTTACAAAGGTGATGTTTTTTCAAATAAAGTCCATGCATTTTTTTTTCGATCAGGCCTCTTGCGATATTTTGATCTTTGAGGATGTTTGCCAAAATATCCCAGACCTTCGTTTGAAAATCTTTTCTTTTTGCAAGACATCATTTACTAGATGACCAATGATTAAGGATAAAAGACAGATCAGGGAACATTCTGTTTCAAAGGAGGAGAGTGTGCCCATTGCAGAATTAAGGTGTTGTGAGTGTGGGTGACAAAACTGTATTGACTTAAAATTTGTTGGAGAAAGAAAATTCAGCTAGATTGCTGTTGGCATCATGAACCAACTTTGCAGTTTTGCTGAGTTTCGACCGATATCCAGATGTTCACTGATGCACGGTGAATTATGGAGATAAAATGTTATGTTGGGCACGAGAATCACCCACCATGTTAACCCATGCTTTCCTTCTCATTGTAGGAGCATGATGTTACAATGGTATATTATTGGAAATTTGTTAATGGTAGTCATTCATTGAAGGGACTACTATAATCAGAAACAATGTGATATTCACAAAGGTGAAAGAAGTTTATATGGTCAATAGTGACTAGTCAACCATCTACGTGCATTTATGTAGAAATGGGAAGGACACGTGGTGTATTCAAATCATTTTTACAATGCAGTTAGTGAGAATTTTGAGCAAGTGTCTGAAAGATATAGAAATGAGAATGATATCCTTAATGTTGCATTAAAATCGATGATAATGGATACTTACCAAAAGGTAATGCTCATTCATGATAGTTTTATGCGAATAAAATAGGACCTGAATGATTGTCGCAAATTAAGTGGACACACACTCTCTTCGTGTGATAAGGACAGTATATTTAACTTTGTGGGAGAAGGATTAAGATTCCTTTTTGGGACTGTCTCTGAGTCGGTTTTGCGAGGTATAAAGGATAATCTGCTGGACCATTTATCTCAAAACCAGGCTATAATGCATCATGTTCAAAAACAGTTTGAATATGATAAAGCTGACACATCAAAGAGTGCAAGCGAATAGAGAAATTATGCTGAATCTCTCTGCTATTGTAACCATGTTTCGCGAGTAAGTCGAAAGAAGGTTGCAAATTATAGATGTCAGTCTCTCCTTGATAGAACATTTTACTCATGCATACCATCAGTTGGAGATGGTATTGACACGGATTAAGCTGCTGGTGACAACAGCTGAAGTGTATATGCATGACATGCATGAACAAATGGATATATTTGCGGATGAGAAGTTATCACCGCAAATCGTTAACACAACCTTGCTGCCAACGGTCTTACTGAGTTTGCAGGGCAAGCTTAACAATCATACACAATTTCCTCTCGATTTAAAGAAGGAATCGTGGAAATGTTACCATTTATTAACAACTGCAACAGTACTGACACCAGAAAAACTGGTGATTTTAGTAAAAGTGCCGCAGGTGAGCACAAATTTTCAATTTGAGATATTTAGAGCACAGGCATTATCTGTACAACTGAAGAATGTAACTTCGAACATTTCACAAGGTGCTAGTAAATTAGTTGCGCTATATCGATTAGAGTTGGATATGTTAATCGTAGATAAACAAAGAATTCGATATATACCAGAAATTGGACATGATAAGTGAGCAGATGATAAGAAATTGTTCTGCCCATTGGTGGGAGTTGTACAAACAATACATACATCATCCACTTATTTGCTTGCATTATTCCTAAACATGCAAGATGAGGTAAAAAGGTTGTGTACTATCGATATCAAGTTGAACATCGACTTGCCTTTTGCGACACACGTCGAGGAAGGGTTAAGGTATATCACGACTGACGTACCACTGCAATTCTCGATAATTTGTCCAAAACGTAAGAATCCAAATCCTTAGAAATTATTATCGCCGATAGGGTTATTCTAACTTACGCTTTTATGCATAGCGATGAATGAACAACCATTACTGCACAGATACTTCCATGGTCGCGATAATTCTACCTGTCAGTTAATGTCAAGGACTGTTTTGTCAAACTTTTCGTTTGATCAACGACAAGTATGAAAACCTGTCTTGGACAGAGTTAACCTTATGCAATTTGCGATACTAAAGGTGTTAAATCATCTAGAAAATTTACCCATGGATGAATTATTAAGTTAAATTGAATCAATGCAATTGGTACCCAATGAACCATTCACTGTACCCAAGTGGTCCTACTTTATTGGCATTATAGTGATTTTCTTGATGATACATGTACTCAAACGATGCATCCGAAGTCAGGGACATATCCAGAAACGCAACTGGATTCTGCAAAGGATAAATATAAGAGCTAAGAATGACTTTCTGTTGGTGAGTGTGAAATGTCGAATGACGCTGTAGCTGGTGAGAGATTGCAAAGACATGTGCAAGTTCCTAAGCATTCGACGAAACAAATGACAGCTCTATCTTTAGCACTGCCTGCAGAACCACCACCAAGAAACAAATCTCCGCCAACTGAAATTTTGGAGATTATGCGACGATCCATTCAACATACAATGAAGAAATCACATGTGTTAAGCCATAGACTTTACCTGAGGGTACAATATAATATAGTGACTGATAAAATGTATGCTACAATGATCAACAAGGGAGACAAATCTGATGTGTCGGGAGAAACGACCTCTCCCGTGTTGGTGACAATAAATGATAAATATTAAAGTGAGTGAACTTTATTTGAATTGAACGTTTAAAGGAAAATATTGTAAAATAATTGCTGACTCAGATTCAGATGTACTGGCTGATTCAGATCTTTATATAGATAATGATGAAGCATATCAGGCTGGTCATGATCCTATAAATCATTTTTGTAGAAAATTATTTCCTTATCTGGGAAGATTAACCACCATTATTGTAGTAATTGTACACCTAAGCAGTGTGAATATTTGGTAGTTCGACCAAATACTTATGAGTTAGAATTTTGCAGATTGGATTGTAGGGGAACCCCATGGGAAGCCGAATCTACATTGGGATGTATGTCTATAGATTTTGCACATAATTGCATGATGATCAAATTGGAAAGGGACATGGTTTATTATTACCTTTCGATGGTACCGGGGTATATAACTTTTGAGACATGCTCGCATTTCATTCAGATTGGTAATTGCTGAGACTTATTGGGCTATGAGTGTCAAGAATGCACAAGCCAGCAACATAATCATGTAATTAGGCATGTTGTAGTACTCCGACAACTCTGGAGGGTTCGAAGGTGTCCCTCATTTAATATATTTAGAAGGTTCCTCGATTTTCGACAAAGGACCGATCTCGACGAAATTCGGATTGTCTACAAATTTTGTGTTGTGGAATCAACATCATCTGGACTTTGATGGTTCTACTTTTCATTTTTTGTTAGGTCCGAACCGAACTTATAGAACTTATATATCAGCGGATAAATGACCTGAAACCAGACGAGTAAGGTCAGGACCAATGAAACTCCCTAGTGATTTCAGTCCATATCACTTCAGACTTCCTCGTGCAGCTGGAGCCGAAGGAGTCTGGAAGAGTACTGTGATTGTCTTATTTCGTTGACTTATCCAATGACGTTTTATGAAAATTTCGTTAACAAAATCTAACTGAAGATATAAACGATCTAAAAAATAGGGAATCCAGCAGAGAGAATCAACACACACATCAAGACAATCCATTATCTAGTACGTGTGTGGCTTGACTGTCAGGAAAGGTACTAGAAGCACGCATACCTACAGGAGAGAGAGAAAATAAAGGGAGAAGTATAAGAGGTGAATGTGTACTCATGTAAATATAAATATATATAGTATATACTTGCTATATTTTGTGACTTTTTATTCATTAGTTTCAAGTTTCTTGGGAGATACTTGAGTATGGTGATGGCAAGTATTCCACGGGTTGATGAATTTGAGGAGGAATAGCAGAAATATAATGAAACCTATGAGAACGATTGCTGCGAACACTATTTGGATGGCCGGAATTTATGATTACGAGATGATTGGTTTGGCTTTTGAGTTTGATGTGGGCACATACGAACAGCAACGAAACTAGGAGACTGTGAAGTACAACGTTGTAACGAGGAAACGCAACAATTTGAATTGACCTTACATGAATTATATTGCAGGTACTAAAAGAACAAGGAATGGAACAGTGTTCTTTCCCCGATTGTTCACTCGTGTAAATCCTACAAGAGTAGCCACTTCCTACGAGGTCGATGATGACAGAACAGATCATGTCATTCATTTTTGCAATGACTATCGATGGAACGCTTGGTATTTGGATTACCGACAGGCACTTAGGAGAACATAGAGGCTGAACCCGTACCTAATGCCTGGGTGGTGCGAACAAGAAAATGACCCAGAAACAAAAGAGTCACATTTTATTTCAGGTCGCATTATCACGGAACATGGGAATGTCCAACAAAACTGTGAACGGGAGGGAGCTCAACTTATGTGCATCATGATGATGGACGCCCTAAAATGTCATGAGGCTAGGCATCAAGCCCAGTTACAAACCCATCTGGTCAGCGAGAACGGTACTTGGTGTATTTGCCTCGAGACTATCCATTAACAACCCACAAGTGCGGATGTATGCATCACGTGCAGCTAGAGTTTGCATAAGTGGTGTGGTGAGACTTGGATGATCACAAAACAATCATGCCTATATTGTGGAGAAATTGTCACCTGGGGAATGAAACCCCAGAAAATAAGCCCATACCATTTTTTAAATCAAATGATTAGGAGCCGTCACCATGAATTAATACCGTATCACAGAGAAGTGATAAGTAATCCTGTAACGATGGTCATCATAGAAATGATGTGAGATAGAAAGGGTGTGTATATATATCGTATATTTTTGTGTTTGTGTTTCTCTTAAGATTGAAATTATCTACCAGAAAAACTATACCAGGGCATAAAGCTTGATCAAATCGAATGCGATATGTTATGCGGAACTCGGTACACTTAATTTCTCAATTAGCTCTGTTGAGATCAAACTTCCCTTGGGTTTTGATCTTCGGCGGGAAAGGTTTATGTGACGAAATTCAGCCGACCTAGGGTTAAAATGGGCAATAAGATCCCTAGTAAATTGTAATAAAATTACCAAATATACAAATGATAACTAAATGACTGGTAAATTATTTGGGAAGATAGAATTTAGTTGTATTCTATCAAGTACAAATGTACCAGATTCTCTCAAAGAATAACTGCATATGTCATTGTTAAAAGATTAATTGGCAGAGAACACAGTAAAGCACAGATGTTTTGCACTCCAAAATCTAATAAAACTTATCGTGTTACTGAAAACAAAAGCTAACAAACCTGCATGTTGATAATTTAAACAACAATTGTTTATTGGTTGTTTATAGATAATGGCTGCATTATCACCGTATTGAGTAATATTGTTTTCATAAACAAAGGTTGACAGTACATTCCAGTAAACTGCTATTTGGGACGGCTGGCGCAAACACTCTTAACTTACTTTGTGCTAGGCTGTTTTAACAATCATTCTTGAACCGGCGACTCTGTGGAAATCATGTAGGGTTAACTGTTGGTGCCTCCCGTTCACTTCTCATAGGTAAAGCGTGTTTCAGGTGCCAAAATTGACAGAATTTGATGGGAACAGGCTAATAAATCTCCTGCTCGTACAACCTGGCGGAGTTTGGTGATGGAGTACTAGTCATCATAAACTTTATTTTCCAGATGCTCCATTTCTGTACTGTACTATTTTTAATAGATCTGAATCCCTTTTAAAACTTTGTTGAATAATCAGTTAAGTTGTGCTTTCGATGATTCTATTTACGTGAAACTCAGAGTTGATTAAAGAGTGGAAGTCATGGTATACTGGTGTAGATGACATTTCCTGTAAGCAAATGCTGTAAGAGCTCATTTTTGGCAAGATTTGGTGGAGAAAAAAAAATACAGAAACTGTAATTACATTTCTGATGTTATGATTGACTCTTCCCAATAGTCCAGTGGAAAGCACCATCTTGGAGAGGAATCTGGAAGCCACCTTTACTGTAAACACAACTTAAAGAGTCTCAGCGACCTGACAGTCATGGCCACTTCGTTAAATTAGTTTTCAAAGAAGATCCACAATAGAAGTTTACGATGTCACAAAAACACTAATAAAATAAATAGATATATGAATGAATAAAATATTTTTATTACTTTATCGAAACCCTCGTCTGATGTGTAAAGCCTTTAGGCTCTACATCATGTCAGTTATGGTTTATAATTGTGACACTGAATAAATTGGAGGCGTTCTCTCATTTTCGACTTGAAATGACCCTTTATTCCTATTTGATTGCAGCAGTTGATATCCTGAAAACAGTAAGGCAGATGTGCCACACAGTGGCAATGCCAAGTAGAACAACGAATGGTAACTACCAGTTATGTCACGGATCCAACCTGAAAATGAAAAGAAACAGTTCGAAAGAAATTGTCATATCTTTTATATTTATTAGTGAACAACCAATAACGTGTCCAAAGAATACAGTTGATATCACGTCGTCCAGAGTGTAGCAGGGTTGAAACGGTCACAGGATTTCCGCAGCTGGATAACAGTGTGTGTGTGTTGAGTTTAATGGATCATTACAGCACTTGGATTTCCCAACTGTTTGGCTATCCGCCTACCCGTTACTGCCATTGTGTGGACTCCAAAATCAGTTGGGTCAAAAATAAAACCAAAGCAATTGGGTCGAGCGAACATAAACCCAATTGGGTTGAAATTGGATTCAAATTGGGTTCATTTTCTCTCAGCCCAGTCGACTCGCGTCAATTTCCAACCCAACCGACTCTAGAATGGAATGAGTATTATCTAGAGATAACCATGCAATATGGCCTACTATAAATATGTCCTCGCATGAGAACCATAAGGTTCTATCTTTCAGTAGAAGACAAACCCCTTATAGTTCTCACGGGACGATATACGACTAACATCAGGAATAGACACTTCGGTGTAAGACTCGGTGGCCCATTTAGTATTACGCAATAGACCGTACGTGATGAAATCTTCATTGGAGACCACGCAGCTATTAACTATATGAACAGGCTAACAGTCAGTGGGGTTATTTGGGGTGGGGGTGGGGGCTGGTATCTCATTGAAAAACAAAATTAAGAACAGTGACGTTAGAGGAACAGAAGTACGTTATGGAGGCTAGGAGGGTTCCACAGAATAGTTACCATGGCCTTAGTTTACTTCTTATTCCTAAAAATAAGTTGTATCACCGTATTGATCTTTTTTTGCAACACATGCTGGCGTAACGTTTTTCCGTCGTAAATAGTGATGAAAGATGTAGGAAGTAAAAGGGCCAGAATATTTCTGATATGAGAGGGTAAGGTCATAAAGCCAGATTATTCACACCTAATGGTAGCAGAACCAGTGTCGTAGCCTCGGTCTCACCTCGGGACAATCCAGGATCTTACGAGCCTGAATTGTCCCGGGGTGACGTTGGGTCCCGACACTCGTCGCTTTTCTATCGCAAACAGGGTTGTAAGATGAAGGAAGTGATAAGATCGGAACATTCATAATGTGGGAATGTAAGTCGGAATAGATCATAGACCCAAAACATCACCAACTGGAGGTAGGAAAACAAGTCTTCCAAGACTCGGTCTCACCTCGGTCGGTTCAGACTCCTGGATTGGCCCAGATCCTCTGAGTCTGGTCGCGGTAATGATTATCAGCTTCACTCCTAGCACAACAGCTGATTTAGTTTACGAAAATACTCGGACTTACTGTGTAAGTCACAATAGCTGGAAATATTGCGAGTTCTGTCTCCTTGCAGATCGCGGTCTTGAACTCACTGACAATGCGCACACTCGAACCAAATAACTCTCGCCAGTTCATAAATTATTCAGGTCTTAATGGATTTCAAACCCCACATTGTCCGTACCTTCGGCGTGCTGAAACTTTTCAGGAGGTTATTTTCCCAAGTCTGCACCTATCTCGCATTTTTGAGTGGATACAGGGTCGCATATCCTCTTCCCAAAGGGCATTTTTGTGGCTAATTGGATAACACCATTTATACCACTTTTACAGTGAGGGGTATGTAAAGGAGGGTATTGCTGATTTTTCCCACAAAACTTGTATGATGGAAGGGGGGGGGGGGAGGGCTAGGCCTGTTATAAACTTTTGGATAAAGATCAAAACGTTTATGATTGACTGGTAGTTATTTATTTATTGGGGCTTTAATGACTCTTACGGTAGTCATGGTCACCTCGTGTTGGACAATTGGAGGAATCTGAAGAGAACCACCAAGCAAAGGCAAGCAACTGGTATACTCCACACAGGGTTAGCATTGATTGAATGCAAGTGCATTTTGTTTTTCAAGAAATGTCGGGAAGTGTTTTTTAAATTACATTAAAATTAATCATTTAATTCGTTAAATGATCATATGTCATTTAATTCCTTTAAAAATTCTTTAACGAAAAGACCCTCTTAATACTCCATTTAAAATTAATTTAATTTTTTTTAATTCTTTTACGAAAAATATTAATAGATTAAATGATCATACGCCAATTATTAGGGTACTTTGTCATAGGAAATAAAATTTAAGACGGGTGGGGGGGGGGGGGGGGGGGGTTACTGCATCATATCACTGTTCGACATTACGAGTGGGAGGGGGTATGACGTCACAGCAATTAAAATTATCTGAAAATATGCTACGTCTTAACAATTAAAATTGGTAAAATTATTAAATTTAATTTTTAAAAACACGACTGCATCCGTGTCTCCTTCGCCCCTCCCTAGGACCTCTTTCTACTAGGGCTGTCACGATCAATCGCTTAATCGATTGTTGATCGGTCACGGCGAAATCGATTAGTATTTTTCGTTGTCGAATAATCGGTAAATTGTATCCCGTTTTAGATGTTTAATAATTAAAAGAAAATTTGATGACAAAACTATTGTTTCTAAAGGTATTGAGTTGAGAACATCGATGTTAAACCCCAAGAAGCCGTTGGAAGCATTTGTCTTCCAGGTGCATTCATCAAAGCTTTGATGTTCTGAATCTTTGAACCGTCAGTGTAATAATGAAGACCGGTCGGCAGTTACGAAGATCGCAACTGCCGACCAGTCTTGATTATTACACTGACGGTTCAAAAGTTCAGAACATCAAAGCTTTGAATGTACCTAAAAGTTGATCGTCTTCGTTGTTTACTTGAGGTAGGTCAGCTGACTTGAACTTAATTTTTATCGACTTCAAAGAGAGGGAGAGGGTCATCTAGGTACGATTAATCGATCATCATCGATTACTTGCGACGATTAATCGATTCCTAAATTTAAAAATCGTGACAGCCCTACTTTCGACTCCCTTTGCTAAGTCACGTTAGCTGGAAATATTACGAGTTCTGTCTCTTCAAATCAATAACAGAAGTGTCGCCAACAGCAAGAACCTTCTTACTAAAAGTACAAAGGTACAGCAGCGAATATTATTGAAAACAAAAAATAAAAATACGATCAGATCCGAAAATCTGAAGACGGTGATAAAAGTATCATCGGCTGTTATTTACGTTCGCTGGGATCGCCAAATTCCAAGAACCTTCTAATTACAAGTACAAGAGTGTACAAATATGAATCATGTGCGAAACAGTGTTATAATGCAAGTGTCTCTCTCGTTCAGACATATTTTCTACCGCAAACTCACATAAGCTTTTGTCGTCGCTTCTGAGGGAAATCAATCCACGTAACCCTTTCAAAGGAGAGACCGCTTTTCGGTCCAAGAACATGATACGTCATACTTTCATTAAATAGGATGGGTGCTTAGTGCTTGTGTGGGTAGATCACTCAATATTTTCAACGTGCAACCCCAAGGATTCACATTGGAAATTTTAATTGCTCAACACCCAAATAATGAATATGGACTCTTCCAATTGCTGCCATTGAACTGATATGAAAGATGCCACAAGGTGTTCAAAGTGTTAATAATTTTTAAATGGTATTTATTATTTTATTATTATTAGTTATTTTATCTGCATATCTGTTCCAATATCTGTTCCAACCAGCAGGCTGATTTACATCGTTACTCATTAATGTTGCCATTTTATAACTACAGTGTACACTACAGTGTACGTATTTCGTTTTGTTTCGAAATTGGTGTACAACATTCCAAGTACAGAATAAATAGGTACTAGGGACGGTAATCATATTTAAACCACGAGTAGGATAAGGGTTTTAACGACGAGGCTCTGCCGAGTTAATAAAACCCTTATTCTACGAGTGGTTTAAATCAATTATTTGCTCTAGTACCTATTTGTTTTTTATACCATGCTCTTAATAAATAATCGACATTGTCACTTAAAATGGACAAGAAACGATACTGTCTATCACAAACACATGTGTTTGTTTTGTTTACATCTGCGCCGGTGGGCAGTACTTCCGGCCGCGCGTGACCGTTTGACAGCTTGACACATCGTCAAATTTGATTTTATTTTAAATATTTAATTGTGGATATTTTAAAATAATTAGTCATACCACGTAGTAGATAGTGCCGCAAAACGTCGTCTATTTGAATGAAACATCGCGAAGTGTGAATGTATCGAAGTCGGCAAATTGGGTCAAGTTGAAGGTCAAATTGGATGTAGTTCCTACTATAGGTGAAAATTGTGACAAAGTTTAACTGCTGCAGAAACTTTACATCGGTTGTGGGGTTAAAAGCTAAAAGTTAACATACGGGCTTTCCACAGATAATAACACAGGTGAACCTGGAATAATAATTATATTTGAACATTGAAAATTGTTTTTTCGCCGCCATATAGCATTCACATGCCGAGGTGTTAAGCACCAATTCATGAATATCTATACTGGCAAGAATAGTTACTATTCCCAATTTTTTGTAGGCGTGGAGGTTGTGGGTGGAAGTGGTTTGTATAGGGTCCATGACACGAAGCGGCGTCTGCATTCGTCAATAGGGGTAACATTTTCGAAGGATGGAATATGGAGCTACGAATGTGGGTGTGGGTGCATCAATTATAGGGGTGTCAGGTAGACAGCTATAGACATGGAGGTGAGGAATTGAACATACATGGTCTAGGGGGAGGGCTGGTTTGCTGAGAAGAGGCTCTGTTGGGGCTCATTTTGCAAATATATTTGATATGTGCGGAGGTTGCCCGTGTCCTTTTACGGTGCTGACGCGAAGGTGTGGGATGAAATACAGATAGTGCTAAATAATGCGAAATAGGGTCAAAGAGTGGTAGATAATATGGAAAGGGGTTGAGGGTAGATTTGCTGAAAGGTGATCCAACTGTTGCGAGCTCGAAAGGTTGAAGAGTAACACCGCAAAGCTGTGCAAATATCAAAGCAAACGAACTCACCATCTGTTACCACTGACAGTTCTGATAGGTGCACATATTTCAGACAATTGTTTCTGAAAAGCCCACATTTAATCTTACCTTCGTCACAAGTAGAAGTTCTCAGATAAAATAAAACAATTACAAGGATCATATCTTCGCTTGCTGCCAGCCACGGAAGATACACGTAGACCATCTTTTTAAGGTTTAATCCCTGAAACTGGAATTGCCCGGCTCTGTGATTCCCGGTTCATAAATTCAATCACGATACCCAGGAAATTCATAGATCATGGTATCAATGATTGGGTATTATAGTTATGAGATTACGGAGAACAGAGAACATCAACTTCATCAGACACCAGCATCTCCGCTGGCACTATTGTTTAATCTTGCAAACGGATTATTGGTTCTGAAAATAAGTCCAAATGCCCGCGAAATTCATAGAGAATCGGGAATCAAACTTTAATTCCCTGGTTCTGTCCTATGAATTTCCCGGGTATTGGGGCTAATATTCAGAAACTAAAACTGGAAAATTCCCATTATTGTAACTGACGTTCAAAGGCTAGAACCGGAAAATCCCCCTTCCCGGGATTAAACCTTAATCAATTTGTTGGGCACGAGATTACTCTTAAGACGGCATTTTAACTTCAACTAATGAGTACAAAACAATTCTAACATCTTATGACGAGACGTATCGTGATACGCCACTCAGATTTGATATTTGTCAAACATGAAAGCTGCTCTGTTGGCGTAAATGCCCAGGCATTACGGCAGACTTGACGAATTTATGTTTGTAACATTTGACGTAGATACATACATATATGTGCTTGTGTGTGGATGGTGGATAAGGGGGGTTGATGGGTGGCTTGGGGTGGTTGTGTATATGTGTATTTGTATATTTCCGTGATATTTGATCGACCTTGTGTGTATAAAGTTAAAACCTTTTGGTTTTCAACACTTACCGGCAACAGGACCTCCTATCAATGTTGATAGGCCGTTCGTTACAAAATGGAGTGCTGTACCCAACGCGTAGGTCTCAGGAGACATTATTTCATAAAGGAAAAGGAAAACAAAATTCATTAATGCGCCTCCAATCAATCCGAGAAAGCAATTGGCAGCCAGGAGTCCATAGTATGAATGGAGTAACGCCACGATCAAAACTCCTCCACCATACATAGAAGAAAGAATCGAAAAATGATAAATTCCGTGCCATCGCTTAACCGAAACAATAATCCCGTTCATTATTCTGCCACATAACGCCGATACACCGTACCAAAATGCGAGATACGCTCCTATTTCAATGTCAAACCCTAATGAAATGAGGTGGTCAACTTGTACAATCTGGTACGACTGAAGAACAAAATATCTTAAAAAATCTGTAATTAAGTAGATAACAAATGCCCTGTTTTTTAGGGCGGTGATCAGTTGTAGCTTCCAATCCTGAATGGCGGATTTCTCAACTTGTATATATCTGGAAGAAAATAAAGAACAAGTTGTTTACTGTGTTTTGAATATTTTATGGCTGGTACAAAATATGCGTAACAAAAATGTTGACGAATAACTGCGCGCAAAGACGTGATTTCGTTACCATTTGACTTTCGTTATTGGGCCAGGCCAACGCTCGAGATTTGATTTAGTTTTGATTTTCACTGATTCGATTCGATTGGAAACCTTTCCGAAATCGAACCCTGGAGAGTTTGGGATTCTATACAGTTCTTGTCAACTTTCTGAAGATAGATAATTTTATTTTGTAGTACATCACTAGTATATACAAATACAGACGTTGAATAGCAGCGACATTAAAACATGAATACAAAACAGTATACATACTGAGTATGTGTAGCGTATATCGTTGCACAATCCTAACAACAGCACAGTTAATCGATTTCTTCTGAAAGAAATCATAGCGTTTTTTCGATTTCGATTTCCTCTTGGTAGTTTTCATAAAATTTTTGGAAAAGAATAATTGTTAACCTTCGGGCTGTCTTGGCTAGAGTAAGTTCGGGAGGAGAAGAGATAAGAGATAAGATCAGATAACAGAGCTGGCGTTCTAGATGTGGTAATTTTGTTTCGATATGTCAACTGAGTGAAGTGTGACTCAAAGCTCTGATGTACAGTCAGGACAAAGTGGGTCTTTGCAGCTACTATGAGGTGGGTAGGAGTTCAAGTATTGCTCTGCCAATATTCTTTTAAATATCTGTCTCGAGCAATTTTGAATTGATGGCTTATTGAATTCCATATTCTTGGAAACGTATGAATTGGGAGGTTTGCAGAGAGTTGGGTTCTTGGTTTAAGTGTGTAGAGTTTACCCGATTGTCATGTGTTTATGCCTAGGGGGGTTTGATATATTGTAAAATGTTTTATTAAATCTTTCTGGAAGATCATTGTTATACCAGTCATACATGAATAACGATACATGAAGTTTGTAGAGATCAGGGAATTTTAGAATGCGATGTAGGCTGAAAAGTGGATCGGTATGGGCATTATACTTTTTGTTTGATATTATTCGCATAGCTTTCTTATGTAATTTAAAAATAGTTCCTGTTGGTGCCGTGTGGCCCCAGGCATGAATACCAAACAGCATGTGGCTATGGATAAGAGAGTAGCATAAAGTTATTAATTAAGCATTCCATGGGAAGGATTTTCTTCACTTTTATTTATACAGTATAATGCTCTGGAAAGTTTTGAACAAACTACCGAGACATGGCGTTTGAAATTTAGATGTTCATCAACGTGGATTCCGAGGAATTTTACCGAGCTTTCCTCTTGATCATCTGCGACGTGTGCAATATTTGAGTTGTTGATCATAATTCGTTCAGTCATTGACAGGTGCGAATATTGGTCGTTCCGAGGGTGAAATATCATAAATTTGGTCTTTTTCTCATTCAGAGCGAGTTTATTTGCTACGCACCAGTCGAAAATGTTTTTAGTTCGTTATTGACAGACGGTATAATTACGTCTAGGCTATAAACGGCGGTATAGGCTGTCGTATCATCTGCGTATGATAATACTTTTAGATTTGTTGAGTTTATTATGCCATTAATGTATATGATAAAAAGGAGCAGATCGAGAATGGATGGTTGGGGAACACCAGTTGACTGAAAATCGGAAGTAGCGTATGGGAGGTAGACAGATTGTGTTCTCTCTGTCAGGTAGTTCTCAAACCAAGAGTTTTCGTGGCCTCGAATTCCATAGTGTTTTAGCTTCCGCAATAGAATCGAGTGATTTATAGTATCAAAGGCTTTTGAAAAGTCAAGAAAAGGGGCAAGAGTACAGTCTTTTGTTGGTTCATCATTCTTTTCCGCAACATTATTCAGGAGGTGTAATATCGGATGTACAGTGGAGTGTGCTTTTCTAAATCCAAATTGATATTGATGAAGTAATTTGTTTTCTTCTAGGAAAGATACTACTCTGGAATACATTAACTTTTCTAGTACTTTTGAGATAGTGGGCAAAATGCTAATTGGTATATAGTTACTAAACAATTGTTGATCACCAGATTTGAAGATGGGAATTACTTTTGAAATTTTCATTTTTTTAGGAACAATACCGGTTGAAAAAAATAGACTTATTATATGAGTTAGTGGGTTAGCAATTTCCACGATAATTTCCTTCAATAATTTTGAGGACATATTATATGTATCTCGACATGATTTGGACTTTAATTTTTTAACGCACTGTATTATTTCATGTGTTGTGGTTGGTACAATAAAAATGATTCGCCACTGTCCTCTCTCATAGAGTCCGTGAAATGAGGGCTTTCACACGACATGGACTCATTCAGTTTCAAGCCAATATTAACGAAATAAGTATTGAACTTGTTAGCTATTTCTTCGAGGTCTGATATTTCCTTACTGCCATCGCGGAATGTTGCCGGGAATATTGAGGTGGAGTTGCTATTATCTATTGCTTTTTAGTATTTCCCAGGTTTTCTTCATGTTATTTCTCATTTAATATAGTTTTATAATAATCTGATTTGCCAGCCTTTTTTTAGTCTGTTAAAAAGTGTACAGAATGTTTTGTATCTTAGGTTATTGTGAGCTGTTGGGGACTTCAATTTCTTCAAATATAATTTGTTTTTTCTAATGATGACTGCAAGATACCTGATGTCATCCATGGTTCACGTTTCACATAGTTTTGTGGGATTTTTAAAAGTTTTTCCGGGAAGGAACGTTCAAAGGCCGTCTGAATAGTATCTAAAAGGCTACCATAGGCTTGATTTTGACATTGTGCGTTTAGTACATTAAGGAAGTTATTTTCGAACAAGAGAGACCTAAACCGATTGATATTTTCCTGTTTGAAAGATCGTTTGTAGGCATGTATGGGATGGGTAGGGGTTTTGGTGGATTCGTCAACATAAAATGTTGCAATGTGGTCACTTACATCTGTAATTATTATTCCGGAGGTATGGAAGGAAATTTTGTTACTGAAAATGTTATCAATTATTGTAGCTGAATAATCTGTGATTCTGGTTGGTTTTGTAATGAATGGGATGAAGCGTGAACTAAACATATTTTCGATGAATAAATCCGTCTTGTTGTATTTTGAGAATCCAAGTAAATCGACATTAAAGTCGCCCATCAAGTAGGCGTCGGTACTTGATTCAACTAAAGTATCAGTCGACGTTTGTAGAAACAAGTCGAGATCCGCTTTCGGGGGTGTGTTTGGTCGGTAAATTATCCCAACAGTAGTTTTTCTCTTAGTGGAAATTTCCACAAAGAGAGATTCAAAGACATGAGGAATGAAGACAGAGAGGTCTTTACGGATTTTGACAGGAATTGTATCCTTAATATAAAGACCTACACCCCCTCTACCATCGTCATTTTCGGGTCTTTGGCGTGATATCAAAGGGTGGTAGCCTTCTAGTGAATAAGTATTTCTAATATTAAACGTTTCCGTCAGGCCTCTAACACCCAACACGTTAGAGACATTTTGTAGGCTATCAATCAAGTCACGAAATGCCTCCCACTTAGCATTTAAACTTTGACAATTAAAGTTTAAGAGTGTAAGTGAGCTGGATTTTCCTGCAAACTCCTTGTTAAACCGTTCCGGAGTATAATATTCACAGCGGTTCTTTTCTTGAGTGAATGGAGAGGTTAATTCAACAGCATGATTCTCATAATGCATCGTCAAACTGCAAAATAAAGTCAAATGTGCTGCTGCTCTGTATCTCATCGAATGTGAGCATATTAGCCATATTGAAATATTAAGAAGAGGGACAGTCTACCAGGGAAAAAATCAATAATTTGAAGCAGTTTAATTGAATATACATTTGTTGAAAAGATTAATTTTGTGCTCTTGCAAGGATAGTGCAAGTGAGCGAGATGATCTGGAGAAAAATCATTTATACTATTTGTGAAAAACTTTACTTCCTTTGTATAGCTGGCCAAGATTAGTCAGGTTATTGAGGTATTATTTGAGATGAAAGGCATTGTAACTTCTGGTTTTGAAAGTATGAAATTTTAATTCGTCGAGTTCCATCGCTAGACTTTTTGAAGGAGAGACCTATTGGTATTAAGTGATGGCGAGTGTCTAAGATCTTCCGTTCATCATATAGGCTATGCACTTGATCTACTATTTTCTTACCAACAGGCCAAGTCAAAAGCACATTAAATCTTGGATCCGGGTGCGGTAGAGAGGATTATTGATCTTATTGCTTCAGAACCATTCTGCCACAGGTGCGGTCTATAGTAAAGAATGCACCCAAGACAGAATGCTTCCAAGGCGTTGAGTTCTCATTGGATCCTGTATTCGAAACCTACAGTCGTGGCCGCGATGTACCGAATTCTTCATACTCACAATCAGAGGAACATTTGAGATTCGGAATAGCGTTTTCTTCGTAGCTCATCGGATGACATGCCTGAGAAATACAAACACTACGACCAAGCAAGTTTATATATGAGACGTGCTATCGCCACTAACATCAGTGTCTGATAACAGCTTGATTAGCCGTCCAGTAGAAGACTTAGGTAAGTTTGTCAGTTTTTATCAGTTGCGGCTAGCGATTATCCTCTACTATACTAGTCGATAAATGTTTGCTGGAAGTGTCAAATCCTGACAACAAAAACCTTAATAGTATTATCAGTATTCTGCCGATCTGCGTATCGGATTGACACAGTCCATGGGTTTTTATTCATGGTCGGTACAATGAAAAGGATAAATGATTGAGTCAAACACGTAAACAAACAAGCAAACATCAACGAGGAGAATCTGTTAGACCAATTGGTCTTCACATGAGATAACACCGACTCACCTTTATAGTGTGACAGACTGAAATGGAGTGTGAGTGGAGATTTCTAATTGTTACGGCTTGGAATCAATGATTTCGCTAAAGCAGGTCATGGCGAAGTAGTTTTGTTGAGAACAGTTGAGAAATTCTGTTATTTGCTTATGGGGTCGGAGGCCTCGAAAATTGTGTTTCTGTTGTTATATACACTGATAAAGTCAATACAGGGATTATCAGCGTGATAATGGAAGCAAATCTTTTTTGCCCGGGAATTTATTGCATTGTACTTATGGATGACAAGTACAGGAACGTCTGTCACCACACTCATATCACCGGAGTAGATTGCAAAAATATTCCTTTGTTGGGACGCAGGTTTGGCATTCTGATATTCATATAATTGGGGAGAGGTTGATTTGTAGACAATGCCCACATACTGTTCAACACCACACACTGCTGTAGTGTCACTAAGTCAGTGTTACCAAGTAAGTGTTTTGTGCAGTATGCTAAGGAGAAGATCAATAACACAGGTGTTTTCGGGGGGGGGGGGGGATCAACGGGAAATATGCACATATGCTGAATGCTAGACCACACCTATATAACTTGCGTAGGTCGCTACAATATTCCCCTGCTGGTGCATAGATCTGATATTCTGATATTCACATAACGGGGAAGGGGAATAGTGCTGAATGCTGAACCACACCTATTTTGCTTGAGTAGATCACAACAGTATTCCCCTGTTGGTACACAGATTTGACATTCTGATATTCACATAATGGGGGGGGGGGGGGGTAATGCTGAACCACATCTATATAACGCTTGAGTAGATCACAACTATATTCCCATGCTGCGACACAGATCTGATATTCTGATATTCACATAATGCGAGATAAGGGGATAACTTGAAAGTGTGCCCACATACTATTCCACTCCACACACTATTATAGTCCTACTAAGTCAGTGTGTAGTGCGGCATAGTAAGTAAGAGATCAACTACATGGTTGTTTTCGATAGGGGATCAATAGAAGGTGTACACATAAGAAGTGGCGGCTGTATACTGGATGAGGTTATTTACTGCTGAGGTTGTATATCTTATCAGCTTTGTATAGAATCAGAAGGATGGACGTACAGGAACGTGTATTACCTCATTTATATCACTGAAATAGCTCATAACAATATTCCCATTCTAGGACACATGTCTGAAATTCTGATATTCACATAATTGTGTGTGTGTGTGGGGGGGGGGGGGGGGGTAGACTTATATAATGTACTTTCCATCCCTCACCTCACACTGTTACACTAAGTCAGTGAGTAGTGTAGCACAGTAAGTAAGAGATCAGCAACATGGGTGCTTTGGACAGGGAATTAATGGGGAATATATGCATTTGAAGTGGTGGCTGTATATTACCCGAAGTTATAAAACTCTTGAGACAGTAGTAGATAGCATTATTTGGTTTTAATAATGATCTGCCTAAACCTAGTGTATTATTTATCAGCATTGAATGCCATCAGAAGGAGATTGTTAATAGAAGCTCATATCACCATAATTGTATCACCGAAGTAAAGACGTCATGCTAATATAACTTGAGTAGATCACTACAAAATTCCCTTGTTAAGACATAGATCTGATAATCTAATAATTACATAATGAAGGGGAAGGTGTGACTTGTATAATGTACCTACACACTATTCCACACCAAGCCAGTGCGTAGTGTGGGACAGTAAGTAAGAGATCAGCAGCATGGATCAATTCAGTAGAGGGTCAATGGGATATATGAACATATGAAGTGGTGGTGGTGGTGGGGATGGGAGCTATGTCACAAAGAAAACCCAGACTACGGTGGCAATATTGGACTACAGTATTTGGGTTAGATACTGTTTTGTCCAAAATTACCCACAACGAATTATAATCTGCCTTCTGATAGTTACATAAGGAGGAGGGGGCGGGTGACTTGTATAATGTGCCCACACACCATTCCACACCACACTCTGTTATAGTATCACTAAGCCGGTGTGCGTTGTGACACGGTAAGTAAGAGATCAGCTACATCTGTGATTTCGATAGGGGATTACGGAAAATATGCACATATGAGGTGGGGACTTTGAATTTAAATACATATATTTTGTTTGGATACTGTTCTGCCCAAAACTACCCACAACCTATTATAATCTGACTTCTGATACTTATATAATGGAGGGGGGGGGTGGTGACTTGCATAATGTGCCCACATACCATCCTACTAGCTACCTGTGTGATTTTGGTAGGGGATTAATAGGAAATATGCACATATGAGGTGGGGGCCGTATATCAAAGATATATATATTTTGTTCGGATACTGTTCTGCCCCAAACTTTTCACAACTTATGATAATCTGCCTTCTGATATTTAAATAAAGGGGGGGGGGGAGGGGGAGTGACTTGTATAATGTGACCACATACCATTCCACGCCAGCTGTATGTGTGATTTCGGTAGGCCGGAGGATTAATAGGATATATTCACACATGAGGTGGGGCTGTGTATCAAATACATATATTTTTTTGGATACTGCTCTGCCCCAAAACTACCCACAAAGTATTATAATCTGCCTTCTGATATTTACATAATGGAAGTGAGGGTGTGGGGGGGGGGGGGGCGAGTAAATTGTATAATGTGCCTACATATCTTTCTACACCACACACTGTTATAGTGTCACTAAGCCAGTGTGGAATTTGGCACGGTAAGTAAGAGATTAGCTACATGTGTGATTTCGGTAGGGGGTTTAATAGGAAATATGAACATATGAGGTGGGGGCTGTTTTTGTCAAAAAAGATTATTTAGCTACTAAGGCAGTATTATACAAAAATATTTAGTTTGGATACTGTCTTGCCCAGAACTACCCACTGAGTAATTTATTTTATAGGCCTTGTATGCCATCGAGGGAATGATGAGTACAGAAACGTGTATCGTGGATAACAACAATATTTCTTTACTGGGACACAGATCTGATTTTCTGGTATTCACATAACAAGGGGCGACCTATATAATCTGCTTACATACTATTCCAAGCCACAATTTGTTATGGTATCACCAAGTCAGTATGTAGCGCAGCATAGAGAGTAAGAGAACAACGACATGGGTGTTTTCGGTAGGAGATCAACGGGGAAAATGCATAGTTGAGGTGTGGACTGTTTATCACTTAAGTTACAAAACTACTAAGGCAGTTTCAGACAGCATCGTTTGGTTTTGATACCGTTATGTCCAAAACAACGAACAAAACATTTTAATTTTATCAGCATTGAGTGTCATCAGAAGGATGATGTATATAGAGACTTATATCATCACACTTACATCACTGGAGTATTACCACCATACTTATGTTATGTCATTGGAGTAGATCACAGCAACGTTCTCTGTTGGAACACAGATCTGATATTCTGATAATTACATAATCAAGGAGTACCATTCCACACCACACACTGTCATAGTATCACTCAGCCAGTGTGGAATTTGGCACCGTAAGAAAGAGATCAGCTACATGTGTGATTTCGGTAGGGGGTTTAGTGGGAAATATGCGCCTATGAGGTGGGGGGGGGGGGGGGGCTGTATGTCAAATAAGATTATTTACCTACTAAGCCAGTATTATACAAAAATATTTAGTTTGGATACTGTTTTGCCCAGAACTACCCACTAAGTAATTTATTTTATCGGCCTTGTATGCCATCGAGGGAATGATGAGTACAGAAACGTGTATCGTGGATAACAACAATATTTCTTTGCCGGGACACAGATCTAATATTCTGGTATTCACATAACAAGGGGCGACTTATATAATCTGCTTACATACTATTCCAAGCCACACTTTGTTATGGTATCATCAAGTCAGTGTGTAGCGTAGCATAATGAGTAAGAGAACAACGACATGGGTGTTTTCGGTAGGAGATCAACGGGGAATATGCATAGATGAGGTGTGGCCTGTATATCACATAAGTTACGAAACTACTACACAGATCTGATGTTCTGGTATTCACATAACAAGGGGTGACTTATAAAATGTGCCTACAAACCAATTCCAAGCCACACTTTGTTATGGTATTACCAAGTCAGTGTGTAACGTAGCATAGTGTAGCATAGTGAGTAAAAGAGCAAAGACATGGGCGTTTTCGGTAGGAGATCAAGGTAAATATGCATAGATGATGTGTGGACTGTATATCACATAAGTTACAAAACTACTAAAGCAGTTTTAGACAGCATTGTTTGGTTTTGATACTGTTATGCCCAAAACAACCAACAAAGCATTTTAATTTTATCAGCATTGAGTATCATGAGAAGGATGATGTATATAGGGACATATATCATCACACTTATATCACTGCAGTACTACCACGATACTTATGTTATGTCCCTGGAGTAGATCACAGCAATGTTCTCTGTTGGGACAGAGATATGATATTCTGATAATTACATAATGGTGGAGTGGTAGAAGGCGGTGGAGTGGTAGAGGGGTAGAGGTGGGGGTGGGGGTGACTTGTATAATGTACCTATAACGTACCTACATACTGTTCTACACCGCACATTGTTATAGTATCACCATACCAACGTATAGAACAGCGAGTAAGCTTACAGTTGCATGGGTGTTTTTCGGCTACATTTTGGTGTTTCAGCATATATAGGCTTTCAACTACTTAGGTGTTTGGTATTTGGGTCAAAATTAGAATGGGGGGGAGGGGTTGTGGGGGGGGGGGGGCTTCTGTCTCTTGGATTTGGGATTCGTTTACGAATATTTTCACTAATTCTTTATCGTTCATCTTCCAGATTAATCATTCGGTTATTTAAAAGTTAGGTTACCCATGATATTCAGTTCATATCCGTTCGCTTAGGATATTTATTTATTTATTGGTATTTAAGGTCACATAATTCTCTCATAGGAAGCGCTGTAAATGATGGATTAATGCAGTGCTACGCGGAATATTCAGAATAATCCTTCCAGGTGGAACTCACACTTCCCTTTACTTCTAGAACCACTTTAGCTCCAGAAACACGTATTCTAGTTCTATAGACTTTTTCTGACCGGAGACGGTAAGCAATGCTAGAAAGTCGTCCTCGTTCCCTTTTCAACGCAGGGGGGAGATCAGTTCTTACACTTTTCTACTTCCCTGTAAGTGGCGAGCCGCATCTAGAATGACCTGCTTATCCCTGTCGTTGCCCGAACGTACAATAATAGGCCTGGGAGGCGGTGGTTGTTGTTTCAGGAAATTGAAAGAAGAAGGGAGTCTGTGCGCATTTACATTTACAACCCTACTCACAATACTGGATGCTGTGTCATCTGAGATTTTAAGATTTTCGGTTAAAAACTCCTTGATGGTGACATAGGGATGTTCATTCTGTTTTTCGGACAGACCGTACAACAATAGGTTGAGCTTCCTGTCATGGATTTTTGCCAGAATTATTTTCTCCTCCAGTTCGGCAATCTTTGCCTGAAATGTATATTCTGTCCCAGGAATGAGATTCCCCATATCTTCCACCCTCTGAGCATCATACTCCACACTTCCAGTTAAGTCAGCGATTTCGGTTTTCATGTCGTTGATTGAGGTCTTGATAAGGATCACATCATTTTTCAGATCTGACAGATCCTTCTTCACTTCAGACAAACTGCCCTCCATGAGATTTAGTTTCGAGTTAATAGATTCGTCCATATTAACGAAAAGGTTTTCTAGTTCAACATTTGTTATTTTCTTTTCAGCCTGTTCAGAATTTTCCTTGGCATATTGACAGATTCTGCACAAAAGGAAGAAATCGTTGCTATGCACGAATTTATGCAACAAATGAGCCCCTTCGACAACAAATACAATATTTTTTTACAATTGAGTTTACGAATGATCCGTAATAGAGTAATCAAAGACGCTACACGCACTCCGATACCAGTATTTCACTTCAGCCAAACATAATTCATCCCATCGAAAAGAAATAAACAAAAACTAACTCAACCAGCTATTCTCAGTTCAACGCTCACCCGCCATTCATTTTTAGAGGATGGCCACTAATCCTACAGTTTTCTGAGGAACGAGTTTGACCGTATCCATCCTTACTACTTAACACACGTTTAGTCGGAAACTTTCTGAAAATGTCAGAGAAGATAGAGTTACGTCTAGTATACATAATATGAGCACCGTGAGTGTCTAAAATATTGAAGATGGGGCCTTGCTCCTGTCATGGGACAGTGTGTGGCTTTTTCTTCAATTCTCATTTGAATCTAGTCCCGTTAGCTGCGGGATGAATATTAAGAACAGAAAAGGTCCTTTTTGGTAGCAATTCATTCAGTATATATTTTATCTGACTAAATTTGCAAAACGGATCAGAGTACAAGTTATACAATTCACGTCAACTCCTCTCCATACAATTACGGCCATAATCTACACAAAGATACAACTATAAGGTAATGGAATCAGTTCACAAAATTAAAAAGATTTAAAATATTTACGCTAAATACTCAAAAATTATTATGTATGTGTTTGAGGCAAGTAGCCAGGTAATTCTTCAAGACTCCGAAAATCAATGGATTCAAGTTACTCCTTTTATACTTGTGTACGTCTTATGACGTACGAAATCAAACAGCGTGTTGATACATTATGGTCTTTTGTTTTGTTATTATTTTTCGATTTTTTAAAGTTTTAACCTCAATTCCTATTTTCTCCCGAATAGTGCTCAGTGACAACCCTTGAGCCAAATGTTATCGCAGCTTGAAATACAAATGTAATCCTGCTGTAAAGACTTCTTAACTGGTGGAAGCCACAATCAGTACTTTTAAAAAATGACAGTACCAGAGCAAAACTTTCTTGCTTATATTTCATATTCAGTCAAACACAAATAATATTTTGTTTATATAAATCTGTTTTATTACAAACAAGTTTTGAATAACAAATTCAGATCACCAAACATAATCTAGCCCTCAACCAGATAACCACTAACGTGAAAAAAATATCTTGTTATTTGTACTTTCCGACGTTTGACATCGTATTTTGAAAAACGTTCAAGAAACTGAATTCCCAGTGACGTTTAAACGTCAGTATAATTAAAGTCTCGGCGGGTGAATGTGAATGCGTCAGAACCCCGTACTATATGGTTTTAATTAATGAACGCACATTACACACGGGTCTATGTACTGGTCCATTCTGCACATTCTTCACAGAATATCTTTGGGTGTCATATGAATAAATTGCTCAGCCTTTCAAAAACAAGTCATACGTCCCTCCTTTATACATGCGCGGTTCGATGGTACGATATAGTCTAACCAGTACGCATCTTGATACTGGACACAAGTGGAAGATAAACAGCACTAAGGAGACATCTGTAGTATCGTAATATTTGGGAAGTGGATTCCATTCGAGATTCGATTTGGTTTCAAACTTTTTGCCTCATTTGATCCGAGATTTGATTCGCGCGAAAAATTGTGATTCGCAAGGCCATATTGCGTCTACTCAAAGTCTGCCTTCATCATGCCCCGTACCCCTAATTTAATTTTGACGATTACAGCATCCCGGCATTTGCAAACAGGTATTGTTTTCCTTTCAATAAGAAAATATAAATCACAAACACGTTTGTTAAGATAATTTTATAAAAATTCTTCTCCAAGAATGGTCACTCAGTCTCTGTCTAATATTCGCATTTCCTGTCAGTTTCTTCACTTTTCAAGCCCTGCTACAAACCAGTAGTGTATTTCCTATCGATTGTAGGTTTTAAATCATCCAGGATCTCCTGTGCCGAGAATGTTGTCGTCTGTTTGCCCATTCCCATCCTCCATCCGCCTATTCTAAATTTGTTTTTTGTAAGTAAATTACGGCATGTAGCAGCAGTATGGAATAGGTTGTGTTGCTTCTGAAAACTCTGAGATCCGGGGGTATTTTTCGCTTTGAAGAGGAATGGTGGAAGTTTTGAATTGATAATTAAAAAAATATTTTTACCAGCCAAAAGGGTGGAGTCTCCTTCCTGCTGGATCAACATTCAAATATTTACGTTGTTGTTTTTAACCAGTTGTAGTTTATTTACCCTTTAATGATCAAGGTGATTTGTTGTGTTAGTGTAAAATTCAGAAACCCTGGAGAAGTTTAACCCTTTACCTAACGTGAAAAGCAGACGACACTTGCAAAAAAAATTCTTGAATAACTAATTTTTTTCATTTTTTTGTCTCAAAAACATAGGTTATGACCCCTCGTTGGAACGAGCTCGACGAGCTCGTTCCAACGAGGGGTCATAACCTATGTTTTTGAGACAAAAAATGAAAAAAATAGTGAAAATTAAATGGCGATTTTTGAGAATAGCGCTGGCCGGTTTTGAAGGTTACGTTGGGTAAAGGGTTAACTCAGACGCCGTTTGTGAAAAAAACACTTGTTTTTGTGTCGTTAGTGGATTGTTACGCACATTGTTTTCTAGTATCAGGTTAAACACTGAAGCTGTTTTGCCTCAGCCCACTACAATTATTTAAGTTCTAACACAAGTAGGTGCCTTTCAATTAATAAAATGTATTAAAACGAGTAGAAAGCTGTAATTTGGTCCCTGGTGTGTCGTCATTGCATTCGTTGGCGATTTTGTTGTAATTCCGCATCCCGGGGGTAAGCTATGGGGCGTTCTCGAAACTGACGGCTACTTTCAATATCATTTCAATGCCTTTTTTTTATTTCGTATCCATTTTTACTGCACGAAATATAACAAACAAGAATTTGTTTGACCATGTCAGTTCCCCTTTAACCTTTCGGTGATAGTTGGTAACACTCAAAAAAGCATTACTCCATCTGTATAGGTCACTTTTGAGATCAGAATTGGTTTATGGTTGTGTGTTTTTAGGTTCTAACAGATAAAAATATCTCAAGCCACTTGATGCAATCAATGTTAGTAGTAATAGAATTAGCCGGACCACATTTAGAATATCGCCCAAAGATTGAATCGTCGTTGAAGCAGGGGATAAAATTCTCAACTGCTAGGAACGAGCCAGCCTGTGACGTCATACAATGTTAAAGTGAACAAATTTTCCGAAAATTTAAGTATTTTGTAGAGGTAAAAAGTAGAAACATGTGATGTTTTCTAAATTAACAGACACATGTTATGTTTTCTAAATTAACGTCATTTTCGATGTTTGTGCATCACAGGTTTACTTTTGCACATCTAACCTCTCATTTTGTAATCACCCAGGTCCTATAAACTGCAACACATTTCCAGTAAAATAGTTCACATACAGCTGAACGAATAGCTGAAGTGGTGTGCTGTCACATTTCACTAAGATTATGAGGAAATCTTAAACTCTTTCCGTCACATTCGATGTTTTGATCGTTTCACACCTACCCTCCCATTTTGTGAGCACACAAACCCGATAAACTGCAAGAAACTCCTACTAAAATAGTTCACACATAGCAAAATGTAAAAAGTGTGAATAGCTGGAGTGGTGAACTGTCATATTTGTATTTAGGTCGCCGGACAATAGTTAAAGCTAAATACGTTAATAAAAGTCGAGCGTTGAGAAACGTTATTTAAAAAAAAAATGTCACTACATAAAGCTGAAATAAATCGAAATTTGAAGACACTTCTGCTTCATGCACAGTCGAGGAATTTGGCACATGAATGTTTCATAAGTTCTTTGATTTCAACGAACCTGTATCGATTAAATAAATTAACTTGAGGGCGAGAATTTACTGGCTTTATCGAAAAACTATGCCATAGTTTTTCATCCCGATCGTTTTAACAGATCACTCACGGAAATGTCCGACACAG
Organism: Pictodentalium vernedei; assembly: GCA_031216915.1. Lineage (NCBI taxonomy): Eukaryota > Metazoa > Mollusca > Scaphopoda > Dentaliida > Dentaliidae > Pictodentalium > Pictodentalium vernedei. The sequence goes on from CM062291.1 coordinate 355,237,119, forward strand.
CGCTAAGTGCAATGTCACATTACATATTCGTCTAAATTAGCTCTAAGAAAGAAAAAAGTGAAGTTTGTATACATCTGTTTCTATTTATAGCGTACACTTCCATGAAACCTTTCTCGGTTTGCTGTAGTGCTGTAGTTTTTATTGAAAGCGTAACTGTGCTTCGTTTGAAATAACACGAAGTTTTTGATCTGATAATGCCCATTTACTGCTAGAATAATACACAGTTGTAGTTCGTGGCGATCAGATAGTTAGGATGCAACTGATGAATTAAATTATTTACACGTGAGTATTGGAAAATTGCGCATTCTAGCTCAATAAGTCCCCTATGTAATTTTTCGCGATTTTCGAGCTTATTTGTCTTGAGAAATTACGTAAGTCCAATCAACACAAAAATTTCTATATGCTTATATACAGAACAATACATCTACTCCTGCAAGGTGATAAAGTGTCAGTCATCTTACGCGGCTTCATCGAACAGCTAAAGTTCTATAGAAGCCTTGAACTGATGTCCACGTATTCGTATTCTATTAAAAGGGCCAATGAACTAAAGGGAAGTTGGAACCTGGTCAAGTGTTGGATCTGTGCCTAGATAACGGGACATGTAACAATCTGTGTACTCGAGTGTCTCTGGATAAGAGGAAGCGAACGCACAGGAAAATACACGCGCGGCACCTAAAGACAGCAGGAAACAAATATATCAAATAGTTGGACACCGCAGTTTATGCTCTGAACAAAAGCAGCCATTGTGTGTATGGCTTCTGCGAGAGCAAGGCATGAGACTTAGGAGGCGCCTATGCTCTTCACGGATCATCGAGTGCAGCCCGGTGGTTTGTGCCCAGTGGGATGACTTACGTTGCCTATTAAATACCATTTTAAAGAAGAAAAGAACTCCAACAAGCCAGGCTTCGGGTCAAAGGTCTAGCCATTGGTTCGTCGGCTGGAGGATAATGGAAGCGCGCAAGTGCAAGGGGGAGGGTGGGGGACTTTGACTTCGAGGTTCTGTTAGATTTCGTTTATTTATTTACTCTGTTGGGGATAAACAACGCGTTCGACATCCAGGATCACCACAGGTAGGAGATTTTGTAAGAATAGATTCAGTTGAGAAACTTTCTAAGTAGCAATTTACATAAGCTCAGAGCATTCATGACTTCGTTGATCTCTGTCTTGGCATACATGCAACTCATATACCCCCACCATCAATAATTAGGGTTCATTACACCCCAGTCGATCGATAGTCATACCTGGTATGCATCTTTGTTATCATTCTTCTGGACGGGATTATAATTTTAGGTTAAGAGTCCTAACCTCTTAGCTGTCCCGCTTTGTATAGCTTCTCCAAAGTGGATGATGTTGGTCACAAAATAGGCCTTAATATTAAGAGCTGCAGGGCGGGTTTCTCTCGTAAGCGCCTTGGGCGGTTTGGTTGACATATTCCTGTTCTGAGTGCAGCTCGTTTTTAAACAGCTATAAGAAATGTACATATAACTTTCACACGTATACACCACTTGCGCTTCTCATTGTGGTAATGGTGTACCAATTCCAATGTTCTTTGCAATTCTGCCATATTCATGAGAAATCATGTACACAATTCTGGGGTTTTTTTTGTTTGTTTACAAACATTGTGTATCTGAATAAAAAATATGAAAAACAACAACAACAAAATTACTGAAGTTCAAAACCCTGCAACATTGGCTCACAAGCGACTTTGCCAGTATACTGTGCGAGCCGACGCGCGACTGTTTCGAATTGGAAATCCAATTGGAAATAGAATGTGAAATCGAATCGTCGATAGAGATATTACGAGGATTTATTCCATCTTATCAGTCGAATTTCGACAATTGCAACAAACATGTAATTTTCCGTCTGCGTTTTGCAGTGTTTTTACATCTCATGAGGTCGATTCAACAGAGTTCTCTCGCGGGTGTGAGATTTTCAACCTCGGGACATGTGGAATGACAAATGCAGTGAAAGTACGGCAAGAAATTCATGAACGTACTGTGATAGACCAGAGATCTCACTATCACATGGCAACCAACAGTACTGTGATCGCGATGGATATATACGTTTCTGAGCAGATGATAAAGAGATACTTTTCGGACAAGAGATTCGGAAACATGCTGTGACAGAGTAGAGATCAAAATACAATTACTACCCCCATTTCAGGGTAGTGGAGTATGACAAACTTTCAGGTAAGAGATTACTGGACGTACTGCGACAGAGCAGAGAGCTGACTGCTATTACTACCCCATTTCAGGAGAGTGAAATATGAAAAACCTTCAGGCAAGAGATTCGTGAACATACTATGATAAAGAGATCTGACTACAATTACTGCCTCATTTCAGGAGACTGAAACATGACCAACTTTCGAGTAAGTGATTCGTGAACACACTGAGATAGAGAGAGATCCGACTGCTATCACATTGGTATTTCAGGAGATTGAAACATCATCGACTTTCGGGTAAGAGATTCGTGAACAAACTGCGACAGAGTAGAGACCTAACTACTGTCACTACCCCATTTCAGGAGAGTGAAATATGACGAACTTTCAGGTAAGAGATTACTGAATGTACTGCGACAGAGCAAAGAGCTGACTATTATTACTACCCCATTTCAGGAGAGTGGAACATGATAAAACTTTCGGTAAGAGCATCGTGAACGTACTGAGACAGAGATCTGACTACTATTACTACTCATTTCTGGGGAGTGGAGCATGACAAACTTTTCGGCAGCAGCATAGTGAATATACTGAGACAGAGATCTACCACAACAAACACGAGCAATATGAAAAAAACTACAATGCTCTGACAATTTGCGACACCATGTCAACAGTATGATACTTTGCAGATACAAACCAACAAAGATAACCGCGCAGAAATGGGAGATAACCCCCTGCATCACAAGTCCATCAAACTATTTTTGCCCTGTTCATTGGTCAACAACCAGCTAACTGTTGTCCTGAACATTTGGAGACATCACGACAGTAATTATGCTGAATCTAGTTGTTGCGGCATAGAGAAAGCATTGTAACACTCTTCCACGTGCGCCAGTAGCCGGCGTCATTGGCCATGTTATTAGGCTGTTATCGTGACGAAACGTGATCATTTGCATGCACAGCGCGTATTAGAGAGGTGGGTGGTTTCGTTGTCCACTTTTTTTAGTGGCGTTTCTGTTGAGGAATCTTCAGGACCGGCAGTCTCTTTGCATAGCACATGCTTCCTCATGCAAAATCATTGATCACATGTTAGAAGAACGGGTGTTCTTGTTTTACTTTGAAAGTATGCGCGCACTGTGCAGATTATGCTGCTCGACATCCAGACTCTTGTGTCACAGCATCCTTGTAACACCTTATATATCCAAAGTGGCTGGCCCACAAATAGAATTGACAACAAAAACACGCATTACCCAAGCCAACGGACTAACTCTATCCATCACGATGATTTTGACGTTTCAATGTGCCTTTCAACATGAGCTACTATGACAGTCACGCGACCCCATCAAGCATGGCATATATCGTCAAATCCTGGGTCACATAGCAGTGTTAAAAAACGATAGATGGCCAGGCATTTAGTGCAGCGCTAGTCTTTAATCACAAAGCCCCGAAACTATGGACCTAAATTGCGAAGTCCCACAATATGTCTCTGAGCGCCATTAGGCATGTAACAACAAGGGTGTGTGTGTGGGGGGGGGGGGGGGGCGGGTGGGGGGGGGGGGTCTCACCCCTAATAAACATCAAAATGGAAATTCTATGGATAAATGCCAGTAATTGGAAATTCAAAAATGTCAATTTCCTTCACGTTTTCAACTTTTCAGACACCCACCCTGTCGGTTTGAATTTTCAACTTGTGATCACAGTATTTTTCCGACTAGGAAAATCGGATGCGGTTACCGGCTTTAGTTATTCGCAGTGCTCCAAATCCTGATTCCGTTCCATTTTCGGATTCAGACAGTTTAATTGACTAACGACTGAAGTTCTAACGAGTTGGCGGAGTTGAAGCAAGTTTTCGACAAAAAAGTGCGATCAAATTCTCCGACTTTTCCAATCAGCTTACAATTTTTTTTCGAAATTCCAACTCGACTCTGTCACCGGTCCGATTTTTCGAATTCATCGATCAATTTCCATTCGTTTAAACATATTGGAGTACACGTTATACAACTTAATATATATTGTTGAAACAGTTAGCCAAGTAGTGCTTTCAGGACTAAAAAATACATAGGGCTGGACACTGACCTCGTTGGCTTTCTCTGCGATATCCCTTGGATAACTAGTTCTAAAATAAGTGCCATAGGACGTTTATAAGATATTTTTTCTTGTACAGGAGAGAGACTAGACCGAGAATGTATCAACTCAGTTGAAGCGGTCACCAGCCAGAATGGACGCTTGGGCTTTCAAAAAGTTATATTCGTTTCGTTTTGTTGTCAGCGTGGGTTTGCCATCGAGATCGGTTTCGGATGATATATCAAAATCATTAATAGAATAGAGCAGTGTTTACATGGCTCAGTGTATTATCGAGGACAAACCAGAAGATAGTGATGAGCATTTTCACAGGGATTACCGCACATTCACTTTGCTTTCTTTACACTGACCGGGTTACACAAGGACTATCAACTGGCAGCTATTCAGCCAATATCTGCTCTTTCCAACTGACTGGCAGTCGGTTGGAAGGGGTAGGCATTGGCTGAATAGCTGTCAGTCTATAGTCTTCATGTAGCGTGGTCAGTGTAAGGGAAAACTCATGGACCAACCAGGCGAAATTCATTTTTCTTTTGGATACAATGACTACGTTTAAGCCAGAGGGAGGCTTCAGAATCTATATCAGGGGTTCAAAAATTTAAAAAAAAAAGAAATTCCCGGGCGAGGCCCCCGGACTCCACCATCAGGAGGGATGTGCCGCCACTTGAACTCTCCCCAACACAGGCGTGTGACCCTCGGGACATACATACGGCACGCTGCGCTATGACCCGAACCCCTGTTAGAAATCTAACTGCTCAACCCCACCTCCATTGGAGACCCTCTAGCTACAGTCGTGGTGCCACTGACACTCTAAAGCTTTGTTTCCAATACCACGCATCGCGTATGTAGCCCGGTCAGTGTAAGGTAAAACTCATGGGCCTGGGGAAGTGAATTTTTCTTGTGGATAAAATTACTAGATTTAAGCCAGAAGGAGGCTTCAGAATCCACATCAGGTGTTAAAAAATTAAAAGAATTTCCCGGACGAGACCCCCGGACCCCTCAATCTCTTGAAGTCTCCCCGGTACGGGTGTGGCCCTCGGAGCATGCCTACGACACGTTACGCTAGGACCCCGACCCATGTTAGAAATCTAACTGATCACCGTGAAGATCCTATGGCTACGCCCATGATACCACTGACACTCTGAAGCTTTGTTTCCAATGCCACGTATTAAAGTAAGATAAATTTACCTTGCTCTTTCGACAGTCCAGATAGCCATACTTCCCACACATGATTGCAGAAATAACCCAGCAATTATAAATAGTGCGGTGCGATATCCAAAATCTTCAAACAATACTTCCACAACTAAACTTGATGTAGCATGACCAATGCCAACAGTCACTGTTAATATGATAGTAAATAGTTTTCTTCTCTTTTCGGTGACAAATAAATGCAATGGGGTGACGAAGACACCAAGAAAAAGAAATGAGATACTGGAACCTGGAAAAATAATCAACAACAATGGCTGTCCTTCATAATACTATTTATTATTTTTCCCCAAATGTTTTGTTTAACGAACGTTGTGAGGACTTCTATTTTTCTTTTATGACAAACAACGATAAACAAGTCCCCAGAGAATCAAAAAGGCAACCCACAACCCATTGTTTTCTTTGTTGTGAGCACATTGAAAAACAAGGAAACCCCCGTGCGCTGACACTATTGTCTAGGTTCTCACAAAGTCGGGAAGACTGACCTCCCCCACCCTGGCACCTTAATCCACCCACTCAAAGTAACACTTTCTCTCCTCGTCTTATTCCTCTACCTCACTCCGCTACTCCTCAGTCTTCCGTTTCTGACCTCCAAGTGCTCTCACTAGAACTCCTCATACTTCTTTCCTTTCTACTTCATCTTTTGCTTCCACTTTTCTGGTTCGAGTATTGTTCTATCAGGAATATCGTTCTCCCACCACATCAAATCATCGAGCCACAAATTTGATAATACATTATCGTAGTTTGGGCATCCGGGCGGAGTTGATTTTGAGAAAATGAACTGAGGCCTCTCCGATGTTTGTAAGAATTTATCATTGGAGGCTCAAATTTAGGGTTCGTGTTACCTGGGCGCCCGCCATGTTCAACTATTTTCACTCAATGTGCAACGGGTTCATAGGCAAATCCAGTCCCCCAAACTATTGTTAAATATTGGTGTGAACTCACGAAAAGTTACTTCTGATCTCGTAATTAAGTAGTTGCAGACTATCCTAAGATTTAAACTAAGTAAGTTCAAATGTAAGGTCAGCCCAAACGATATGGAAATGGGAACTAATAAGACAGAACACAACGAGGGTTGAGAACGGGGGACTGAAATCAACGATCGTTTATTTCTGTCCAACTTACTCTACCCGTTTTGTGTTCTCTATTATACCACATTTCGACTTATCAAGTGAATGAGGCTCATTCTGATATCAGTCTGTTTACATTCTTGTTTGACTCCGTTTTGTGTCGAGGGATTTTATTCAAACCATAACCTCGCTTAAATGCGTACCGACCAATCAGATGCGTTCTTGCATGACGTTCGTATACGCCAGCGGATTCCTTGCGTGGTGTGCCTAACATATTTATCAATGTCTGTATTTTATCGGGAAACGTTAATTTATAAGGCAACCGTGGTATAATGTGGCTAACCGTCAAGTGTCAATGACCTAACAAGCTAAAATATTGTCTCTATTTTGGATCGCGCTGTGTAACTACTACTGTATTAATTAAATGAAATTAGCAGACTGATTCAGTGATTCCAGTGGTCTGAAACTTCATTATAAGACCCATCTGTTTGGTTACCTCCAGGTAGTGAAGTAGATCCTGAAAGTATTCAGGCTAATAATTGAATCCTTCAAAAAGTATTCAGCATGGACATAATGTCAGATGAAAACAATCAGACCTCTCAGGAAACCTCGAAAGAATAAGAAATAAATTTATTAATCCAGCAGATAAAGTTGGTAGGGGTTCAGTTGTCATTGTATCTCTGGATAATTTTACAAACGAAAGGCATGATACAAATAAGTAAGACCAAACATTATAAGAAAATAGATTCGCTAATGTAGCACCACAATGTTAAACACTTTAATAAGATTTTGAAATTTCACCTCAACGAACGTCACATAAACGAAAAACCCCAAACATTTGAGATACTTAACAGCTCACTGCTCAAACAAGACACTTTTACATTCTACAAAAGCTCCACAAGTACTCTTTTCATGAGCGGTGGACTTAACTCCACCGGAAGACTAATTGTCTTGGGTTGCAATTCGGAATATTGTGCCATCTCGAAACTCATTGACTATTATCTAAAACTAAATGCTGATAGACATATCAACAATCTAAAAAATACACAGGATTTCTAATTAAATGTCTTGAAAAATACATTTTTAGTTATACTGGATATCGACAGCATGTTTCCCAATATTAATATTGATCAAGGAAGTAAATTCGTAATAAAAAAAATATCCGTAAAATACTCTGATGCAAAACGCCGGGGTGAACAGATTTTGAATCTTTTAGTGCTGTGTTTATGAATTTCAATTGAATGCAAAAACGTATTTGCTAATAATGGGTTGTCCAATGGGATAAGGATTCAGTCCTAATTTCGTAAGCATTTTCGTAGTAGAATGGTGGGAAAATGCCTTAAGCTCATAAATTTAAATGACATGCGTATCAGTTGGGAACATTCCAATGAAGATTTTGGTGCATTTTCAAGAAAGTTTCAAACAACAGATCATCCCAACATCAAAATAAATGCTACCACTAGGTAGAGATCCTAGTGATTTTCTCGATACAATAAAGGCAAACGATTTAGAGCATCTGGTCGTTTAGGGTATAAAGTGTATTTTAAATCCACAGATTCAAACCAATTATTACACACAAAATCATTTCATCCACCACATATATTTAAAAGAATAATCAAATCTCAGCTCATCCATTTACATCGCAATTCTAGTGATAAGATAAACTACAATCATGCTGGTTCCACTGAACTCGACGTCTTGAGATTTAGAGGGTATTCTGTGCGGTTTGTGCGTAGCCTAAACTTTTAGACTTTGAAAATATTGGGAACTCCTGTAGTAATTAATTATTTCGAACGGATTAAAATTGAACACAACGGACAGTTGTTGAATTGTGAAAAGCTTCATTGTGGATTGTTTTATGCTTTATAGTTGTATGTCTCACCAGAGACGATTTTTCAGTGCAAAAACAAAAAATCATTATCAGATCCGTAACTCCCTCCATTGTGATTCATCCAATGTCATTTACCTTATCATTTGTGAACCCCGTAAGAAACAGTATGTAGGTCAAGCGAAAATTCCACGTTGTGTGCGTGCCACTGCGCACAAGATATAAAACATAATGCTGACGTCGCGGCAACAAGACAGTTTACCTTCCAAGCCAATCGTTAGACGATTTTGAACTCCATCCGATTCAACAACCACCATTTATATTAGATGAAACAGATGAATTTAGAAGAAACGGGAAGGTTTTTGGATCAATACATTTAAAATCCCCTGACCATTTGGTATGAACATATCAAAAAGGGAACGCGAAAGGAGGTCCATAATTCCTTTCACTTTATCATACAATAGAACGAATGTCGAAACAGCAAAGAAGCGAAAGATGAATTCAGTTTAACCCACTCTAATTTGAATCTAATTTAAAAGAACCTCTAAATCGTGACCTATCATCGATTATAAGGAAAGCAAACCTTGCGTAACATCACAGTAAGGGCTAAACTGAACATCATCATTGAATAACATCAATTATAGTAAAACAGTTAAACCAGCTGATAATCTCAAAACTCGGTTTAAATGAAATTTGTGTATATTTATCAAACGTTTTAAACTCTTTAAAGCTCAATATATATATGTTTTAAAAACAATATTTCGGCGGAATATTACCACAAAAAATAAACATTTCAGTTGGAAATTCCTGTGCCAGTGCCTATGTTATATCTTAAACTCACCCTCACCCTCGCAATAAAACACACGTGTACACGCACACCAAACCCACATCTCCACACCCCACAGGCCCCTGCAGCCCCACCCCACCCCTCACCATACATAAAACAAAAAATAAAATGGAAAAAGAAAGAAATAAAAATCCTACCGTACCTATTCAATGCAATGTTGAATGTGAATGTCTGTGTGTAATGCAGAACGCTGTAGTCAAGACATCACGGGATCCAGTCATCCTGGCCATTGCCCAGGTCTCGGACACATTGAGCCACATCACCATTCAACTGTTGTTTGCCAGTCATTTTATCATAACAATATGCTATATAGATACCCCTTTTCTTTTGTCTTGGCGGTAGGTGTTCCATTGTGATAACATACCTGGAACAAATTAAGTCAAGCTTTTCCACACTAAATTTAAACGTTTAAAGCCAGGGGGCATCTGCGGTCAAGATTAAGAACGTTACTTTCTCAGAGGACAGCTGTTCGAAAAATAAATCCCACATACTGTAACCCTATATATTCCACTTTGCGCTGAAGATAGTTAATATGTGAAAGAAGCACCCAGGATTATATTCACAGTACGATGACTGAAGTGCACAATGTTTCGCATTAGTTCAATACTTTGATACTTCAGTGGCAGCTTCATCGGCTTTATCTTCGCTTCGTAGATTTCTCTTTGGGACATTGATGTCCAAGGGTTCTGATTGGGTTAACGTTTACTCTCTTTTGCATTTTCCGTAGTTCCAATTACCAGTTGTGACTGTGGCTCTTATCGTGTCTTTTCAGATGGTCTATCTGTTCAAGAATCTTTGCACAGGTTAACTTTTCAGAACACCTAGGTCCTTGGATGACTCAACTTGGCGTAAGAGACTTTTCAGTTCAATGAGTAATCGTTGGTAAAGTGCAGGGGTGAAGTGCACCAATTGCCGGTGAGACCTTTAATGTCTACTTTCGGGTGTTTCAACTCTTTATATATAGCCAGGAGAGTCTTGTAGCGAAGACGTTGTCAAGCACCCAGCTTGAATCACCCCCGTCCACCCGCTCCCATTTGCAGCACGCGAATTCACCCAAGTTAAGACGAAATCCATTTAACAAAAATATAAAAGAAACTGCCCAGCGACTTCGGTCTAAGGTTTACGAGACGAAAGAAACACAAAGAGGAAGTTCCCATTTGACCCTTTATTTAGAGGCTTCACGTTTTCAGATGAAACTGTGGAGGTTGATGGAGCAGAAGATAAAAAAATCATATTATGTGTGTGCCCGGAATGAAAATCATATCATAGGGAAATGTATGTCATTTGCTTATAATAAGATTGCCTTGATGAAATCCTTCTATCGGGACGTTTACCAAACGTCATCACCTTAGGAAACATGGTGTGTAAGAAAAATCAGCATAATTAGTCTTATCAGCATGTGAAAGTCTTTTCTCAACTCTCTGTATAAAACATGTCAACAAGACCATTTCTTTCAAATCGCGCACCACTTGTTCAAGAGGATTCCTTTTTTCGTCATAGTCCCTCAACATACAATTATATAACTCTATTCTTTCGGCAATGTGGGACGAAACTAATGCTTTCCATAGTGACATAACATTTTTGTTGCTCTCTTAATACAATTCTCTAGTTATTTCGTTCAGTAACATTTTATTGAACTTACCTCCAAGGAGTAAGGGAAACCACCCAGTGTCATTGATAAACAACACCGTCAGGGAGCTACGAAACTGGGTATTTGATATGTTTAGTCAAATTCGTGCTTTGGATAGGCGTAGAAAGACAGCTAGTGTGTAATTTGTACTCGAGTTGCTGTTTTCGTTGATAATATTGCGCACGAAATGAATAATTGCATGTGTAGAAGACTTTTTCCTGAAGCCGAATATGTGAAAATACCGTTGTGAGTCAGAAAATCGGTGGTAAGTTTGCACATTAGTTTTGCGGGAATTTTTAAAACTTTTTTGTAGTAAACTGTCTGGTCAGTAGTTGCGCGACTGGATTTGTAAACTGGAATACCTAATTTAGAGGCGCGTAATTGTTGAAAAAACACCAATAACATCAGCAGAAAAAACAAGTGTCCTATTGTAATTTTTAATAAGTGAAAATAACAGACAGCTCCTGAAGTTATCTTCTGTGTTCGTTTATTAAAAGTTATAAAAGGAAGACTTTGCTTTTTAGGGCAAGCTAATTAGAATCAACTACTCCTTTTGGTTTTTGTTTAGAGAATGTGTTTTTAATGTAATATGAAGGATTTATTTTTCCCAGAAAGAACATTAGCGAATTTTATATTCCTAGACTTTTCGATTAGTGGAAAGGGCAGTGCCTGCATAATATGTCACGATGCCCACACTGTTGGTATAATGAATAGAAAATATTTGTAGACAATGAAAAGATGGAGAAAGCGCTGTTTTCTTATTTTCAAATAGAGGATAATAGTCAAACGTTGAACTCGACTGGGAAAGCATTGTGAAAAGCCAGGTTCTTATGCTACTCTATAGGAAAATTCCTGACGAATGTGAAATGATGCGCACATCTATGATACAAGTTCGCTAACATTTTGAATTTTCAATTTTTATATGAAATTCTCGTGCCATTTGTGTTAAATTTACTGACAACTTTCGAAAATTAAGGGCAGCTAACTTTCCTGTAAATCTTTCCCGTTGATGGGAATTGTAAGCCATGCCTGTTGATTTACCTAATTTGGAATAAAAAACATTGAACTGCTGAGATAATTCTTTTGGATTAGTTATTTTCTGAAATAATTTTAACGATTCTTTTGATCTATGTACCATATCGTTTAAATTTTGTCATGCTCTCCTCCTTTTTTGTTTATTTTATTTAATTTGTTAGACGCTTAGCATTTTTTGTTGAGTTCTATATTTACAAACCCGCACGGAGCATGTGTTCCATAGGGATTTCAGTTGATGGACTATTTTCCACCTGACGTCAGTGATCCATCAAACAACCTAAACTCCACCCATGTTCCAGGGACCGACCTGGGCATGCGCCAGTGCGTATTTAGTTCTGAAACATCAGGACCTGGCTCTTAAATCTCAGAAATAGGCTTCTCAGTTGGTGCGTAACTTCTCAAATCATATTTTGATATTCTTTCGATGGATAATCGAGAGAGACACTCTTACATGTATTATATATATGATTATCATTTATCATTGTTGTAGAGTGCTTAAGTTAATACTTCAAGTCTTAATTACCAAGCATTAATCTTCACTGTGGTTTCTGATCAAGTCTTGGCTGCCTAAATAGGCAGCCAAGACTTGATCAGAAACCACAGTGAAGATTAATGTTTGCTATAGTGTACTAAATGAAAATGATGAGAGCAATTACAAACTTGCAGTGTGTGTTGTTACAAACAGCAGTGTGACTCCGTAAATTGAAATCTGGCACATGAATTGAAAAAATAGGCTCCGAGGCTAGAGCGGATTTTAAATAGTCCTGATCGGTCCCTGTGTTCATAATAGGCCATTCGAAACGTTGCATTCTGACCTAGATCAATTCTGAAGCTGCTATAAATCGAATATCAACTATAACATGTTTTTGTTCAAATCCACCAAAATTAACGAAATTTAAACTTATTCTGTAAATGGTGAGTGATTTTAACAATCAAGTTCTGACATTCTCAGAAAACGATAGCTAATTTCTTAAAACTACGAATAAATAACCTGTTGTTTCTAATTATATTTTTCTCTTTACTTTTCGCGTTTGGTTGATTTTGTGGAAAACTAAAGTTTTTTCAACTGTTCATTTTGTAAATTACGCGAGTGGATGCTGCCTATTCTACAGGTAAAGGCTCAAGTTGTTGATTTGTTGAGCTCATTTTCGATCTGTAAACCCTACTACTACTGGGCCATGCCAGTCCTGTGTTTGTTTTTCACTACTAACATCACTATTGACTCCAACTGATGTCCTAGAAACACCATTAGCAGATTCACGGTAGCTTCTATGTATGAAATCCCACATATCGCCTAGCTTCTATGTATGGAATCCCACATACACAATCTCATTTATGAAATGCCTTTCTAGTGTCTGGCTATGCCTACGGAATTCCCTTTTTATAGTATATGCATCTGTGGAATATGCATTGTGCACACAATCACAAAGAACACCCAGCCCAGCATGTGTCCGTTTTCTGAATGCGTTGTTCGCACATTATGTACATTAGAACACAAACCCCCTGTATCACACACAAATCCCATGGTTCGTGAAATCGTTTTCTAGCCTCCAGAATCATTTCTTCGTCGTGCTGGGTACGCATATTGTGCACCAGTACACAAGCACATCCCATCAATCACCATTTCCACCTTCCAGGGAATCCATTTCTAAGGTCTGACTGTGCTTGTAGAATCCCCTCTACATCGTGTGTACTTATGTAAAGCATGTTTTGTGACACCAACAATTCACCGCGATATGAGGACAAATCCAATGTCAATAGCAAGGTCAATAAAATCATGGACCAAAAGCCCTGTAAATCTCCTGGAGTGATCAGCTCATAAGATTTCAATCTGTAAGGATATAAGTTCATTCATTCCTAGTTTGGCAGAAAGAGATGTAGTATGAAGAGAAAGGTGAATTACAAACCTCCAAGAAGTCCAAATGTCATAATGAAGACAGTTGCATTTGACGAAAAGGCTGCTCCTAAAAATCCCGTGCAACCAATAATTCCAGCAACCACTGAGCAAGCTCCGACACCAAACTTCCGAATGAGTTCTCTATTAATAAAATCTGTAACAAGAAAGGTGATGTTTAAGCAGAATAAGTTTTCGAAATACCTATTTCTTCGTTCTTCTGTTCAGGTGAAATACAAAGCCTTGGAACCCGGTTTGCCAATTGTTTTCACTAGTTAAAAACTTTTTAGATCCCTGTCCAATACATTGCTTGGTCTGTAAGTTCAAAGGAAGACGGATGATCTCATGGATGGGCCAGGTCTAGTCAATCAGGTGCCCCCCCCCCCCAAAAAAAAAGGGTGTCAGGTCTGGGGTGGGACTGGGAGGTCATTCAACAGTTATGTCCTTTAATTTAATTTTCTCATTGCTAAAGTATGCTGACTTTTAATGAATTCCAGACTTTTTGAACATATTCCGTTTTATTGCACTGTCTGCGTCAGTTATTAGTGGTAATTTTCAGTGCACCATTGTCACAAAATAGCTGGTTGAATGACTAACGTCTGGCAATACCCACACTTGACGGGTCACGGTATACAGTTTGCATCAACGCTGCTAGAGTATACTTCATACGTACTTCTGGTGCCGTTCGCTGGATATACCGCGACATAACCCCTAAGGTTGAGCTCAGAGTAAAACAAAATAAAAAATGAATAACAAACAACAGAAATCTCAAAATCAAGCACATGAAATGGACTCTGATTTTGCTTCTGGCAAACTTGCCAACCATTCAAATTCTTGGCCAGAATTTGCAATTATATATTCTGATGAAGAGGGAAAACAAGTCACTGACATTAATCAGTTTGCGTTAGAAAAGAAGGTAATAAATGGAATAGATGGCACTGTCAATGGTGTTAAAAAGTTAAGATCCGGTGGACTATTGATAGAATGCTACAGGCAAAAACAGACATTGAATTTATTATAAACTACTAAATTATTACATATGAAGTTTAATAATGTTTTTCCCCGCAAATCACTAATAGCAGCAAGGGTGTTGTAAGAACAAAAGAATTATCTGGAGTTGATGAACTAGAAAATAAAAATGAGTTAAAATCATGAGGGGTAACTGACATCAAGATAATTGAAATGCGCAAAGATCGGAAATCTATTAAGACAAACACATATATATTTACTTTCGAAGCAACACTACCACAGAAATCGATCCAAGTCAGTTCCATGAACATCAAAGTGTATTTTGTATTCCAGATGCACTCCGATGCTTTGGATGTCTAAAATACGGATATAGACAAAACAGCTGCCGGGGACAGGAATATGTTGCAAATGTAGCCAGCAACCCCTGGAGCTGTTTGATAATACCATTGGATGCTGTAACGGCTAGGGTGCCAATACTTCATCTCCTAGGGATTGCCATGTGTGGACAAAAGAAAAATACATAAAGTAAATTAAAGGTGAGAAACCGATAAGTTTTAAAGAAGCCTGAGAAATAGTTTCATCAATTCCCTGTTTGAGTTCTTCAAAACATATTGTCAGGTGAGTGCAACAAGTTGCCATCTGCAATGCTAAAAGCATTGCTGATGGCACATTGTTGCACAAAACGGATGATGTGCAACAACAATAAAACAGAAGCTTCCGACTGCATCCATTCATTGCCAGACTTCATATTCTTGGTTAAACAACAGTGTACCACCGATTTTGATAGCACCTTTTACTATCTCACAAGCCAATGAAACTGAACCAAAGTCAATGCAAATGTAATCAGCTATATCGAATACGACACAGGCAAATTGAAATAAAATTGCAAATTCTAGACCAGCAAAGAAAAAAACAAAAAACTATACCTAATAATACTACATCAGAACAGAAAAAACGAGCAGCCTAAACCAAAATGAAACCAGAGCAACAAAATCTTAGAGAAAGAATCAAGAAAAAACAAAAACAGATATCATACAAAACACCTAAATCAATTCAAAACTTATCACTCACAATAGATTTGAAAGCCTAGAATTGATGGAAGTCGGTGAATGCATCAATGAAACGTTTGGGCACTTATGCTTGAATTGCTCTCAGAATAGGTCCTTGAGAAAAAATCTCCAAAGAAAGCATCCGATGTTATTTCACTCACACGCCCACCATCTCAATCTCCAACGAAATATGGCTAACACAGCCAATAACAATATAATACGTGGAAATGTCGAGGTTTTAGAGCGAATTTTAATGAACTATGACTTATAAGCCCAACATAGGCACCTGCTGCCTTTTGCCTAAATGAGAGACTCTTGAATAAGGCTGGCACTCAAAATCATTCGGCATTTTAACATTATACTTTGTATAATGCCTGGGCACATGAAAATGATCTTCATGTTCGTGGAACGTCCATCTTCAGAAACGACATTATTCACTGTTCTGTGCCTTTACAATCAAATTTACAGGCTGTAGTGGTATGCCTAATTTTGAACAAGACGTTCACGTTATGTTCAAGTTCTGTGTCGCCAACTAAACTGATGGAGAACGTATTTCAAAATATGACTTGTTTGTTCAATAATGGGTCTGATACTTACGTGCACCCCGCACTTTGTCCATATACTTCCATTGATCTCACAATAACATGTCTTTCTATCTTACTTGATTTGGTGCCCCAGTGGAATTTTAAAAAGACAAACTGGGACACTTTCTCATCACTTTGTTCTGAACGACTCACAATGCTGAATCTTCAAGAAAGTGCTGACCAACTGGAACATTTTACCAAGAACTGCTTGACAATGCAAACACAGCCATTCCAAAAACCTCGGCAAATCCAACACGTTTCACAAAACTATGGTTTGATAAAGATTGTAAGCTGGATATAAAGGAAGGTAAGAAAACTAAACAGGAGTTTAATAAGTCACCAACTACAAATAATTTGGACAAACTACATATTAAATGAGCTAAAACGATATGCCTTATAACATAAAAAGTAGGCATTCGTGGAAAAAATATATTTTGATACTTAACCAAGACACAATCAACAAATAAAATTTGGAAAATGATTAAAGAAATTAAGGATAAAGAAACAAAATCAACTATGCAACACCTGAAAGACAACAACACACTAATCACATCGAGAAACGAAATATCGGATACATTGGCCTCAACGTTTTCTGAGCATTAGTGTATAATTGAGAGGTAAAGCTCCAAAAGACTGAACTGGAAACTTAGGTAATTTCTCGTGATTTTCGAGCTTATTTTCTCGAGAAAAGTCCAAATACAGCACATACAGCTCACATGAGACTTCTTGCAAAATGAGTAGGTAAACCACGAGATGACACGCAACTTCGTGTCAAAAAGTCAGATGGAAATTGAATCACCAAGAGAGAGACTACGAGGATCTCTCCCATCTTCGTGATCGCATCTTGGAGACAGGCCGATACAAAAATGTTTAAAAATCTTAGAAAATCTCTGAGATCGTTTCTTTATGGCTCACCCCACCTTTCCCATATTAAAGACGTCACAAGAATTGGTAGAGAAAAGATGGAGAAGAGATAAAATTCCTAAATCGATGACAGATTGCCACTAGAGAAGTACCAATTTAATTCAGAGGTTGATAAGACCACCAGCTAATAGACCAAAATTGTCATGGAAATTGAAAAAAAAAGATTCCAGTGAATATGAAAGTTGGAAACTTCAAGTGTTCTGGCGTTGTGCAAATACAGGAACCTCCTAAGACATTGAACAGCAGATTGGGATTGAAAATGATTTAAAGAACAATTAAATTTTCATTATATATAAGAAATGAAAAAGAAGTTGGTTTAAAAGTCATAAAAAAAACATACACGAGGCGAGATGGAAAAATCAAAGAGCTGTCGTGAAATGGAATGAAGACCAAGAGATTGAATCATGGACTCTTTCTCAGAAACACAAACGCACTGATAGTGGGAAAATCAAATTGCATAAAAAACAATAAGTTGATGAATCTGTCGTTGCAATCCAGATGATTGGATTACAATAGATTGTTCATGTTTGTCCAGTGTCTCGTCCAACCAAAATACAATTTTTTTGTGAAAAGCCCTGATCACCGGGACAAGCTTGAAATATCGCTTACAACAATCTTGTAAGAGACGTCAAAAGAACTCGGAAATAATAAAACATCGAATGTGGAATGTTAATTTTACGAAAAGGCAGACAACATGCCAATCCTCATGACTTGATTTTTGAGCACAAAAATCTCATGGTCTTCAGTGACCTGATGTTGGAGAAATAGAATCAATGTGAATCTTAGTACATTCAAGGATATCACAGCACAGTGGATAGTTTCCATGTGTCGCAAAATTATTTCAGATTGCCCAGGCAAACCATAAGAGAGAACACACATTTTCTGTGTCTGTTTTATCTCTCAAGAATCTGAATCACATCCAATGACATGAGCAAAGAAAAATTCAGGAGATATTGTAAAGCATTGTGAGATCCTAGCCCTTATAATTTTATGTCAATCGATCTGACGTGTCTCATGTACTATGGAAAATATAGGAACAGATTTGATGGGTTTTGTTAATATTCTGTGTGATGCGATTAATAATGAATAGAAAAAAAATAATTATATTAAACAGAAGTAAAAAAAAAGTAGAAAAAGTAATTATTAAATTTAAAAAGAAAAAAAATGTCTCGACAATATGAAACTCAGTTATTAGAAAGGATAGCGGAGAATTCTGAAAAGGACAACTGATAACACGACTGCCAGAGATTCCTTTTCAATCATGGTGAGCTATGACAGGACTTGATTCATGACGAAATGCAATCCACAAATCGAATTGAAGAGAGATATCAGATGGCCCTGGTGCATCTGAAGAAAAACTATTCGTTTTCCAAAATCACAAAAAAATAGCCCATTCAGGTATTCTGATGGAACAGATTGGTTCATGATTCGCGTTTCTAAAGGCAGTTATGACACAGTCGGTCTGAACGAATTCATCCAGACTAGAATGAAGATCGGCAGTCATGGTGGAGACGCCATCAACATAACTGCCAATGTCAACACTCTGCATATGATACAGGACATGAGAGAAGGTTATCAAGTGGATTTCATGGGAGACAACACTTTCGGGAAGATGTTAGGATATTCGGTTGAAAGACGTACGAGGGGTACATGACATCCGAAAACGAGGTAGACATTTTCTCCATCAGTGGCATTTTACTCTACCTAGACGTGACCTCAAAAAGTTACATGAACGGTGGCCCACGATCTACTCTTTTTTTCTGAACATCTCTCTGGGCAGCAAGATCATAGCGAGACCATGAAATCTATAGTCTATCTGCCATGATAATGTATACCTTGCACAGCATCATCACTGCACTGACAGGTCAAAATGGCAAGCTGTTAGATCTTTCTGGTGAACGTGCAATGATACGATTTCACATAAGTGATTTTTTTTAAATTGCTATGTACATATATTTTATTAAATAAAAACAAATATGTTTTTTAGCATAATTGTTTGTTTTTTATCCCCTACAAATTTTTAAAAAATGTAAACATATTGGAAGGACAGAAAGACAAACACCGTAGAGCATTAGAAAATCGAGGCAAAACAGTAAGATTGAATTGGATCATCAAGACCTGAGCAATGGTCATGACAAAATTGCATGAACCAAAACACAGATCAACAGGATAGCGAAACCACATCATAATTGAAGATGATTGATTCAGAGACGAAGTCCGGCTGAATTCAGATATAATTTGAAAATGAAAGGTGGTTTCTTAGGATTGTTGGTGGGACTGGCCACCAAAGCATTACCCATTCTCACCAAGACTGTGTTACCAGCTTTAGGTACAGGAGCTCTATCGGGAGTGACCAGTATAGGGTGTGCAGAAAATAATGGGAAACAGACTGTTTTTGAAGAGAGGAGAAGTGGTGTATTCCAAATGGATGGAAAAGGAGTTTATTATACACTAAATGACAGATTATCAAAATAATTGCGGAAAGATAGAAATTGTATCCCCCACTGTGAAATTTTCACTTTCATGGTATCAATCAGAATGGCAGCTTTCAAAGCATCACTTCAAAGTGAATATGAGTCAAGTTATCACTGGAAATGATCAATTTGTTTTAAAAATGTAAAAATGTACAGTGAAAAGAAAATCTAGTGTTTTTGAGTGAATGTCGATCATTTCAGCAATAATTCAACACATATTCACTTTGTATTGATACACGAAACCCACCAGTTGAATCAGATTACAAGATGCAACTTCTTTTGAGTATCGACAATCAAATCACTTCTGCATATCAATGCACATCAGCTGTTTACTTTCATGCATTAATTAAATCTTGAAACAAGGGGAATTGTCAATAGGAATGATCAGATTATTATCAAAAGCATATAATAACACGAACATCTATTGGTTTGGGGTGGATATCAAAAATTTTCTCGTGACCAAGACAAATGGTTATTTTCATGTGTACAAGCACTCTCAATAAATAAACATTTGTCTCAGACACTCATGAGATAATTTTCGGTATCCACTGAAAAACACTAGATATCCTCTAGGTATCTTGGCCCTGGTCTCTATCTGAAGAGCGGGAAGAACTTGAGCGATGGTCAAGGTCTGTTATCAGGTTCGAATTCACCTTTCAGAAAACTAACCCATTCTCGACACGTTATTGTAAGACTTTAAAAAACCTAGCAGAGAGGAATAAAATATACACAATATAGATTTTTATATATAAAATAAGAACAAAGAAGAAAAAAAATGAAATAAATAAATAAAAAAGATATGGAAAATGAGAAATAATGTATATCCCAACTTATTGACTGTACTACCGATAATACCTCCTTTGGAAGATAAAGGCAATGCATTTCATATCACTCAGATCAATAAAACTCAGCATTATTTGATGATAGAAAGAGATAGACATCTTTCGCTCAACAATTAGTATGTGCAAATTACCAAACTGGTCAATGGAGTGGATCTGACTTTCATTACCGTACCCATGGGTTTGGGTGCTTCTGGAATGGTCTTCTATCGACCGTGGTCACGATTACAGATGTGCTGATTATAGGAGGCATCACTCTTACAGCTGGATAATGAGCATGGTCAGAATATTTGTGAGTAAAAAGTTATTGTTGAAGGCTGAGAAACATGAAAAGGTCAAAGTGTTGGCCAGCAGAAAAATAAATTCCATAAGTGACCTGGTATTGGCTTTTCTGAAAGCCAGAAGGATTTCCGATCAGCAGTATCACTACATTCTCAACGAAAAGGATAAGTTTGAAATGTTGAAAAAAGGTATAAGAATAAAGTCTCATCAGATTCTTGAAGAGGAGATGAAAATTAATCTGATAGAAAAAGGTGAAGAAGCCAGGGAATCTTTTTTGTAGACTCTTGGGAAAAACAAAGATCAAGAATAGTGACAGATTTAAAATAAAATAAGGATATTATATATAAAAGAAAACAATAAACAAAAATAACATTAACAAAAAAAATGTATTGTGTAAAATGTAAGAAATCTACAGGCACTAATAAAGTAAAGAGTGCAAACTAAAAATAATAGACGAATGCATCAAGGCAGCTGTCATGTGTGCAGTTCAATGAAAACTCCATTTATTAAGAGAGACAGAGGAGTGGTCAACAGACTCATCAATAATCTTCCCTTCATCTGCTGGGACATTCATTCATGGGACCCAGCATGAAATTGAACAAGAGATTGAATAAAGATCTGAAGCTGTGATCATGGAGCCAACCCATCAATGGAGAGAATAGAGCAGATTATATTTCTGATCTCTGTTATGTGAAGCATCCCAACACAAACACTTGAAACAACATGTGCGACAAGGACATGTTGAGAGATTTAAAAAGTACAGTCAGTCTCGTGGTAAGGGAGAAATTGAACATTTGCTAGGCAGTAATCTAATCAGTACATAAAGTCGATTCAGAATGGGAAATAAAAAATAAACATTTCACTAATACAATTAGCTAATGAACTGCACAAGCCTATAATGCACAGATTTTCAAAGAGAAGGGAGCTCATCAAAGGATTGGATCATGTGTGGGCTGCTGATCTTGTGGACATGCAATGATTGTTGAGACACAACAGAGGCATGGAATATCTACTCATGGACATCGATGTGTTTTCGAAATATGGATGGATGAGGGCATTTGAAAAAAATGGAAACAAGAGTGGCTGGCGCTTTGGAAAACATCACTACTTCTTTGCAAAAACCCAAGAAATTGTGAGAATTCTTATAACGTTCATGACCGTCGGCTCGTCGACATATATTTCACTGTAAACGAAGAGGAGGAGAGTGTGGACGAATGATGGAATAGAACCATGTGAAGAAGAAATGCACAAATTTTTCATGGCCCATGCTACTAAGAAATATGTGGATGTCTTGAACAATTTAGTCGACAATTATAACAACATGCACCACAGTTCCATCAAGATGACACCCATGGAAGCTAGCGATCCACAAAATGAAAAGAAAGTCTATGCAAATTTCTATCCGTTGAGGATGGCGGTGATGAAATGACCGAAATTTGACGTTGACGATCACTTGAGAATTTACAAGTGGCAAAACATTTCAAAAACGTTTACATACCTAGTTGAACAGAATAAATCTTTGTCGTGGTTTGGGTGTTCTACACTGATCTCATCACTTATGAGATAGAAGCATTTGATGGTGAAGAAACATGGAAAAGTTTTACAAAGAGCAATTGTAAAAGAAAAAAAATAATAGAGAAGGAGAACATTTTTTTTTCCTTCATATGTACATATATAAATAAAATGAAAAATGAAAGAAGATAAAATAAAATAAATAAAAAATTAAAACAGAAATTTAGACTGAAATAAAAAATGAGGAATATATTAGATATAATGACATAATGAGAGACAAAAGTATCCCAAAGTATGAAGTACATGAATATTTACACATAGTGGGAACCAGTCTCAATAACAAGGGAAAGAAAAGACTCAATATTGAAATACAAGATCTCTTTCTTCTTCCCAATGAAAGTTAACTCTATACTGAAGGATGCTTGATAAAAAATTATGGTTTGACTGTGCTGGCGATGATGATGTCAGTTTTGCTTATAATGGCATCATGTATCTTTTCAACAGTATATTATAAACCTCTCAGGTCAAAACATAGAAACCATATTTCATCCCAGTTAGGCTATCACAATGTTAGGACCCTTAAAATATCCCGACAGTGTTTCCAGATCTAAAGGTCTCAATCAACAGTTGGTGAAAGACAACCCCCCCCCCCCCCCCCCCCCCAGGATGCAGGTGCCGACAATGTGGTTGCAGCCTTGAGATTTAAACATATTGTTCAAGCATCAGCGCCTCAATGAACGTTTTCATTCAGGATACCTCTGAAGAACATTTTTGGATTTGCTGAAGATAATGACAGAATCATCTAAAGTTTAAAACACAACCTCACTCTAGTTCATAAATATGACAATGATGCCATCATGAGAGCTGCTGATATGGATACAAGAAAGGTGTGTCTGACCAAATTATCATGGTTCATGTCCCATGTTCTACCGAATGACATGGAAAGAATGAAACTTTTCAATATTATTAAATCAAAAACCAGATTACTAGTAGGATTCAGAATGAGACAATGTGTTGTTGCAAATGTTCCAACATCAAAATTTTCTTCAGAATGAATGCACTTCATCAGAGTAGGACTTCAGATGGACAGGATCAGATCTGTGAAAAGAATCCATCTCTATTTGATCATTACAACTTGAGAAATAAGCACGCATTTCTCAACTCCATGAGATATCCAGCCATAGATTACAACACCTCATTCAAGAAGAATTACTTTTGTAGGATTTATGGCAATGCCACAGACTTCAGATCGAAATATCATAACACTGAATAATTGATTCGCAATCCAAACATAACACCCACTGAATACAAAAGACACTCTACCTCATGTTCATGTTTTACATTAGCAAAAGTCAAAAACACAATTCTGGACATTATGATCAAGATGCAGTTTGACAGGAATTACCTAGGTGAGTCAAAGTCTTCGCAGTTGTCATATCCGACAGACTGTTTACATTTCAATCAGATTGAAGTAAAATATGCATAATTCAATATTTGAAAAAAAAATCAAAAATAATTTTTGATTATTTTTGAAGAAATAACACAAAAAACTTTTTTATATATTCAAAGGACCACATTCGATCAACATGGACACTATAGAAGTGACAGCTTTAGGATTAGTCATCTTCATCTTGAAATTAATTCTATCTCCTTGTTTGACTCTCAAAGGTGTTCCAAATTTGCTCATATTGGAATATTGGATCTCCATCTTTTCGACTTTATTTCTACCATTTTTATGCCATTCACCATGTTGATGACTGCTCCATTCTCCAAATCAGAAGAAGTCAGACTCATTCAAATGATGTGTCCGATCAGCAGGGTCTGTCTTACCTGACTGTGTAATGGTCCATTTCCAAAGGACCATTCCAACTTTCCAAACTTTGAGGCGCAGCTTTCCTTGGCCCACACAGTTATCAACTGCCTCACATATTACATTTTTCCCAGGACCCAAATCATTGTACAAGCATCTGTCATGAACTTGGGAATGGGTAAATTCATGATTCAATATCCTCCCAAGTCCAGATCGCAATTCATCTCATTGGCGGTTTTCTTGACTTCAGTGCCATCCATGTATTTTCTGCTGGCAGCACTTGAATCATGTGCCGAAGTGACCTTGACACCGAATAGTTCATTGCCATTCATGTTGATGCTGGACTCCTTCTTTCCTTTTGTTCATGAACGTTTTGAGATAGGTTTGAGATTTCATGAAGGCAAAATCCAAGTAGCACATATTGACTGCAGATTTGTGCTAGACTGACGATCTTACTGAATCCAGCATTCAGATTAGTCTTCATTTTGTTCTTCTTGTCATTCAAAGCATTGATAATCTATTGTTCTGTGACACCCATGTATTCCTTGGTGGCTTCATCTCATGCTCAGGTTCTACTCAATTCAATATCTTGTGAAAATTCACATTCACAATTCAGGATTTTTGAAACGTAGCAATCTCTCAGATACTCACTACTCATGGAAATGTCTGTGAGAATTGTTTTTTCATGACTGTGTTGCTCAAATCCACAGGATCTGCTTCCTTCACAAATCATTTCCATTTCAGGTCTAGATCATCGGTCATGTTTTTATCCATGTAATTATCTCTCATGTGTCTCTTGAGATCTGCAAATCTCTGATCAGCATACTTTTTAGTCACAGCATTGCTTAGATCTACCAGTTTGGGAACATTGTAAATCTGAATCATGTTCGATGGTTTCTTTTGAGGTTCGTATCTTCTAACGAAATGATCATTCAAGTATGTGGCCAATATTCCACCACCAGTTTGACAGCAATCTTTCTTTTTTTGCAATTGCATCAGTTCTTCCAAATTTATTGACTATCATTTTTTTATTATTTTTACTTCTATTTATTATTATTTTTATTATTATTATTTTATTTACCTTATATATTTGATATTTTTTTCCCTCAATGTAAATCACTGAGGATATCTTGAAGACCATCTCTTGAGAATGTAGAGACACTTGTGTCTGCAAAACACTTGATCACGAGGCTGCACACATTCTGTATTGTAATTGACAAATGGTTTTATATAATCCATCAATTCTTCAGATGGCGAGATTCTGTAACTGTCAAGAAAAAATTTTCTTGTGTTCTGGAACCATGCCACCAAATGGGTACCATCAACCAATAAATCGTCAAGGTTCAAGATTCTGCATTTGTCGACATCTTGCCATTTTCTAGGTAATACATTGATTGAAAAGATGCCAAGTAAATGTTTTATCGTCAATGCTCTGACTGCATCGAACTGATTGATGTTGGATAGAGGTTTGTCAGGTAAAATGATACTTTCTATAAAAATGTTTATTATTCCATTTTATTTATTTGAATTTTTTAAAAATTTATTGTTTGTGTTGTGTGCATTTTATTTTCTCCACCCCAATTTTTTTTTATATTTTTATTTATCTTCTAGATTTTCTCTGACAAAAACAATCTGCAGTGTCATGCAGTCATCTAATCCTTTTTTGATTTTGAGGAATCATCAGTTTGATTGAATTATTATCATAGGCTCTCAAGTTTATTCCATTTGATTGTACAGTTCTCTTGTCCTCGTTGGCTGATGGGGCAATTTCATTGATTATCATATCTCCAAAGTTGATTGAGTCCTTTCCTAAATTAAACAAATGTAGAAAATGTGGAGAAATAGGTCATGTAGCAAAACAGTGTACAGCATTATTAAACACAATACCTCTAACAAACAGACCACAGAGTCAGAATAAAATAGTCACACCAACACAAAGGTGAAAGGTGAACCTGTTAAAATATGTGAACCAAGTTGTGAAAGACATTGCACTGATATGGTCGAAAATGTACAAGGTGTGGAAGTGTGGATCATTATATGATTATATAATCACAATCAGGAAAATACAACACCAAAAAAGAGAGAGTTGAATTAGAAAATAAGAAACCGGGAAAAACAAAGCTGGATCAAACCAATGGGGAAAACCTGAGTGAAATACAACAACAAATGTGGAAAAAACAAAAAGAAAAACACCAGAGAACCAGATACAATTAATGTGAACTTTGGCACTGTCTCATTAGATAGTGCTATCATAGATATGAGAAAAAAATAAAGATAAGAGCTTTAATAGATTGTTTAGCCCAGACATCTTGTATTAGTACAAAGTTTTGGAAAAATATGTGATATTGTCTACTGTTATTGGGGAACCAAAGTCAATTGTTGCCTAGAATTACAGGAGTAACTGGAAGTGATGTCAGACCAAATGGGCTGGTACAAATATACTTTTCAGTTAATGGAATCCCACAAGCACATGAATATTTAGTGTTAGTTGAGTTAAATAAAAGCATGATTTTGGGACTGGATTGGATAAGAGACAACAATATAAACATATACTGAAGATTGAAAAAATTAAAATTAGAAGGCCAATTAATACCAATTGTGAAAGATCTACATGTTTCTTGTTTAACCTATCTCATAAAACAAATAGAATTAAAACCCCAAAGTCCTTATATGTGTACAACTAAGGCTATAGGGGCAAGGTCAACATTTAATTCTAAATATTTGGAACACCATGTGTTAAAACAAAGCTATGTGGAATAAAAGCCTGACCAGCTTGTAGGAAACAGTATAGTGAGTAATGAAAATGGAAATATCAAAATAATATTGGTAAATAGAACAAATAAACATTATACAATTTACCCATAGGATATACTGTATTGTGGGTGACTCTGAACCAGTGATCTAAGATAAAAAAATATTGGACATGAAGGAGGTAGTTCTGAAAACAGAAATAAATGAGGGTATACATATGATTAAAGATAGTGATATTCAAGTACCTCAAGACAAACGGGGTATGCTTTGGAATTTAATTAATGTAAGTAAAGATTTTTTTGCACAATGTGACAAATATTTTATTCAAATACAGTTACAATTGGTACTGCAAATGGAAAACCAATAAGAAGCAGAGCTTATATAGAATCTTTGTTGAAAAAGAAAATTATGGATGAAGCTATTGAAGAAATGTAGGATTTGGAAATAATCCAACACTTGCAGAGCTCTTGGAGCTTTCCCTGCTTTTAGATGGACAAGAAGGACAGCCTGAAACATTTTTGCAGGGACTTCCAGAAGTTAAACCAGGTCACAAAGGTCATGAGCTGGCCTCTACTGCTCATCAATTATGTATTTACATTGTTGAATGGATATCAGTACTTTACAACATTAGACTTAAAATCAGGGTACTGGGAAGTAAAACTGGATGAGACTGATAAATCAAAGGCAAACTTCACATGCCACGAAGGGCTGTATAAATTTAACATCATGTCATTTGGGTTAATGAATGTGCTCCACATGTATCAGGTGCTCATGAACATGGTCCTAGATGAAATAAGCAATTTTTCGTTGGCATATTTGGATGATATTTTGGTGTTCGGTTACAATGAAAAGTCCAATATTAAATATTTACGGCAGGTATTCAACAGATTGCGACAACACGAATTAAAATTAAAGGCTAAGAAGTGTTCATTCTTTCAAAGTTCAACAACTTACCTTGTCTTTGTGATGGGATCAAACCCAACCCAGTAAGGTGGAAGTAATTAGGAAAGTAAGCCCAACAACAACTGTAACAGAGGTGAGAAGTTTTATGGGAATGATTTCATATTATAGAAGGCTTATTTCTATTCACTAATTTTAGTGAGATAGCCCAGCCCTCAACAAGGCTGACAAAGAATATGTCAAATTTCATTGAAAGGAGGCTCAACAAAAAGCTTCTGAGTATCTGAGTATTTAAAAGAAAGTTTAACACATGTAGCATGTAAGATGGTCCAAGCTCCCCTACAATATTTAGCAAAAAGTCCACAAAACAATATCAAAGTCCAGCAATTGGCATTGAAAATTGCTAGCAAAAATTGCAAAATTGACTATTTACCTGGGAGACAGACTACCCATGCTGATATGTTACCTAGATTACCTGATGGATTAGTTAATATAGATCCAAATTATAAAATGGACGAAGTTGAGACAGATAAAGATTTGGCATGAGAATCACTCACTGTGCTAATCCATACTTTCCTTCTTATTGCAAAAGCAAGATGTGTAATTGATTTATTTTGGAAGTATGTTTCTTGTGATGGTGAATGGGACCACCATAATAGGAAACAAGTGTTATTTTTACAAAAGGTTTACACTGTAAACAGTGGCTGGAAAACTTTGTATGTACATCAGTTGGTACCGTTTATCGTGTATATGGACAATGTAGAGCAACAGGTGTTAATGGCAAAGCTGTTCCATGAGGAAATAAATTAAGGCTAATTTTAATTCCTACAATGTGGAGAAAGCAATGATACCCTTAATGCTACATTAAAATGGATGTCACATTTTCCCAAGAAGTCACGTCTGTTAACGTTCATAGACAAATACAAATGGACCTAAACGATCATCACAAACTAAGTGGGCATATCCCTTCCTCGTGAGAGAAACGTGGTGTATTTAATTTTGTAGGGGAAGGGTTGAGCTTCCTATTTGGAACTGCAACTCAATCAGATTTATGAGAAATAAGGGAAAATCTGAGTCGAATAACTATAAATCAGGCCATCATACATCAAGTTCAAACACAAAGTTTCACTACAACACAATCAACCTGTGAAGCAGTTCAAGAGAACTGAGAATTTCTGTTGAATATCGGGAGTGGGTAAATTGTGTTCTACCACATCAGGAACAAGCACTGACTGTTCTTGTTGAAACATTTTACCCAATTTTATCAAGTAGAATAACTTTTGAAGCACATAGAGTTAATGCTACTAGTGGCTGAATCACATGTACACAATTTAAATGAACAAATGGACGTTTTTGCAGATGAAAGTTTGGTTTGTGGTTTGTTAATCTTACTCTGTTAACCTTAGTGCTGATGAGTGTACAGAAAAAGCTTGACGACCATACACAACTGGCATTACATTCAACTATGCAACTCTGGCATATTACCATTTATTAACAAATGCATTTGTAATTTCTGATGATAAGTTGGTGATGTAGGTCAAAATCCCCTCAGTAAAATAAATTTTCAATTTAAGTTCTTTAGAGTACAAGCATTACCTGTCCCTTTTGTAAATGTAACCAACAACGCTTAAAAAAAGCAGATTAATCAGTAGTGTGGTTTGGATTAGAGGCAGTTACATTAATTGTGGATAAACAGAGAATAATATATACCTGAACTAGGTCATGATAATTGCGTGAATGACAAGAAATTATTTTGTCTGATGGTGGGAGCCATTCGAGCCATACAAACTATTCATACAACTTCAAGCTGCTTATTGGCGTTATTTCTTGATATGAAGGAAGACATGAAACACCTATGTATAACAAATATCAAATTAAAATAAGATTTACTTTTTGCAACATGTGTTCCTTATGTAACGATATTGGTCCATAACAAAGTCTTCAAGTCTTTTTAAATCAAATCTGGCAAATTTCAAAATTCTCCATTCATTTTCTAATTTTTATAATATTATTCTTTCTCCCGCAGTTGTTATTTGTCCATACTTTTGGAATGTCAGTATGTGTCTGTCTTGGTTCAAATACTTTGAATTTTAGTTTAGGTAAAAATGTCAATGCCAACTATTTGATGTCTCTGTAAAGTGTCGATAGGTTAGTTGAAATTTTTTCATATACAACAGGATCCTCAGTGGTGAAAAGCCATGTATCTGAATTAAAGATAATGCTGATCAGGTTATTTATGGTTTCTTTGTTAAATATCTAATGAAGATTGTGGAGTGCATTCTCCTTCTGATGACTGGTACATAATATATGTGTTGAGTTTAGGAAGCAAGCTTTGATTGCATTTGCTAACAGCCACAAAGAGAACTAACTAATTAACAAGTCACAACATGATTAACAATTCACATTGTCACTTTCTGAGATACAGCCACTGTAAATACTAATTACCAAGCTACCTACTAAATACTGAGGGGAAGAATTTTCAGTGAACGCTATTACTTTAGTACTCATAATTCTCAAATATGGCATTAAAACCATGCACATACTGCTTAAATCTATTTATATACTCAAAATACACAATCCCATACTCTTTTCAGAGTTTTCAACCCCATCTCTACCACTATCTTCCTTCACCTTGGTATCCCTCAGTATACCTCGGTATCCCTCGGTATTTAGTATGACCATCATACATCACTACTGACATAGCATTTCGATTCTCATTAACTTATCTAAAGTGCAAGAATAAAAAAACACAGAATATTCCTACTGAGAGGGTTATTAGAATTAAATCTACTGTGTGTTGCAACAACTGGGCAGTTATTATTGCATAGTTATTTTCATGACAGAAATTATAAAACAAATTAATATCTGGAACCGTCTTGCCAGATTTATCTTTTACTCAATGACAGATTTGTAACCCAGTTCTAGATAGGGTTAATATCACCTAGTTTGCTCTTCACAAAACATTAGAGCATTTAGATTATTTACAAATGGATGACCTTGTAAAATGAACTTGACAAAATGGAATTGATCCCCAATGAACTGTTCATTGTACCAAAGTGGGCATATGTCATTGGTTGTTTATTGATTGTATTGGTGATCCACGTGTGTGTGTCTGCTGCATTATTAGGACGTAAGTGGTAGCATAAGGCTCTCGTTTCTGCTGATAGGTGTGAAATGGCCAATAAAGGTGTTGCATTCGTCGACATTGATGACGAAAGAAGCACACCTGAGAAAATTTGTTAACAAACAAAATGACCTCGAATTACTACTTCAAAACCCCACACTTCACAAGTTTTAACTTCAGTTTCAGCACCTTCAGTACAGAAGAGTCAAACACTACCTCCAGCTGAAATAAATGAAAATGATGAGACAAATAAGGCGAAAAGTACCAGAGACTAAGCAACGATTATATCCAACTGCGAAATTTGATGCATAAACTGACACTGTTTATGTCACTATGAGGAATAGAGAAACTGCAAAAATTGTAACTACTGTATCTATTTAATTAACTGTGAGATATCACAGAATGCAAATGACTAGTGAAAAATTAATTTGTGTGTTTGTAGTGCAACAAATATGCCAGACTCTGACTTAGAAGATAGATTTGACTTCTCATAAGTTGAGCCATAACTATATCTTCCCTACAGTGAACCCTTAAATTATAAATCATTATGAGTAGCTGGGCAGAACACATATCAAAGTAACTATATTAGAGCAATAAGACTTACAGAGGTAACAATTAAGCCAGTATTCGGTCGTATGCTTTTTTACGTTTATTCATAGTATAGTTTATGTTGAATTGGAAAGGTCAATGCTTTATTCATATGATTCAGTGATACCCTATCATGTTGTTTTTTAGACACAATCGAGGTTTATCAAAATAGAGAATTGTCCAGATCATTTTGATTGCTAATATTTATTAGCGGGTAGAACATACCTTAATCATATGGTGATATTTACTTAGAGATTTGAGACCATGTGGCCCGCACGACGATGATTGTCCTTTAATCCTTGGAAGAGAGCTTTTAACTGGAGAACACATCATCGTCCATCGATTTGAACCTGACGGGGGTTCTCCTAGTAAATCAACAGTACTTTTTATGGCATAAAATACAATCAGATTTTGACGGATTCTTTTTCGGTTTAATATTAGATCAGGACCGAACACAATTTATCAAATATACCAGTCACCTGGGGAGGTGTCAGAACAACAACATTATAAAAGATTTTTTATAAGAATGTGACGATAGTTCACCCACTGGTAATTCTGTGGTCATTAACACATTATCTTCAGAAGGAGCATGAGAAAGTACTTATTGAATGTGGTCGCGTGTAATTGTCTGGCCACCAGTGACGGAAATGTTTAATAGCGGTAAATTAGTAAATTAATTACAATGGAATTTTAGAAACACCAACATTCCAGACAATCCAAAAAACTAGTGCCAGCTATTGGATTTGGGCATACTAGAAGCACATAAACCATGGGGTGGATGTACGTATTGTGAATAGATTTTGAATTAAATATAAGCCTTTTACCAGTATATTCAAGTATAATTTTATTTTGGGACATTTTACCCGTTTATTTAATTGAAATAGTCATAGAATTTTATTTGGAATATTTTTGAGTAATATTGAGATGTATGGCAACAGCGATTATACTAGATTTTGATGAATATAATGAATTTTGGGTGACAGTGTGAATTGTTTATGATTATTCTGAACAAGCAAATACAGAACCAAGTGCTTTCGTTTTTTTATCTGAATAGCTTTAGTCATGATTTTGAAAATAATAAAAAAGTAATCCATAGCCAAAGACTAATAAGATTACACCATTTTAATGACGAAACCCAACAGCATGAGTTGAAGTTATGCGAGGTATATTATCAGTATCATTAAATTAACGAGAAAACCACACCACATCCACTGCTCTTAACCCGTATTATTCCCAGTAGCACATCTTTTCCAGAAGACCTTGGCGTTTCTACAAGAACAGATAAGGTTCGTCCTTACTGGAATGACTATAGCTCTGGAATGGCTGATATTTTAATCAGATTAGGCACTCGGGTTTTGCAGGAGGCCGAACCAAAACCAAACCCTGGGTTAGTGCGACTTTTCTGCATAAACAAAATTATACCAGGACCAAACTTTAATTCTCTGTTAAGTATCAAGATATATGAATTCGATGTAAACAAACTCACGAAAAAGAATGGGAACACATAATGTTAATGGAAGCCTTACGCCACCATGACACTCGGTGAAGGGTTGGGATTACAGCAATATTAGTCAATGTGACAGGAGACACTTACTTCATATGTTGGGAAACTGTACTTCAAAGATCTAGAATTGCATTTGTTTGTATGCATTGTCACCAAGGGGTACAGCATAGGTGTAACCGACAATGGATGTCCACTTCACGGACCTGTCCACATTGCAGAGAGGAAGTATGCTGGGGAGAACGACTTCAACCCACACTCACCCTCAAACGTTTTTAAAACACTCAACTGCCTCCCAAGTTGTTTCAAAGCGCCGTTGCCAATAAAGTGACTCACTGAAACTAAGTTTTCCCTGTTAGTTTTTATTCATTTAATTTATACATGAATAATAGAACTTGGCATATATTTTGAAGATGTGGGAAGTTTAAACTGAATTTATTTTTGGAGTTACAGTGTAGTAATTAAATTATAGAAGTCATTAAGAAATTTACCGGGAGATCACGAGTAGTGGTAAGCAGGAACTGATAATATAAATTTATAGTATAAGGATTAAAAGGGATAATGGTGGAATCTGAGAGAGTTTTAAGTGTTAAAATTTAAGAAGTAATTTAGATGTTAGCTAAAAATCTTCTGGTCACAATGTCCAGGTCACCCTAAAATCCAGGTTACTAAAATCCTGGTCACAAGGCATATTGAATCAAGGCCTCGATGCATTAGATATATGTTCTGGTAATGACACATTGGATATGTGTCAACCTTGTGTGCTTTATTTTGCAAGTATTTTATCTTGAATCTGAGATCAAGTCCCACTGTGTTTTGATCTTAGATGGTTGAGGTAATGTCGGGAAATTCAGCCTACAGTAAACCTCTACATGTCAGGCAAAAGTGCTAAGTGGTCCAATTTATTTTCAGAGTATATGAATATGGATTTACAACTACAATCACAAACTGGAAATAGTATGTTACTTACTGAGGATGATAAAACAGAATTATATTAGTGCAATTGTTCTAGATTCCACAGCTATGTGGTATATGACTCAGGGGATATTCTGTAAGCACACAGCAACTTAAGCTGCATTATGAAACTAACAGCTTGCTGTCATAAGTAGGAATGATTTATAGACCTCGAACACCAAATAATATGGTGTGATACTAATTAAGGATTGTCACCCATAAAACCGTTTGTAACATCCTCCAGGATGCCAATATGGAGAGTAATGTTGGAGTATGGAAACAGAATGGTGGAGGTATATCTTTGGTGATGGGTGCCTCATGTCACCTGGTTGACTTACTGACTTAGTCGAGATCGGCTGATGCTAAGCATGAATGCACAGTTTCAGCTTATCAAGGACAGTCACGTTTCATGATGTATATAATGGCTGATAGTAAGCCAGAACGGGGGCGTTCGGTCACCGCTCGCAACACGTTTCATGGTCAGACGAATTTTGGCAATGCAGATAAGTTACTGATCTATAGGAACTACCATCACTCCAGTATTGATGAATTATTTTTTATGAAAGCTTTTGATGTATTACTTTTGATATAAGATATTGGTGAATATCTTAAGCTGTGACTATCGAATAAAATATCGGTGTGGAAAAGGAACTGCTAGTCCGAGTTGTCTTTGTTGTATTTGCATACTGAGCAATAAGAAGAGGAACGGATACCTTATGACCAGAACTTTTAGGACCTTTAATGCAGCACGCACCAACCAAAAGATGATTGAGTGAGAATCAGAGTCCTAAACAAACCTTTTAGACGATCTTCTGAGCAACGGCCATTAACCCTCACTATGCGACAGTTTGCCCAACAAGATTCCGTTATTTTTGTTTACCGTTGGCAAAGTTATATTTTGTCATGTTGCTGGCCAGTTTGCATTGGAAGACTGTAATGCAGTTTTAGTTACATGCAATAATATAGTTTGTTGATAACTAATTTTGGAATCGACCCCAAGCTCTCCCTAATAAGGAGTAAACATCCTCTGTGACGTAAGGGATGACGGGGCTTCCATGCCAAATTGGCAAAGATCATTGGAGCCTTATTGACGGGCTCCTACCTAACAAACAGGTACTAATTAGACTACTAAACAGCAGTTTAGGTTTGTTGCTGAAAATAATTTCCAAAGAGATGCAGTTTGAAAAGAATTGCAAGCCCCCCCCCCCTCCCATCCCGGACTCCCCGCCGACCACCCACCCACTCCGGATTTGTGTCCGGAATGTTTTTCAGACCCGACCCGCCCCACCCCGAGGGGCAAGGTTTATATGTCTACTAATTCAAGTGTACCTGTACCTGTACGTGTGTTATATATTCTTTATAATACCTGACCATATAATGAATTCTTTTTTTCATTTTTACAAAAATAAGAGGTTAAAGGCGATCAACTGCCTAATTTGTCTGTTGAGTTTAATTGCGGCTGTCAGGGAAATACAATTCTATGGCCCTAGAGAAGTCAATTTGTGTGGATATTGATTTTATTATCAATACAAGAGAACTCATATAATTTCTTTTCAGTACTTAATCACTGAGAGCAATTTTTTCTACACTGCACAGTCTACAGGACAAAAGCGTCATTTTCCGATGAGTTCCAATACAGCCATTTTGAAAACAGAGTTACATGTCTTTTCTTGGCATCTTGATTTTTTTTAAAGTTACAATAGTAGTTATATAATATCTTCATATTAACGTTGGACCAGTGAGGGCAGAGTTTTCAACTGCATGCAGAATACTGTGACAAAATAGGACAAAAGTATATTTTTCTGTCAAGTGCAATGGCGGCCATCTTGAAAAGCGGAGTCATTGCCCACTGTCGGCCATTTGTGTGGGGTCTCGATCTTATCTGTTGAAACACATCAATATACACATATACCACATTTGATACTACCGTCACAAATTGAACAATTTTACCTTTCCACTTCTTTTGCCCTTTCGGTGCCTGTATCATTCGTGTTCATTTTATAAAAAAATGGAGCACAAATTTCTCCACCCTGTATTGTCTTTTTGAGCTCATTATTTACTCAATACCGTAATAATTCGTCGAAACTCTAATTCTCCCTCTGTCCTCCATTCCAGCATCTGTCTTCTCACAATTTAATCAATCACCCTTTGATAGCTATTCACTGTTGGTACGTTTTCTGACTTTGCTTTTAAATTTACTTTAGGGTGATCCAAGTATAATATATCATTGCGCGTGTTAATAAGTCAAACAAACCCCTCGTGAACACCCTCGCAACTGTATTTTCCATATATGCCGTCTAGCGTGTAACCTATACACGTATAGATCCCTAGAAATTGAAGTGCAGTGTGCAAAGTCACGTGGTACGGTTAGGATACACAGCGTAACTGTTGATGCTGAGAAGTGCATAGTTTCGGTAAACATGTAGGCGCTGCCTTGAGTGTAACCTATACACGTATACATTCCTAGAAATTAAAGTGCAGTGCAGTGCAGCAAAGTCACGTGGTACGGTTAGGATACACAGCGTAACCGTTGATGCTGTGAAGTGCATAGTTTCGGTAAACATATAGGCGCTGTCTTGAGTGTAACCTATACAAGTACAGATTCCTAGAAATTAAAGTGCAGTGCAGCAAAGTCACGTGGTACGGCTAGATACACAGCGTAACCATTGATGCTGTGAGGTGCGTGCATAGTTTCGGTAAACATATATGAAGACATAAGACCAGAATCTGAAATTTCGTCTCGATACGAAATTTAATTGAGCAAAGCATATAACAAATGTCGAATAAGAAAATGGGAATAAGTAACGACTGTCACGTCCGTAACAGTTATTTGTCAGTTATAGAAAAGCGTGTCACCGGCCGCCATCTTACGGAAATGGGGGATTTTAGGTGCTGCAATGAAAAGACAATACTCAACAAAATCCTTTGCTTGCAGACTTTCAATGTTCGCATTCCTCGCACTGCTCGCACTCGGCGATTGCTTTTTCATGACCATACTTTGATGTGTACGAAAAATGAAAAATTGATGATGTGAACATTTTACGCGACCACACAAACTGAATACTTCAGTTATTATTCACAAAAATAAGTGTCGAGATTGGAAAGTTGATACCGTGTTTCTATTTTTCGAACTCGGTAAACACTATGGCGTTTGATGACACAGCGTAACAGCTTAACAGCTTATCATGGATTGGGTTGGGCTTATCTCGTTGATTGACTATACACCATCTTGAGGGGCCAAACTGAGTTGCGACCTTTTTCGCTGACGTTCCAGCAAGTTAGTTGTATAAAGAACAATGGTGAGATATCCGTTGAAAAAAAGAGTCCGAAAAACATTCGTCGCGTCAAAATTGTAATGGGTTTTTGGAGTTTTTGGAGTTTCAATTTTCTCTTTGGTATGAGTGTGCTAATGCAACTGATATTTGTTGTTGTGTTACTTCCAACTTATGTACATTAAATTGAAAATTGAAAACAACACGTTTCAATAAGAAAGGTCTGGCAGTGAGTCTTTTTCT
Organism: Pictodentalium vernedei; assembly: GCA_031216915.1. Classification (NCBI taxonomy): domain Eukaryota; kingdom Metazoa; phylum Mollusca; class Scaphopoda; order Dentaliida; family Dentaliidae; genus Pictodentalium; species Pictodentalium vernedei. The sequence continues at coordinate 355,274,636 of CM062291.1, forward strand.
ATTTTATAAACAGGAAATTGCGGAATACAATATATTTATCCCAAAAGCGAACAGATATTTTTGACAGGATCGTGACGTGATCTTCGTGATCCGGTTGAAAGGTCCTATCCGCTTTTCTACCCTGAAATGGCGCCTGCAAGCAAAGTTACTAAATCCGAGACCCAATTTTCCTTTGTTTGTCTTAATGCGGTCTCTGTTTCGCAGAATTGTATTAACTCGTTGTACCCGAGAAACCGCTTTTCCGGCCCCGGAGCATGATACATAATCGTTTCATTGCGGAGGATAGCTGCTAATAATAATTCTTCGGACTTCCGCTGATTTGTTGCGGTCCTCTATCGAATAGGTCTACATTCACTTAGTCCTCGTCGGGCTTTTCCTCCCCTACTCTCCCTCCTAATGTCCCAGCATTCAGTCAAAAATTGTTTCATAATTCCTCCTATTAGCGATTTCTCAATCCCCCGAACTATAAAATTCACCCTCTCCCTCATGTCTTTCCCATCCACTTATCCTTCGGGTTTTCATCCCATTTGTCCATTAGTATTCTACGGAGTCCTGTTCTGTTATGCGAATATTTGGGCCATTCTATAGTGAAATGTTCCAGGGTTCCCGTTACTCCTAAATTACACATTTTGCACAGTTTTTCCTTGCCTTTACCAATCCTTCCCCCCCCCCAACCCCAGTGACTTCGATTTCACTCTGAACAACATAGACCCCCACCACCATAAGATCCACCTAGGAACTCCCCAAAGGCTGGGGCATTGTTTTTGTACAGACCGTCCAAAGAGCTCGTAGATCTTATTCTAGCTCGCCAGTTTCTTTTGAAATCCTTGAACATCCTGCCCCTGACAAGGCTGCTCCCCTGCTTCAATCCCACTTCTAAATCTTCATTCTCTGTAGAGAATTTTTCATTAGCTCCCTCGCTTTCCTTAACCACCCGGTATGAATGTTAAAGTTCCATACATGGTGAAACGTCGTTTTACACCATCTGTTGTTTGGGTGGGAGGTTTACCAGATAATTCAGGTAACATAATTTTCCCATATCTATTCTATCTTTAACCGGCATCCACCCGAGTTCTCTGGCCGTTTCCAGCGCAGCTGTGTTACTAGATCCGATTATCCAGAAGGGCCACATCATTTTGTAGATTTTCCACGTTCCTCACTTCTGTTTGATTTAGAAGGATTACATCCGTTCTATATTCTATACCTGGTGACCTCACCCTCTCCCAAATGTTTTTTCCAACGAACAGATTGTTGAAGCTATTACGTCCAAGTGGTTTTAACTGACTGAGTATCCATTTCACCTTTGTCTTAAGTTTATTTGTGTGGTGTGGTTTCTACATATGCTTCTACCTATAACACATAAATTCACTCCCAAATATTCATATGCCCCCATTCCCCCACGGTTATATGCTTGTTGTCCTCTTCACCAATAGAAACTTTACCCACCCTCACCCTTATCGACGCATCCACCCTACGACCCACAGGAATTACCTTGCTTTTATTTTATTTCTGTTCAAGTCGCCATTTATGCCCGTACATTTCTACCATGGTTAACAGTTTGTGTAGTCCCTCTTCATTCTCAGTCTCAGCTAATAAAACCATGTCATCGGCAAAGAATAACCCTGGGATATTTATCTCTCCAACTGTGACCCCCTCCGCGCTTGCACTTAACTCCTCTCCTAATTTTTTTTATGTAGAATGTAAACAGAATCGGTGACAAGACGCACCCTTGCTTAAGGCCTGTCTCCATTTGGACCCTTTTTGTTGTGATGTTTCCTTGGTTGAGAACACTCTGCGCATCTTTGTACAGTGCTCTCATGATTCCGACAAAACTTCTTCCGAATCCAACGTCCTCAATCTTCTGCTACATCCCCTCCCTCCCCTCCACACTCTCTGCTATGCCTTTTTTCTCATCAAGGCATGCCATAAACATCTTTCCTTTATCACCTTTTGTTGATTCTATCAGTTGGGAGAGAGTAGGTAAGTGGTCAGTGACTCGTCTCCCTTTCCGGAACCTATTCTGGATTTCCCCCAGGAATCCTCTTTCTTCAACAATTTCCACATGCCTTCCATGGAGAATCTTGCAAAATACCTTCCCAATATTACTGCTAATAGGTATCCCTCAGTAATTATCTAAGACCTTTCTATCTCATGTTTGTGTATGAAGGTTATCCTGCTTTCCGCCCACTCTATTAGGACCTCTTGCGTTGTAATTGCCAGGTTAAATAGTGATATAAAGTGCTCATATAGTGGGTCCCCTCCACTTTTTGAAAACAAACTCATTGGGAATTTTGTCAGTACCTGCTGCTTTGCCATTCTTTAACTTGGTGACTACATTTCGTACTTCCCCCACCTCAATTTCTTTGCATACCAAGTCAGATGCATTTCTCCATACATTCTAGAAGAACGCCTTCCCCCATATTCTATCAATTACCCTCTCCCGTTTCGGAACCATTTCTACTGATATAATCTCCCGGTCGTCAGTGCTTTTGCCGTCCACCTTAATGCTGTGTTCGGTATTGCCTTTGTTAGTTTTATTTATCCATTTCCAGAATATATTGGAGCTTGCACCCCATGTTTTTCTTATTGTTTTAATAAGGTTACTGTTCCGCATTTTCCTATTTTTGTCTTTGATTATATTCACCTCTGTTCTTGCTACTTCATATACTTCTTTGGCACCTTTATTGGCTGTAGCATTAGGCCCTCAAGTTTTCTACACCTTCTAAATACAGCACGTTTTCTATCTCTCTTTTATTGTGCATTTGAGCCCATTATTTACCCTGTACCCTAGATCACTTGTCGTTACTCTAATTCGCCGTATGCTTTCCCTTCCAGCATCTTTTAGATTTCTCACTATTGAGTCGGCCAACTCCTGAACGTTATCTGCGGTTTCCACATTCTCTTGCTTTGATTTTAAATTCTCCTAGAGTACCCCAGTCTGCTTCTTTTTCCAGGTTCCAAATGTCCTTAAAGACCACCCTTTGTTTGGTATTTTATTGCCTCTGACCCTTATTGTTATCAGGTTGTGATCACTTTTCAACTCAGACTTTCCTTCGTCGTCTATTTCCAAATCTATGACACTCTCCATAACTCTGGGTCAGTGAGTACATAGTCGATTATTGTCTTTCTATCGTTCCTTTCTCACGTTTATATATCTTTACACTTTGCATCCCTGTTCAAAATCTTCAGGCCCAGTTCATTTGTAAACTCTACGAGTTTCCTCCCATTATCGTTTTTTCCCACTCGCTATGCCCCCTCCACCGTCCCAATGTGTCCATTAAAATTTCCCATAACTACAACATGGAACCCCTTATGTTCCAGTTCTGTAACATTGGATCTGAATGTAGTATATATTCCATCATTCCACTCAGGCTGGCTCCCTTCATCTGCCACATATACAACCCCAACTGCGACCCTTCTGTTTTTCATCTTGATTTTTACTCACACTATTTCAATTTCTTCTTGACTGGTTGTGTTTACGTTTGATAAGGCAGTGATTCCCACAGGGCCTAACTCATCCTGGACATACATGCCTACACCCCTCCGCTTTTCCGGCATTCTGATCGCCCCACTCCAATCCACACTTACCCCTTGATCTGGTCGGTCCTTTCATCCTTTCTACGTCTCGCTAAGGCCCATCAAATCAAGATTCTCACCCGCCGCCAAGGTAGTAATTTCGCTTACATTCCTACGGAGACCTGGATGTTGCTGTATCCCATTTTGAAAACGCGCGGATGATCTGTGATATTATTCTTATCTCATTGTGCCTCCCCCTCCCCCACAGGCCCCCGCCTTTTCTATCTTTTTCCCACCCACCATATTTTCTCACAGGGCCTAACTCATCCTCAGCATACATACCTACACCCCTCCCTTTTCTGGCCTTCTGATTGCCTCACTCAAATCCACACATACCCCTTGCTCTGGTCAGTCCTTACATCCTGTCGAATCTACGTCTCGCTAAGGCCTATCAATTCAAGATTCTCGTCCTCCATTAAGGCCGTAATTTCGCTTACATTTCTACTGAGACCTGGATGTTGATGTATCCTCTGATATATTACTCTTATCTCTTTGTGCCTCCTCGCCCCCCCCCCCCCCCACCTTCGCTTTTCTACCTTTGTCCCACCCACCATACTTTCTCACAGAGCCTAACTCATCCTCAACATACATAACTACGCTCCTCCCCTTTTCTGACCTTCTGATCGCCCCAATCCAATCCACACATACCTCTTGATCTGGTCAGTCCTTTCATCCTGTCTAATCCATGTCTCGCTAGGCCTATCAAATCAAGATTCTCGTCCTCCACCAAGGTTGTAATTTCGCTTACATTCCTACTAAGACCTGGATGTTGCTGTATCATTTTGAAAACGTGTGGATTCTCAGATATAATTCTTATCTCCTTATGCCCCCTCCCCCTTCTATCCTTTCCCCCCCCCCCACCCTATTTTAGGCCAAGAAATGCTCTGCTAACTGTAATATGTTCCAACCCAACGTCTCCGTGTCCCTTGCGCTTAGATGGAGACCATCCCTACCATATAACTCCCGCTTATCCCATAATGTCCCTATTGTCAATAAAAGGTACCCCAAGAGCCTTACAATATTTCTCTAATTCCTTGTTTACCCCAATAATTCTACAGTTCCGTTCACTCCCGCCACCCATTACTAGAAGAAGACCTGACACAGTCGCATTCCTACTATTAACTTGTGATCAAGTCCCTGTATATATCCATAAGCTGAATTGACCCCCTTGTTTTGATATTGTTTGTACCCACATGCACCAAAACCACAGGGTCTGACCATGAACCCTTATCAACACCATCCACTCTATCCTCAATATCCTCCACCTTGGCTCCCCGGAAAACACAGAGTAGTTCGGTTCAGACTATCTAGACCACAGACCACCCGATCTAGCCCCCGTACTATACTACTTCCCGCCACCACCAGTTGCGCAGAGACCCCTTGCTAATGTCTTCTAATTCACCTTTTCTAAACTAACTTTACCGCCACCACCACCTAATATCATCCCATCCCATCCTCATGACCGACTACCACCTCGGGACCCCCAGAACAACCTGCCGCCCCAACACACATAACTTTTTTTTCACGCTACACCCACCCCCTTCCACACCACCCTCTATATTCCTATCATCAACATGCTTCGCTTCTTCTGCTGACATCCTCACATCTTCATCCTCAGACTCCCACTCCAAGCACCGTTTGGTCTTTATACATGTATCTCTACCCGGGCGTCTCGATTCCGCTTCCCCTACTCTACGGGCCTTTCTGTGAACTACCCCCATCCTCTACATCGAACGTCCTCTTCTTACCACCCGCCCCTCTTTTCACGCTGCCAACCACTTGCATCCACCATCAAATGCCACCTCCATCGGGGTAACCCCTTGCAATCCCGCCTTAATATCAAACTTCCAGTTTCATATACGCCTCCAACAACCTCAGAATTTTCTGGCAATTCGCGCAGACCTCAGCCAACCCACCCCATGGCCATTCTGGTACACCATTTCACACTGCCCACACGCCTCTTGCTCAGAACCCACCATCACCTTTACCCCCGACTGACACCAACTATACTTACATCCGTCTGTAAACCCATTGAACATTTACCATACATGTTACCATCTGTGTTCACAAAAGCAATGACCAAAAAAAACCAACCGAGAGACACACGAAAAAAGGCAGAACACAACAAATCAATTAAAATTCTCGAAAACCTATGACACAAACCTACTTGCTTCACACTGTACTAATTCTCCAAAACACCTATAACAAAATATATTATAAACCCTCCTGAAATGCAACTAGATATGGAAAGGATACCGATAAACACCTCTGTTTACAATTCTGCAACTTCCTCTTCCTGAGTAGTATTGATAGCCAAGGGAATGTGTGCGGTAGACCAATCAAGGGCTGCACGTTGAAAATACTATTTAGTCAGCTTCTAAATAATGAATATGAACTCTTCCAATTGCAGCCATTGAATTGACATGGGAGATACAATCAGGTTTCAAAGGGTCAAGAAAATCCCAACTCACTTGCATCAAGGTGTCGCTTTCAAACCGAAAAGGGCAGTATTTCTGTCGACAGTACAGTTAAAACTAGAAGTCCTGTCCCGAACTGTGCGCTTTTCTAGGCTTAATTGCGCGTGTGAATTGCGAGGAAATGCCATATCGAATGGCATCTAAAGCACAGCAGGTTCTCCTGGTCACTCATCACAAACACAGGCAATGTTTCTGCCAATGGACCTCAGGGTTACCCGGAGGTCCATTGGTAGAAACATTGCTTTTGCAAAGCCCACTTGTACAGAATTTGATAGCCGTGCTATGGTCAGTACATGATGGAGTCACCACAATCCCGGCCAGGATTTGGACACATTATAATTAACTTTAATCGAATCGGCACCTTGCGACGATTCGAATCAGATATCGAAGCTTCAGACGGCTCTAGGCACACTAAATGTCATGCCTTATTGCGTGCAGTAAGATTTTCGTGTCATGTTATTTTCGTCATATTTAAATATTATATTATACATCCGACTAGGGCTGCACGATATTCAAAACTGAATACCGGTATCCGTATTTAAAAAAATACCGCGGTATACCGGTATATCGAAAACTGTTCAGATATATGAACACAAGTACCACAATCGAGACTCGAGGCATCACAGTCAGAACGAATTAGCATGCCTTGATGATGCAATTCTAAAAACCTTTACCCAACGCAGACGAATATCAAAATTTATTATTTTCAAAATTAGTTTATCAGATTTTCCCCAAAGATTTCAACAAAACTATATCATGTGAACTCAACGAGCTCGTTCCAATGAGGGGTCACATGATATAGTTTTGTTGAAATTTTTGAAAATTATTTTCTCAACTGCCGAATTTGTATATTACGAGGGCACAAGCAGACGATTCCTTGGATAAAGGGGTTGTATTATTCATTCGGGACTGCAGTTAAAAAACTCAAGACATCTTGAAAATTAAATTGTGTGTAAATAAATAATGACGATAAACCGATATTTTTGTAATTACACCGGTATTCAATCGACATTGATTTGAATACCGGTATATATCGGTTTATCGATATACCGTGCAGCCCTACATCCGACTATAAATTATCGGGGAAAAAATAAAATTCCCCAATTCGATATTTTTCGAGAGGCAGCTACACAGAATCGGTTTAATTTTTGTGGAAATTCATTATTTAAAATACAACCCTGTTCGATACTCACTGTTGACAACCGTTGTGATGGCATCGATTATAACTAAGACGGACGCCTGACTTCTCGACACACCAAATATACCGATTATCTCAGCATAAATAACATTCAATCCGAAAATCGGAATAGAAATCAGCAACGTGTTGTAAATTGTTCCCACAATACTCAGAACAAATAATACACCCCCAGGGTTTTGTCTGAAAGAGAATAAATCATATTAAGACAATGAAACACACAGTTTGTGGTGAGTGGATTGCGACTGTTACATTTTGGAGGGAATGGAAACAGACGTGTGTCTTTGTCTATTTTATTGTATTATTTCATGATTTTATTCAATCTTTTTATTTAATTGTTGACTTATTTTCTTTTTAACGTTTTCTCGCCACGACATAGCCTTAGCTGCTGATGTGGCGTTAAGCACCAATAAAAAATGCACATAAGTATTCACTGTTATTGTAAACAAGAGGTCCATAGAGGCTTTAATTGCTCACCTGAGAAAAGTTGTTCAAAGGGAGATTTGAGGTCATATCCTGACCCATGGCTAATTAAAACTACATAGCCCAAACATGGACCCAGGCATTTGATTCAAACAAGCTTGAAAGTAATTAACACAATGGAGCCCAAACATGAACCCAGGCACTTGATTTAAACAAGCTTGAATCTGCTTCCATCCCCTCCAAAGATGCTGAATACCAAATTTTGGATTCTGACTTGTGGATATGAATTTGAAATATGTTAAAGAATGTGCCTCATACTGCATTAAGTTAAAATTTGGACTCGCAAAAGAATCCCAAGTATGGACCCAGAGATTTGATTTTAACAAATCTGAATCTGCTGGTGTATACCAAATATTGACTGATTCTGTCAGGTGGGTGTAAAAGAGTTGAATATTCCTCATATTGCAAGTTAAGATTCAAGCTCTCATAATAAGCTCCAAATATGAACCCAGGGACTTGATTTGAACACACTTAAATTTGCCACACATAAGTATGCAATATACTAAATATCAGATAATTCTGACGGTGAATTTTAAGAATTTCTTTTTAAAACATGTTCCTTATATTGCAATAAGTTAAGATTTGGGCTTCCATGAACTTTAAGCAAAGTTTAAAGCTAATTAGAATTTGAGCCCTCCTAAGGGTGCTATATAATAAATATCGAAAGAATCTGACTGGTGAATCTAAAGAGGAATATTTTTAAGAATATTCCACATATTGCACAAAGTTAAAATATTGGTTCCCATACAGAGCCCAAATAGGAACCCCGAGACTTCATTTAAACAAACTTGTATGTGCCCCCCCCCCCCCCCCCCATCCCTCACACCCTACGAATGAATTCGGCCCCCATAAGGATGCTTCATACCAAACATAAGAAGATTCCGACTGGTGGATCAGAAGAAGAACATGGGGAGCCAAAATTGGAACCATCGTGCTTGATTTGAACAAACTTGAATCTGACCCCCAAAAGGATGCTGTATACCAAATATCAAACGATTCTGACTAGTGGATCTGAAGAAAGTTTCTCATATTGTGCTAAGTTAAATTTCGGACATTACATTAGAAGCAAAATATGAACCCTGGGTCTTCATTTCAACAAACTTGAATCGGGCTCTCATAGGAAAGCAGTATCCCAAGTATCAGAACCTTCCGAGCGGGGATCAGAAGGAGAGAATTCATAAAAAATATATTTTTGTTATTGCACCAGGTTAAAATTGGGGCTCATATAAGAAGCTCAAATATGCACCCAGACACTTAATTTGAACCATCTTGAATTTGACCCTCATCGGGAAGAAGTATACCAAAGTAGATTCTGTCTGGTTGTTCTGAAGAAGAAGATTTTAGAGAATATTCCTCATATTGCACAATGATAATATTTGGTCTCAAATAGGGATCCCAAATGTTACCCCAGGGTCTAGATTTCAGCACACTTAAATCTGACCCTCATAAGGATCCTGTATACCAAATATAAAAATATTCTGACCGGTGGTTCTGAAGAAGAATATGTTTAAAGAATACCCCTCATATTTCACTAAATTAAAATGTGGGCTCACATAAGAAGCCCAGATAGGATTTGAACAATCTCGAATCTGACCCTCGTAGGGATGCTACATACCAAAAGTCTGACGATTCCGGCAGGTGGATCTGAAGAAGCTTTTTGAAGATTATTTCTCATAGTTCTTCCAATAGGAACACAAATATTAATTCAGGGTCTTGATTTGAACAAACTTGAATCTGGCTCCCAGAAGGATGCTGTATATCAAATAAAAGATGCTGACTGGTGCGTCTGAAGAAGAAGAGTTTTAAAGAAATTTTCTCACATTGCACAAAGTGAATTGGGCTCCCAATATAAACCCAAGCTTGAATATTGATCCTTCAAAGGATGCTGTATACAAAATATCAAAAGATTCTGATTGTTGATTCTGGAGAAGAAGGTTTTAAAACTATTTGGGGGGTACTAACAGAGTATGCCCCTTGAGGACGCCCCCCCCCCCCCCACCCCTCATGGAAGTGGCAACTTTATTTGAACAAACGTGAATTAGCACATGATGAGGAATATGCATGTCAAATTTGCTTCAGTTCGGTCCAATAGTTTATGGGGAGAAGTCGATAATGTAGAGTTCACGCCTCAGTGACGGGTGGACGGAAACTGATCACTTAAACTCCTAAGGGAAACAACTCGGCCGATCGCCCATTATAAATAAAGAGAAGATTTAGCGAGTAGTCGCACAACTGTTCAAACGCTGGACACGCTAATTTCAAGATAAGAAAGGCCATTAAATTCCACCAAACGCATAGCGATAACCGAAGTTCACAAAGTGTTCGAATATTAATGGGTATAAGGGAAGTTTGGTTTGTTTTTTTATGTTTTTATCTATTTTAACCTTCAATGAAGTGGATATTTTTATACATTTTTGCTTCCAGTTTACTCAGAGACAACAAGCTGTTGAATCTGTCTGTTGTGTTCAAAGTTAGAATTAGACCACTATGGTTTAATTGATTCTTTTTTAAGCACAACAAAAGCAACGAGAAGCCAGCCACGACATTTTAGACAGTCAATATTACACAAACGTTTATTCGCGAACAACGACTGACTTATATTTATTATTTATTTATTGGTGTTTAAGGTCATATATTTCTGCAAAATGGCTAACCATGGCCGCGACAGTTTTACGGGCGGAGGAAGCCGGAGTACTGGAGAGAACCACCGAGCAACGGCGGGAAACTGTCAGCACCCCAACATACTAACTCCACACAAGCAGGGTAAGCACTGGTTGAAGATAAGTGCTCCATCGACGTGCTGTTCGCCTCAGTACACAACGCCACCGTGCCCTCACGTGAGTGAAGTGTCTTGCCAAAGGACACAACGCTGTTGCCGCAGGTGGGATTCGAAACGAGGCCCTCTGTGATTACAGCCTGCACCTCTACCTTCTGGGCCACCGCGCCCCGAACGACTGACTTAGCAAGTCTGTAATGTTCCCAGACCAGACCAATCTAAAGATTTGGTGCCACGAAATCAGGGTATCGCTGCAGGGGGATGTATATGAGTTGACTAAAAACTTGTAAAATGGCGTTTAATAGAATAAATAAAAAACAATTTTTAACTTTTTTTTAATTTTTGGAGCACAGCAAAATAATAAATTTTCTGGACAATATAAAGTTTTCTGACGTTCTCGTTGACGTCATATCAGAGCCTTGACGACGCTAGTATTTTTTCTTGGAGTTGGCAAAAAAGTAATTAAATTTTCGAGAATGAATTATATTTTCAGTGTTTTAAAGGCATCCATTCCATTGTTTGTGAGAATTTTGCACTAGGAGAAACAATGTCCTTGACACTGGGACGTCGCAGAAATATCTATAGATCAGTGATCACAAAACAGACAGAATTTTGATCGAAAATCGAAATTCCCTGTCCTCTTATCCCACAGCAGCATAAAAGAATCTCAACTGTCGAAAAATAAATACAAGAACTTTACTGACGTGACAACAGTTACTTATTCTCAGTTCCCTATTCGACATTCGTTATCAACAGATTTTATTGGTTAATAACGTATGTCGAATAAGGAACTGGGAATAAGTAACAGTTGTTTATTCCCAGTCCCTTTTTCGTTTTCGTTATCAACCGATTTATCAGATGATAACGAATGTCGAATAAGGCGCTGGGAATAAATAACGGTTGTCACATCCCAAAGAACTTTGAATCTGATATGCTATTTTCATTTGGGTTTATTAATACGGTATTGATTTCACATTATTTTATATGATAAATGTGGACTGTTAGTATTCATGCAGGTTGTTGACAGTAGTTTTTTTTCTCTCTTCAGTATTCGAGACCTCACGTGTTTGTCTGTGTTGTTAATAATAAAACTCTTGTGTGCACAAAGGTTGATATGACTACAATGATAGAAATCTCAGAGACTTCGGCCATGTACTGGATTTATTAGTATACTACAACCAAACACTCTTAATTAAATTATAACAATTGGAATGAATTATGTACCGCATTATCAAATGTGGGATGCGCATGTTAAGTTTTATATGAAGTGCAGCGCACTTCATACAGCCTTGGTAATTCACCTTCAGCAATCAGCAGTGCCGAGGAAAATGCCGAGGAAAGGAAAATATCCACAGCAAAAATACTGCCGAGGATGGCTTGTTCAGAAGCCTTGTGGTGGCAGAAATTGCACAACTTCCAGGCTTCACAAGGAATCAAACCATATGGGTTGCACAACTTACAGTACAAATTGTGCAGCAAAACTACTAGAAACTATGTGCGCTGCTTCTTCTATGTTGATAATCCCAGAATCTGACATCAGTTACAGAGCTTTCCAGAAACTGATGTCAGATTCTTGTGTTATCAACATAGAAGCAGCGATATACTTAGTCTGTAGTTATGCTGCATCTTATTTTCACTCATACTATACATATTGAGCAAGTCACCTGCTCACTTCCAAGATTTTTTTTCAGCATTCACACGGTTCATGATATTGGCATGATCTAACTGAGTGAAAGATTCTGCATATTGATTGTGATTATATACACATGTATCTCGTACTACTTTCTCATGTTAAAGTTACTTAAAAGTTTTCACTTCACCGCATATTACACATCGCAATTGAGACTATGCCTTGCCCCCGGATAATTTTTTTGCCGAGGAAACAAGGATGCATAATTACCAGGACTTTTCATACAACTTAACTCGTCCAAATATTTAAAGCGACGGTGAGATTTCACAGACACCCCCCCCCCCCCCACCCCAAAGGATAAAAATAAATAAATACAAGGTTAGCTCAACTGAATAAAATTAGCAATACTGAAAATAAAAGATTTCGTTACAATGACCACATCCTACATCAGATATCTCGCAATCTCGACAGACGGCCAGGGGTGTAGCAAAGGACTGGTGGTGGCGAAGGGGGTGGGGGTGGGGGTGGGGGGTGTCGAGAGGTCATTTGCGAGATTTTTTCATCTAGACTAAAGTATTTAATGTTCATTCGCTCTTGTTTGTGATTATGTACTTTCTTATGAGGCTAGACTTGAACTTATGTCACACACATAGTCGACTATAAAATGGACGGTACCCGATCGGGATGGCTGGGCGTCCAGCTTGGCCAATATCGACTACTTTACGTGTCAACTGAATACGTAGTTGCGTCACGGCAACGACACGTTTATTTTATTTATCCACACAAACTTTTAATGGAGTACTGAGTTTTTTTTTAACTATAATCCAGACTATTTGATTTTCCAACTACATCATCAAGACATGCCTGATGGAGTAGTTGGAATATTTTATCAGTTGCAACTTTAGGCTTCACAGTCCAAGGCTCTAACCACTGAGCCACGGAGGTCCCTATCCATTGAATTATACTCACCTGGAATATAGTGATTGGTGTCCAATTTTGTTTTCCATGTTTTCCACTGGAGACTCTCTTGCAAAATCGTCGTCACCTTTACTATGCATTCCTCTGCCCTTCAGCTGATCGGCACTTTCAATACCCAGCTTATTCCGATTTCCACTCTCCATTTGATGGCTAAGTGACAAACACATGCAAATTAACCTTTATGTTGAGTAAATCATTCGTGCTTCACAATATTCCATTTTTCATTTATGTGAAATATTCTGCATCTCCGCAATAATTAATTAGGCTTTCGTATGCAGGGCACATGGTTTCGTTTTTACAAGCGTGATGTAACTAATGCTACTTTCTAATAATTAACCATTCTAAAAAAAGTTGTTCAATTGACCCTTAGGTTTCATACAGCCATTTACTTGGAACGACCATTTCGTTATTTTTTTCCAATACACACGCACACTGTTTCTAGCATTAGAGCAAACAAAATTACAGAAAATATGTCAGTCAACTGCAAGGGAGCAAATATTTTATTTATTTATTCAATGATGTTTAAGAACACTTCCGGCACCTTTGGCAACATCATGGCCGCAGTATGGGTATGAAGGCAAGTTTAGCTAATTGTTTATACCTATGATGCCCACCTTAGAGGACTTCCGCCCCAGGCGTTGGTTCCGGTTACTATTATACCAGTAAAACAAAACTTGTTCACTGCATGGGCACCGTTCCACTTCCCACCGGTGGCCAGTATCTTAGAATTTAACAACATCTCATACCGTTACGGTAAAAACCTAACTCTAACCTCTGAATGTAACGAAAAGTATTCGATTGGTCACGCCAATTTGGACATTGTGCGATACCTCAAATTTGTGCCTTGCCGTCTGACAAGGGCAGCGAAAAATTAATATTCAATGTTTATGTTTCAGTTGTGCTGGTTAGCCTTGATTACAGTACTGTGATTACAACTGTGGTCTATTCCGATCAGGAGTCAATGCTATAAAACTTTTTAAATTGCATTTTCTAGAATTGTTTTTTCTACCTATTAATATAACTGATTAAAATGAATCATTAGCATTTTAAAACATATGGCAATTTGCCAACTGGCAAATTGCCAGATCTTTGAAAATGCTAATGATCCATTTAAACCCACTTAAAGTCATAACTAGAAAGTACTGTTCTAGAAAATACAATTGTATAAGTTTTATAGTATTAACTCCAGATCGCGATTCGATCGCTACACACATAAGTGGTTTGAGATGTCATGAATAAAGTATTGTCAAGTCAAGCCCAGAGGAAGAATAACAACAAAAAGCATCTAATATTTAATGTTGTATTTCATTTTTCGACCCGTGAAATTTTACAATGTCGTATGGAAGACAGCGGATGAAGAATTTCGAATCACAACTCAGTCACAGTTCAGTCGAAATTTTCAAACTAGTACTGTAATGGCAGTACTGTAGTCACTGGCAGTGTTTGTATCACAGTTAAGTTTACATTTAAGGTATAACAGTGTGTCGAAATCACAACTGAAAAGAAACACTTCGCTATGGGCTACATACCTGCAACTGCTCTTTCCAAACTATTTTTCACATTTAATCCCCCCCCCCCCCCCCGCCACGCAGTAGAATAGGTTTGTCCAGAGTGATATACCTGTGTATATATCTCCCTTATCTCACTCAACAACATGCCGCAATGCCGCTTTATGTAAACGTCAACATTATGGTATAGCTCGCATTTTATTTTTTCAAACACTCTAAAATCAGTTGAGAGAAAAATGAACCCAAATCAACTGGGATCATATTCACTCAACCTAGTCGATTTTGGTTGATGTTTCACTCAACTGATTTGACCGTGTACAGCTGTGGCGAATAGTAAAGCTTTTTTGGATTATTGCCTTTGCACACATTTATTGGCGGTAAAAAAACCCAACCCTCTCCAGACAGCCGTATATCGTTTATCCGGACGCCTGTTTGTTTTGTAAAGGGTTGGTACCATTTGACTGCCAAAAACGCTCCCCCGAAGAGCTGGTGAGCGTTATTGGTGGCCCAAAAGAGCCAATCCTATCCTGGTGGACTAACATCGTTTATCCGGACGCCTGTTTGTTCAGTCGCCGGGTAATTATGTGGTGGAAAATACCATTTTCGAGTATACATCCACCAATGTAACTGACGCGATGTTTTTCATGGAACTTGTGCGAAACTCATCGCAGTAAGGAATTTGTAAAGTCTGCGCCACAATAATAATATAATCATACTTCACTACAATGTTAACTACTATATTGATATTAGCAAAGGATAATTAGCAACCA
Organism: Pictodentalium vernedei; assembly: GCA_031216915.1. NCBI lineage: Eukaryota > Metazoa > Mollusca > Scaphopoda > Dentaliida > Dentaliidae > Pictodentalium > Pictodentalium vernedei. Next base: position 355,290,029 of record CM062291.1, read on the forward strand.
GATATGCAGGTAACAATGTTAATGACGTAAGAACATGGTTAATAAATTTATTTTTTTTGACAGGATTTGTTAATTCGCTGTTGTCTTGGGAACCATTTGTCTTTTTAAGCAGATGTTCCTTCATGGCGTACTTAATCCATTTCTTCACGAACGAATGGTTTTTCGAATCACAACATGGTAAATCTCATCTGACAGACATTGGAGTGGTGAGTCATTATTAAAAGTTTTAATACACACATCAGAAATAAAACATTAGGGGGGAATTCCGGTTGACTCAACAAAGTAGGAACTTCAAGTCCTAAGACATTGAATCAGACTGCTCATAGAACACCCTACCCTATAGAATAAATGTAGACAACTAAACACAGTTATTGTTTTGCATTGCACGTGGGGAGAATATTGTGCCATCTTTGTTTTGTAACGTGTCACGTGTATTAGTGGCGACTCCTAGATTCTGGGTTTGCGAGCAGCGGGAGTGGGGGGGGGGGGCGTTATATATCAATCATTGGTAACCCGCTGTGCGTACCTGCGAGTGGGAACGAGCACGAGAGGGGTTACTCCACTTTCGTCTCCGAGGTCGAGGGCTTCCGCTGGAAAATAAATTGGCAAAATAGTAGGTCAATATGGCCCTGCCTGGGTTATTTGCAAATGATTACAATGTTTTCCCGGAATTTGGTATAGACGCGTTTGAATTTTATAAATGGAAGCCAATTTATGACGGCTCACATAAGATCCGCACCGGAGGTATGCTGTATTCATGGGTGCACAGTGTTACCCAAGATAATACACAGTATTACCCGTGATAACACATGGGCATCCACTACCTACGGTAGTGGATGCCCATGTGTTATCACGGGTAATACCGTGTCCCCTAGTCCCACTGCTTGTGGAAAACAATGAGTTGCAAAAAACAGTTAGGGTGCGCCAGGGGATTCTCCTATGCATCAAATGCAACCCCTCGCCAGAAAGACTAAATCCAATAATCGGACAACCCGATCCTGGGGTTGGAAAGGAGACATTTAGAAAGCAAGATACACAACTCTGCTGGTTTTATCAAACATGACAAGATCAATTGTTTTTCGCTGTAAGCATACTTTAACTCTGTTGGTGCATATTCCACAACATGAAGTCATCATTTTCAGGACACTTTGGCCATGATCTGGGAAGTGCAAATCACACATATCGAGAAATTAATATTAATGAACAGTAGTACTTCATGTAAATGTGACGTTCAAATTATATTTGTGATGAAGCAGGACATCCACAGAAATAATTAAGAACTATGATTACCCAATTTTTCTGGAATTTCTCAGATTTCAACAAAAGCACACAAATGTAAATAGATGGCCTGAAATTGAACCACACGTGATCTACACATTTGTAATACGACATTGATATCAGTATTTCAACCAGAATTCCACATTTTAATCTGAATTTAAATTTTTAAAAATTTTCTTTTGAACCCCAAATCAGAAACATTGAGTGTTGAATTAGAATTTGAAAGGAAGATTTGTCTCCTTGGATGAACAAACGAGACATTTAAACCAATAAGTACACATATTAAAATATTTGGCAACAAATTCAATTTGCAAGATTTGAAAGTTTTAAGTCTTTGAATTTTGATAGATGCGTAATTATAGACTACATAATTCTCTTGTTTGTCAATCTGCACTATCAAAAGCAGATAATCTTTGTTTTTTCAGTTTTGAATTTAGCTCGTTATTTTGTTGATTTTGGGTTCAAAAGAAACTAAAACAAATTCATTTTCAAATTTGATACTGCTATAAATGGCATAGCAAAATATGTGAATCGCGTGTGATTTAATTTCGGACTTTCTGTTCGCTTTTGTATGCTGGTTTTTGAATCTGTAATATTCCTGAACAATTGCGTTACCAAAGGCCTTAACCTCACGAAGTCTGTATTAAAATCCACACACCTCTCATCACACCTCTCCAAACACCTCTTCAAAAGAAATAAAATGCTGGCAAGTTTATACTTTTAAGGTCTATAGTAACCAGAGAATTATTCCCTAAGCAGCAAAACAAATCTGCGCCAAAAACAAGTAATAATAATTTCCCATCTGGTATCACGGAACTAAATCTTTCCCCATAGGCGACCATTATAACGTTCAGGGAAATAACAATATGATCGCATCACTTTAATTTTGGCATCCAAATATCTTTGTATAGCCCTTCACACAACTTTTTCTGACCCCAAAATAGGGGATCATGCAACAAATAAGAGAGAAAAGCTGACAGCAAGGGAAGTACTGGTCACGTGCACATATTTTTCAGGGAATCCCCTACAAAAATACACCAAATATAAATTGTATTGTTTAGGTCCAAAAGTAATCAAATCGCCCTCTTTTTTATCTGGAATATTCACCAATAACGCAAGATGTCAAGAGAATGTTTCAAATATTTATTGAAACAATTTATTTTCCCAGGGCTGTTTATTTTTAAAGACTGCATCACTTCCGACATTTTCAAGGCGGGAAACTCTAATTCAAATATTTAGTTGCCTGACACCATCTGAGTCACTCGTGGCTTTGGGTCACAGGATTCAAATTCAGATAATTTGTTTACAGTATACATAGATGGTTGCAATTACAATAATGGTTACAAATACATTTAATTCATAAGTTTAGTGAATAGTATACTGTAGGGGATGGCATAGCCAGATTGGCTGTCTACCTGTCACCCCCTGGAAAGGTGTGTAGTAATTGCAAACAGACTGTGACCAAATGGTACTTACTCAAGAAAACAAAAAGGGGTATGACGCTAAGTTGGAGTGGAGCTCGAGTGATTTCGTTGTGAAGATGTAGTATCGGAATGTTTTCCAGCACAGAAAAGTCAGAGGGAGATTGGTGGTAAGGGATTTATACATTTGTACCAAACAATCTGTTCTGGTAACTACTACTTTACTCGACGCTAAGCCCTTCAAGTACTTCATGGCTTTCTGAGAGTGATAGAGGGATAAGACTGCATGAAAGACTGCATGAACTGGGGGTTCTTGTCGGCCGGCGAATTCAGAGGGCATCATTCAGGGGTTGTTCAATGAATGCGCCTACAGACAAGGCTTGCGTCTTTCTTGTGCTTGAATAACGTACTGAACACTAGCAGTAACGTATTTCATTAATCTCTTTGGACATAGCCCCTTTGACAGATAGCTACTAGGAGCTTTGTGTTCTTAGCATTAACAGTATCGTTGTGTCGATATTACTGACAACAGACTCCTATTGGGGGTGTTGAACGTATTCTTTGGTGTAGTTGTTGGACAGTCGGAGTGCGCAGCAAGTTTGGCCAGGACGAGTGTTCCAAACAAAAGCAGAGTAGAGGTTACGTCGGTTCCGTTATGTAAACACATATTATAGTTATTCCTGATTTCAAGTTCACTGTGTACAGTTCGGACAATAGGGATTATCACAATTGACAAAAGTGGAATATGATGAAAGAAACTTGGAAGTCAAGTTTTTTTTTTTTAAACTCGTTTCTGTTACTGGTGTTTCGAGTGGCGTAGTCGCGAGCATTCGAAAGTTTCGGAAAGGAGTATAAAGGGAGCTTATCAAGAGATTTGGTCCGTGTTTTCTCTATATGTAGGAGGCCAAATTGTCTGGTACTCCTACCAGATTGATTGTCTACGACACTAAATATATCATTAAATGACGCCGGTAATCTACCATGTTTCCAGTCAAAGACGAACAGCAAAGCATGTACTTTAAACAAGTCATCAACCTTAAGTAATCTGTCTTTCCTGAATTGGTGGTCTGTGTGGGCTTTGTATTTTCTGTTGTTAATTATTCGTAGTGATCGCTTTTGCATGTTCACAAGCCTCTTAGTCGCCCTGGAGCTACCCCATACCTGGATTCCATATAGTAGTTGACTGTGTATTAAGGCGCAATATAGTATTTTCAGGGCTCGATGGGGGAGAATTCTCTTAACTTTGTTAAGACTATAGTTCGCAGTGCTATTTTAGAACAATTTTAGAACATAATTGTGATATGTGAGCCTTGTGGGTCAAATGTTCGTCAATGTTTATTCCCATTATGGAAAGGGCATCAAAAGACAAAAATACTGGAGTAATTATGGAAAGGACAGCAAAAGACAAGAATACTGGAGAAAAGGAATATTAATATATTATGTCACTGAAAGACTAGATCGGATTGTATGTACAAAAAGTAGGACAGAGTTCCGAGTCAGACACACGAATACAATATTAACAAACAATATACAACATGAAAACTGACAAGACTCAGACATCATCATTCTCAAACATGGAAGACTTGGCCCTAAATGAGATGGGAATTAAATTTCCTTGAATCGGAAAATAGTTGCAGTACTCTATCTTCATATGAAGCCAATAATTCATAGACACTGAATATGGCTTCATATAAAAACAGGGCGAGTCTATAAGTGAGTCAGCACAAATGTAAGAAACAATTAGGGATAAACGGATGATACAATAACCTTCAAAATGAGTAGAAGGCACAACGGATAAATGTCAAAGTATAGATAAAAGAAACAATACCTGCCAGAAAATGCCTAAGGAGAAGTATTTTCAGGGCTGCCAAGCCTAAAAGCTCTAAAATATACTGTAAAGCGACATACCAACAAACTTCTTCAGAAAACTTTGAGGGATATCTGGTGTTCAAGGCCCGTTTGTACCTTTGATTCAGCCTAGATAACGCCCAAAGAAGCAATTTGCTTTTTTGTAAGCTGGAAAGAAATCTGAAAAAGAAAGAAGCATGTAAGTCCGCTAATTAAGGAAATGTATCGGCATTCATTTAAGGTGGTTAATGACCTGGATAAAAAATAGCCTTAAACGACGAGTACCTTCCATGTTTAAGTGAAGACCGTCTTTAGCTGCAAATAATTCTATTACTGGAAGTCCAGCTTTAAGAAATGGTCTGTAAGATTGAATGAAAACTATACTTCTTTGACAACAAAGATTCTTCATTTTAGAATTAACTTCAATGACTTTGGACCCTAATGTGTTAAAATCGACTGGACGAGGTAATGTTGATGAAAATAATATCTGAGCTGACGATAGTGAATTAACACAGGTAATCAAATTATTGTACATAGAAATTATCTGAGTTACCGAACTTTTCTGAATGTCATTGGTTCCAACGTGAAAAATAATGTGAGAGTAACCAGAGCTTTTAAGTTGGTAAGAGTTAATTAAAAATGTAATGCCACCAATTCTGTAACCAGGAAAGGCTTTAATGTCTGTGTCATAAATATTAGTCACATACTTGCATATGGAATCAGACACTAAAAGAACTCAACAGCATCTTTTCGCTGAAAATAAAAGAAAAGGAGAGATTTAGTTTTAACGTTTCAAAAAAAGCAAGACCAGATCTCTCATTTTGGTTGCAATTAGAAATTTATCTTTAATAGTGTAATGTAAATATCTCTTATGTGCATCACTAGCCCAATCTCCCATTAATTGAATAAGCTCCCCTGGAATGTCAGCTTGAAAAACCCAAGAAGCTCCTGCTCTTCTGAAACTATGAGAAGAAAAACTATCTGGATTACGACCTGTCAAAGGGATCATAGATTTTAAAAATTTTTGAAGCATGGGATATGTAATAGGTTTTTTATGCTTTTGAACTGAAAATAGAAATGATGGATTGGAAGGAAGACCTGGCACCAAACGAACCATATTTTTGTAAGCCGTAACTTGGCATAGAGGAGAACCAGGAATTGCTAAAACTGGAATTCTTAAATCTTTTTGCCCACACTGAATAGTTTTAGACCATTTTATAATTATTAAAAGCAAATCATCAGAGACTAGAATATCATTTCTAGTTAACTGACAATTACTATCAAATGATGATAAAGAATTTGGTAAGAGGTTCGATTTCCTAATCAATAAAAAAGGCCAATAAAAATAGGCACCAGAAAGAAACATGCAGAGGGTCGGTCTGTATATATGTGGAAAAATTTCGAGTAAAATCGCAGGCGTAATTAGTAAAGCGTGCTTAACACAATGTTGTTTAACCCTAGCTAGACCACGGAAAAGTAAATTTAATTCATAGCCTTCAAACACTTTACAACGAAGGTTCAAATATAAATGTAAACTTTTCACAACACAAATGTAGATTCTGATTGACTGAGGTGATTTAAACGAACGTGCAAGAAACTGTATAAATAATTTTAGAGTCTCAGACGAGGCAGGCAAATCAACTAATTGAAAATATGTACAAAATAAGAAAAAGGTTCTCCACTGAGTTAATAAATTCTTTTGAGATCCAGAAGCAAAGGCCCTAGAAGCTGTGAACTGTACCTCCTTCTTTAGACTTTGTAACTCCAACCCTGTAAAAGAAATGAAACCCTACCAATCATGATAAAAAGTGAATAAACTGTCGGGAACCAAAACTTCACAAACTTCATTACCTGTGAAATGTTCAAAACACTTTTTACTGAATTGGGTATTTTCATTCCATCTTGAAAGATAATCAGCCAGAGACGATTATCACATCCTGAGATATGATTTGCTCTAACTTCAAACTCAAAGAGAGCAGCAGTAAAACAAATTTGTCTTAAACAAGACTGTAAAAAGGCATTCGTAGTGGCGCCCTTATTAATGACGGCAACAGATGTTGAATTGTCACAATTAATTACAATTCTGTTCCCAGTAAGTTTGGACGCCCAACATTTTAAACAAACAGAAACTGATAACAATTCCAGCTCATTGATGTGATAATTCTGGTCCTTAATAAAAGAAGAAAAGAAACAATAAAAAAAACAAGATCCATGTATGCCACCACAACCTTCAAGACTAGCATCTGAGGAAATTATACTATCTGGAGACGACCATTCACCAAAAGCCATCATAGATATTCCATTGTATTTTGGTAAAAATTCTCTCCACCACAGTAAATCTAACTTGACATAATCAGGAACTATGTGAAGAGAATTAACATTTTGGCCAAAAGTCCGTAACCAAAATAAAATTCTAGAAATAAATAGAAGGCCTGGCCTAACACAAGATGAGACAAAATTAAGTTTACCAAACAGAGACTGTAGCGTCCTCAAATTTGTCCTTTTCTTATCACCCCAAGCAGTGACAAGCAATAAAATTTCAGTCAATCTTTCAGAAGTAATTTGAAGTGTTACAGATTTAGTATCAAACAAGATGCCTAAAAAGGTCATCTTTTCTGCAGGAGGGTAAGCTTTTTCTGCTGATTCTTCTAAACCACGTTTTTAAGAATGGATTCTAACAAGACATAAGCTTCAAGAGCTTTACAACTTAATTCTGCCCCTGCGAAGTCATCAAGATAATTAATCACTTTGATATTTTTAATAGAACAGATCTAACAAACAGAATTGGTTACTCTTTGACAAATATAAGCAGCTGATCGAAGCCCCATAGATAAAACTGTGTCAAAATATAATTTATCTTGCCAGGAAAAGCCAACAAGATGAACACCTCCTGGATCTATGGGAATTTGCCAATGAGCTCTTTTTAACTCTTTCTTAAAAAGAAGACAATTTAGACCCAAATCTTTTTTATAAATTCAACAAGGTTGTCAATTTTGGGATATTTCAAATTAACTTGTTCATCCAAGTACTTATTTTTGGAAATAGAATAATTAATTGAGGAACCAGGAGGAAAACTTAAATCCAAAATAATTCTGCGATCGTCAGAATCTTTTTTGGAACAGAATTCAAAGGGCTAACATTTATATTTGTGTTGAAAGGATTTTCTGAAAAAGGACCCAAAATTGCACCTTGTTTGAATTCCTTTTCAATGTATTTATTAATTTGGTCGGGATAATCTCTAGCACCTCTATGATTCTTAATTTTTTGGCAAAAATATTTCTTTGGAGCACAGAAACCAATGGGAAATCCAAATTCTAAAAATTCACAAATTGAAACATCAAAATAACCCTCAAATTCTTTCCTAAAAAGGGGATATTTAAATTAGATTTCCTTAGAAATTTACATTTTTCGAAATTGTAGTAACCAGCTTCAATAATGTTTGAATGTTCATTTATAAAATCATTTGTTTCGGATGAGAAATACTCAGAGACTGGGATAATATCAGACTCACAATTTTTATCAGTTATCATTTTAACAGATTTTAATTGATGTTTGTTTAAATCTACAATTGAATTACTTACAGAAGAAACTAAAACAATTTCTTGTAATACATTATCATTTGAAAACAAAGAATCATTGTTCATCCCGAGTACCTTATTATGCTGAGGATTATATTTTGAAGAGTTTAGCAAATATTCTGGATAAAAATCTCCGCCTTTGGATTGAATTTAAACTCTCCTGAATAGAAGCCTAGTCACTTTTGAAAGGGACAGAATGAATGAATGAATGAATGAATTTTATTTAGCGGTATACAGCAATATAGATATGTACATTCATACAATACAAACAAGAGATTAACTATGCATGTATACCGCAGGGAGACGACATAGCCAGATTGGCTGTCTACCTGTCGTCTCCCAGGGATTATACTGTGCAGCATTGGAATCGGACTATCAGACAACAGTTCATCTGTACTTGGATGCTGGTGGCTTGGTGCAGCTAGCTTGTCTACCTGCCAAGAGACGAGAATATGTCCAGACATATACAGCACCAGCGGAGATGGGTCACTGGATAACCACGACACAATTCCTGTCATACTTCTCCCCCACTGACAGCCACAAATCACGACGTCATTCCGTGCGAAGCTCCCACAGAGAGCTCCCCACTGAATGATGCAAAACGTTGGGAGTCATCAGCTAAGTAAAACCCTACCCGCGGTGTTTACCACTAGATTTATCGGTATAGTTGACTACAGGGTGGGAGCTGTATCTGAAAGATACCGACAAAAACAACTACAAGATTTCACTGTAGTCATTCAGCAACCCAGTCCGCCGGTACTGTTCTTGGAAAGCGCTAAGTTAGTATAATCATGAAAATTTATAGCCACATAATTACCTGAAAACATTCTGCCTGTTCTAAATAGAGCATTCGTTACAGTATGGATTATTACAGTCGATGTTATCGGAGTATTGGGACAATAATTTTACGGTTAATTGTTTTTTGAAAATGTTTCTATTGCTGCTGTTACGTAAATCGAGCTCTAAGTCATTCCATAGTTTAGGGTATATATGTGTTGGAAAGTTCTCAAGAGCCCTTGTTCTTGTTCTGCCAATTTGGAGAAGATCTCTCCTTCTACTAGCTCTGCCCGTAGTATTGACTACAGGGTGGAAGTAGTGTCTGAAGGATACCGGCAAGTTATCATGATACCAATCAAATACAAACAGGCACGCGTGGAGTTTAAAGAGGTCGTTTACCTTAAGAATCTTATTTTCCCGGAAGAGAGGATCAGTGTGTGCTCTGTATCGCGTGTTGTTTATTATGCGGATGGAACGTTTTTGAAGAAGCAGTATCTTTTTAATTGTTCTAGCATTGCCCCAAACATTTATCCCATACACTAAATGTGAGTGTATCAGGGCATAATAAAGTGTTTTCATCGCTTCTCTGGGAATTGTAGTTTTCACTTTATTTAGTGCGAAATTCGCCCGAGCAATCTTGGAAGAAAGTTGAGATATATGGTGCTTATACGATAGACTATCATCAATATGTATCCCTAAGAATTTAAGAGATTTCTCTGTATCATTAGTACCTACTTTGCTTATAATTTGGCCGTTTATTAGAATGTCGTAATGAATTGTTGTTCTTTTGCCGGAGGGGTTGATTAAAATGTATTTAGTTTTAGTCGCATTTAACACAAGTTGATTCGCACAACACCATTCAAATATTTTTCCAAGCATTGTGTTTATAAGTGCGGTTAATTGATTTGGATCAGGGCCCGAAGAACGTCCCGAAGTGTCGTCAGCAAAAGATAGGAGATTCAGGGACGTAGCGCGATAAATGTCGATGACATATATTAAGAATAGTGTTGGACCGAGTACCGAGCCTTGCGGAACACCATGCGTTATTTTTACTCTGTCAGATATATGCTCGCCATATGCAACGTATTGTGATCTACCAGATAGATAGCTTTTAAACCAGTCATTGCCCAATCCTCTAATACCGTATCTATATAATTTATTTATTAAAATGTCATGGTCTATGGTATCAAATGCTTTCGAAAAGTCCAAAAATAGTGCCAATGTACTGTCCTTACTTCTTTTATTATTTGCATCTGATATAGTTTTCAGCAGCTGCATGACAGGATGCACCGTACTATGATTTTTCCTGAAACCGTATTGATTTGGATGTAAGATGCTGAAGTGATCTAGGTATTTTACAAGCCTAACTGGCATAAGTTTTTCCAAAAGTTTTGAGAATGTCGGTAGTATGCTGATGGGTCTGTAATTTGTAAAATTGTGTTGGTCACCTGCTTTAAATATAGGAATAACTTTAGCAGTTTTCATTTTATCTGGAACAGTGCCGTGTATAAACGAACAATTAAAGATATGTGTTAGAGGGGTAACAATGGGGTCAATGGCTTTTTAAGTAGTTTTGAACTAATATCATCACAATCTTTGCTTCCTTTCGACTTTAGAGATTTTACGATATTCATAACTTCAAAATCACATGTTGGGCTTATATAAAAATTATTAGTAGAGTTTGCATCCATGAAGTCGTGAAATGATTTGTTGGTGGCGGGTATTTTATCACTCGTTTGTTTTCCTATACTTGCGAAATAAGCATTGAATTCGTTAGCTATTTCCTTCGGGTCATTTACTTCTTTATCATTATGGATAAAAAATTTAGGCAAGTTAACAGCTCCGTTTGACCTTTTGATGGCGTCATTTAGTATTTGCCATGTTTTACGCATGTTATATCTATGTTCACTCAGAACATGTTTGAAATAATTTGCTTTGCATTGCTTTTTTACTTTATTAAATATTTTACAGTAGTTTTTATAGTTGGTTACATTGGATTCGGTTGGGTTTTTTAACTTCTTATTATAAAATTTGCTTTTATTATTCGATGATACTATTAGCCCCCTTGTCATCCAAGGTTTTCTCTTTATAAATTTTTTTTTCGTACAAACACGTATCCGGGGGAAAGCTACATCAAATAATTCCAGGTATATATCTAAAAAATTGTTGTATGCTGTGTTTGGATTATCCGAACCCATTACTGTCGAAAAATCACATTGTGAGAGAAGTAATTTAAAAATTTCCATAGTTTCAGGATTTACCTTCCGTATCCATGAATAAGATTCTTTGTCAGATTTTGGCGGAATAATTTCTACGTGTAAAGTACCGAAATGATCGGAAACATCAGTTATTATTATCCCAGATATTGAAGTGGAAAAAATATTGTTTGAAAATATGTGATCAATGAGAGTGGCTGAATGTGTAGTCAAACGGGTGGGTTTTGTTATGACAGGTAAAACTCCTTGGCTAAACATTAAGTTAATGTAGCTGTCTGTTTTGGGGTGGGAATCACATTTCAGAAGATCAATATTAATGTCACCCATTAAATATGAAGATATATTTTCCTGATTTATCTTATCTGTAATTTCATTTAGTTTGTTTAGGAAGATATCAATGTCCGCTTTCGGTGGAGTATTGGGCCTGTAGATTATCCCAATGACTTTCCGAGATTTATTAACATTAATTTCGATAAAGAGCGATTCTATGACGTGAGGTATGAAAGCCGACAGATCATGACGAACTTTGAAATCAATGTTCTCTTTAATAAATAACCCGACTCCTCCTCTACCGTCATCACCGTCAGGACGGATATTTTTTATGAGATTATGATAACCGTCGAGGTTGTACGATATGTTTGAGGGGACATGAAAAATTTCTGTTAGACCAATGATATCAAACTTATTTTCGGTTCCTTGCAAATTAAACAGAAGATCGTGTAAGGAGTCCCAGTGGGCATTAATACTCTGACAGTTAATATGAAAAAGCGAGAAAGATTGGGTTTCGTTGTTGATGGTTGATCGGAAATCTTCTGGCAAATAATACTTACATTCGGGTTTATGGCTGTGGAATGGGGAATCCTCAACGTCGTCGGACGAAGGAGATGTATTGTTGTAGTGGGTTACGAAGTCGTATTCCAAGTCAGTCTGGACCTCGTCTAAAGTTATTTTACCCGCCATACTGATTGGCAGCACTTTTGTCACCAGCCTCTGTATCTTTGTTGCATAAAAGTGTTAAGCTATTTGAAATGTGTCTGGCAGTCCGACTCCATGAGCTCAGGAAAGGTAGGATGGTAGAAAAGGAAATTGGAAACAAAGAAAAAATCATTGTGATAAATATGAGATGTACAAACAGTTTCATTATTGTATGTATTATAATGAATGGAGATGGGCTCAGGAGTGGTAGGACATGAACAAAGTACAAGACGAATGCCGTATAATTAAATACTCTCACTTCTCGCCTCCAGTACACAGAGTACGGCCTTAAGGGTCGCAGGGCATGCCATGGACGCAAAGAGCGAAAGGATTTATTTTTCTTTTCTTTTTTTATATTGTGTGTGTTCTACTAGCGTTTCCACGTATATTGCTGGTTGCATGGGTCTGATCGTTACTAAGAAAGACACCGAAGTGTCAACCCGGAAAAGTATTAACCACTTACCAAGCCAAGTGCAAGACGGCAAACGTGTAAATAATTCACTTCAAGCTTCCAAAACGTTGTAAACAAATAATTATTCATTTCCCGGCATTTCAAGAGGTGGATGTGTGTGCGTGGTGCTGGGGGGGGGGGGGGGGGGTGGAGGGGGAGGAGGTATTGTCGTTCTGATCGTTATTAAGAAAGTCTCTGATATGACCATTGTATGGAAATATCAACCCCCTTTTTTATCAATGTCGAAGACGACATTCGTATGACGGTTTCCGGTATAATTAAATATTTTCACTTCATGCTTCCAAAACACTGTAAGCAAATACTCTGATTCACTTCCGATATTTAAACCGGGAGGCGCGGCGAAGGGGTGGTGTGGTTATTGTCGCTTTCTGCGTATATTGATAGTCAGTTCTGATCATCGCTACAAAGGTAACTGATATGACCATTGGCGGGAAATATCAACCCTGTATCTATCTTGGTCAGTTCAGGTTGTTACTAAAAGGTAACACATATGACCAGAGTATGAAATATCAACCCCGTATACCTATCAATGTTAAGACAACACTCGTATGAAAATTTCCAGTACGATTAAACATTTTCAGTTCTTGCCTTCAGAACACAACCTACGGCGAAGACATGCTTTGGGAGCAAAAAGTGAAAATAATTTTTATTTTATATATATTTTTTTTTATTTTTTTATTTTTTTATTTTTTTTATTTTTTTGTGGCGGGGGGAGAGAATTTCCGCGTATATTACGAATTACCCAAAGGGTCATTGAAATGTCCACTATTGAAACATTAACCCTTTAACCAAAGATGTACAAGACGAAACTTGTATAAACATTTGCCTTATAATTAAACTCTCTCACTTTCCGCTTCCAAAACACCACCCACGGCCCTAGGGGTCGCAAGGCATGCCCTGGGAACGAAAAGTGAGAATAGTTTTATTAGCGATATCTGAGTATATTGCAAGTCAGTTCTGATCGTTACCAAAAAAGACACTGAAATGACGAGGGATGAACAAACTTCTCCCTATTCTTTAGCCAACAAGTAGCACAAAAATGCTCTACCATTGTGGGCTGACCTTTGATGAATGCTTTATGAGGAGCCTTCTCTGAAAGGCTGAACAAAACCAAATATCAACTGATTTGTCTCCACCAGCAGTGACGTTTTGATAAGAAGAGGGAAATGCCTGACCAGAACTACTGTTTGGTTTGACAAATTTAGCCGGAATGGGAGTTTCAATAAGAGTTGGATCATCATTCCATGAATTTTGACCCAATTCAATTCGTCGTAGCCAATCACTATAAAAAATTAATAAGGCCCTCCATTCATAGATTGTCTGGTAATACACTATCCTCTTCAAACGAAGTGACCGACCAATACGTTCTACGTCATCTGTTTCATCAGACATGATGATTTCCAATTCTCCAGCGACAATCTGTTAAAAAGTCAAATCTCTAAATGAAATATTAGAATCCACATATTCGAATTGTAAATTTGAATCAGGAAACTGTTGGGAAACAAGAACTTTATAACTGGCTTTAGAATCAATGCCTGATTTTAAATTCCTTGATTTGGATTTGTGTTTGATTTTACGCCTGTCGCTGGAGGAATGAAAACGAGGTTGAGTACTAGAATGAGAAGAACTTGAGGAATTACAAGAGAGCTCAGAATCTGAATCATCCGAATCAGAATCTGATTCGATATGTGACACAATTTTCCTTCTAACACTAGTCGACTTTGGATTTTTTTTGTTAGAATATTTAACAAAAGTATCATTCTGCGTATCACCTGTCTCTGACAATAGTTCCAATTTCATCATTATGCGATCTACTTCACGATTAATTTCTTCCATTTTCCTCAAGGCCGCAATGTCTAATTTATTCAAATCTTTTGAACCCGCTTTAAAAATGTCATCACGCCCCTGAATGTATGAAGATTTTTTGGTCATTTTTGGAATCGTGCCTTTAATGTTTGCAATTTCCGTCTTAGTGTCGGCTATTTTAGTGTTTTAAATTCTTTTTCTCTAAAAGTTCTGACTCCTTCTGTTTTTCTTCTTCCACAATTTTCATTTCACCACGAAGAGTGTCTAAATCATCGTCGTCAACTTTTTGAATGGCAAGGTCGGAAACATTTTCCGGAAGAGCACGGAATGTTGTCTCATCTTTTTGATTAACATCAGCGTTTTTAATGAAATGTTTTTGAGATGTGGAAGGGTCATCAGGAATGTCGAAATCTCCTTCATACATTGATTTATAATTTTGAACTTTAATGTCCCTTCTTGGTCTATCTGCAGCCATGATATTGAAAGGAACTAGAAAGCGTCTTTGCACTATTGACGAGTGTTGTTATTGTAAACAAAGGAAAACACAGCAGCATAAATCAGTTCAAATCAACATTTTCCATATTATAGGAAGCATTTTCAACATTCATCGAGAAAATGTATAAATTCAACTTCAATTTTTTAAAAAAGGTAGATAAAAATCGCATAGACAACGAAATCAACAGCATCCAATCAAAATCTTTCAAAACTGAAAAGAGTCGGTAGTTACGGAAGTAGGAATCACTTGGTGATAGACAACCAATCAGATCGCAGAATCTGAACAATGGTATGCAAACATTTGGTTCTGCCTCTGCAGGTATCCTGTCCATAATTATCCCATTTGAATAAAGAATACGAATGAAAACAATTGTGATATGTGAACCTTGTGGGTCAAATGTTCGTCATTGTTTATTCCAAGAAACCTCAGGGATTTTCCGGCTTCAGTGGTCCCAATCTTTTTATTACTTGGTTATTTATTTTTAGCTCTTGGTAAACATTATTATTGCTTCTTTCATTTTGGTTCAATATAATGTACGAGGTTTTTTTTCGCATTCAACATTAGCTGGTTAGCAGAGCACCATTCAAATAGTTTTTTAATTTCATCATTAAAATACGTTGTTATGGGATTATTATGGGACCCTGAGTAGTACGCAGTAGAGTCATCAGCAAATGATAAAATGTTGAGAGAGGTTGAGTTGCTAATATCGTTGATATAAAGAAGGAAAAGCACCGGTCCTAGAATTGAACCCTGAGGAACACCACAACACTGGTTGGCAAGGTCTGATTTATGTTCTCCATACATAACATACTGCGATCTATTAGACAAGTAGCTTCTGAGCCACCTGTTAGTGAGACCACGTATGCCATACTTTTCCAGTTTACCTAATAGTATTTCTTGATTTATCGTGTCAAATGCTTTAGATAGGTCCAAGAACAATGCCAAGGTCCTGTTCTGACCGGTTTATTATTTTCTATTCCGATGCTTTTTAGGAGCTGGATAACTGGGTGAGATTGTACTATGACGCTTTCGGAATCCGTATTGGTGAGGGTATAAAATATTAAACCTGTTTATGAAGCTTACAAGTCTCGTCTCCGTGGGCTTTTCTGTTGTTTTTGAGAATACAGGTCGTATACTGATCGGTCTGTAACTAGTAAAACTGTGCTCGTCACCTGCTTTAAAAATGGGTATCACTTTTGCAATTTTCTTCCCGTCCGGTACTATGCCAGTAATGAAGGAAGTATTAATAATATGTGGGGAAGGTGAGCTACATCATTTACTGTTTGTTTCAGAAGACGTGTGGTGATGTCGTTACAATCTTTCAACAATTAAGGCTTCATTTTATTTATCACGTGGCGAACGTCTATTGGGTTAGTAGGAGTTATATAAAAATTATTTGGAACGTCGTTGTTCATATAGTTCAAGTAAAACTTATTTGATTTCGGAATCTTTTCGGATATTGTTTTTCCGATGTTCACGAAGAAAATATTGAATTCTCTTGCTATGTCGCGGGCCTGGTTTATTTCCGTGCCATCGTGAATGAAAAATGAGGGTAAGTTAGTGTCGCGTTTTCCCTCATTGATGGCGTCGTTTAAAATTCGCCATGTTTTTCGCATGTTAGTTTTGTTTTCGTCTAGGATATCCCTGTAATGGATTGATTTGCATTGTTTTTCAACCTCATTGAAAATCCTGCACTGGTTTTTACAGTTTTGAATATTCCGTTCAATGGGCATTTTCAGTTTTTTGTGGTAGAATTTTTGTTATTGTTAGAAGATATGACAAGTCCTCTGGTCATCCAAGGTTGTTTTTTGATAAATTTGTTACTCCAGCGGACACGTTTGAAGGGGAATGCTTTTTCATAGGCTTCTTTGTAGATGGTTAGGAAGATTTCATTAGATGTGTTAGGACAATTAGCTTCCAATACTGGGGAAAAAACACTTTGTGATAGCAGAATTTTGAATTCTTGAATACTCTCAGGATTTATAATTCATTTCACAACAAAGCTTGGCGAATCACTCAATTTAGGTTCCTCTTCAATATTAAAAACCCCAAAGTAATCTGAAACATCAGATATGATTATTCCGGAATGGGCAGTTTGTGAAAAACTATTAGAAAAGATATGATCTATCAAGGTTGCAGAGTGACTGGTTACTCTAGTTGGCTTTGTGATATAAGATAAGAATTCTTGGCTGAACATCTGATCGGCATATTCTTCTGTCTTGGGGTGGGTACTGGTTTTTAGAAGGTCTAGATTGAGATCACCCATAATATAAACTTTTTTATTTTCGGCGTTTAGAACATCAGTTAATTCATTTAGTTTTGCGAGGAAGAGAGATTAATATCGGCTTTTGGTGGTGTATTGGGTCTTTAAATGACACCGATAACTTTGGAATTGTGGTTATCTTTAATTTCAATAAACAGACATTCGAAAACATGAGGAATAAATACAGATATATCGCTTCTAACTTTGTAAGATATTCATTCTTTAATGTATAGGCCCACTCTTCCTCGACCATCGTCATTCTCGGGCCTCATTTTATTGACAATTGGTTGATAGCTATCCATGTTAAACGCTGTGTTTGGGGGAATTTGGAATATTTCGGTAGGTCCAACAATATCGAAAATATTTTCTTCTGATTGCAAACTGCATATCATATTTTGAAATGAGTCCCAATGAGCTTTTAGACTTTGGCAGTTGATATGGAATAAGGAGAACCCTACTTCTATTTTACTGGTTGTCGATCGGAAGTCACTGGACGAGAAGTACCTGCAGTCGTTTACATGCTGTTTGAATGGGGATTCGTCATTGTCGGGCAAACGACAAACCTTATCATTGTAAAACCGCACAAAATCGTACTCTGCATGTATCTGTACTTTGTCGAGTGTAATACTACCCGCCATCAATCATTAATAATCCACCATAATCTCCAGCCTGGCAGGCATGCAATACATTCCAAAGGACAATGATTAGGAAATATATTCTTCCATGACCCTCAAAGAAGAAAGTCAAAACCGGGGTCACCTTACAGTTTTGATATGGATTGGGTGTCACTTCTGCTATATTTTTGGTCGCTTGTTGTTGCAATAGTAACATGCAATTATGGCTTCATAGGGAAACACAGTTATACTGTACAACTGTGATAAAAATAGCCGAGTATATATACCGGTAAGATGGATGCAACACCTCCTTACAAATAATTGTGGTTTTGTGGTATCCTGGATGGATGGATCAATGAATGGGGGGGGGGGGGGGGGGGCGGGTAGATGAAAGGTGAATGCATGGTCCTTCTAGGTTCAATTGGTAAGAGAAATGAGAGGGGGAGAGTAATACTAAGTTAGATGAGCAATTGACAACAACCGTCCACGGTAGGTTGGTGTATCAAAAATGGTCATGCAATTGTAGCTGATTAACATGTTGACTGGGCAGTCAGTCAATTTATCTCCCAACCATCCGCTCATTCGCACATCTACCCATCAGCTTGAATGTATGAAAGAACGAGCGAACAGTGGGAGATTCTATGAGTACGTGGATAACAGAATAATAGCGAACGAATGAATAAGCTAGTGGAACCCTCAATCAATTGAATGAAAGAATGGACGACGGGGCGAATGGGCGGATCGATGAATGCGTAGTGACGAAAGAATAAGCTAAATGTTGCATTTCACAATTGGCATCAACTCTCTTATTTGATTTATAAACAATCACTGCATTTAATGAGCAAGCTCGTCTTTATGAAAGGAATATGATCATTAAAGGAGTAACTACATAGCTGTGTCAGGCAGGCAAGTAAACACATTATTTTTTCCAACTCACAGTACCTGATAGGGGTTGGGGGTTTATTGTAAGTGGTCATTTAAATAGTTCTCGGCCAGTCAATGGGTCGACTCACTGTTCGTTCGCAGGCCAACCCGCAAGAGTGTATGAAATGAATGAGTGAAAGAATGAATGAGATTGAGAGAATTACCAATTAATTTAATTTCTCAGACTGGAACAATCAAGGGGTCGAACACTCACACGCCCATTCGTTTACACTCCCACTCATTCACTGAATATAGTGAACAAAATGGATGAGCGAACGAATGGATGACTGAATAATTAAGAGTGAATACCAATTAATTTAATTTATCAGACTGGAACAATTAAGTGGGTCGAACACACACACACCCATTCGTTTACACTCCCACTCATCCACTAATGATAGTGAACGAAATGAATGAACGAACAAATGGATGACTGAATGATTAAGAGTGAGAAATGAAGGAAGCCTTTATAAATGGCAAAGGTTATACAGTTTGGTCATTGGATAGAGATGAGTGGGTGTTGAAAGCTGAGTGGTTACGAACTCTCGCTATGGTGAACTTATATTTGGTAAACATCAAAGGAGTACTGTTATTTGGATGCATCAGATGAGAGTAACTACCAACGGTTACAAAGGCTTGTTAATTAAGGCCGGTTTAATAATAGCAGGTTAATTGAACGTTACTTCTCAGGCTGGGGCACTCAGTAGATCACTACCCCAAGCATTCAATCGTTCAGGCATGCACCCATCCACTCGAACGAATGGATGAATGCGCGATTCAACGAGTGTGTGAGTGGACGAATGCGTGAAAGATACAGTACGTGGTGAATGAATGGGCATTTGAGTTTTTTACAGCATAAAATATTCGTACATAAGAATGACTGAACGAATGGATTAGCAAACATATAAATGAATTGTACAGTGTGGAACGAACTAGCTTATGGGTCTTTTATAGTCGAGAGTGATTAATCAGATCTTCAAAGTATGAATAAATGATTAAGTGGACAAATGGAATGAGTGGTAAAAGAAAATAAAAGAAAAAAAAGAAAAACAAATCCGATGGACTGGTGTAATTTTTGTCAGTTGTGAATGATCGAGCAGAGGAGGAGAACCACAGTTACACTGACTGTAAGAGGGATACAATCGTACAGCTGAGTCAACAAATAGTTACAATTTGTATAATTGACAGTTCCTACCGAGAGTATAATGAGATTGTCACGAATATTGGTTAAATGATATAAACATCATAAGACAAATCTCATGTGGATGGGGCAGGCACCAAATTGTGCTCCAGATTACAGTTAATTACTAGTAATTAATGTTGATAAGTAATGGATGTGTTAACTATTTGTCAGGAATGATCAGTACTGTAATATCAACTTCAGCTTAATTTGGTTTGTTAGACTGATACATTCACTCATCCATTTCCTCACACGTTCACTCATCCACTCCAATGAGTTGACGAATGAGCGACTGATGGAGCAGATGCATGAATGAGTTTATGATGAGGGGCGAGAAAAATGAATTAATAAAATAGTATTCACCAATTGTCAGGAATGATCATTACAATAAAATCAACTTCAACATAATTTGATTTGTAAGTGGTAACTTCTACTTAATTTGATTTGTTAGACTGATACATTCATTCACTCATCCATTCACTCATACACTCACTCTTCCACTCGAGTGGGTCATCGAATAAAAGAGTGAAGGAACAGATGGATGAATTAGTTTATGATAAGGGGCGAGACAATTAATTAATGAAATCGTATTCGCCTGACCATTGAATGGCTGGTCAGTCGACTGAGCGTATGATGTATGACTGAACGGGTATGTGTAGGAGAACGGAATAGTTGAAAAAGTGAATACCTGACTGAACCAACCAAACAATTAGTGAACGAACGAACGAACGAACGAAACGAACGAACGAACGAACGAACGAACGAACGAACGAATGAATGAATGAATAAATGAATGAATTTCCAACTTCAATATAATTTGATTTGTTAGTGGTAGCTTCTACTTAATTTGGTTTGTTGGACTGATACATTCATCCACTCACACACTTACTCTTCCACTCGAGTGGGTGGACGAATGAAAGAGTGAAGGAACAGATGGATGAATGAGTCTATGATAAGGAGCGAGAAAATGAATTAATGAAGTCGTATTCACCTGGCCATGAACTGGTTGGTCCGTCGACTGAGCGTATGATGTATGACTGAACGGGTATGTGTAGAAGAATGGAATAGTTGAAAAAGTGGATACCGGACTGAACCAAACAAACAATGAATGAATGAATGAATGAATGAATGAATGAATATATGAAACTATTTTTTATGTTTTTACCACTGACCTTGGCTAGCCAGTTAGTCATATGAGAGAACAAATCAACGAAAAAATGGAATCTTTCACTAAAGAGAATGTATGATTGAATGAACACTTTGTACAATTAACGAGGACTCTGCTTGTCCAGAGAACATTTAAATCGGTTGAACAGGTGGGTCCTGCTCGAGAATATAATCAACGAAGAACAACACTAAATATATACACTATATTTATACGTGCGGTACCTGCTTCGAGTATAAAGTGTCTTCCATGAAGAATCAAAAACATTATAGTTTATTAGGTTGATTTGCCAGGCTGAGACTGTATGAGCATCAGATGAATACAATTATCTCAGCGTACAAGACAATATATACCAATTTTACAATTGGTGTATCTGTAAAAATAACTTAATATATCAGAATAATTATGTTCTTTGGAGGCAGTAAGTTATACGACTAATACCTACTATTTTTGACCGACTTGGACAGCTATTCGATCACATACATGTACTCACCCGTCCGGACAATATACACCGATTTTACAATTGGTGTATCTGTAATAATAACTTAATATATCTGTTTAGAATAATTATATTGGAAGTGGTAAGTTATATAACTGCCGCCTAGTTAATTTGACCGACT
Organism: Pictodentalium vernedei; assembly: GCA_031216915.1. NCBI lineage: Eukaryota > Metazoa > Mollusca > Scaphopoda > Dentaliida > Dentaliidae > Pictodentalium > Pictodentalium vernedei. The sequence continues at coordinate 355,311,662 of CM062291.1, forward strand.
TGGAAAGCTAATCGATCACATCCATGAACTCACACGCCCACGCGATAACACACTCACCCATACACTGAAATGAATAAATGAATGAACGAGTGAGTGAGTGAGTGAGTGAATGAATGAAAATGATAGTGAAAGTGAACAAACTAAACAGAGCCTTGACGTCTGACTGTGACTGTACAGATTATCACAGGCCAATAGGGTTAGTGTTAAATGCCCAGGCAAGCAATAAGGCCTAGCTGAAAACAATCTGGCTAGGATATAGTACATGTACTCACTCGCCCACGCGTTCGCATTCTCACCAATCCACTCAAATGAATAAATGAATGAATGAACGGGTGAGCGAATGAAAATGATAGTATAAGTGAATAGACTAACAGAACTTTGACATGTGACTCTACAGATTATCACGGGTCATTTAATTTTAGTCCAACAGACAATACTGACAACGAATTTACGGACAGCCATTCAATCGTTCATTCATACTTTCAGGTACCCAACCTTCCAATCGATTGAATGAATGGATGAATAGCTGAATGGATGGGTGAATGAGACAATAATGAAGCTTCTGCAACTGTCAGTGACAATAGGGCTTGACACAGGGTAGCAATGGGTGGATATTAAAATCTCGGGTACATAAGCAAAACTAAAATTTGTGTGCTGTCGCTTTTTACTAAGATAATATAAACATCAAAGGGGTACAGTTACATGGCGGGGTCAGACAAGAAAATACGCTTCGGTTATATTTTAGGGCAACTGACGATACTGTCAAGGATATTACGAACAGCCATTCAATCGTTCATCCATATATCCAGATACCCAACCATACACTAGAATGGGTGGATAGGTGGATAGTTGAATGGATGGGTGAATGAGAAAAAAGTGAATGTAAAAAGCCTCTTACAGCTTACATTGGTTGTACAGCTTATCACAAGCAAAATGGGTAGCACTAAAAGCTGAAGTGGTATGACAGCATTGGATCTGACGAGCAAGCGATCCGTGTTGAAGCACATAAATATCATCGGGTTGCAGTTACATGGGGGGTGGGGGTAATATTAATAACTGGCGATAACTAATAGTTGTGTTAACTATTTGTCACAAATGATCGGTACAATAACATCAACTTAATTTGATATGTCAGACTAATACATTCACTCAACTTAATTTGATTTGTAAGACTAATACATTCACTCAATCATCCATTCATTCATTCGAATCAGTAGACAAATGGGCGACTGAAGGAACAGATGGATGAATGCGTGTATAAAAGTCAAGAAAATGAATTAATGAAATCTTATTTACCTGACCATTGATTGATTGATTGAGTGCATAATGATTGGCCGAACGAGTAGAAGTTGACGAATGGAAGAAGGAATATATGACTGAACTAATCAAACCTTTTTTTGCAATTGATTGCAGCTATAGTCAACAATGAAACAGTGTGAATGAACTGTTCTTTCAGTCACTCTTTATCCAAACTAAGATGAGAGACCGCGAATATCGGCCTCAGTTTCGATTAATACTGGTCTGCCAGTTGTTGAGGTAGTTGCGAATATTCTTCCATCGCTGGTCCAGAAAGAATGTATTGTCTGATTCTTTTTTAACTCTGTTAATTTCCCAGTTAACGATGACCTCCAAGTTGTTAAAGATTCCGAAATGAGGATTCTGTCCACGTTATTTTTGAGGGCTCGCTTAGATGAGAAAACCGCTTGGCGTTGTCGATATGTGGTAAATCTGCAGATGACATTGTATACTTTCTTTGAGGCGGACTGAAGACTTTTCACTTTTCCAATAACGCGAGTTCTGTTTGTATCAGTTTCGGTTAATGGAACGCCTAGCTTGGTGTAGTATATCCCGAACACTTTGTTGTCGGTGGTCTGATTAATTTCTTTCAGATTTGTAGTGTTGACAGATATGTTACGAAATACGAGACCGTTTCTTCTGCTATATTGTTCTTGTTCCTCCAACCGCATTCCGAGTATTTCTTCGGGTTTGAGCAGCTTATCACTAACAATACAAATTTCCTCTTTCAGTTCAGTATTTTCACTTTTAAGATCTTCGAACTCTTGTTTTAATGGAGCAATATGCTCAATCGTAAATGTTTCTAATCCTTGTTGAATAGCATTCGGAATTGTTGCACGAGACAACTCATCCATTTGAGTTTTTAGTTCCATTTTAAACAAATCATACAGTGCATCCAGTTTGTTGTCTTGAGAGGTCGGAATAGTCTCAGCTAGCTGAGAGGATAATTTATCTAAGAAAGGTTTTTGACAAATTGTAGTAAGGACTGCGTCCGACATGTCCACAATAGTTCCCCTGGTGCCAGTTGGCGTATCTGGGCCACGTTCTGTCTGAACTGAACCCAAGAAAATATTAGTGTTGATCCTTGATACAGATTCCGCAGCTGATTGGTCGTTCAACTTCTTTGAAGCTCTTGGTTTGATAGGTGAGATCTTCCCAGACGTGCGTTTAACACCTGTGGGAGTTGACTGGCTGTGAGCTGATCTAGATGTCCTCCTGTGTGAGCTCTGCCCTCGACTGCTGTTCACCCTGAATGGTAGCTGAGTTGATCTAAAAAAGAACAACGAAAATATTCAAATATAATAAGCAGTCACCTTGGATTCGGTTTATGAATTTTTCGAAGCTAACATTTCACATTCAACTTGAAAATTCGGTCCAAAAAATCTAAATTAGCTCGCAAATTTCGAACATCACATTTGCTCATCACATGCAAAATACCAGGACCGTAAATTATCCGTGTGATCCACTTGGCGCCATGTTTCTGAAAAAACATAAAGATTATCTTGCTTGTGTACTACAGTGTTGGAAAAATTTATTTTCACATAGAAATTCGTTTTTTAATGTTCGAATTTTATAAAAGACCAATCGTAAAGATGGAACTTTAAAACTGAAAAATACGTCAAACAAAATTAAATTTGCGTATTGATCTGGTGCAAGTAAGAGTTATAGTATACATTTAGATATCAAAATATGCTTTTAAAAGATGGAATATTGATGAGTACATCTATTGTCTTATCGCATTTTAGAAGGCAGTATCACCCGAGTTACTCTAAAATTTCTTTCGTAAATATTCATTTCAAAGAGAACAGATAATTATTTCACGGAACAAAACAACATATAAGAGTTCGCGGGAATTTTTTATATAAGATTCCAAAACGCACAGATTTCGTATCAAAATGTCTCCTTGGTTTGCATCTTGGAGTTTGTCTAATATTAATAGGTAATCTTGTTGTCAAACTCTACAGCGTGTATCTCTTGTCTAATCAACGAGAATCGTAACCCTTTGTATCCTGACGGTATCTCCCATGTCAGTTCATTGTTACCAGTTGGAAAATTTCATATTCGTTATTTAGTGATTGGTCAATTAATATTTTCAAGGTGCAGCCTTGGGGCTGCACCTTGAAAATATTGATTGGTCTTCAAAACAACATCACAGAACAACTATCTGTGTTATGAATTCACACCAACAGATGTCTGTGGTGCCAGATTCGGGCTGTGGTCGACATAGTACGATCAAATAGGGTTGCTATAAAATTTCTTTCCCCAATATTCATTTCAAAGAGAACAGATAATTATTTCACGGAGGAATTTTTTATATAAGATTCCAAAACCCACAGCTTTCGTATCAAAATGTCTCCTTGGTGTGCACCTTGGAGTTTGTCTAATATTAATAGGTAATCTTGTTGTCAAACTCTACATCATGTATCTCTTGACTAATCAACGAGAATCGTAACCCTTTGAATCTTGATGGTATCTCCCATGTCAGTTCATTGTCACCAGTTGGAAAATTTCTTATTACCCTTTTAAAGTTATAAAGCTTCCTTGTTGGTCAGTGCATCCAGTACGTTACATTTAACTCCAACGAGGTGTACGATGTTCAACGGGGTGTATGAGAATATTACGTGACAGCTAAACGGGGTGTACAGACATTCTATGGTACACTTCGCCAGTTTCCCTTTCACCCCTCGCTTCAACATTTTCGTTAGTAATAATAAACATTCAGACTCACAAACAAAATGAGAACAATATTGTTTCAAGAGAATATTTAGAAAACTTGAAAAAAGCATGTGTACATACCATCAATGGCAGCTTTTACTATCGAGAACAGGGATTATATTGTAGACACACGACGCACCACTGTATCGAATAAAACTCTTGTTATAAAGTCAACTTGTGTTCCACAATAATAACGACGCGTAATTTCCCAATGTCCTTGAATTGAAGTCTCACAACAGATTGAAGGGAAATACTCCAAATCTTTCTTGTTCAATTAAGAAAGATATGTTTCTTTCAGTTTCTCTAATTGTTACTTCTATCAAGGTTTTCGTCACTGGAATACCGTTAGTTTATTATATAATAAAACAAAACTAGACACACTGAAATGACAGGGTAATAAACTCATCACACGGTGTTTCAGCAGGGTGTACAGTCTGTACTACACTTCTGAGATTCGTATTTCCATCGGTTTTTAGCCTCAGGAAACATGGATCTCAGAAGGGCAGTACAGTCCCGTACACCCTGATTTTATTTATTTATTAGAATTTAACGACACTTTAACAGACAAGGTCATACCGTGTCGGTGACAGTTTTACGGACGGCGGAAGTCGGAGTACCCGGAGAGAACCACCGATCAACTGCCAGCTCTCCAACATAGTAACTCCGTACTGCAGCACAAGCAGGGTTAGATTGGTTGAAGACATGCGCACCATCGACGTGCAGTACGCCTTAGTGCAGGGCGTCATCGTGGCCCCATGTGGACAATCGGGGTCAAGTGCCTTGCCCAAGGACACAGCGCGGGAGTCCGAATCGATCGCTCAGACGGTCACCCATCCAAGGGCTAACCAGGTTCGACGTTCCTTAACTTCGGTGATCTGACGAGAACCTGTTATCGCAACGCCATCGCCCCCTGTCCCCACCCCACCCCCACCCCGTACACCCTGATGAAACACCGTGTAACTAATAATATTCATATTATAGTGATTGGCCAATTAATATTTTCAAGGTGCAGCCTTGGGACTGCACCTTGAAAATATTGAATGGTCTAACAAAGAACTTCACGGATAGCCATCTACTTTATAAATTCACGCAAATCGACGCCTGTGGAGCCCGATTCGGGCTGTGGGTGACACAGTACGATTAATGTGGAGTACGATACGTGCTAATGGAATAAGAAGTTGGGAAGTCCACGTGCCAAGACTACTACATGTGTTTAGCTACCAATAAACTTCCAAAAATTCTGTATTTTGAACTACAATCGAGACTGACTAATATTCCAAATAAATAATCATCATGACATTCCTTCCACGCCTAGGGGGGTTTGACCGTTCCCTACTAGGCGGGTCCTCAGGGAGCGGATAGAGGACGGCCTGCTCAGTTGGGTAGGTTTGCTGTTTTTTTAATGAGCGGGTTTGCTCATTTGAGCTGGTTTGCTGCGGAATATATGAATACGCAGCCCCGGACCAAAATGGTCAACCCTGCTTATGCCATCTTGCAGGCACCTTATTCTCCCGTGAGGTGCGATCTGAAGGCCTCGGAGGAAGGAATCCTGACAGTTGCGAACAGACTGGGTCCCGGTTATGACAAATCTCCATGATGGAGATCAGGTCGTAAACACTGCTTTGGCCCTGGTCTCAATCATGGAGATACCTGTTGAAAACACTGTTTTGGCCCCAACTTCGGGAGTAGAAGGATGGTCGGATGGCCCGTTCTGGCCAATCGGGAGCCCCCCACCCCAAAGAGTACTGGGTGTCACGTCGGGGGGCATTTGGTGGTCATTCAATCAGTCATTTCTTCTAATAACATATCATAACTGCCATTGTGTACTGTTTTTAAACCTATTATATTTTAACAACTACTTAATTCTGCTGCACTGTCTTTCAGTTATACGTGGCAACCTTAATTACAGTGTTTTATAGAGTGATTGGTTGGATGGGCGCCATCGGAAGACCTGGCACTTCCACATATGGGTAAATCAGTCAGTGGTATGCTTCGGCATCAACACTGACTGAGTATACTGCTCCATACCAGGTATGTGGGAATACCAGCAACCCGGTGGGTTCACTGCATGGCAGTAACCCTTCCCCTTGTTGGACTCCGTGGTGGGTGGGAGCCGGGGCAGTGAACGTTTTACTACATTAACATGGATCACATACCCAATAAAAAAATGAAACGAGGTCGAGAAATACAGCTCACTTCATCAGACTCTGATTCAGATAAGGATACCGACACTCATAACATTTCAAAGAATTGGCCAAGGTTTATTATCATATATGCGGAAGACGAAGGTAAAAAGGCATCATCAGTCAACCCATTTGTATTGGAAAAAACTATTAAAGGAAAAGCAGGGACAGTCACTGTGAAGGATGTTAAAAAATTAAGGACAGGGGGAATATTGGTTGAATGTAAAACAGAATTTCAGGAAGTAAATTTATTAAAAATTGAACATATTATGGATATGAAAGTTGTGGCCTCTCCGCACAAAACCCTAAATTCCAGCAAGGGTGTGCTTAGAACAAGAGAACTTGCAGGCATGGAGGTAATGGATATTAGGAAGGAACTAACATCACAAAGTATCACAGAAGTCAAAAGAATTGAGATTAAAAAAGTTGTAATCTCATACAGACCAACACATACATTTTAACTTTTGGCTCATCTCAACCGCCAAAATCAATTAAAGTGGGTAACATGAACATCAAAGTGGATTTGTATACACCAAATCCACTTCGATGCTTCAAATGCCAAAAGTTTGGTCATAGTCAAAACAACTGTAGAGGTCAAACAATATGCTTTAGATGCGGCCAACAACATGAAGAGCCATGTAACAACCCAATGAAGTGTGTAAACTGCCAGGGCAATCATATGTCATCCTCTAAAGATTGCCCTATCTGGCAAAAAGAAACAAAACATTCAAAAGGTGAGTCATCCTCTAAAGATTGCCCTATCTGGCAAAAAGAAAAAAACATTCAAAAGGTGAAGTGTGAAAAACAAGTAAGCTTCCAGGAGGATTGTAACATCTATGCCTGGCTTCAATACATCAGCACCATCGTATGCCACAACAGTAAAACAAAAGGTACCCACAAAGTCAGTAGAATGCCAGACACAGTATACATGGTCCAACATCACAATTCCTTCCTTATTACAGGCATTTACTATGGATTATCCTAATCAAACAGAAACACAATCAACACAAACCAAATCAACTGTTCCCTCAACAAACGACAAAATAACAAAAACAATTCTCATGCAAGACCACACAAACAAGTTATCACAAAAAATAAAAATTCTAATCCAAAACCTGAACAAAAGAATGAGTCAAATAAATTGAAATCAAATCAACAACAAAGATCCCAGCAAGAAACTCTGAGTCAGATTCAGAGGAGAAAACAACAAAAAGAGCAAAAAGATGAGGACAAAAAGAAATTAGAACCAGACAGACTCCCAAAACGCCTTCAAAATGTTGTGACGAACAACATGTTTGATGGCATCGAGGAAATGTCAATCGATGAGTGCATCGATGACACATTCTCGACAAAATTATGCCTGAATACTTCTCAGGGTAAATCCCCACGTAAAGCATCACCAAAACGAAATACTGGGGCAATATCTCCCATATGACCACCAGCTAAATCACCATCCAAACATGGATAAAACAATCAAACACAATATAAAACAGTGGAATTGCCGAAGTTTTAGAGCAAACTTTAATGAATTGGGCCTTTTAAGCCAAAAGTATAAACCTGCTGCGTTTTGCCTGCAGGAAACACTTTTAAAGAAACCCGAATCTTGGGATCATTCTGAAAAAATAAACTGTTAAACTCTCTTTCCACTTTACTTGCTTTACTCAACCCCAAGTTGAAGAACCCTCTCATTATGGAACTTTGTGAGAAGTTATCAACTCTCATGTCTGGCCAATGTGATATCGTGTTTTGCTGGTTACCCGGACATGTTGGTATCGCTGGCAGCACCAAAGCAGACACTGCAGCAAAACAGGCTTTATCCAAACCTCGCACTGATTTTAAGATTCCGTTCAGAGATGTCAAGCCTCATATCAGTAGTTACATCAAATCTATGTGGCAGGCGGAATGGGATGGAGCAACAAATAACAGGCTTCATCGCTTTCGACCAACTATTTCAGATCACTACCCGTCTAGTAACCTTTGTAGAAAGGATCTTGCAATTTTGACACGGTGTCATATTGGTCATACAGGACTAACACATTCTTTCTTGTTGGAGGGTACTGTGCGACCAGAATGTGTTCCCTGCCAACAGGTGTTGTCAGTGGGACACATTCTTTTGCATTGTACTGATTTTAATCTTAGTAGACGACAGTATTTTAATGTTGTGTCTCTTCGAGACCTATTTTACAGAACAAATCCTCATAAAGTTCTGTCGTTCTTGAAGGAAATCAACCTTCTTAATAAATTTTAAAATTGTTTTTAATCTTTTAATCAAGACTCTTCAAGTCTCAATTCATCAGGCTGATTTTGAAGTTATTCACTTCTCTTCTTTCATTACCCTCTGTTGTTTTAATCACTTTGGTCTTTGACAGATCTCTTGTAGTTATTTTCTATTTTTATTTGGTCTTTTTACTTCATAACTGAAAATGAGTTTTTACTTTCCACTGTTTTCTCGCCACGATATAGCCTTAGCTACTGATGTGGCGTTAAACACCAATAAATAAATAAGTAATAATTCCTTCAACGAAGGCTTACATTAACGTAGCTGGTAATTTTTATGAAGCTCTTATTCTCTACACATACATCCAATCAGCAGGGTGGAAAGTATTAGGAAAAATGGAGTTACTGGTATGATGGCCTAAAATGAAGATACTCTTGTAATGTTCAAATATATATATATATATTAACTTATTGTAGGTAAAGTGTACGTTTATGTATTTATGTTTATATGTTGTTCATTATATGTTTCATCTGAATTTATGTCAACAAAAAAAAACAGCTTTTAGCACGCGCGACTTGGCACATCATAGTCGCAACAAATGATTACACCCCCACCACAAATTCCATCCAATGATGTTATTAATACAACTAGTTTTGCGTTGAAACCACATACACTCCCCATCACTGAGGTCACGAAATCCACAGTGCAAGAAGTAGTGATTGAAAGTCATAGGATGAAAGCAAAAGCCCCGATGTTTTTCCGATAGTACTCTTCATTTCTTCTTCGAATGAGGATATTGCAATAGGCGACATTTTTCACCCTTTTCCTGCACGGCACTTTAGACCAGATCATCTTTACAAACCGTCAAGATATTTGGCACACTGTTTGAAAAACTAGGCTCATTTTTATCTTAACTTGACAAAGTCAAGATAAGCTATTGCCATTACGCTGCGGAAGTCTGTGAGTATGTGGGTCTGTTAGTCTGTAAGTTTGTAAGGCCGCGAGTCCGTGAGTATGTGAGTCTGTTCACATTTTCTTTAGCACAGGCTACACTCGATAGTTCTTGTCCGACCATCACTAAATTCCACGTGCAGGTTCGAGGTCATGTCTAGATGAGAATGCCTCATTTTGGTCGCGATCTGTCAACCGTTACGGCTGTCCAAGTTCGAAACCCGAAAACCGTTAGCGCAGTCTTCAGGTCGTATTTATGAAAGGGATTTCATTTTAAGTTGTTAGGATGACTCCGTATAATATGTAGAAGAGAACGTCCTATTTTGGTCGGGTTCGGTCAACAGTGCTGTCCTATTCTGGTAACGACCGATCGCCGTTACCGCTGCTTGGGCACGTGACCTACATTCCTTCAGCCCTGTCTACAGGTAGTATTTAAGAAGGGATTTCATTTTACCTTGGTATGGTATCTAGATGAGACTAATCTATTTTGGTCTCGATCGATCAACCGTGACTGCCCGACGGGCACGGGACCTAGATTTCTTTAGCAAATTCTACGAGTCAAATTTATGAAGGGATTTCATTGTAACTTGGTAGGACTCATTGTGGGATGATTTTACTGTAACTTGGTAACTTTGGTCGACATCTACTAACTGTAAGGGCCACATCAACCCAGGCCTCAATTCTTGTCTTTCATAATCCTTTCATAAACATGGAACATCCTTTCTTTTTGTACGATGTCTAGATGAGAACATCCTAGTTTGGTCATGATCTGTCAACTGTGACAGCTGTGTGGGTTGGAATCATACAGTCTTTATTTACCACAATCTACATGTCGTATTTATGAACCAATTTCATTTTAACTTGGAAGTATGACTTGGTCTGTTGACTAGATGAGAACATTCTACATGTATTTTGGTCAAAATTGGTCAATGGTGAGAGCATCAAGAGCCCTTGATCTTAAAACTTTCGACACAGCCTGCAAGACGTATTTATGAGGTGATTTCGTTGTAACGTTGTTAAATGGTTTGGTGTTGTGAAGTAGTGATGGATTTCGGTTACTACAACTTGTAACGCAGAACTATTCGTTACTATGAAGTGCAAAAATGGAACAGTGCTTACCGATACAATTAAGTAATACATGCAAGTAACCGGTGATGATTCAACTGGATAATTAGCATTTTATTCTCTTTTACAGGTGTATCGCTGTCTTGGGAGTGTTTCCCTAGCATTTCTAGTGTCGTCGGCAGCTACGTTGGTCATGGAAGCACCAATCCTTAATATTGAGACACTGATCTTCAAACGGGAGCGGAGAAAATAAGAGAAACTTGGCCATATAAGGACTTTAAGGTCAAATGTCACCCTTCGAGCTTGGCAGACATTTATGAAGTCGAGCTGTGTTATTCACGTCACTTGTACAATACTACATGGTCGTTATGTTGTTAGGTTCCAGATAAAGAGCTTCATAGCGAAAATAAAAATCGTCCTCGCTTTACCCCGTGAGGACCCTTTAATTCAGACAATTAAACAAGACATGTCACTAACCCTTTGAACCATTGTGGCATCTTCCACGTCAGTTCAATGAGAGCAATTGGAAGAGTCCATATTCATTATTTAAGGGAGACAATTAATATTTTCAACGTACAGACATAAGGTTGCAGGTTGAAAATATTGATTGGTCTACCCACACATTCACTTAGCAGCCACCCTACTTAATGAAAGTATGGCGTATGGTCATGGCCTCTCTGGTTCAAAGCGTTAAAAAAATAGTTGGATTAAATTCTTCAACCCGGTATGCGTAAATACTCTAAAATCCTTTATTGAGCCATGACAACAATCATATTGGAGCTTACCCTGGCCTTTGTACCGTCAGTCGATGTGAGTACTCAGTCCACCCCCACTCCCCCCCCCCCCCTCCCCCTTGCCTGAACGTCCAACCGCGTGAGGTTAAATTCCCAGCTTAAGGAGGTATTTACCCATACATGAAGCCGCGTGAACTGATCCATAAGGCATGGATCTGACAGGGGCACGTTTCTCTAATTCGCCCCATTCCTACCCCGACAGCCGTTGCACAAGTACGCTACAGAATTACGCAATTAGAAAACATCTTGGGAGCGCGAGAATGTGTCAGTAAACCTGTAATATATCACCTTTTCCTAAAAACAAATTTACTTGCATTTAGTCAAAAAATTGCTCCTTGAGTCTGATAGGTGAATTTCTTCAGCTTCAGTCAATTAACAACTCGACGGCTTGTCGTCGTTGGTTTTCTTTGTTTCTCAATGTCCTTGTGAAGAAAACAATGTGAGTAGTATATCTGACATGGTTCAGGGGATATTTACCTGACCTCGCCCCGGATCTTGAAAGTGATATCATAATCACGTGACCCAGTTACGCCATGTGGGATTGTCATGTTGTGACTTTTTTTTTGCCATTGTTATAAGTGTTTCAGTGCACATGAGTAGCGCGTGTTGTTAATATGGCACGTGTTACCGTCGTCAAGTGGAGGCCTCCACCTTGGTTGCTGTGGTGACATATGGTTGCTATGTGACCCAGAGTATTCTAATATGACGGGGTGGGCACAGGGACTTGTTGGGAGGTTTCGTTCTAATTGAACTGGGGTAAATCTTATAGCCCAAATGGGCTCGACAACTACCTAAAACATTTACTTAAGTCGTTTGGGCAATGCATTTTCTAGTCACTGCTCATTAAGGCAATTTGGAATAGAGTTAAAAATGTCGCAAGTAGATTGTATTTGACTGCTAGTAGTGGTGAGAGGCAAGTATGATACTGATATGAACTGGGATCCGTAGTGGCAGACGAGTAATATAATGATATAGGTGAGACCCATAGTAGTACTCCAAGTCAGTAGTACTGGTGGGAGATTATATCACGGGACAGATATCAATAGCCAATAGTTGTTGCACACACAGTAGTAGCAGTGATGGAAAATAGAGTAAGTAAATCATAGGGAAAAAGATGGTGACAATGGACATGACAGAGCATTGGGTGGTCTAGATGTCAGACGCTTAAAAGGAACTTGAAACCATAAATATTTGCTCGACGAGATATTCCAGTCATCAGATCAAGTTTTTTTCCAGTGAAACCGTCATTAAAGCAAAGTCTGTTTCAGTTTCTACTCTTAGGAGCCCTTGAATCAGATAAGAATGTGAGAGTGGGTGGAGCTTACGTAAGCTGAAAAATCTGAATGGTCAATGTCAGGGGGTTGTGCCTGCATATAGCAACGAATTCGTAGGACAGGATCAACGGCTGAAGAGAGTATCCAGTATACAACCCGGGATAAGCAGAGTCGAAAACTCTGGAAGAATCCTAGGGTTGTTTTGGGTAATTAGTCATACTCTTATTTGATGGAAAGATCATTTTACGTCTCTATAGCACTACAACTAAATTTAGTCGTTTTTTGATGATTTTGGTTGGTTGTCGAGTTCATTTTGGATAATTAGAGTTACTCCGGTTCAATCAAGCCTAACCTCTCAACATACCCACGTCCTATTAGAAGACTTTGGGGCACATAACAATCACTTGCCACCATAGAAAACAAGTTGGTGGCCTCCGATAATCGAAATAGACTACTTATACACGTGTCACCGACACCCTAACAACGCGCTACGCATGCGCATTGGCCCTACGTATCACTACCGGTCTCTAATACTTTCTATTGTATTTTCAGCAATGGAATTTCATAAATGGCGAAAGATAACACATCCAAATCAGTTTCCGTTGTTTGTGTCATTGCTATTTTGAATCTTTCTAACCGAGCTCGTTCTTAACAAGCAGGGTGAGCTTTTTGAAATGGTCCACGCAACACACGGAGTCTTTCAAAAGTGTCCAACTGAAGTATCTCTCAAACTTGGATTTCTCTCAGTTAATTTGACTGGTTCTGGTGTTCTTTACGAACGGGGTCACCTCTTTTGTCACGGGGGATTCCGATTAGTAGGTTCAAAGTCCGGAGTTCCATCCCAGTTGTCGGTGATTATTAACTCACTCATTCCCTTTCACACACACACCCAAACACACTCAGTCAGTCCCTTTAAGCACTTTTCCAAGGCAGTCATCAAAACATGAGAAGTGAGAAAATGGATTTTTTTCAGTTACCCATTTTTTAATTCATGTCCTATCGGGCCGAACCATGGCCGGCCAAGTGCTTCGTGGCCATTTGTGCCTACCCCCTTCCCCCAACTCCCAAGCACGCGCATACTTTCATTGTGTTTCATTGGCCCATGATCTGAGTTTCAACTTTTGTATTGCAAGCCTAATTTATTCTCTGTTAAATCCAGTGATAGCCCCGCGCATAAATTCTTATCAAAAGAAACCCTCACGATTACATGACGACACACAAAATGTACGAGCACGTGGCCGTTTAGTTAGAGCTGTAGCTGCGTAGCGTCATTGGGGAATACACTTAATCCTGACTGCCAATGCGGGGGAACAGTGGCGCTGTGTACTAAGGCTTACTGCACGTCGATGGTGCACTTGACTTCCACTGCTACTAACCCCGAAAGTGCAGAGTTTGTATGTTTTAAGTTGGTTAATCTGGCAGCTGCTCGTCGTTGCTCGGCGGTACTCTGCTTCGTTCACCCGTACAACTGTCCGACACGATTAGACTCTCGCTGTTCAAAGTGTCGGTAACACTTTGAACCCGAAATGCCGTTGAAAATATTGATTGGTCTTCCCTCAAGTAACGAATATAGACTCTACCAGTTGATGGCTCTTAACTGGCATGGACTATATCTATTTATTTATTTATTGGTGTTTAAGGTCACATATTTTTGCACAATGGGTAATCATGACCACAACATGAGTATCAACTCAAGACCAGAGGTGAGCGTTGATAAGCCATGTTGCCCATTTTAGAGAGGGTTTGCACCTCTCAAGCACTGGTGACTGGGTCCTATTTTACCAGTAAAACAGAGCCTGTTTACTGAAGTGAACAGGCACTGCTTCACTTCCCGGGGTTCCCGCGGGGATGGACTATATCATCAGGGTCCAAAGGGTTAAGTCCCAAGTAAAACAAAGGAAACGTTAATGGTAAAGAGTATCAATAGCCTTCAACTCTAGCTGAGAAACTATTTGGTTCCAAATGTTTAGCCAACCGGGATCTTTTGATTCTGAGCAAAGTGTTATGGAGATAACACTGACTGACTTGTCTGGCAACCATAAAATGATCGACTTGACGTTCATTTGTGGGGTCGAAGGTGATAATATTGAATAATATCCTAAATGAGGATTGCCCAGACGGGGTCATTGTTGTTCTCAAACAAAAAGGATTCCATCAGTCAAGAGCTTCCGCCAACTTCACCTTATGGGAGAACAAGATGTCCCTTTTACACGGTATTTTACCGAAAACAACTGATATTTTGGGTAATTCATATTCCAGACAACTCCCGAGGAACGTGGGATGCTGTAAAATACATACGTAATCTAATGGTATCAATAAACATTACTTAATAACCCAATGAAGGACGCAATAAAAATACACCTGACCTTCAGACATTTCAGCTGCTTAAAAAAGCATAACTCATCAGAGTGTTTTTGAAATAGAATATATAAATCAGTCCAAACTATAATTCTTGAATGTGCATCGTACATTTACACTCATCATGTAACAACAAGGTCATCTAACTTCGAATGTTGATTGGTACTAGAAAGCTTGTCACACACTGTATGCGTTGTGGGCCGAGCAAGGAGTAATATTTTTTCATCATAGTATGTAATTTCGATCCAGTGTGACATTTAAAATATTTGTTTCTCCACGTGATTAACACAAATGTCGATTCAGACAGCGTAAGGGATGTGATACCCCACGTATGTAATAATTTCTCCCGTCGGAACATTTTCCGCAGCTCAAATTCATTTCCATGTATCGTTCTTCCTTCCGTTAGAATCCTGTTTTGTCCCTTTTGTATCCCCACAAGTGCGTTTTTGCATTTTTAAAATAAATCATTCATATTATTCTATGAATACGGTAAGCAATGATATAACGAACCTTAAACCGGCCGTTGCTGATTTGGGTATTACCCATCACTCTGATCTGCAGTTATTAGTTTGTTTACATACGTGTCGTGTACTTTTCAACGAGATATGAACTCGAACTGTGTCAAAAACCAGTCGCCCGTTTAAGTTGACCACAGTTTTGTTGGTTGAATCCAGAAATTAATTGGATGCAATTTTGTTCTTTCTAATCGGATTTTTTTCTGCGAACTGGCGTTGTTAAATGAGAATTCATTCTGTCACGTGTATGTTTACCATTAACGTTGCAGCACCATATATAGCATTCCTAGACACCACACTCGGCAAGAAGAACGGTCGAGATATCAGGCTGATCATTTCAGTGTTCTCTGATCGTATTCAAATGACCATCTGCGCCCTTGTGATGATGGTGTCATTCAACACGTTTAAAATATTCCAATGGTTAAAATCATAGGAAACACAACTCAATTTGCAAAAGTCGGGGGGGGGGGTGCTAAGGTTTACTACACCGGAGCGGTCTTCAACCGATGCTAACCCTACTTCTGCGGGTTGGTAAGTTAGAGAGTTTGACAGTTGATCACCGACCGCCAGCTCCCTCATCCGTAAAACCGCCCAAAACACGAAATTGTTGAAACTGTTGAAAGTATAGTTTAAAATATAGATCGCAATCTTAATATATCGTCGCCTGGGTGCTAGAATGTCCTATTCCCATAGGGGACATAGGACATTCTAGCATTCAGGCGACGTTATCCCATCGACTCAAGTTCAAGTTTAAATTGCTTTGTCAAATGTGACATTAAGAAGCTAATCCGTTTAACCCTTTACCCAGCGTAACAGCCAAAACCGACCAGCGCTACTCACAAAAATCGCCAATTTATTTTCATTATTTTTTTTCATTTTTTGTCTCAAAAACATAGGTTATGATCTCTCTTTGGAACGAGCTCATCGAGCTCGTTCCAAAGAGGGGGTTATAACCTATGTTTTTGAGACAAAAGACGAAAAACATTAGTTATTCAAGAATTTTGTTTGCAAGTGTCGTCTGCTTTTAATGTTAGGTAAAGGGTTAAAAAGATTAAAAACCCATTTAATCGGATTAAGTATAAGAATGTTCAAACTTTCCCCAATTGGTGTGAGCTATACACAGCCTTAAATTTCCATATGTTTTTTTAGCATGTTGCCGGAGTCCTATAATCCATGAAGGTAGATTTTTGAATCCATTCATTTGGTTTCTCGATCCACATTGCAGGGGTAGAGACAAGCATCGAATTTTAGACCCGGCGGTCACACTCTTCGAAGCACAACATCAATCGTGTTGAGTTCCCACCCACAGCTTGACATCGATATTTGGAATGTAAACTATTGGATGGTGCAGTTGAAACTAGAAGTCCTGTAACAATTAGCGCAGAAAATATTCATTAGTTAATGCGTTCCTTGCAGCAGAAGAATGAAGTAGTCTGAAATGCACAAGAGGGTTTGCGCTGTGCAATACAAGACATAATGCGCTATTAGCGAGTTCGACAGTGGAATCACGAACTGAACCGATCAAACAGAAAGAAAATATTGAGACAACAGTTTGTAACTACTAAATCGCTGTGGGATAGATTTTTGCATATAGTAATTATTTATAACTTATGAGGACAAAACACAAGAAGCACTTGCACACTTTCATCACATGCACCACCAGTTTGCACACGATGGTCCGTGTGTTTCTTGTGCTGTTATGAACAATTAAATACTTTTCAAGTGGAGAGTGTATGGTGCTGCGATTAAGCAGTAGTCCGCTCTCTTCATTCTGTATATGCAGTCGAATTTTAATATCTGGGTACATCATAACATATACATGTATTCCAGCAAAGGTTGGGAATGATGTTAATGATCTCTATTTACTAGTATAGAATTATATAGAGTTGGGCACACTGTTTTTCTACATTAATTGAGTAACGCTAATGGTGCAGTTTGACGAAGACAAACGTGCACTCACTCAGCACCCTATTAATTCAAAATAGTGCACAAAACATTCACATGACTTATAGTTGAAACTGTAACTATTCGGAATGGAGCTGTATATGCCCCGTTAGAAGGAACAGGAGATAATCTGGTACATGTAATGAGCAAGTGTAATCCTCTACCTCATTCCTCATTCTACATTAAACCGGTGTATCGCAGGGTACGTTTCGTTTGAAAGGTCCCCATGGGAGTCACACAGTCTGCCCCATCCCAACTGCTACTACAACTATGAATGAAAAGTTTCTGCGCGCCGAAGGCGCACAGGGACGATGTGGGATTGAAATCCTTTGCGACCCTAACAACTTTATTTGCTTTATAGCTTTATTACTTATAAATCCACGAGAGTCGGGAGCGAGAGCCAATAATCTTAAGTTGGAGTGTGCGACTGGCAGTAGGATAGTGGGTTGAGATCCCCGAGAACCTCGAGCTGGAAAATGGCGAGAAATTTGCATAGTTGCAAGAGTTCTACTCTGTGTTTGCCTAGAGAAGTGGGCAAATTTATGGTAATACTGAAACCGGCGATTGTACCGTATGTACTAATTTGTATGCACACTAATGTAATGCGAATGTTCCTTAACTCACAGAGATAGACAGATATTCATTCGCGATGCAGTAATAGATATTCTAATCAATAGGTATTTAGTTCACCTTGACATCATCAACATATTAACACAAGAAGTGGAACTGCGAGGCGTATTCATAAAAGTACAGCCGTCATGGGTTTTCATTCATAATTTTGTTTTCCAAAGTGCCTAACTTTAATGCAATGTCATTAAATATACGGCAAAAGCAAGTCTCGATTGAGAGTCAATTTTTACGTTGATTCAAAGAAAATGAATGTTTATGGTTATTCTGCGGTCAATCGGCTGGGATATTCAGTAGATCGGAAAAAAACAACTGTTGGTTCGCTTTTCCGACCAACTGAAATATTCCAGACAATTAAATCGAAGCATGGAGAGACTATTTAAGGGCAAGATTGCCACAAGAACGTTGGATTTCTTACATAATTTGACTGTTGACTTGAGAGTGTAAGTTACATCAGAAAATTGGCCAATTTGAAATGAGATTGGGAAGCTCATTTCACTGAGCGGAGCATAAGGTATGCTTTGAAGACAAAAAATAAAATTTGAATGACTATGTTTGTAAATACCACTTTCGAGAAATCGTGGTAGTTATGGTGGCATCAGGGTACATTCTAGAAGCACCCGAACATCTACGGACTAGGCACAATGGATCGGGAATGAAAAGAAACATTACATGATTTTTAGCGAACTCCTGGACAAACGTAATTCCAAAAACACCCCGGTAAATAACAGAACGTCACGATGTGCGAATGCGTTTGGCAATATGGCACGTATACCAGTGCAAAGGATAGAACGGGTGGCGCAGTCTCTTGTCCTATTCTTTCGTGATGACTTGGGGGCCCAATTGACGAGCGCATTCGCACATCGTGACAGCCATTGTTAATTACAAGCATCCATGACAAAAAATCCATAAATTTGAACATTCAAACCTCACACAGAGAAAATTTCAAACCTTGGAACTCTTTTGTATTTATTGACCGATGCGTTCGATTTATCCGGCTGTCACCACAGCTTTCGAATTGATCTGGGTCATAATGCGACGTTTCGATTGGTGGATTATGAAAATGGTGAAGTTTAGTTCTTTTGATATATTATTGGCGGCAGGTGCAAAAACAGTCCGTCAACACGTGTTCCGTGCGGATTTGTAAATATTGGACTGGAAAACAGTAATAGGATGGAGCTCTCGGAGAGAGATCCACAAATGTCACGTCGGTACTAGCGGGGCATGGGACCAGGGCAGGAATTTGGTTGTCGTGATACTGTATGTTAGCACTAGAAGGCGTGACGTAGAATGTTTTGAAGACTTGGTCCATTTTTTCTTGAAGCCTTTTCACACTCTTGCTTGTTCCATGTCAAGTGCCAATTTACGCAGACACAAACTTAATAATAAACACAATAGATGAGGAGAGTTACTGGATGGTAAATACAAGACACATTAAGAGACGCATGAGAGAGTCGCAAAGGGTTAAGACAGTTAAGAATTCAGAGTTATTTTATGCAGTCCGGGCATATGTGATTATTACAGCTGATGTTTGACGCATAAGAAATTAAAAAATTCTCTGTTAGCATCTTTGTAAATAGGGGCTTGGTCTGACTTCGAATTTGTGATTCGATTTCATTCCAGATCCAAGGGAATGAGTGGAGGGAAAGTTTTGCACTGAACTGTGTTCTGGGTTTATTCCAGTGCAGATTACCTGATTGTCTTGTGTTCATTCCCGAAGAATTTGTATAAATTTTGAAAGTGTTATCGAAGCCAACAGGTAGTTTTTTGTTGAGCCAATCATGCATAAACAGTATTACGTGCATTTTTGAATTTCAAGATTCGTAGACTTTTAAACAAAGGATCGGTATGTGCGTTATGCTTTTTATTGGCAATAAATCGGACAGCTTTCTTTTGTAGATTAAATATAGACTTAGTGTCAGTTGAGTGTCCCCATGAATGAATACCATATAATAGGTGGCTATGTACCAAGGGAAAGTAGAGTGTTTTTAGACACTCTTTGGGGAGAATCTTTTTGGCCCCGTTAATTGCATAAATGGCTCGTGATATAAACAATGAATTGGTGCTTTCATTTCTCATATATTCGGTAAAGTGATGTGCGGATTTGGGGTAACTGACTGCTGACTGAGTGTCCAATATTGACAAAGAATGAATTAAATTTGTCCGCTATTTCTTTTGGGCTCGTTATCTCCACGTCGCCATCTGTAAACTTCTGTAGCAGGGTAAAGTTGGTTTTGTTTTGTTGATGGTGTGTCTCAGTATTTCCCATGTTTTTCCACGTTAAATTTATGTTCCAGTACAATACAGTTAAAATGCTGTGTTTTGCATGCTCGTTTTACTCTGTTGAAGAGAGAATAGTATGTCTGGTATTTCAATGTGTTATTGGGGGAAGGTGACTTAAGTTTATACACACACAGTTTTGTTTTGTTGATAGAAGACTGTAACATACCTGAGGTCATCCACGATTCGTGCTTCACGTATTTCTTTGGAACTGATATAATTTTTTCTGGAAAAGCTAGTTCAAATATTGTATGAAATATATCATATGCGTGTTGGGACAATTTGTATTAAAAACATCTTAGAAATCGTTTTCTGGCAGCAAACTTTTAAAGTAATCAATGTTTTCTCTTTTAAATGGTCTTTTCAGGGGTTGAGTACTTTTTGTAATTGACTCTTCAACAAAAAAGGTGGCGCAGTGATCACTAACATCTGATATAATTATTCCGGACGTTTGCATGCTTACGTTGTTGCAGAAAATATGGTCAATACTTGTGGCCGGATGGTCAGTTACCCTGGTTGGTCTCGTAATAACTGGCATAAATCCCGCACTGAACATAGAATCTACAAATAAACTGGTTTTGTTATGGCTGCAAAAGCTCAGTAAATCAATATTGAAATCCCCAATTAAGCATGTTTTCTTATTTTCGTGATTAAGTTTATCGACTAGCTAGGGGATAAGGTTGTCAAGACGAGATCAAGGTCTGTAAATGATTCCTACTATGCGTCTTTCCTTGGATGTTGTTTCTATAAATAAGGGCTCTAAAACATGCGGAATAAATACCGTGAGATTATCGCGTATTTTAAAAGGGGTATTTTCATTAATAAACAACCCTATTCCCCCTCTGCCATCGTCATTCTCCGGTCGCTTTCGAGTTATAAGGGGATGGTAACCTTCGAGTGCATAGCTGATATCATTCTTCACATTGAAAATTTCTGTCAGGCCAATAACGTTCAAGTGATTCGAGATTGTTTGAAGGTCACAAATAAGATTACGAAGGTTCTCCCAGTTGGCACTGAGACTACGGACAGTTTAAATTAAATATAGAAAAAATTGAAGTTTGTTCTACATCATGTCTTGGTAATCGTGTGGTGTATAATACATACAGTTAAGTTCATCAGTGGAGAATATGGAGTTTAAGTCAGCGTCACTATTATCATTATTAATTACTTTGTTGAATTGGGAGATGAAGTCGAAATTATCGCTGTTCTGAATCTCGCCAAGTGTAATTTGATTAGCCAATATCACTAATTTTGGGGTTTAGACCAAGGCCTAAGGATGAGTGGAATGTGTCATCATCTGAATAGGTCAGATTGGGTTTATCATGCTTGTCGCAAAATTTACTTCTACTGTCTGGAATGGATTGTTTTGAGAGTGGCGGTGCATGTACAAATAATGGTGAATAGTAAAAAATAAACAGTACAGAAATAAAGAAAAACGTAACGTATAAGAATACATATGTTATTAATGACATATAAGCCGAGTTAAATTTTTATCTGGGTTGGAGGGGGCATCATTAGGGATAAGAATAAAGTATAAATAATATGTGGCCTCATTGGAGATCACGTAACAGTTGAATTACTGATGGCAAGAGTTTTCATTGTCGCGCGGGCGGAGATCGTATCACGGAGGGCGGCACGCGTGCCAGCCCTAGGGCAGAAGTAATTCGATCAAGGGCGGTACCGCTATCTCAAGGCCCGCACACGTGCCGTGCCAGCGACCCAGACCACACCGCGACAACATTAATAACAAAAGCTGACCGACTGACCGACAGACAGATAGGCCAAGCGTCAGCCAGGCAGAGCGACTGGCCGACATAATTGCTGAAACCCAGGCCAAGGATGTCACAGCGTGTGGTTAGAACACGACTGATTATAAAATTAGTTGCAACTGTGAAGCTCAAACTCTGTAGTGGTATA
The DNA here is from genome assembly GCA_031216915.1 of Pictodentalium vernedei. NCBI lineage: Eukaryota > Metazoa > Mollusca > Scaphopoda > Dentaliida > Dentaliidae > Pictodentalium > Pictodentalium vernedei. The sequence goes on from CM062291.1 coordinate 355,333,799, forward strand.
AAGAGCTAATTGTAGACATAGAGGGTACATACAATACATCCTGTACTACTGTACCCTATAATCAAGCATGATACTGCGTGTCCTAGCATTATGCACTACCCATATAACTCCTTAGGTGGGTTGATAATACTATGGTCAAACAATAGATAAACACCATGCACACCTGTAGGGGTGCAAAGCGTACGTCTTATATTACCACACTAGGTGTTTATGCATTACACCTACCTATCCCACAATAACGTCTGGCCCAGCATTACATACTACCTACACAAGTCGTGGGATGACGTAAAGCATAAGGTCGATTAGTAATATCAAAGGCTTTCGGTGGACCCACAGAGGTATATACCGCCCATTCTATACTGCTGTTCTATACTACCAGGTATTACACCCACCCTCGCCACAATAACGTCTACCCTCGCGTCACATACTACCTATGCCAGGTACGGGATGACATAAAGCATTAGGTCGATTAGTAGTACCAATGGCTTTCGGGGGACCCACAGAGGCATATACCGCCCATACTATACTGCCGTTCTATACTACCAGGCATTAACCGCCCCCCCCCCCCCCACCCACCCCCATCTTACCCCCACAATACCACTTGACTTACCATAACATATTACCTATACCAGTCATAGAACATTACAAAGCAATCGGTTGGTTAATAATACCGAGAACTAACAGGGGACCTACAGGGGTATATACCGTCCATCTAACTATCTATCCCATGATTATCCTCTATTGTATTCACCATGACTATAGTGTTCTACCAGCCTTGTACCAGTACTACTGACTTGTAAGATTACTACAGACTTGCTAACTATCTCAGATCTTTACCTCTTCCCTCGGCCAAGTCTTAGAATGTCAAAAAAACATCCATCCTCTACTAAGAATCTAGAAACCAATCATACTCCACACAACACTGCATTACCTTGCATTCCAAACTACAGAATATAGTACAGACCATTGGGGGGTTTTGTAATACTATGGGATAAAACAAGACCTATGGCATGCATATCATACAACTCATGCTACCATTTTAAAATTCCTTGTAATACTACATTGCCTGGCATTACGCTCTACCGATACCAACCCCCGATGGTAAAACACATTCAGTGAGTTAGTAGTACCAAATACTAACAGTAGACCAACTGGGTACAGACAATACACATGTACTGTTACAGCAGACAATCATGCATTGCCACCACCCCACTCAACTGCTTGACCAAGCATTGCGTACGACCTATACCACCCGTGGGCTGACACACTGTCCTAGATGGATATTGGATAGTGTCAACAGGACTATTGAACCAGCAGGGGTACAAACCGCACATCCTGTACTAACGCGCTAAACAACCATGCATTATCCCCACTCCACATCAAAATACTGCCCGGACTAGCATTACGTACTACCTATACCAGTGATGGATAATATGAAGCATAAAATCGATTAGTAGTATTTAGGATTAGCAGGGGGCCTACATGGGGTATATAGCGCCCATACTATCCTACGGTATCACTCCCGTACGAGAAGCCCGACACACCTTTACCTTAATAACGTCATGTCAGATTTAAGTGGATAACAACAGCGGTCATCGTTTCTATACTGTTCGTGCGCATAATGACGTACCGACGTTAATAGCAACGTCAACTGTTTCGAGGAAAAGCTTTCAACACAAATCTCAACTTCCCCCTCACTTTTCCATCAAATACCCCTACTATGTTATTTATTCATTTATTTATTTGATTTTAACGACACTTTCGACAGCCGGGGTCACCTCGTGTCGCACAGCTTTACGGATGGAGGAAGCCGGAGTACCCGGAGACACGCCCCCCCCCCCCCCCCGAGCAATGGTGAGCAACTGTCAGGCTCCCCCAACATACTAGCTCCACACAAGCAGGGTAAGCATTGGTTGAAGACAAGTACACGATCGACGTTTGGTACGCCTAAGTACACAACGCCGCCATGCCTCCGTGTGGGCAATGGGGATGAAGTGTTTTGCCCAAGGACACAACCCAGTTGCCACAGGTGGGATTCGAACCGAGGACCTCTCGGCCTGCAGCCTGCACCTCTACAAATTACCCATAACCCTGTGTGTGCATATATCACTTTACATGCCATAGCATACTATATAGACAGTGCCGTATGCAGTTCCGAATGCTGCCAACATTCTGCACAGAACAGACCCCCCACCCCCACCAAAGTCAGGTTCCTGTGGGAATTTAACTGCTTCCCCAAATGCCCGGGTAACGTCTAGTGAGATACATTCGGGTACATGCTATAATACTTAAGACACAGGGAGTCAATTCAAAATTCATATTTGATCTTAATATATCCCATCATTGCACATATGCGCTGCTGTTATTCCTGCTGTGGAAATATCTGCAATTAACTCAACCTGCTGAGTATATTCCGGGTATTTTTCATTAAATCTGGTCACGGCTGCTGTAAAACAGCCATGACAGAATTTAATGAAACATTTATTTATTTATTTGGGGTTTAACAATACTTTCGACGGCCAGGGTAACCTTCGATTTGGGTCGAAGTTACTTTGAGTTGAAATTACAGTGGGTCGAAGTTACTGGATACCTCCGACAATTTGGTATCCACTCACTTCGGCCCCAAATCATTTCGGCCTCTGGTCACTTCAGCCTAGGAGTTATTTCTACCCTAGTCATTTTGGCCCAGTCACTTTGACCCCTTGGTCATTTCGGCCCCATTTCGAGGGTAGAGATCTTTAAACAACAACGCATAGTTTATGTTTAGAAATAATGGGTAATTTACCTTTATTTAATTAATGTTCAGTCATTTATATTATTTTCACAGTGCACAGAAAAGTTTTATATGACATTAAAAATTATCCATGAGTTCAATATTATTATATGCATTTAAAGAGCTATATAAGTAAGAGAAATTTGTTTACTTTGAAATTTCCACCTAAATTCAAATTAATACAACAAAATGAAGGCTGTGGTGTATAGAACACGCGAAATATATGGGGATACGGACATTTCGTCCGCTAGCTGAATCGTACGCTTGTATTTTACCCAAGTAGTCCGCCAGCGCGCCGAATCGTCCGCTTGCAAATTAACCCAAACCCTCCGCCAAGGGTTTGAAAATATATAGTTGACATAGCATTTTTTAAACCGGACGCTTGGGTAAACTTGCAGCGGATGACTTGGGTAGAATGGCAGCGGACGATTTACATGTAATTCAATATATTCAGTCACCTCATTAATTCATGTTGTTATGCACAATTCCAAGCACCTTCCAGTTCGAGGTTCGCGGGGGGGGGGGTGACCCCGTACCCTACTGCGGACCAACGATACTACCATAAATGTGCCTACGTTTCTAAGTAAAACAAGAGTAGAATTCTTGTTGTTATGCGCAGTTTCTGGTCACCTTCCAATTCGAGGTCCTCGGGGGTCTGACCATAGTACCCCACTGTCAATGCGCACACTCTAACCAAATAAAATTACTGACCGTCACTTCTGACTCTCGTGGATTCATAAGCAAATAAAATTATTCAGGTCGCAAGAGATTTCAAATCCCACATTGTCCCTGTGCGCCTTCGACGCGCAGAAACTTTTGATTCATTCATTCATCATGAAAGAAAATCTACAAGGTATGAAGGAATACCATATATCATAAGTATACCTCAATATCTATTTAAGGTATAAATGCTGAAAAACAATTAAATAAAATATGTTAAAATTAAAAATATATTTAAAAATATTTATTGGGGCCGAAATGACTTGGTATATTGGGGCCGAATTGACTTGAGGCCGAAATGACTTGGGGTCGAAGTGGCTGGAAAGCGAGAGCTTCATGTGCGGAGGAATCCGGAGTACTTGAAGAGAACCACCGAACAACTGTCAGCCTCTCCAACGTACAAACTCCACACAAGAGGGTTAGCATTGGTTGACGACAAGTGCACCTTCTACGTACAGTACGCCATAGTACACAATGTCATCGTGCTCCCGAGTGGGCAACTAAGATTAAGTGTCTTCTCCAAGGACAAAACTCAGTTGTCGCAGGTGGGATTCGAACCGAGGATCTCTCGGCTTGCAGCCTGCATCTCTACCTACTGGGCCACTGAAAAATTCATACAAATAAGCCCATTGCCGATTAGCCACCTTTGACGTTAATGATATGCAAGGTCAGAAGTAGCTTCGGGTAAACACTTCGATCAGACTCTCTGTCAAGACTCTCATTCATGCGATAGAAACAACCAAAGTGTTTCGCTTGAAACGAGAAAATGTGCATTTTCGTTTTAATACCAATAAAGATAGAAAACATAACATACTTCAACACTTCATTTAATGCACAGGGCAAAATAATATTGTTTTTTTAGTGAAATGAATACCGCAATGAACCCCTTCCCACAAGCGAGGGTAGACTCGGCATCATGGTTTTGTTTTGTTGACGAGTGAGAAAACTGCAGATATATCACTGAAATGACACAAAAATGTCTGCGTGGGTGAAACTGCAAACGCTGGGTATTCAAACAACCAACCCATACAAATATTTTCAAGCAAGAGATAAGTGTACGCAATAATAAATGTATATAACAAAGATTAAGTATTGTTTGTTTTATTGTAGACTATTTTCAAGAGAAAATAGATCATTTCGCTATCGACACTGATCGACACGCCATTTTGTGCAAGGAAAACAACGAATTAGCTGAGGTGCACGACGGGGTGAATATTATCATACTTATTCAACGGAGGTGTAACATTTAGATCTTTCTGTTCACTACGAGGGGATTTAACAGAAAGTTTCTGGGAGATAAAACAAACAATACTTAATCTTCGTTATATATATTTATTATTGCGTACGCTTCATTAAATTGTCACTTTTCACACATTCAGGGGTACATTTAGTACTTTAAAACGCAGTTTTTATACACTTACAGTCCTTTTTACCGGCACAAAGTTGAGTTCAAGCTATTTTTTTTAAACGGGGGTTCATAATTTATTTTCAGTTAGTATTTCGCCAAACACATGCCGAGGTGATAATAAATATTAAAACCAACCATTATTGTAGACCATTTTCAAATTATAAATGGTTTCTCTCAACAACAAAAAAACTTCCTGCTAAATACACTCATAGTGAACAGAAAGATCAAAATGTTACGCACACGAATTGGTTGTATAACCAGACAACACTGTCAAATTTGTCTTGGTACAACATGCACACCAGTGTAGCTTACACTGGTGTCTATGCAGTACCAAGACAAATTTAATTTATTGGTTGCGGTTTCCATGACATATTCATGAACCTATAGAGGCATGATCAGGCATCTGTTCCAGCGGATACGACATTTCCTTTGCGTAAATTTCGCAAATCCTGTATCACTAGGATGCAGCATTTGCATAATTCACGGGAAGGAAGTACCAGCATCTTTAAAAAGTTCCAACGCGCTGTTAAAAAGTCGACTTTTTCTATTGAAGAAAACAATAAGATTTTCATCCCAAAAGCCACCAGAGTGCACAATTTGATACCTCTGTTTTAATTTTTTTTCTCGAATTCATAACATTCAATAATCAGGAATGTGTGCCCCCCCCCCCCCCCCCCAACATTCAGAAATGTGTGCCCCCCCCCCCCCCCGACATTCAAATGCTTCCTACGCCACTGTTCGGATCGAATGGCCTAAATGTGCTAGCACATATACGTATATACGTATTTCATATATATTCTCATCGGGAAATTTTCATCCAGTAATTCACAAAGACTGTCGACGAACACCACAACATATCTTGGACAATAATGTATTGAGACTCCGACATCACAAGGGTGGTGTCGGCTTGCCTGAAGCTAGAGTATCTCAGTTCTGGAAAAAATAGTGGGGGGAGCACACGCCAGTTCCGCCCCTAGCCCCCTCCCCCTCTCACTTCCCCCACCCCCGGATCCGCTCTTGACTATGGGGTAAGTCCCAATACTTGAACAGTTTTGTAGGGCACGGGTACATTTGGGTATCATTTGGGTACATTTGGGTAAAAAGACGTGCCGGTTTGGTATGAACTTTCTGATAAGACTTTCTCAGGTGTCTCTGTACCTTTTCCTCTCTTAACAATTTACACTGCATAACTACAGTCTTGGCCTCGCGATATAACAACAGCAGTAAAATATAGAATGGTGGCTTTCTCTATCTGTATCTGTATTCTTACGTAGCAGTAACCCATTGAGGCTTTAATGCTACGGGATGAGGAGAGCGCTTATGGTGTCTTTTGGATGGCCTTCTTAAACAGCTCCAATGTTGGTTCTGAGACAATACTATCTTCCAGCTGGTTCCAGTCTGTGGTTGTCTTGGGTAAGAAGGAATTTCTATAAATGATCGTTTTACAATATGGGACTTGGAAAGTTTTTTGGTTTACTCTGGCCTGGTTTGTTAAGGCGTTCCTTGTTTCACAGTCTTTAAATGTTGTTGGTATTATTCGTCTTTTGTTTGTTGTTGATTTTAGTAATTTATCAGGAGGCAGTGCTGGTACTGACCCCTCAACCACTTTGTAGAAGAAGATCAGCCGATTTTGTCGTCTTCTTTCTTCCAATGATGATAATTTCAGGGCTTCTATTGATGATTTTATGTAGCCTTCTTCTCTGCTTTTGTAATTTTGGGTGATGTAGCGCACTGCTTGTCTCTGTATTTTCTCTATTTTATTTATGTCTTGTTTTTGGTATGGGTCCGAGATGATTGAGCCGTATTCCAGAGTGAATCGTACTAGTGAGATGTAGTCTAGTTTGCGGCAGTCTATGGGGCAGTGCTTTAAATTTCTCTTCAGGAAGCCAAGTGTTGAGCTCGCTTTTTGGTGGTATTTTTAATGTGAGCTTGCCACTGAAGATCTTCTGATATTTGTAGTCCTAGGTATGGATTGGATTGGACTTCTTCAAGTATGTGGCCATCGAGTGTATAGAATTTGGATGTTTTCTTTTTTATGCTTAGGATATAGCATTTCTTTGCATTGAATTTCATTCCCCAGTCTTTTGCCCAAATTTCCAAGTTTTCCAAATCTTTCTGGAGGATGCTATGGTCTTTATAATTTTTTATCTCTCTGTAGAGCAAGCAGTCATCGGCAAATAATCTTACTTGAGATCTTGTTACTTCTGGTAGGTCGTTGATATGACACCGGAATAGGATGGGGCCAAGAACGGTGCCTTGTGGTACTCCTGAATCTACTGTCACTTCTGTTGAGGTTGCGCCGTCTAGGACTACCTTCATTTTCCTTTTTGTTAGAAAATTTGTTAGCCAGGTGTGCGTTGTCCCTTTGATTCCATATTGGTCTAATTTGTATAAGAGCTTGTTGTGTGGGACTGTATCAAAAGCCTTTGAAAAGTCGAGGATGGCCATATCTACTTGTTTCCCAGCATCGAATGATTTAAGGAGGTCATCAATTGTTAGGATCAGTTGAGTTTCGCATGAATAGCCAGATCTGAATCCATTGTTTAGAGATGTTAAAATTTTGTATTTTTCTAGGTGCGCCTTAAGGTTTCTACAGATGATGTGTTCTAGAAGTTTGCAGCAGACCGATGTCAGGGAGACTGGGCGATAGTTTTCGGCTTTGTGCTTGTCAGCTTTTTTTGTATATACACGATATATTCGCTTTCAGCCAATCTGTTGGTAGGTCTCCGGTGTCGAGTGACAGCTGGAATATGGTTGCTAGCCCTGGTGCTAGTTCTTCGGCACATTCTTTTAAGAAGCGGTTTGGGATGTTGTCCGGTCCTGAGGCTTTGTTGATGTTTAAGTTTTTAGTAGTTTTTTGATGCCCTTTTCTTCTATTTTGATGTCTAATATGTTGTTGATAGAGACCGTTTGAGTTTTTGACTTAATTGGGTTGGTGTCTGTGGTCAATACCGATTTTAATTGCTGTACAAGTATCTCTGCTTTTTCTTTGCTTGTACTTACAAGTTGATTTCCATCCTTGAGTGGTGCGACTCCGATGCTGTCTTGTTTTTTGGATTTGATACATTTCCAGAATGGTTTAGAGTTTCTGTTTTCCAGGCCTTCTTTTATTGTTCTGTTTATGTAGTTCCATTCTGTTTATTTGAAGAGTTTTTTGCACTCTTTTTGGGTATGTTTGTAATTTTGCCATTTTCCGGATTTCTTTGCCTTGTTGTATTGGCGTTGTTTCCTCTTCAACATTTTTTTTAGTTGGTATGTCATCCAAGGTAGTTTGTTGTTGGATTTAATTTGTTTGGATGGGATGTTCTTCTCCATGTTTTCGTGGATTCCAAATTTAAATATGTCCCATAGTTTTTGTGTGTTTTCACCTTCTTCTCGTTTTTCTTTGATTGTTTCTGAAAGATGTTCGGCTTCTGATCTGATTGCTTCCCAATTTGCTCTGCTGTAGGTGTAACACTTTCTCGGCTGTGTCTTTTGGTAGTGCGGTTTTGTGTCGATGTCAGTTACCACCATGGCATGATCTGAAATTCCTGGGATGTTGATCGAGTTTTTTACGAGTGAGGGGTTTGATGTCATGACTAGATCTAATAAGTTATTTTCTCTTGTGGGTTCTTCATGGATTTGAATGAGGTGGTGTTCTACTGTGAGGTCTATCAGTGCATTTGGGGTTTCTCTGTCTGGAGCTTGTGGCTTGAGTTGTGAATTGTTCCAGTTAATGTCAGGACAATTGAAGTCTCCTGCTAGTATTATGTTGCTGTTTTTTGTTGGACTATTGATAATGATTTTCCAAGTTCTTCGATGGTTTTTGGATTGCGATGTGGCATATAGAAAGACCCAATGGCCAGGTCTTTGTTGTTTTGAAGTTTTATCTTCACCCAGTCAATTTCACAAGATGTTACGTATTCTGGGTTTTCTGTTGATGTTATTTCTTTCTTTACCATGATGAAGACTCCGCCGCCATTTGCGTTTCTGTCGTTTCTGTATATGTTGTAACCGTCTGGGAAGATTTCGCAGCTTTTTATCGCGTCTTTTTCTGTTGCTTTCCCAGGTTTTTCTCCTTTTAGCCATGACTCGCAGCCACATACTATGTCTGGCTTAACGTAAGTGACCGTGGTCTTGAACTCTGCAGCTTTCTCTTTAATGCTCCTACAGTTGACTGTTAATATCCGTAGGTTTGTTTTCTTGTTCAGTTTAAATGGGTCGCTTAGATCGCCGGAGGTGTTGATGCTCTTGTTGTTTTGCCCGGTAGCTTTATCTCTGGATGATTGACTTCCGCGTAGGCTTTTTGGGCTACTGCAATCTCAGAGGACTAAATGGGTTTTCTGAATTGATCGAGTTGAGCGACATTTCATTTTCTGATAGTGGTTCATAATAGTTTGTAGATGAGATTTCGTAGTGATGGAAAGTAAAAGAGCTGACGTTGACGTTGTTACATTTGCAGCATAGCCATGATACGTTTGGCATCTGGAGTAGGTCGTAGTCTGCAGAACAGAGTTCTATGCATGATTTGTGGCGCCAGAGGCTGCAACAGTCGCAGCAGACACCCTGATTGGACCATGTCACCGGTAATTCACATAACCCACATGGAAAGATGCTCGCTTGTTTTTTCGCAGGCCCAGGGTTTGGTTCGATGTCACCTGAGATAATTGGGATAAGTAGAACGATGTTTCTGTTCTTGTTCGATTTACATGGCAGTGATATTGGTCGGTATCCTGCTGATGAGAATTTACGATTTAGCAGAACTGTGGTGTATTGTTGATAGTGCCATGATTTTCTTTGTTGTGTGTAGGTGTTCTTGAGGAAGAGGAGAAAAAATGCTGTGTATAGTACAAAGGTGAACATGTTTGAGATGGTTGATGGTAGCTTCCAGTCAGCGTGGAACAGCCACACCTCCTGGTTGCTAGCCAATCACTTGGATACAGTCGGTCAGCGTGGAAAAGCCACATTTCCCGATAGTTGGCCAGTCGCGTGGAAAAGCCACACAACCAGTTAAATCCAACAGTCTCTTCTTGTTCTCTCAGATATTTTCTTCAGCCAGACTTTAGATAACAACCGATCTGGGTGAATGCCGTCTCTGTATAGGTCGTATACGTATGATTTTTTTTGTTTCTTTCCTTTTTTGTGTTTAGGATTGATACTGATGTCTAAATTGTGGTGAATGTGTATTAAGGTTGCTGTTTAGTTCCCTAATTTGGCCATTTAAATGGTATACTTGGTCTTCTAGTTCTTTTTGGTCTTCATTGAATATTTCTATGTTTGGGTGGCGTTTCTTTTGGTTCCATGCTTTGATCGAATACACTGGAATTTCAAGTATTGTTACTTTACAGTGATGTTCTTTTAGGAGTTTTATTATATTTTTGAGGTATCGAATGGTGTAATCTATCGATTGGTGGTCATGTGATCAGATGGTGACATATTTTGTTGTTCGACTTCTAATTTCTGTTAAGTCACATGTGCCGAGCCATACGTATACCCAGCAGTCTCCAATTTCTTTAACCTTTTCCTTTATATTTTCTTGTAGCCATTTGAATCTGTTGTTTATTTTATCTCCACTTTTTGCCCACCAGATTATTTGCTGATCGACTGGGTCTGTTATGACATCCTGAAGATAACGCCCTTTACTGGTAGTGAGGACGACTGGTGTTCTTGTTTTTGTTGTTACCGATGGTATACTAAGTGTCAAGTACTTGTTTAGCTTGTTGGTGATAGCGTTTGACATTCGTTTCTGTGTTCGTGGTGTTGGTATGGTAAGATGGCGGAGTTTGTTTACATTACAAAGTGTTATATTGGGAGTCAGAAATTAGCAAATACCTGTCTGAAAAATTACATTATTACAAAAAAATTGCCCATATATATGTTTCAATGTTCAAAGATGTAAAGGATACAGTTTTTTAGGTACGATGTATTGAATTTATGTAGATTTTGATAGATTTTTATCGAGGATTTTCTTCACAGTTGGAAAACACGTCCTTTCCTCGCGCATGCATGATGTCACCGATATCGAAATGGATTGCCTATGTGTGCATGCATGAAGTCTAATGTAGTAAAGACGTAAAGAAATCAAAGGAATAATTCACAGGCTAGTGAATGTCCTAATACATGTCTGTGTGCGAGTAATAACGAGAATGCAAATTTAGTTTACTCGCATCGAAGTATTTTTCATGACCTCCAACTGCAATTTTCCCCATGTCTGCTTTGCTACACCAGCCTTGAAATTAAGTCTTCTATGCCACCCCTCAGTGGGTTGTCACTAAAAAGTGTACTCCGACCCCGACCCCGACTCTGAAATTACCGACTCCAAAAATATTTCTTTTTATAACTCTTTTATTAATGGATCAATTGCACTGAAATTCAACATAAATGTACAGAATGGTGTGTAGTATACATAAAATCATATAAATGTTACCAAAAAATTATGATTTTCATTAAATTGACTTTTATTGAGTTTTGACTCACTAAAAAGTGTACTCGGCGATTTCAACGAAATTTCATTCTCTCCTTCATATAATACATTCTTCCAGCTAATTTGTTGCAGTATTAAGAATATATACGTATTTTACGATGTCTAATGCAAGATTTATAATTAATATGGAAATTAATCGTGCTTAAAATGGAAATTTACTCGAATGAGATTCGCCGACTCCGGCTTCATTTGAGGTTGCACGTAAAATTCAAACTTGCAATTGGCGGATCAATAGTCAGAGGTTTTCCCGGACTGTGGTAACTGACGCAGTTAACATGCACGAGAAGGCGTTGAAAGTGATTTTTTCATAGGTAGTTTGTTGGACCCTTCTTTTTCTCAGTGAAATTTATGTCCAAGAAAGCCTATCACATTTGCCTTAGAGTTGGCGTGTGTTGCTTGTAGACTTCCTGATCTTTTTGATGACATGGTGGAGTGTAGCAACACCACTTGTCGTCGCTGGTATCATATACAGTGTGCTAATATTTCCAGTTCAATCACTGCCAATTTCAAGTGTGAACGGTGTTAAATTGTACCACCTACATCATGTATATTAAATTACTTTGTAACTTAGCGTGGAGATTGTGAGACAACATACTTTTCTAAAATTGACTTCTAACACCCACACCAAGAGAAGTTCGACACCACTTTTGTAATATAATTCCCGATTCTATATGACTTCAGAGATATATAGCATTGGAAATTGTATTACGACCTTTGGGTTCAAATTCTTATTGAAAAATTACCTCCCGTGCTACTGACAGAAGCTAGACTCCTTCTCCATAATATAATTCCCGATGTTATTTGCCTCAGAGTCCAACTTCTTATCGAAAAAAATACTACTAGTACTGACAGGTGCTATAGACTCTATTGTTATAATTCCCGATGCTATATGCCTTCAGAGATATATAGCACTGGAAATTATTTTACAGCCTTAGGGTCCAACTTCTTATCGAAAAAAATTACGCCCTTCTCTGCTACTGACAGGTGTTAAGATTGATTGTGGTAAAACAATTTTCTTATCCGCGTCACTTACCACAATCCGGGAAAACCCCTGACTATTGATCTGCCAATTGCAAGTTTGAATTTTACATGCAACCTCAAATGAAGCCGGAGTCGGCGATTCTCATTCGAGTAAATTTCCATTTTAAGCACGATTAATTTCCAAATTAATTATAAATCTTGCATTAGACATCGTAAAATACGAATATATTCTTAATACTGCAACAAATTAGCTGGAAGAATGTATTATATGCCTCATCTACTCGAAAGCCAACTGGGGTGGAATAAAATCGTGTCTGAAAAAACTGTCAAACATACTCAAGGATCCATCCAAAGAAGGCATGAACATTGAAGAACTATGGCTGAAGTTTAAGAACACTCTTCTAGCCACGATAGAAGAAAACATACCAAGCAAGACACTCGGCAGAAAAACAAACACACCCTGGATAAACAAAAACACAAGAAAGATGCTGAAAAAGAAACAAAAATTATATAATATAGCAAAAGAAACTGGAACCTGGGACCAGTTCAAGAAACAACAAAAAGAATGCAAACGACAGCTTCGAAAACAAGAATGGACGTATATCAACAAAACCATCACAGAGGGACTAAACAAAAACAACTCAAAACCATTCTGGAAATATATAAAGTCAAGAAAACAAGATAACATAGGCGTCTCCCCCTTGAAGGACAAAGGAAAGCTGGTGAGCGACAGCGAAGGCAAAGCAGAAATCTTGGTAAGACAATTCCAATCGGTCTTTACTAAAGACACAGACGACACAAAACCAAAAACATCTACAACAGCAAAACATCCAATCTCGAAATTGATCATCAATGTGAAAGGAGTGAGGAAACTATTAAAAAAGATTAACCCAGCAAAATCATCTGGACCTGACCAACTACCAAATCGAATATTGAAAGAATGTTCTGCCGAAATTGCACCAATACTGACAAAAATTTTTCAAAAGTCCTTAGAAAGCGGTGCACTACCATCAGACTGGAGGACAGCCAATATATCCTGCATCTTCAAGAAAGGAGATAAACACCTAGCTGAAAACTACAGACCGGTATCCTTAACATCAGTACCGTGCAAATTGCTAGAACACATCATCTGCAAACATATGCTTAAACATCTAGAAAGGAACGACATCCTCACCTCTCTAAATCATGGCTTCCGAAAAGGATATTCCTGCGAGTCACAACTGCTAACAACAACCCATGATCTACTTAAGCACTACGATGCAGGCCTACAAGTGGATGTTGCCATACTGGATTTCTCCAAGGCATTCGATACCGTCCCACACCAACGCCTCCTACACAAGCTACAGCAATATGGCATTGAAGGGCCAATACACCAATGGCTGTCATCGTTCCTCACCAACAGAACAATGAGAGTAGTTGTAGAAGGATCATCATCCAAAGAAGTTCATGTCGATTCTGGCGTACCACAAGGAACTGTACTTGGACCACTACTCTTCCTCTGCCATATAAATGACCTGCCAGATTCAGTTAAATCAGCAGTCCGCCTCTTCGCCGACGACTGCCTTCTCTATCGACCAATAAGATCTTACAAAGACCATGACATCTTACAAAAAGACCTAAAAAAGCTGGAAGAATGGGCACAAACTTGGGAATGCGTTTTAACGCAAAAAAATGTTACATCATGAGCATCCAACCGAAAACAAAAATTCTACACATTGGATAATCACATACTAGAACAAGTCCAAAGCAACCCATACCTAGGTGTACAATTCGCAGAAGATCTAAAATGGGAACAGCATATATCCAACATCACAAGGAAAGCAAATTCCACGCTAGGCTTCCTTAGACGTAATCTTTGACACTGTCCTAAGAAGTGCAAGAAAACAGCGTACATGGCACTGGTACGATAAACCTTAGAGTACGGTTCAATCGTCTGGGACCCATACAGACCAACAGATATAAACAAACTAGAAAAAGTGCAAAGAAAAGCAGCACGATTCATCACAAACGACTACAAGAGCAGAGAAGAAGGTAGCGTTACCAAGATGCTGAATCAACTTGAGATTCCATCACTCCAAGAAAGAAGGAGAAAGAACAGGCTAACTTATATGTACAAGGTGGTTGAGGAGTTAGTACCCGCTATACCTCGAGCCGAATTCCTAACAGAAAGCAAGCCTAGGAGGAAAATCACAGCCAAAAACTTTTCAGGCTTCGAAACCAAGAACATAATCGAAAAAAGTGCAAGAAACAACTCCAAGTGCTTTAATGTACCTCCGAGTAAAACTGAACAATTCAGAAATTCTTACTTCGTCAGAACAGTCATAGACTGGAACCAGCTAGAGGAAGGCACAGTGAACGCGCACTCAGTTGAGACCTTCAAATCATCACTCAACAAACAACTTCAATAACAACAGCAGCTCTCCGTCGCTCATACGCCATTCCTGGTTACTGCGACTATTATACAGATACAGATAGAGAGAATGAAATTTCGTCGAAATCACCGAGTACACTTTTTAGTGAGTCAAAACGCAATAAAAGTCAATTTAATGAAAATCATAATTTTTTTGTAACATTTATATGATTTTATGTATATTACACATAATTCTGTACATTTATGTTGAATTTCAGTGCAATTGATCCATTAATAAAAGAGTTATAAAAAGAAATATTTTTGGAGTCGGTAATTTCAGAGTCGGGGTCGGAGTATACTTTTTAGTGACAAGGATTAAAAGCACCCCTTTTAAAAGTTCGCCTATTTGACTAACAGTAGCCCTGCACCTCTCCGTATTGTTTCTGACACTACACCACCAGTACGTTAAACTACCGCTTGTGTTATGTGTCTACTTTCTTTACTTCAAATTCCAATTTCAGATAGACACTCATGCCTTCCTCCTGGACAGTCCAGGAGACAGGACACGAGATCCTGGAGCTGAGATGGTTTTCTCCAATCTATCAGGTAGCTCCGTGGTAGCGAGATGTACACACTTTGCAGTCAGAAGTGCGAATGAATGAAAGATAAGGGCATAGAAATCGAAAAAAGACTTTTTATACAGATCCGATTTCTACGCGTTCGGGAGTGCCATCTCTGAGATCCCACAAAGCGACGAAAAAGGGGCGAATAACTGTTATCAGTTTGCAAAGCGGGAAACAAGAGTATTTAAAATCACGACATATTTCAAAATCATCTTGTTTGAGAAGAAAGACAGTAACATGGATGCATTATCACGTAATGAGTGGCTTCTATTTCCAGCGAAGGTTGAATGTTTTACACAGCGATGACACAAAAATTCCGAAGTAGAGAGAGCTGTTTTGCGTATTGTTTTAGATATCATATCGTCTAAATTCGAGTTATGTTTTTTTTTTTAAGGTGCTATATGAGTAGTTCAGCGATCTGAACGTAGTGGCTTCCCCTCTACGTTCAGATTCTTCCCATCCAATCCTATAGAAAAAGTTCCCATCAATTTTTTATAGCAGTTCAAATTTCGTAGATAGGAATCGAATACACCAAAACCGTCCTCGGCTCTGGCCAAACCGTCCTCTCTAGCAATTTGACCCAAACCGTCCTCCAATCTAACCCGAACCGCCATCCACAGCGACCGAAGCGTCCTCTGGACAATTTGACCCCAACCGTCCTCCAGGGAAAGAGCAAATGAGAGAGAGGAGTGGTAGAATAATAACATAAAACTGGTTGTTTATTTATTGATTTTATTTAATTTTTCATTTTCAACTACGTTTCAAACGTTTTTTTTTTTACAAAACATAATTATACAATAACATGATTTTTGAGGGCGTCATGGTTCATTATCGGCCCTACCGGAATGATCAACAGCCCAAGGGTCTATTATCGGCCCGAGACGGTAGGGCCGATAATGAACCATAATGCTCGAAAAGAAATCATGTTATTTTTATTATTATCACTACCGTGAGGTTATATATGGATAAGAGGGAGAAAACATCAGATCATCAATCATTTATATATGATTCATCAGAGGTGAACAAAAATGAAGATCATGAAGTTCAACAATAATACTAGTCACTGTCCAGTGTAGTTGGCCCTGAAGAATAATTCACATTTTCATATTAAATGTACAATTATTGAAAGTGGCACCAGGCATTATATATTTCCCCATATTTCGTTGCCAGAGCAGTATTTTGGGGTATTGAACTTTTCTCCAAATTTTGCAAATCAGCTTCACTTAACTCACTTGATTGTGACATTATACCGGTAATACTTTTGGTTTTCAGATTTTAAGAAATCGCATGTGTCGTCTGTTTATCAACAGTCGCCGGTGATATTTATAGACAAATGCGGTCACGTGATGAGTGAGTTGACCTCTCGAACTTTCAAATAAATTACAGCGAAATCTAGAAAGGCAACCAAATGACGAAGCTAAACAATGTGCTAACAACATATTTCAGACACAGTGACTAACTATTACTTACCAAATATCGATAGTAAGATCCCATACGTGTCCCATTTGGAAGGGGTTTCACCTAAACATGTAGCTTTGCGATGAAAAGGAATGAAGAAAATTGCACATTTTTCGAAACAAATCGCGGCAGCCGGAAGTAGAGGAAATTGGGAATTGAATTGAATTGAAACATTACGTCACATGATAAAAGATGTGCATCATGTTACCGGTGCTGGAAATGGCCCGCGGGCCATATTGAGTCGACTTTTTCAATATTGGCCCGCAGCCCAGTACATCCTGGACAATATGACTTTTGTGCAGCCCCAGAAAATGAAAATATTCGCCAAGGAGTGCCCTGTAAAGTGATAATAATAATGATTATATGACACGAATACACGATAACAAAACAATATTTGTGATAATAATAATAGTGAACAAACACGATTTGTGATTAAAGTCAAGGTGCCGATAGCGGATCACCTTTTTCCTTTTTCGTGTTATTTTTTTTTTAAATTTCAAGCGTGTTCTGTGGTAAGAACAATTCTTCCTCTACATGACTGGCACCAACCTTTTTTAAAACTATAATGGATGGAAGACTTACAGTTAAAACTAAAAGTCCTGTCCTGAAATGCGCACAAATAGCACGTCGATATGCACGTTAATCTACGCGATATGACCATAGAAAGGCTATCAAATTCTGTAATTATGGCCTGTGCACAAGCAATGTTTCAGCTAATGGACCTCCGGGTAACCCGGAGGTCCATTGGCAGAAACATTGCCCGTGTTTGCTATGAGTAACCAGGAGAACCTGCCGTGCTTTGGATGCCATTCGATATGGCAATTGCGCGCAATTCATACGCGCAATTAAGCCTAGATAAGCGCACAGTTCGTGACAGGACTTCTAGTTTTTACTGTAATTGATTAGTCTTGTGTACCACCATCGGGTACCAATAGCGGATCACTTCTGCCAATAGCGGATCACATGATTCAATTTGATTCTACCTGTTAGGATGGACACTTTCTCCCTATTATTTACTGGTTTTGAATCGCAAAACATATTTCAGATTGTTTTCAGACAGGCTGGTAGCACAAAAAAATTACAGTATAGACTGGTGGCACTAACGAATGAGGGGGAAGGGGGGGGGGGGAGGTAGGACGATGGCGCAAAGTGTTGTGCGTCGTCATGTTTAATCAGATATGTATCCTGTGCAATTCAACAATTCGAGGCGTACAACTCACCAGTTGCGAGAGCCTGAAAATCCTAAATGGAGGCTGGTGGCACCAACAACGGGGGTGTACGGGGGTGGGGTGCTCTCACCCCCGGTGCTAACACAGATTCCCTTTCGTGTCATGAGTCCCTGTGTTAAAAATGTTTCGGCACCACCCCTGTTCTGCGAGTATTAACCGAAAATGCCAGAACTTAATGAATGTCATATCCAAAACTTTTGATTTCAACAGGATGGCGATCTGTGACATATCATCGATCTATCGGCAAATACCGGCGATGTCCATCAGAGACGTCATCTGACGAAACTGGTCATATTTTTAAACGCTGTCGGACACTTCTGAGGAGGGGCTACACTACATCATTGGTCGGACTTGGCCAGTCAGAAATGCTTGTGTTTTCCTACGGGGTCAGAGCCTTTCAATGTGGGGGTTGTAGCCCCATCCTCCCGATCACACATGGAACATCATTTACAGCAAGCCCCCAATTACTGCGCACTCACTCTCTTTGTCAAATCGTTTTCTTCATGCTGATGGTGATGGAGGTGAGGTTCTTTGTGTTCTTAGGTCAATTAGTGAGTTCAATAGCTGGTCATCGCAACAGCCTCGGGGCTACCCAACAATGTGTCGCAAGTTCCAGTTTTCAGCAAATTCAGGTTTGACAAACTTGTTGAGCAGACAATGGATTGTCTATCCGGTTTATAAGAAGCAAGAACCATATGTCGGATTTATTTATTTATTTTGATTGGTGTTTAACGACACCTTAACAGCTAAGGCACATTGTGTCGGTAACAGGCTTACATACGACGGAAGCCAAGGCAGCCAGAGGAAACAACTGAGCAACAACAAATGCATGCAAGCTCTCCAACGTCATCACTCCAGACTCTGCTCAGCACTGCATGACAGTACCATGCAATTCGGAGCACAGGCTGGGTTAGATAGGTTGGAGACACTTGCACCCCCCCCCCCCCCCAACACACACATACATGGGCAATATCGGGGTAAATTGCATTGCCCAGGGACACAGGAGCACATTGACTAATTTCAAAATAGCAGCATTTTCGTAATTAAAAGTTCTACAATCTGCAAACTCCTTCAGCTTCTCTGACCATTTTTGAAGTTCTCAAGCTAATGAATTTTTACAGTATGGGTTCCAGACGCGTAGCCACAAGGGGGTGGGGGGCATGTGCCCCCCCCCCAAAAAGAAATGAGCTGTGCCCCCCTAAAAGAGAGAGAGAAAGAGGGAGAGGGCGGGAGGGAAGAGTGAAGAAATGTGATAACAGAAGTATATAAAATGCAAAGAGAGACCACGCTGCCAAAGCGATGTCGCATTTTCAGTAGGGCTGCCATATACCTGGTCACTGGTTAGGCTAACCGGAGCAGATCTTGCCAAGATCTGCTCTGGCTAGCCTAATCAGTGACCAGATAGGCCCCTAAATTAAAAGGCAGCGGGCTCCAGGGGACGGTTGGCTTCATGTAGCTTCTCACATTTTGCACCCCCCCCCCCCCTCCCTGACTTGTCCAGGGTACTCCCAACGGGTGAGCCGCCATTGGTCTTTAAACTTGAAAGTCGCAACATCCTGGTTAAAAATATCAAGTTTTGCTACTGTAAAAAAGATGACCATTTTCACTCCAAAACCTACCAGAATGTACCATTTGAGACCTAGATTTTCATATTTTATTGGGATGAGAACCCCCCATTGCCCAGGGACACAGGAGCATGTTGACTAATTTCCAAATAGATAAAAATTAAGTGAAAGCAGCATTTTCGTAATTAAAAGTTCTACAATCTGCAAACTCCTTCAGCTTCTCTGACCAAACACCAGATTTTATTGGGATGAGAACCCCCCCTAACCTCCCCCCCCCCACCCCCCCATCTCTCTAATTCCCATACTGATCTTTGGAGATTTGATAGGTATCCAGGGATTTTTCTACCCTTTTTGGGAAAGGGTCCAGGGGCCTTTCCAATTGGGAAAATTAGCGTCGCAGAGGCCACAAGTGGGAATTTATCTGAGCGACTATCAACAAGAAATAAATAAACTTACTAGCATATCCTTGTGAGAAATCAGTCTATTAATCAATGAAAACCTGTTGTATAATTGTATTTACCCACTGGCTGCTTAGAATTATTAAATTGTACTGGTGATTAATCAATCCTAGTGATGAAAAAGGATTGGTTAATGATCACCCACATACATAAGTCCTCACCTAAGCAAGCCAAGTTCAGTCAGCAGGAGTACTTGGCCTGGTGGACGGTTTGGGTAAAATAATTGTGGACGGTTCGTTCTGGGGACGAAAGTCTATTCAGGTTTCATGACATCAGTCAGCAGGAGTATCAGACCTGGGGAACGGTTTGAATAAAATACAGGTTACCAGACAGGATTTCAGACGTGAGCTGAACCTAAAAATTGGTACCATGCTTTAAGAAGCACGGAACTCGCCTGTAACAAAATTTAGGTACCATTCGTGAGCCGTTATGGTTGACAGCGATGCATTTTGTCACTTTGACTCACTCACTGCGAGTCGCGTCATTCAGTTGTGATTCTATGCACATCAAGGGAGCTAATTTAGAGTGCTGATTCTAGGAACACACTGTCAAGGACGCTCCTTGACACTGTCAAATGGTTTCAAAACAACACAAGTGAATACCCTTCGTACTGAAACAA
Organism: Pictodentalium vernedei; assembly: GCA_031216915.1. Lineage (NCBI taxonomy): Eukaryota > Metazoa > Mollusca > Scaphopoda > Dentaliida > Dentaliidae > Pictodentalium > Pictodentalium vernedei. Next base: position 355,354,446 of record CM062291.1, read on the forward strand.
TTCACACTGTGAAGTCCACTGGCAAATATTATTCGGTGCTGGTCACTTAAAAATAATCGACTGGTCACACAGAAATGAATTCTCAACTGCCGTGAATTGGGAATTTTTGGGAGCAAATTGGGAAAAAAAGTGACTATTTTCGATTGGGAATGGGGCCGATATTCGGCCCCTCTCGTCGGTCAAAAAAACCCCTGGTATCTCTCAATGAAATCATGCAAATGTGGATATCTTTGGACCGGCTCGGTCAGCTCCAATGATATCCATATTTCCATGGTTGTAATATGGAACATTCAATATATTTCAGATTTTAGGAACCCAATTTATGTGAACTTTCTGAGCGTTTTCTGCCGCTTTGTTGGATAAAGGATCAATGTGCGTTCTCTTCCGATAATCGCGGGGAATCGGCGGCAAGCCCTTAACATTATTGTAACTGCCAGTGAGTCGTGGGGGATATATTTTAGTTTTTCTGCACAAACTGAAATCGGAACACAGCACTCGAAGTTTGTCAGCTAGCATTTGGAATGCTAACTGCTTTTAAAACACAAAATACCGAGTGGTAGGTCTAGACTTTCACTGCAAGTTGTTCAAGAAAGTTAAGAAAAAAAAAAAATACATGTAACTGATCAAATTCACTCGGAGACCATACAAATTCTTGAACAACTTGCAGTGAAAGTCTAGACCTACCACTCGGTATTTTGTGTTTCCCCCCTTGCTATTCTCCCATGCTTTTGGCATATTTTCTGTAATAATTATTACTAAAATTTCTTGGGAGTTTTGGCTTCATAACAGAATGAATTTCTGTTCTTTTCCCCATGTTGACGTCATCACCCTTAGGTGTTTAGGCGTTGTGATCTGCATCTACCATCTGATGTTCTGCAGTTTCTTCTATGGAAATCTCTGTTTTGCATCAGAAGTGTTTAAATTGGTAACTGATTTCGGGCCATGTTTATCAGTGCCTGGAGTCATGTTTCCGGTTTTTGTACAACTTCTTGTTTACATTGACAACGGTTACTGCTGATAGTGATTTCTTGTCTTTACATTAGTTTAGACATAGCAAGATACATTAATATTGTATGTAAGTGTTGCATTAATTTTTTGAAATGTTTTAAAAAATTTTGTCCACACTTAGGCTTTTTTGGGATCCATTTGGGCTCGGTGTTCCCATTGGGAACTTGGGCTCTTCTGAAAAATTTTTTCAAAAATTGTTTTTTTTGAAAATTATTTTCTTTCAAAGATTATAATGGATTATGTTTTATTTAATGCTCAGGCATCAATTCACGCTGAAAAATTAAGTCATATTCCCCTGTCGGTCGGCAAAACGAAATATCAAAATGATATTTAGAAATCGATATTTCATCGTAGGTTCGGATGACGAATCACATGTACTTTAAATTCTACGAATTTATTTCCAAAAAAATAAAATGACGTGTCTTGTTATTGAAAATAAGAAAGTGGTGTTTTTTGTTATTGTTCTATTTCTTCGAAACACATTGCGATTATTTCAATTCGCCAGCCTTGGTAAATCGTAAAGTTAGGGGAGAAATAAGACGGGACTACTTTTTGTGCGGATATTCACACATTCCAATGGTTGGAGTTTGGTTGTTGTAATTTTTGTATGGACGCCGGTTCGGCACATAAATTTTGCGCCTTAATGGCAAATAAAGGCCACAAATTGGAGAGTTTGTAGTCGTAGAGCATTAAATAAAAAGAAAATTCACGAAAATTTGATGAATACCGAAAATATCTCGTTCGTGGCTACAAGAAATATGAGGATCTTCACTCGCGACTGCGTCGCTCGTGAAGATCCTCATATTTCTTTGTAGCCACTCACGAGATATTTTCGGTATTCATCAAATTTTCGTGAATATCCTCTATATATTATGTATCTTTATTTCAAGGGATGGTGCGACTAATATGACTGTGTATTTTTTTATTGATGAAAAAATATTTTTTATTTATAATGCGAGGATATCTTCCTCTAATTCTCAGGTTCAATGTATTCGCACTAATTCCTGCTCTGTGTGTGTTGATTGAAATGACAACGTTGGAGACGTGTGTCACGATATTGTGTTTGCGGGGAGGGGTCCATACCGGTCCTCTCTCCGTAGGGTCACTCCATATTATCATTTTATTTTTCAGAATTCAGAGTGATGTTTTCGTGATGTCTTCAACAAGTGTGTCTCCGGCGCTGCAGTGTTAGGGCTAGCGGCTAAGTGCTCAGGGTAATACGACAATTGCCGAAGAGGTCCCTAGTAGGACCAAAGACATTGATCGTCCGCTAGTCCGCCCGGTGTAGCGACCATTCATCGAATGGCTCGGCAGCCGGGTTTGTCCGTTACGGTTCTGGGAAGCAGTGTGGGTGATGCGAGCACTATAAACTTGGAACGTGCACACCCAGCAACGACGGATCCGAGGATAGTACGGAGGAAGCCTGTCAGTCTAGTAGCTAGCTCGTCCAGGTCTATCCGGACCGCGAGCGAGAGAGGCCCCCTCTCTCTTACAACTACATTTGAGCCACAATGTTGTTGTATGTTTGTTTGTTAGTCGAAACATACAGTTAAAAGTAAAAGTCCTGTCCACGAATTCGCGCAAAACGCAGATTAATTTGCGCGAATGCATGTGCGTGTATGTCAAGAACGGCGCGTGTAACACCTGCAATATTGCGCGAAAATTTTCCCGAACATGCGTGCACACGTTTTTTGGGGAACCCAATATCACGCGTTGGAGGACGACGATTGATACAACATGAAGTGTCATTTCAAACAGGACAAGTCAACAACAAATCCTTATTTTGTTTCAAACGAAAGACGAAAACATTTAATGGGAAAAATGACCTGGCATGTTACATGTGCATGCTTCAATAAAAAGAACGTAGATATCAGTCGTAAGCAACTGAAAAACAATATCAAGTTTAGTGGGGGGTGAGGGGGAGGGGGGCATGTGCCTTCGGCGCTCGCATCTGATGGCTATGCCCCCCAGTTATCGGTCCCCCCCTCCCACCGGAAATTTTTTCCTGGCTACGCGATCGGTTGTTTGGTGTGCTCAATATTGTAATAAAAATTTTAATATCTTGCGTGTGTTGTAAATTTCCAAAATTCAGTCACATGGCGATGTTGGCGTCAACCATTTAAATGCCCCCTCTTCCACGAACACGACATCTGAGCACCTGGCGTTTGTCGTTAAAAATGGTGATTGTAATATTTTTCCATTAATTGCACTTCAAAGTTAATTTTTAAATAATAGATAATGGGTTGGCTAATCATTTGCATCTCAATTTGAATGCACTGAAAATGGGATTAAAACTGATATATACAGGTCCTTCAGTAAGCGATGTTGGTTCGGTAAAGGTATGATAGAGTTACGTGTGTTCTTTACCGATTTCTACAGACGGTAGCAGTTGTTGGAGGTGCTACTTAAATGTATTGGGATACCCGACTTGCCAAAACGTAATTGGTCTAATAAAAAAAAACAAAAAAAAACAAAGGCTGTACAGATGAAAACAGGAACAGTTGTCAACCAAGTTTTTCGGGTTGTCAAATAAATTTACAACATGTGTACGTACTTGGGGGGGGGGGGGGGGGGGGGAGGGGGGCAGCTGTAATATTCCACCCTTGGACTACCCAATTTGTGCGCAATGTGAGAACACAAGAAATCGGTCTAACTTTCATTTGAAGCAGATAAAGGTCTTTCCGGGTACCCTCATGAATTTGTAAACTTAGCAGATTCGGAGAATGAGACTTCCCGTGGTTCAGTTGATTGGCCAACCTACTGCAATTTCTTTGGGATTTCAGATACAAATTACCATGGAGAGTCTGTGGTGAAGTTATAAAATGGGAGGTGGAGGGTTACTCCGTTCCGAATACAAATCCACCACCTTCCTCCGCGATATGTTTCGCATCGACAGCTCACCTTGGCGAAAGCCTACATGTCCAATTAATGTAAAAAAAAACAACAACAGCCTTTCTTACTCGAGTTAGAACGAGCGAGCAATGAGTTTGCAGTGCTTATGCAAATTAGCTGAAATGTTGGCCCACATTCTCGTGTATATTTGCAGAAAATAAAATTTTGGTCACCATTCAGCTAGCCTTTCACATGCCTTGTGAACTTTGAAAAAAGGAAAGCTTGTACGAATGACAGCAACATCACTGACAGCAGTTTGGGGTAAATCGATATTCCCTGTCTGCGCCTGCCACTCAACGTGAACACATGCAGTGGGGAAATATGTATTAAAAACAACAAACTCGACTTTTAACTGTTTATTTTACATATATGTGTTCTGAAAATAAGTGAAAAATATACGAAAAATCAATAATGGACTTAAATCGACCTATGGCTGACGAATGCGCGGTTATTTATGAATTATCAGACAGAGCCGCCCAACCCGAATTGGCCCATCACTTATCCGACCCGATTCTAGCATGAATAATTTGTTACAGTCGTTGAGCTTGTGAATTGCTATATATTCATTTATTGGTGTTTAAGGTCACATCAGTCGTTTATACTCGCGTTGCCCATTTCCACCCCAGACATTGAATGACTGGGGTCTATTTTACCAGGAAAGCTGAACTTGTTTACCACAGTAAACAAGCACTGCTACACGTCCCATGGTTCCCAAGGGGGTTGTGAATTGCTATTGTTCAAACGGACAGAAGTTTGGTTAACCCCATCCATCCTGATTTATCTGAATCGTGTACATCTTCCCCAGGGACATTTTTCCAGACGGACATTTTTCCCAGAGTTGTTTTTTTTTTAAATAAAATATACTTTTACTCATTTTTATTTTGTTTTCTGTTTCTAGCACCAATATTGGGAATTCGAAGTTTCAGATGTATAAACATGTGTTTGTATACATTGATAAAATCGGGTCCTCGTCTTATTTCTTGGAACTCTCTCCGAGTCAGAGACGGTTCTGAGAAATGAACACTAAGGGGTTGGTTTTCTCAGTGCAAAATAAATTGTGAACGATTTCTGTATACATTTGTAAAATTTGTAAATCGCAACATCATTTACACAATCTCGATGGCCGAGAAACCGAACTAATATTTGATCGACAGTACGGCAACGAGTTCACGCTTCAGAACGATGTGCAGAATCTGCTTCTATTACTCCGACGTCTCGGTTTTGTAATAAACGAGGAGAAGTCGGATCTGGTGCCGTCCAAGTCATTCACCCACTTGGGAATGAGCTTCGAGACGCACAACAATCTCGTTCGTCTGCCGTTAACCAGAGCGAAATTAATCAGTTGTTACGCTCGCTATTGTCTTCACTCAGACAAAGTTACAGCGAGAGAATTCATCAGACTGATAGGGTTGTGTGGAGCTACCGCGGATTTTATTCCAATGGGGCGGCTATGCACATTGTCCTCTCCAAATCTTTTTGACTCAAAAAGAGCAGAGTTGGAGGGTGAAGATTCTTTTGCTCGTTACGTACATCCTCTTGTAAGTCAAGTGAAACAGATTCAGACTTGGGCACATATTCAGTGGTTTATTCAAGGAAATAACTTCCACTGCAATTGCCGGATCCGAGTTTTACAGTTTTGACGGATGCCAGTTAAATAGGTTGGGACCCAACATTGAGCCCAACGGTTTTTAAGTGCCAGGGTCCTTGGGATCCGTAGTTCCTAATCAAGCACATAAACATCAGGAATTGATGTTATTTTGGCTTGCGTTACGTCATTGCATGAATGTTATCCAGAATGCCCACAGGCAATTCTGTCCGACAATTCGATGGTATAAGCGTATTTCCGGAACTAGGGAGGTACTCATTCCATTCTGTTATTCACTGTAACGGAATGATTCCTTCTGTTGTACTAGAACATCAAGTTCTCCTGTCGGTCCGTCGTATTCCAGGTCGTCTGAACGTATTAGCGGACTCCCTTTCACGAAAGGGCCGTTTGTTGCAGTCAAATGGACTTTTAACAACGAGTATTTATATCAGATTTGCTACCTATGAGAGCGGCCAATCATGGACCTTTTTGCGACGCATCTCAACAATCAGTTGCAAGTGTATGTGTCAACATGTTCGGATCCTCAAGCGTTTGCAGTTGACGCTCTATCCATCTCGTGAGACGGGATAATAGGATATGGGTATCCTCCAGCGCCGTTGATTCAGCAGATATTGCTCAAGTTAAATAATCTCAATGCAATTCTGTTGGTAGCACCTCTGTCTCCACAAAGACCGGGCATTAATCTATTCAAGTGTCTGTTGTGGCTTAGGCTGTGGAAGCTTCCTCCACATTTCGGCCCATTCTATAGCTAAATAGATTCTATTAGCTTTCAGTACTGCTTATGATAATATCTTCAACACAGCAGTCTGCGATTAAGATTTTAGCTCTTGAAGTAAGAGTTCTTTCTACTTCAGAGGCTTATGCTAATAGCGTTGCTATTACAGTTCTAATGACGGCTGCATATTGGTTTTAGCCTTTCACTTGCACGAATTTATACCTCAGAAATATTGAGTCCATTTCTAGAGACCGGCATTGTTTAGGTTCGTTATCTGTTGCTCAGAATGTCGTCCACTAAACAGTTGCAACTATAGTTGTGTAGGCTTTTGGTTCCGGCAGTGACTCTGTGCTGCTGCCCTCTTCGCTCTGGGGTATTTGACCAAGGGGAAGGGAGGGGGGGGGGGGGTGTTCCGTTAGGTCACCTGCTTTATAGTGAAAAGCAAGGGAATACCTCCCCTAGAGTCAGTAATTCTAGTCGGTACCGGGATGATTTTTTAAAGTGTAAAGATAATCTTTTTACTCATCCATGTAATATTTTTAAGTGTACCTCGGTGTGTAGTATTTGTATATGTCACATATCATGCAGACGTTAATATACAATTATCGGTCACTTTTAATGAACTTAAGAGTCTCATTTATCTGGAGTACTTTATTTATCGGCTTTCCTTTAAAAATAATTACCATAATGGATTATACTGGAGGTTAATAGACATCAGTGATGTTATTATGCTCAAGTACAGAATGGTGTTGTGTCTTTCTCGTTTTGATGCAGAATAGAAAGATACATGTAAAGCCTATTTCTCCTTGAGGGGATAATTCTGTATATATATAGCTGAGTTATTGGATTGCTTTATGTCCTAGGCCCTCCAACCTTTTTACTATTCAGCTAAGTCTGGGTCATTGGTACAGTATAAAAATGTTAAAAAATTTATATTAATTTATATATTTTTTATACTTACCAATGACCCAGACGGGGATGGCCCTCCCATGAGTTGGGAACTCATACCTCCCCGCTGAGTACATAATGCTTTTCCAGGCACTGCTTGTAAGAATTACTTTTGGCGCCAATTTCGAGACCTCTTTGACACTGCGCATGCGCAGTGGAGGAAAGGTATGGAGGACCATATAGGACATGTAATTTTCGGTTTTAGATGCAAATTTTGGGGATTGGGGGGTAAAATTTGTGTTTGGCCCTAGAATTTAAGAGTTAGCACCAGCCAAGTCTGGGTCATTGGTAAGTATAAAAAATATATAAATTACTATAAATTTTTTAACTTTGCCGCGTTTCCTCGTTTTTTGCAGTGCGTGATCCGCTAATGGGTAGTTGATCGAGGCATGCGGATCGAAGTTTATTTCATCTTTTCGTGTCTGATTGATCTGGACTTTTTTATAATTAGATTGCCTATATTCTAACCTTCAAAATGACACCAAACACCATAAACTTTAACTTTTGTTCAGCTGGTGAACTTCGTGTTTGGTTTTTGTTTCCGTTTCAGTTCTTGGAAAAACTTCCCCAAATCGGAAGGGGTTTGTACTTCCTACTTTCATTTTCAGTATTAAACGGCAGACTTCACAGGTGATATTCTTCCGGTTGCTAAATATTGCCCATACCTACATGACTGTGGACTTGGTTCATAAATCAAACATTCACTTTTAATTCAGCGTGATCATTCATGACTGAGTGATCCACTAATGAGGTTGATCCACTGTTGGCACCTTGACTGTACTTACATGTAGAGGTGATGAGCTACTTTCTATTCTTTTTTTTCGGGGGGTGGGGGGGGGGGGGGGAGGAGTAGGGGGTGACATTTACGAGTGATTTCCAGTTTTAACCATGCATTATTTCTTTTAGGGGGGGGGGGGGGGGGGGGGGCTGTTTACAAATATAATTTTTTTGTTATCATGCATTGAAAATTACCGGCAGTGATTTTCAATGCATGATAACAGAAAATAATATTTTTAAACAGGCGTTGTTTCTTTACGGGAGGGGGGGATTCTGTTTACAAATATAATTTGTAAACCTGATTTATGTCTACTTTTTCCCTTTGTTCCATTTGCCGACTTATTTTCCCTTTTTGATTCCTACGACGCTTTTATTAGCTCCAATTTTTCTTTCTCGAACTGTTCTTTTTGGGCCCTAAGATCCGAGTGCAGATCCTCAATAGTGTCGTTCAATCTGGCTATCTCTTTTTGAAAACCAGACAACATCGATGTTAAGTGGGTTCAGTGGTGGAGTTAGTTGCCATTTCACTGTTTAGTTATCAGTTATTGTCTTAGGCCAGAAGAAGACATTGCCTAAAAACAACAACACCGGTACAATCTTTGTAATTACTATAATTAGTAATAATTAAAGTAACAAACAGTGAGTGACCATTGATTAACTGAACTCAACTTCAGTCTTGTGTTTTCACAATCGAAAATCAAAGAACTTCTACTAAAATATAATCAAATGTAAACTAAAAAAAACATGTTCTCACAATAATAGTTTCAAAGTTTATTGAATATGTCAAAAAAATTATAGAAACATTCAATATTTTTATACTGCACCAATGACCCAGACATAGCTGGTGCTAACTCTTAAAATTCTAGGGCCAAACACAAATTTTGCCCCCCAGTCCCCAAAAGTTGCATCTAAAACCAAAAGAAATCATGTCCTGAAGGTCCTCCATACTTTGCCCTCACTGCGCATGTGCAGTGTCAAGGACGTCCCGAAATTGGCGCCAATTATCATTCTTTGTTTGGCCCTTCATCAGTTCACATCTGACTGATATTTGTGCTTGTAAATCTCAGTTTAAATGATGCCAGACACATAAATATTAGAGAAATGGTGGATATAGAAGGAGGAGAGGAAAAATGAGTGACAGAAAATATTCAGGGCTGTAACTTAAAATTTTTTAATGAAATTATGTTAAGTTGCCTATATTTTTATACTGTACCAATGACCCAGACTTAGCTGGTGCTAACTCCAACAAAACCAGGGCCAAACACAAATTTTGCCCCCCAATCCCCAAAATTTGCATCCAAAACAAAAAGAAATCATGTCCTAAAGGACCTCCATAGTACGCCTCTACTGCGCATGCGCAGTGACGCAGTCGTCCCGAAATTGGCGCCAATTATCATTCTCTGTTTGGCCCTTCATCAGTCAACATCTCACTGATCTTTGTGCTTGTAAATCTCAGTTTAAAGGATGCCAGACACGTAATTTTTGGAGAAAATGTGATTCTAAGGAGGATAGAAGGAGGAGAGGAAAAAGAAGTGGCAAAAAATAATCAGGGCTGTACTTAAAATTTTTTGATGAAATTATGTTAAGTTGCCTATTTTCGAGGCATGGGCCTCTTGTTGTCATTCTTGCTAATTGTTGCACTGCTTATTCAGTGTTTCCTCTCCCCTAGCCTTCTAAAGTCCCCCCTGGCAATTCTCCCATGCTTTTGGCATATTTTTGAGAAGTTTCATTTCTAAAATTTCCTGGGAGAGTTGCTTGGTTACAGAATGTTTTCTGTTATTTTCCCCATAGTTACGTTTTCACCCATGGGTGTATAACGTTTGTGTTCTGCATCTTCCATCTGATGTTCTACAGATTCTCCCCTGGGAGTCTCTGTTTTGCATCAGATAGAGTGTAATTGAGGACTGATTCCGGGCCAGTTTTTTCAGTGCCTGGAGTCATGTTTTCTAGTGTGTTTACACTGTTTGTTTTCATTGGCAACAGCCTTTTTTGAGGGGGGCTGTTTGCCTTTGTGGTAGTTTATCTCATTATAAGATACATTTATATTATCCGAAAGTGTCTCATTAATTATTTTATATAAATTTAAAATTTTTGACCGCACTTTGCCATCGGATCCATCGGGGCTCAACGTTACTTTTCAGCAACTTGGGCTTCTCTGAAAAAATATTTTTTCAAAATTATTTTGTTTTGCAATTGTTTTTTCATTTATTAATGGATCATGTTATTATGTATCTTTGTGTCAGGGGTTTTTGCGAGTAACTAGGACTTATTGTTGTTCTTTCACAATGAAGGGACATTGTTCAAATTGTAATAGGAAGAAATCTTCCTCTGACTTTCATGATCATTGTATTAATTGTAGTCAGTGTTCTCGCATTAATCCCTGTCCTATATGTGAACATTGGGATGAGAAACATTGGAAACGTGTGTCACGATATGTTGTTTCTGGAGAAAGAGCGATGCCGGCTCTTTCTCCACAAGGTCACTCTACTCTCTCAGTTTCTATTTCAGAGGAACCAGAACAGGGTGATGTTTCCATGTTATCTTCTTCAAGTGTGCGTCCGTCGTCACAAATGAATTCAGAGCTAGCGGCAAAAGTGCTCATGGAGATTAGACAAATGTCGTCCGCTAGCTCGCCCGGTGTAGCGTCCATTCACCGAATGGTTCGGCAGCCGGGTTCGTCCGATGCGGTCCAAGAGGAAATTTTGGGTGATGCGAGCACTATAAACATAATAGATGCACACCCAGTGACGGCGGATAGTAAACGAGAACGGAGGAAGCCTTTTAGTCCGGTTCCTAGCTCGTCCAGGGACAGCCGGGCCGCGAGCGAGAGAGGCCCCTCTCTCGTACAACAACATCTGGGACCAGATGTTGTGGTACAAAATGTGTCTTTAGCGGAGCATACGTCCGTCGCTCGGGACGCTCCGTTGTATAAGCAGTCCGCAGAGACTGTTAAGGCTTCCTCTTCTCGTCAGCGCACACGACCGCACCTTGGCTGCGTGACCTCCGATATTTTACCAGCTTCGCCGATGAAGGATTCTTCGGCGACCAGGTCACACCATCCGGCAGCCAGGGATTCGAGACCGATGGACTCCGGACGTTCGCATAAGTATGCGGGAGCCATCTGATGCGGAGCTGCCCTCGGCGAAGCAGCGAAAGACTGCGCCTCCGCAGGTCTCAACGTCGGACATTCTTGTGCAGATAGCACAGCTTATCGCAGCATCCCAGCAGCCGACAGAAACGGTGTCGGATCGAGAATTATCCGACGGCGCTGGGTCGGTACGCTCCGCCGAAGCATCGGGGGCGGACGACTGGGAACATCGGGAGGTTGCGCTTCCGGACAAGAGAATTATAGCGTCATTGGACTCTGAATTTTTTGAGCGGTTCAGGGACATCGCTCCCGAGTTTCCGTCGCAGTCCAATAATGTTGCAAGAACATTTGAATTATTGAACGACGCTATATTTAAACTTGCTTCCAGGACGGGGAAAGCAGGTTTCTTGTCCGCTAATACTCTTAACCTGCCTTTCATTAATGCAAGGAATAAATTCGATACGGCAGGACAGGGTATACCGAGAGTTCCTCTGCGTATGGACGACGAGGCGGAAGACTTAGAGCTGTCATTACCGTCGTCAGCTTCTATTCCAACCGCGGTGTTGGAAACAGCTATTGCGTCTAACAGAGCCAATTTAGATGCCTTATCTTACGCAGATCACCTTACTAAGGCGTTATCACTGCGCCTTCAAGGGGAAGAGTTTCAGGATATACAATCCTCTTTAAGACTTCTTTCAAGGGCAGTAGCTTATTCCACGTGTAACTCCGCCCTTTCAGTGGCAAATCTGGAGTTGGTTAGACGTGACGCAGCCCTAGCTACATCCACACTAGTGGATTCTAAGGTGAAGAACTCTCTTAGAGTCGCTTCGGTCTCAGGAGAACTTCTCTTTGACGGCAAGCTTTCCGCTATTTATGATAAAATTAAAAAGAAAGCTAATGATTCTCTGTTGTTCAGATCGGCTCCTAAAAAGTCGGATACAGCAGACACGAATAAGACAGGCACTTCTGGGTCTAATGCGCCCAAGAGAGGTTCCGGTGCGTCCTCTTGGTCTTATTCGAGAGACCGTCAGGATAGCGACTCGTTCGGGACGTCCTTCAGGCCGGGACAATCGGTCGGACGCCCCGAGGTCGACGAGGCGAGGTGCGGGTCGTGGAAGACGTGGTTTCACCTACCGCAGGCCTCGCAGGTCCAGGAGGTGATGGCTTAAACCTCTATCGCGTTCCGGTTGGCGGAAGGCTGTCGAGTTTTTCACAAGAGTGGGCGTCGATTACGGACGACCCTTGGGAGAGAGGAGTGACTTCGGAAGGTCTAAAGATATCCTTCAAACGAAAGCCTCCATTAACTCGAAGTCCAAAGTGGACTCATCTTCCGTCAAATCCACAGAAAAGAGACGCTCTGTTATCAGAGGTGCAGTCTCTTTTAATGAAGAACGCGGTAGAGGTCGTAGAAAACCAGGAATCTCTGGGATTATACAGCCATCTGTTTCTGGTTCCGAAACCAGACGGCTCGTTCCGTCCAGTCATAGATTTGAGCTGGATAAACAAGCTGATCGTCGCTCCGAAGTTTTATATGGAGACGATTCGATCGGTCAGAGCGAGTATTCGGGTGAACGATTATGCAACGAGCATAGATCTCAAAGATGCGTACTTTCACGTCATGGTACATCCAACATTCCGAAAGTATCTACGCTTCGCAGTCCTAGGAGTGGTGTATCAGTTCCGGGCCATGTGCTTCGGATTGAATCTAGCACCCTGGGCTTTCACTCGGGTAATGAACTCGGTAATGATCTACTTCCGAGCTCATTCGTCTGCGGTAACGTCGGCCTACCTGGACGACATTCTTCAGAGGTACGGCAACGAGTTAACGCTTCAGAACGATGTTCAGAATCTTCTTCTATTGCTCCGGCGTCTCGGTTTTATAGTAAACGAGGAGAAGTCGGATCTGGTGCCGTCCAAGTCATTCACTCATCTGGGAATGAGCTTCGAGACGCACAACAATCTCGTTCGTCTGCCGTTAACCAGAGCGGAATTAGTCAGTTGTTACGCTCGCTATTGTCTGCACGCAGACAAAGTCACGGCGAGAGAATGTATGAGACTGATAGGTCTGTGCGGAGCCGCCGCGGATCTCATTCCGATGGGGCGGCTACGCACACGTCCTCTTCAAATTTTCCTGACTCAGAATTGGAGTGTGAAAATTCATTCGCTCGATGTAGACGTTCTCTTGTCAGATCAAGTGAAACAAGAGATTCAGACTTGGGCAAACATTCAGTGGTTAACTCAAGGAGTTCCGCTGCAGTTGCCGGATCCGAGTTTTACCGTTATGACGGATGCCAGTCAAACAGGTTGGGGTGCATCATTAATCCCAACGGATTCGAGATGCCAGGGTCTTTGGGATCCGCAATTCCTGTGCAAGCACATAAACATCAAGGAAATGATGTCAATTTGGCTTGCGTTACGTCACTGGATGGACATTATTCACGATGCTCATGTCCAAATCCTATCCGACAATACGACAGTAGTGGCGTATATACGGAATCAGGGAGGCACTCATTCAGTTCCGTTGTTCAATCTAACGGAAAGAATCCTTCTGTTTGCGTTAGAACATCACGTTCTTCTTTCGGTCCGTCACATACCGGGTCGTCTGAATGTGCTAGCAGACTCCCTTTCACGAAAGGGTCGCTTGTTGCCGTCGGAGTGGACTCTCAACAAACAAGTATTGCGACACATCTCAACAATCAGTTGCAGACGTATGTGTCTCCGTGTCCGGATGCAAGAGCATTTGCAGTAGACGCTCTGTCGATCCCTTGGGACGGAATGATAGGATATGCGTATCCTCCAGCGCCGTTAATTCAACAAGTATTGCTAAAGATAAAACAATCTCAATGCAAGATTCTGTTGGTAGCATCTCTGTCGCCACAGAGACCGTGGATAAATCTACTCAGGTGTCTGTTGTGGGACCTACCGCGGAAGCTTCCTCCACGAGAGGATCTTCTTTCGCAGGGGAAATCGCGCCAACTCCAAACAACCCGCAAGGTCTCAACCTTCACGTTTTTCCGTTGTGCGGTCCTTCTTGCATGGCAAGCACTTTACGGGACGAGTGGACGCGATTTCTAACTGTAGGAGGACCTCCTCTTCGCTAAACTATGCGGCTAAGTGGAAGGTTTTTCGTCGTTGGTGTAGGGATCATTCTGTAGATATATTTGATCCCTCTATACCAGACATTGCAAACTTTCTAGTATACTTGTTTGACGAAATCAAACTGCAGCCTGTTACTATAAAGGGTTATAGATCTATGTTATCTGATACCTATGCACATCATGATAGTTTACAAATTGGATCTAATGTCTCTTTATCGAAATTGGTTAGAAACTTTTCGATAAATAGACCCAGAACTCTTAGATTAATTCCTAAGTGGAATTTAGCTTGGGTTCTCCTTAAATTGAAGGAAAAGCAATTTGAACCTCTTGGGACAGTAGATTTCAAATTCTTATCTTATAAGACAGCTTTTCTCTTAGCTTTCTCTTCTGCCAGAAGAGTCAGTGAGCTTCATGCACTATCGGTGGATGATTCTCATTATCGTAGTGTTGGGAAAACTATCACCTTCACTACTAATGTGGGTTTTTTAGCTAAGAATCAGGCTCCTAATAAATATCCGGAACCTATTGTTATTAAGGCTCTTCCGTCTTCAGACGGGCGTAGGCCTTTACTCTGTCCTGTTAGAGCACTACGTATCTATAAACAGAGATCTCAGTTTATCAGAAAGGGACGGAAACGTTTCTTTCTGTCTTTGATGCCTAATAGAAAGGACATTTCAGTCCATTCTATTGCTAGATGGATTCAGTTAACTATCCGTACTGCTTATGAAGATTTATCTTCTTCTCAGCAGTCTGTGCTTAAGATTTCTGCTCATGAAGTAAGAGCTCTTTCTACTTCCTGGGCTTATGCTAATAGTGTTGCTATTACAGATTTAATGAAGGCTGCTTATTGGTCTCAGCCATCCACATTTACGAATTTTTATCTCAGAAATATTGAGTCCATTTCTGGAGACCTGCATTGTTTAGGTCCGTTATCTGTTGCTCAGATGTCGTCCACTAAACAGTTGCAACTATAGTTATGCAGGCTTTCTGTTCCGGCAGTGACTCCGTCCGGCTGCCCTCTTCGCTCTGGGCTATTTGACCCAGGGCAAGGGGAAGGGGGGGGGGGGGGGGGGCGGGTGTTCCCTTAGGTCACCTGCTTTATAGTGAAAAGCAAGGGAATGCCTCCTCCAAGTCAGTATTTCTGAGTCGCTTCCGGGATGGTTTTAAAGTGTAATATTAATGTTTAATTTCATTCATGTCTTATTTTTAAAGTGTAGCTCGGTGTGAAGCATTTGTATATGTCAAGTGTCAAACGGGCTTTAATATACAATACTCGGACACTTTTAAATGATTATAAAGAGTCTCAATTCTCTGGACTACTTTATTTATTGGCTTGCTTTAAAAATAATTAGTATAAGGGTTATACTGGATGTTAATAGAGAACATGAATGTTATTGTGGTCAATTATTAAGGGTAGTGTATCTTTCTAATTTAATATTAAATAAGAAAGATACATGTAAAGCCTAATACTCCTTTTCTCCTTAAGGGGTTACCTCTTTACTATATAGTTGAGCTTATTGGATTTTCCTCTATGTCCTAGGCCCTCCAGCCTGTTTACTATTCAGCTAAGTCTTGGTCATTGGTACAGTATAAAAATGTTAAAAAATTTATAGTAATTTATATATTTTTTATACTTACCAATGACCCAGACGGGGATGGCCCTCCCTGGAGTTGGGAACTCTTGCCTCCCCGCTGAGTTCATAGCGCTGACCAGGCACTGCCAGTAAGAATGATAATTGGCGCCAATTTCGGGACGACTGCGTCACTGCGCATGCGCAGTAAAGGCGTACTATGGA
This sequence comes from Pictodentalium vernedei, assembly GCA_031216915.1. NCBI lineage: Eukaryota > Metazoa > Mollusca > Scaphopoda > Dentaliida > Dentaliidae > Pictodentalium > Pictodentalium vernedei. The sequence continues at coordinate 355,370,374 of CM062291.1, forward strand.
GGTCCTTTAGGACATGATTTCTTTTTGTTTTGGATGCAAATTTTGGGGATTGGGGGGCAAAATTTGTGTTTGGCCCTGGTTTTGTTGGAGTTAGCACCAGCTAAGTCTGGGTCATTGGTAAGTATAAAAAATATATAAATTACTATAAATTTTTTAACTTTCGAGGCATGGGCCTGTTGTTGTCATTCTTGCTATTAAGTTTCACTGCTTGTTCAGTGTTTCCTCTCTCCTTTTCCTTTAAGTTCCCCCTTGCTATTCTCCCATGCTTTTGGCATATTTTTGAGTGATATTATTACTAAAATTTCTTGGGAGATTTAGCTAGGTAACAGAATGAATTCTGTTCTTTTCCCCATGTTTACATTCTCACCCATGGGTGTTTAGGCATAGTGTTCTGCATCTACCATCTGATGTTCTGCAGTTTCTTCCCTGGAAGTCTCTGTTTTGCATCAGATAGTGTATTATTGGTAACTGATTTCGGGCCAGGGTCATCAGTGCCTGGAGTCATGTTTCTGGTGTTTATACACTTCTTGTTTACATTGGCAACAGTCTCTGTGTGAGGGGGATTTTTTGTCTTTGTACTAGTTCAATTCATTACAAGATACATTATTATTATTCGTAAGTGTTGCATAAATTTTTTAAAATATGTTGAAATTTTTGTCCACACTTAGGCTTGGAATCCATTGGGGCTCAACGTTACTTTTCAGAAACTTGGGCTTTGCTGAAAAAATATTTTTTCAAAATTTCTTTTTGATTTCAATTGTTTTTTCTGTGTTAATGGATCATGTTATTATGTATCTTTGTTTTCAGGGGTTCGTGCGAGTACCAGGACTTTTTGTTTTCTTTTCACTATGAAAGGATATTGTTCAAATTGTAATAAGAGGAAATCTTCCTCTGACTTTCATGATCATTGTATTAATTGTAGTCAGTGTACTCGCACTAACTCCTGTTCAGTATGTGAATATTGGGATGACAAACATTGGAAACGTGTGTCACGGTATGTTGTTAGCGGGGAAAGGGCCATGCCGGTCCTTTCTCCGCAGGGTCACTCTAGTTTATCAATCTCAATTTCAGAGGAACAAGAACAGGGTGATGTTTCCGTGATGTCTTCCAATAGTGTGCCTCCATCGTCACAATTAAATGAAGAGCTAGCGGCAAAAGTGCTCATGGAGATACGCCAATTGCCTAAGAGGTCCCTAGTAGGATCGACGACGTTGACGTCCGCTAGCTAGCCCGGTGTAACGTCCATTCATCGAATGGTTCGGCAGCCGGGTTCGTCCGTTGCGGTCCAGGAAGGAGATTTGGGTGATGCGAGCACTATAAATATTCAAGGTGCACACCCAGTGACGGCGGATAAGAGGAGAGAACGGAGGAAGCCTAGTAGTCCGGTTCCTAGCTCGTCCAGGTCCATCCGGGCTGCGAGCGAGAGAGGCCCTTTCTCTCGTACAACAACATCTGGGACCAGATGTTGTGGTACAAAATATGTCGCATTCGGAGCATACGCTCGGGACGCTCCGTTATATAGACAGTCCGGAGAGACTGTCCAAAAGACTTCCTCATCCTCTCAGCAGCGCACACGACTGCACCTTGGCTACGTGACCGAGGATATCCAGCCACCTTCGCCAATCACGGATTCCGCGGCGACCAGGTCACGCCATCCGGTAGCCAGGGATAAGAGGCCTGTAGACTCCGGACGTTCGCATAAGACAAAAATCCAGGAGTCAGTTTACACAGAGCTTCCAGCGGCTAAGCAGCGTAAGACCGCTACTCCACAGGCCTCAGTGACGGATGTGCTATCCCAAATAGCACAAATTATCGCAGCATCCCAGCAAACGACGAAACCTATGTCGGATCAAGAATTATCTGACGACATTGGGTCGGTACGCTCCGCCGAAGCATCGGGTACGGACGACCGAGAACATCATGAGGTCCGACAGGATGGCGAAAGGAATACCGAGGATTTGGAGCTATCCCTTTCAGAACAACATAAAGTCGCCGTAGATTTCATCCGGCATTACCTGCCACAAGTTGTTCCATCGGGCCAGACTGCTGCGATGCCGAATAAGAGACTGATAGCGTCATTGGACACAGAATTTTTTGAGCGGTTCAGAGACATCGTCCCTGAGTTTCTGACACAGTCCAATAATGTCACAAGAACATTCGAATTCTTGAACGACGCTATCTATAAGCTTGCTTCCAAAACAGGCAAAGCTGGTTTCTTGTCCGCTAATGCTCTCAATCTGCCTTTCATCAATTCAACGAATAAATTTAAAACGGCAGGACAGGGCATACCGAGAGTTCCTCTGCGTATAGACGACGAGGCGGAAGACTTGGAATTGTCGTTACCGTCGTCTATGTCTATTCCAACTGCGACGTTGGAAACGGCAATAACGTCTAACAGAGCAAGCTTAGACGCTTTATCATACCACAGACCACCTTACTAAGGCGTTATCATTGCGTCTTCAAGGGAAAGAATTCCAGGATATACAATCCTCATTAAGACTTCTTTCAAGGGCAGTAGCTTATTCCACATATAACTCCGCCCTTTCAGTGGCAAACCTGGAGTTGGTTAGACGTGACGCAGCCCTAGCTACATCCACGCGTGTGGATAGTAAGGTGAAGAACTCTCTCAGAGTCGCTTCGGTCTCCGGAGAGATTCTCTTCGACGCCAAGCTTTCAGCAATCTATGATAAGATAACTAAGAAAGCTTCGGATTCTCTGCTTTTTAAATCCACTTCCAAAAAGTCGGATACAGCAGATAAGAGTAAGACAGGCACTTCTGGGACAAGTACTCCCAAGAGAAGTTCCTATAGATGTTCTTATTCGTCCTCTAGGTCTTATTCTAGAGACCATCAAGGCAGCGACTCACGTACGGGACGTTATTCGGGCCGAGACAACCGGTCTGACGTCCCGAGGTCGACGGGACGAGGTGCGGGTCGTGGAGGACGTAGTTTCTCCTTCCGCAGGCCTCGCAGGTCCAGGAGGTGATGGTTTGAACCTCTATTGTGTTCCGGTGGGCGGAAGGTTATCGAGTTTTACAGATGAGTGGGCGTCGATTACGGACGACCCCTGGGTCCGAGGGGTAAATTTTTATACTGTACCAATGACCCAGACATAGCTGGTGCTAACTCTTAAAAATATAGGGCCAAACACAAATTTTGCCCCCAATCCCCAAAATTTGCATCTAAAACCAAAGAAAACATGTCCTGAATGGCCCTCCATACTTCACCTCTACTGCGCATTCGCAGTGTCAAGGACGTCCCAAAATTGGCGCCATTAATCATTCTTTGTTTGGCCCTTCATCAGTTAACATCTGACTGATCTTTGTGCTTGTAAATCTCAGTTTAAATGATGCCAGACACATAAATATTAGTGAAATGGTGATTCTAAGGAGGATATAGAAGGAGGAGAGGAAAAATGAGTGACAGAAAATAATCAGGGCTGTAACTTAAAATTTTTTGATGAAATTATGTTAAGTTACCTATTTTCGAGGCAACAGCCTGTTGTCATTCTTGTTATCAAGATTACACTGCTTATTCAGTGTTTTCCTCTCTCCCTTTCCTTTAAGTCCACACTTGCTATTCTCCCATGCTTTTGGCATATTTTCTGTAATATTATTACTAAAATTTCTTGGGAGTTTTAGCTGGATAACAGAATGAATTCTGTTCTTTTCCCCATGTTTACGTCTTCACCTATGGGTGGTTAGGCGTAGTGTTCTGCATCTACCATCTGATGTTCTGCAGTTTCTTCCCTGGAAGTCTCTGTTTTGCATCAGATAGTGTATTATTGGTAACTGATTTCGGGCCAGGGTGCCTGGAGTCTTGATCTAGTGTTTTTACACTTATTGTTTACATTTCCAACAGCCCTCTGTGTGAGGGGGGATTTCTTGAAAATAATATCTTGATGTTAATTTAATCATAACTAGACACATTATTGTTGTTCGTAAGTGTTGCATAAATTGTTTAAAATATTTTTAGAATTTTTGTCCACACTTAGGCTTGGGATCCATTGGGGCTCAATGTTACTTTTCAGAAACTTGGGCTGTTCTGAAAAAATATTTTTTCAAAAGTTTTTGATTCAATTATTTTTTCTATGTTAATGGATCTTGTTATTATGTATTTTGATTGTCAGGGGTTGGTGCGAGTACTAGGACTTTGTTTTCTTTTCACATTGAAAGGATATTGTTCAATTGTTATAAGAGGAAATCTTCCTCTGACTTTCATAATCATTGTATAATGTAGTCAGTGTACTCGCACTAACTCCTGTTCTGTATGTGTTGATTACGATGACAACATGGGAAGCGTGTGTCATGGTATGTTAGTGGGGAATTGGCCATTCCGGTCCTTTCCCCGCAGGGTCACTCTACTTTATCAATCTCTATTTCAGACGATCATGATCAGGGTGATGTATCCGTGATGTCTTCCAAAAAGTGTGCCTCCGTCGTCACAATTAATGAAGAGCTAGCGGAAAAGTGCTCATGTAATACGTCAATTGCCTAAGAGGACCCTAGTAGGTTCGACGGCCTTTGACGTCCGCTAGCTCGCCCGGTGTAGCGTCCATTCATCGGGTTCGTCCGTTGCGGTCTAGAAAGGAGTTTTGGGTGATGCGAGCACTATAAAATATCCATGTGCACACCCAGTGACGGCAGATTAGAGGGGAGAACGGAGGAAGCCTTTTAGTCCGGTTCATAGCTCGTCCAGGCCCATCCGGGCTGCAAGCGAGAGAGGCCCCTCTCTCGTACATCAACATCTGGCCCCAGATGTTGTGGTACAAAATGTCTCGCATTCGGAGCATACGTCCGCCGCTCGGGACGCTCCGTTATATAGACAGTCCGGAGAGACTGTCAATAAGGCTTCCTCATTCTCATGGCAGCGCACACGACCGCACCTTGGCTACGTGACCTCCGATATCCAGTCAACTTCGCCAATCAGAGAATCCTCGGCGACCAGGTCACGCCATCCGATAGCCAGGCACACGAGGCCTGGAGACTCCGGACGTTCGCATAAGAAAGTATGCGGGAGTCAACGTACACGGAGCTTCCAGCGGCAAAGCATCGTAAAACCGCTTCTGCACAGGCCTCGGTAAATAGCACAACTTATCGCAGCATCCCAGAAACGACAGAATCTCTGTCGCATAATATAATATCCGACGACGCTGGGTCGGGACGCTCCGCGGAAGCATCAGGTGCGGACGTCCGAAAATTTCATACGGTCCGACGGGATGCCGAAAGGGATTCGGAGGTTTTCGAGCTTTCCCTTTCGGAACAACATAAGCTGCTATATATGTCATCCAACTTCATCTTCTAGAGGTTTTTCGTCGGACCAGAATGCTGCGATACCGGATAAGAAACTGATAGCGTTGGTGGACTTAGAAATTTTTGGTTCGGTTCAGGGACGTCGTCCCTCAGTTCCGACACAGTCCAATAATGTCTCAGATACGTTCGATTTATTGAACGACGCTGTATATATTTTTTATATGCTTGCTATGTACAAGCATATCTGGTTTCTTGTTCGAAAAATTACTGAGATGTCTTTCAAAAGTGTGCCTCTGTCGTCATAGTTAATGAAGAGCTAGCGGCAATTTGTGCTCATGGATTACGTCCATCCCCTAAGAGGTCCCTAGTAGGATCGACGGAGTTCACATTCGCTAGCTCACCCGGTGTAGCGTCCATTCATCGAATGGTTCGGCAGTCGGGTTCGTCCGTTGCGGTCTAGGATGGAGATTTGGGTGATGCGAGCACTATAATAGACTTTAGTACACACCCAGTGACGACGGATTAGAGGAGAGATCGGAGGAAGCCTGTTAGTCCGGTTCCTAGCTCGTCAGGTCCGTCCGGGCAGCGAGCGAGAGAGGTCCCTCTCTCGTGCAACAACATATGGAACCGGATGTTGTGGTACAGACATTTCACCTTCGGAGCGTATGTCCGCCACTCGGGACGCTCCGTTATATAGACAGTCCGAGTGACTGTCGATAATGCTTCCTCATCCTCACAGCAGCGCACACGACTGCACATTGGCTACGTGACCTTGAATATCCGGCCAGCTTCGGCATTCAGTGATTCCAGGGCGAACAGGTCACGCCATCCGGTAGCCAAGGAACACAAGGCCTGCACACTCCGGTCGCTCGCATAATAGAAGTATGCACGGGGTAACGAACACGGAGCTTCCAGCGGCAATGCATCGTAAGACCGCTTCTCCACAGGCCTCAGTTACGGACGTGCTATCCAAAATAGCACAGCTTATCGTAGCATCCCAGCAAACGACAGATTCTCGGTCGGATCAGCAATAATCCGACAGCGCTGGGTCGGTACGCTCCGCTGTTGCATCAGGTACGGACGACCGAATATTTCATAGGGTCCGACAGGATGGCGAAAGGGATTCGGATGATTTCGAGCTTTCAGAACAACAGAAGCTGCCATACATTTCTTCTGGCATTATCTTCCAGAGGTTGTTCCGTCGGACTACATTGCTGCGATGCTGGATAAGAGACTAATAGCATCATTGGACACGGAGTTTTGGATCGGTTCAGGGACATTGTCCCTGAGTTGCCGACGCGGTCAAATAATGTCTTTAGAACATTCGAATTATTGAACGACGCTATATATATATAAGCTTGCTATCAACATGCTAGTATAGTTTCTTGTCCGCAATGCTGTATTCTGCCTTTCGTGAATTCTAGGAAATAATTGTTTATTGGCAGAACTGGGCTTACCGAGAGTTCCTTTGCGTCTAAGATGGCGAGACTGAAGAATGCAAATTATCTTTTTCGCTGTCTATGTCAATTCCAACCACGATGTTGGAAACGACAATGATGTATAATAGACTTAACTTAGACGCTTTATCATACGTACACCACCTTACTGAGACGTTTATCATTACGTCTTCAAGAGAAAGAATTCCAGGATATGATCCTCAATGAGATTTCTTTCAGGGGCAGTAGTTTTTCCACGTATAACTCCGCCCTTCAGTGGCAACCTGGAGTTGGTTAGACGTGACGCAGCCCTAGCTACATCCACGCGCGTGGATAGTAAGGTGAAGAACTCTCTCAGAGTCGCTTCGGTCTCCGAGAAGCTTCTCTTCGACGGCAACCTTTCAGCAATCTTGAATTGCTCGATATACACGTTCTCTTGTCTATCAAGTGTAACAAGAGATTCAGACGTGGGCAAACATTCGGTGGTTGACTCAGAGAGTTCCACTGTAGTTGCCGGATCCGAGTTTTTCGATTATGACGGATGTCAGTCAAACAGGTTGGGACACAATTTTGATCCCAACGGATTCGAAGTGCCAGGGTCTTTGGGTTCTGCAGTTTTTAGGCAAGCTCCTTACTTCCAAGGAAGAATATTATGTTGGCTTGCACGTCATTGGATGAATTTTATTCAGAAACGCATGTTCAATCCTGTCCGATAATACGACAGTAGTTGCGTATATCCGGAACCAGGGAGGCACTCATTCGGTTCCGTTATTGATTTTAACGGAAAGAATCCTTCTGTTTGTTATAGAACACCAAGTTCTGTTTCGGTTCGTCATATTCTCGGTCGTCGGATCGTATTAGCAGACTCCCTTTCGCGTAAGGGTCGTTTGTTGCCGTCGGAATGGACTATCAACAAACAAGTATTCAATCAGATTTGCTATCAATGGGAGCGCCCAGTGATAATTTATTTGCGACACAACTCTCCAATTAATTGTAGACGTATGTGTCACCGTGTCCGGATCCCTGAGCATATGTAGTTAACGCTCTATTGATCTAGTAGGACGCGATGATAGGATATGCGTATCCTCCAGCGCTTTTGATTCAGCAAGTATTGCTAGGATTATTCATTCACAATACAATTCTGTTGGTAGCATCTTTGTCTCCACAGAGACGGTGGATATATTTACTTAGATGTCTACTGTGGGACTTACCGCGGAAACTTCCTCCACGAGAGGATCTTTTTTTTTCGCTGGGGAAATCGTGTCAACTCTATCACAACCCGCAAGGTCTCAACCTTCACGTATTCCGTTGTGCGGTCCTTGTTGCATGGCAAGCATTGTACAGGACGAGCAGTGGACGTGATTTCTAACTGTAGGAGGACCTCCTCTTCGCTAAACTATGCGGCTAAGTGGAAGGTCTTTCGTCGTTGGTGTAGGGATCATTCTGTTGATATTTTTGATCCCTCCATACCAGACATTGCAAACTTTCTAGTATACTTGTTTGACGAGATCAAACTGCAGCTTGTTACTATTAAAGGTTATAGGTCTATGTTATCTGATACCTATGCACACCATGATAGTTTACAAATTGGATCTAATGTCTCTTTATCTAAATTAGTTAGAAACTTCTCGATAAATAGACCCAGAACTCTTAGATTAATTCCTAAATGGAATTTAGCTTGGGTTCTTCTTAAATTGAAAGAAAAGCCGTTTGAGCCTCTTGGGACAGTAGATTTCAAATTCTTGTCTTATAAGACAGCATTTCTCTTAGCTTTCCCTTCTGCTAGAAGAGTCAGTGAGCTTCATGCACTATCAGTGGATGATTCTCACTATCGTAGTGTCGGGAACACTATTACCTTTACCACTAATGTTGGTTTTATAGCTAAGAATCAGGCTCCTAATAAATATCCGGAACCTATTGTTATTAAGGCCCTTCCGTCTTCGGACGGACGTAGGCCTTTACTCTGTCCTGTTAGAGCCTTACGTATTTATAAACAAAGATCTCAGTTTATCAGAAAGGGACGAAAACGCTTCTTTCTGTCTCTGATGCCTAATAGAAAGGACATTTCGGCCCATTCTATTGCTAGATGGATTCAATTACCTATCCGTACTGCTTATGATAATCTATCTTCATCTCAGCAGTCTGTGCTTAAGATTTCGGCTCATGAAGTAAGAGCTCTTTCTACATCCTGGGCTTACGCAAATAGTGTTGCTATTACAGATTTAAAGAAGGCTGCATATTGGTCTCAACCATCCACATTCACGAATTTTTATCTCAGAAATATTGAGTCCATTTCTGGAGACCTGCATTGTTTAGGTCCATTATCTGTTGCTCAGAATGTCATCCACTAAACAGTTGCAACTATAGTTATGCAGGCTTTCTGTTCCGGCAGTGACTCCGTCCTGCTGCCCTCTTTGCTCTGGGCTATTTGACCCAGGGCAAGGGGAAGGGGGTGGGAGGGTGTTCCCTTAGGTCACCTGCTTTATAGTGAAAAGCAAGGGGATTCCTCCTCCGGAGTCAGTAATTCTGAATCGTTACCGGAATGGTTTTAAAGTGTAATAGTAATGTTAAAAATTCATTCATGTCATATTTTTAAAGTGTAGCTCGGTGTGAAGCATTTGTATATGTCTTGTGTCAAACGGGCGTTAATATACAATCCTCGGACACTTTTAAGAGAATATAAAGAGTCTCGATTCTCTGGACTAACTTTATTTATTGGCTTACTTTAAAAATAATTAGTATAAGGGGTTATACTGGATCAGGATGTTAATAGAGAACATGAATGTTATTATGCTCAATTATGAAGGGTGTTGTGTCTTTCTAATTTATCATAAAATAAGAAAGATACATGTAAAGCCTAATACTCCTTTTCTCCTCGAGGGGTTGACTCTATTTATATAGTTGAGCTTATTGGATTTTCCTCTATGTCCTAGGCCCTCCAGCCTTTTTACTATTCAGCTATGTCTGGTTCATTGGTACAGTATAAAAATCTTAAAAAATTTATAGTAATTTATATATTTTTTATACTTACCAATGACCCAGACGGGGATGGCCCTCCCAGGAGTTGGGAACTCATACCTCCCCGCTGAGTACATAGCGCTGACCAGGCACTGCTTGTAAGAATGATAATTGGCGCCAATTTCGGGACGTCCTTGACACTGCGCATGCGCAGTGAGGGCAAAGTATGGAGGACCTTCAGGACATGATTTCTTTTGGTTTTAGATGCAAATTTTGGGGATTGGGGGGCAAAATTTGTGTTTGGCCCTAGAATTTTAAGAGTTAGCACCAGCTATGTCTGGGTCATTGGTAAGTATAAAAAATATATAAATTACTATAAATTTTTTAACTTTTTTTTCATTTTCTACTTATTTTCACTGGAGGACGGTTTGAGTGTATTAGCGGACGGTTTGGGTCAAAATGTAGCGGATGGTTTGGGTCGAATTGCAGAGGATGGTTTGGCCAGAGGACGGTTTGGGTGTAATTCATAGGAATATAGGGTAAAGTCGGGTACCTTCGGACACCTTACTCCGTTTGCAGTCAGGGTCAATAACTAACGGTATGTATGATAGAAAATGACCTCCGATGTACTTGATCTATTCATGAAGAACTTTTTCTCACCAATAGTTCAGCGATATGAGTTCGAGAAATGATCAAACCACCAATCAGAAACATTCAGGGTGAAGGACTGGTACCTTCGGACAATGGGTTGGGTACGTTTGGACATATGAAATTAATACACTAACAGGGATGTTTATAGAAATTTTTGTCTGAAAATAAATTTGCCTGTTTTATTTTATATATTTATGCATATTTCGATAAATATAGGATATCTAATGTTTTCTTGTGAATACCGGGATTTATCTCATGACATGAGTGAGTGAGAGAATTTGTATTTTCATGAGCAGCTTATGGCGAGTGAAAATACAAATTCTCTCACTCGCGAATGAGATTAATCCCGGTATTAACAAGAAAACATTAGATTTTCTTTTTATTATACCCCTTTCATTTGAAGCTTCTACTGAAACGATCCATACCGACGCTCATACCACGCAAGAAATCTGTTTACACAATCAGCTGATCGCTGTTTCCGCTGACACAGATCACATTGGATGTTGTGTACATCCACACAAAATAGTTTCGGGATTGTTGGCGAAATGACGTAATTTTTGGCCACAAACAAATTCAGTAAAATGAAATTTTCGCTTCAGTAAAAATTCTTGAACATTTAATTGAAATAATTCAACAATTTAATTCTGAAACAGTGAAACACCTAAAAGTTTAGTACAAGTGAAATTCTCGGAACTTCAGGCGTCCGATGTTGACATGAAATCAGTCACTGTCGCTGTCAATAACACAAATTCGTTTGAATTTTCCTCTGCTGTCATTGTTTCTCAGTTCGTCACTAAACTGTTGGTAGGATGATGTTTGGATGAATACACATTTACAGTTCCACTGAAGGTATTTTCTGTGAACATTTGCATGAATGAGTGGTTTGAATTTTCAGTAGAAGCACACATGTTGGTATTGCTATTTATAGTTTTCTTAATGCAACTACAGTCAAAACTAGAAGTCCTGTCATGAAATACGTGCAAATAGCACGTCGATCTGCGCGTTAATCTACGCGTTAGGACCATGGTAAGGCTATCAAATTATGTGCATATGGCCTGTGCACAAGCATTGTTTCAGCCAATGGACCTCCGGGGAACCCGGAGGTCCATTGGCAGAAACATTGCCTGTGTTTGCAATGAGTAACCAGGAGAATCTGCCGTGCTTTCGATGCCATTCGATGTGGCAATTGCGCGCAATTCATATGCACAATTAAGCCTAGATAAGCACACATTTCATGACAGGACTTCTAGTTTTAACTGTACAACTAGGAAGTGAAGTGGGTTCAGCAGATTTCGAAGGAAATGGCTTAATTTGTTCCTCATTTTCAGATATCTCAACCTGTTTACTGTTCCGTGTGTCTGACAAAATTGATGAAATTTTGCGACTTTGGTCAGGATTAAGTTTGCTGTAATTCAGTAAACTGTTCACATTTCTGTGACCGGAAACCTGAATAATCTGATGTGCTGGGATTCCTTCATCAGCTAAGGACTGGACAAGGTGTTTCCTAGCACTGTATGTTGTAATTCTCTTGTCAGTGTCAATACTGGCTTCAAAAAACATGTTTTTCATTATACAATACAATGTACAACAAGTTCATTTCCTTTAGGTACTTTGTTTCATACTTAAGTGATTTATGATGCAAATCCACTGATATGAAAGGCTTAGTTTGTATACCGTTCGCCACCACGACTCCTCCACAAAATCTCTCAAACTGAACTATTCCAATTTTCGCATCATGTTCATTGTCTGTGTGTGCGTATTATAATCACCTAGTACAGACCCTAAGTTCACTAGTTCACAATTAAATTAGTACAACTAAAGTAGTTGTTCTGATTCCCATTTCATAATGACAAGCAATGGAATTTCACCGTTTTGGCAAATAGTCCTGATGTAATGTCACATAAAATGTGATAAGCATATTTTCAGAATCCGAAATGTGTATTTACATTTGCGTCTAGTATGACTATATCTCGCCGCATTCTTTAATTTTAATCTTATTTGTTTTACAAGGATTGGCAAACAAGTTATGCAACTTATATTAACGCCTCTCCTTGGCCCAATGGCGTAGGTGTGTGGGATGACCTTTATAGCCGCATTCTTGCGATGACTGTTGCTGAATTGCGATAAAATGCATCGCCAATATTTCATTGTTCACGTAAAAAGAATTCAAGAACTGCACACACATAATTATGTATCTGTACTTTGCAGTTAATATGGTCATAAATTGGTAATTCATGGACGTTGACGTTCAAATTATTATCGTAGATTTGCATATGACAAACTGCACTATGGATTCAAAATTTCGAATACCTGACAATTGATTCGAATCCAATCCAATCCTGTGAAGGATTCGAATCTCAAAGCTTCACATCGGCCTATTCCAGGGTCCCAAAACCCCCATTTCATGCGTTTTTCAGGCTTGTCATTTTAAAAATTGCAGGAGGGCCATTATGGTTCGCCGCAAATCACCCCAGGAGGGCCATTTTGGGTTCACCGAAAATGACCACAGGAGAGTCATTTATGATTTGTGGAGGTCATTTTGTTTCAACCTGATGGGTAGACAACTAATATCATTGTAAGGTACAATGTTTGTGTAATTATGATGTACGTCATCACGTAATGTATGGATGCAGGCTTGAATATTTGGATGCCAGATACCAGGTTACCCATGACACTCACCAACGGTTATCTTGCATCCAAATAACAAAGCCAGTATCTACACATTACATGATGACTGTACAAGCCAGTGCACTGTGCTCACTGCCAGATACTGATAACTTAGGACGAATCAGTCAGATTTGGGGGGCATATCGTCTGGCTATGATTTTGGGACGAAACGTCCCAGGCAAATCGTCAGGGTTCGAACTTGCTTGGGGATGATACATCCCATAATCACGCATGACAGGAGTGTTGTTTCAGTCTGATGTATAATGTAATAACTAATTACTTCGGAATTGGTAGACCTCCCACTTATATTTGGAAAGTTACTGTCTCTGGGTGACTACGTTGACGACACACTACAAACTTTGTTACATGTAGTGATGTACCTCCTTCAGTCGGCGAAAAGTGCTGTTTGAGGTGGCCGATTTTGAGATGCCTTCAAGTGAATTAATGGGCCATAGAAATCGTGGTTAGTCGGATGTTTACCATCCACAAAATTTTGAACTTAGGTGGGTGACTGTGACCTGGAGTTAGGGCTGCAATGGTTCACCGCAGTCTCGATGCACCGCGGTATTTTTCCACGGTACAATACTTGGTTCATTCAGCCTAATTTTCGGTATGCTTACGGTACAGCAGTCGCAGCAGGAGAATTCCAACACCCCCAAAAGAGGGCCCATGAAGTCAGATGTGAATTTCAAGTAAACTCTCCTGCAGGATCAAACTGTTCTCCTTTTCCCTCTCTCTGAAAAATAGAAGGGGCTGGCCCGTATCGAACCCCCCTCCCCCCCCCCCCCCCCCCCCCCCCCCCCCCCATCACGCACACACACACACACACTCAGTAACTCACCTGATTGTACAGACCTTGAATCATCAAAATTTATTGGGAAATTGGGCATATAATCTTGGTGGATAATATTTGTAATAGTTGGTGTGGTCAGTATTTATATAGAAAAAACTTTATACATACGATTTCAAACATTTATTTTAAAAATTTAACTTATTCAAATCACTTAACAATAAAAGAAAGTGTGGAATTTCAAACCCATAAAACAATCGGATGTGGTGGAGTCTTCCGCGAAGTTGGTGCAGTTCAGACAAGCAATAAATATATTCAATTTTCATAACCATGTTGATCATGTGATTTGGGGATACTTTTCTATTGGTTCATGACAAACAACACTTATTTTCATATTGACGTTGTACATTTAGCATGTGGTCAACCATGTGTTTTTTCTGTCCTGTTTTGCCAAGTCAAGAGTGCATATTTCTACATCAGCTTAACAGGCTGCCTGGCTGCAACATTTCAGCTTTAATCTACCAAATATGCGGTGCATAGAAGCATGCTGTTAGTTTTAATGGACGGCTGTTGGGGATTGGGTCTGTATGAAAATTTGTAAGTGTCGACACAAGCAAACAGTTTGCAAACATAAACAGAACAGCATGTCGTGCATCTATTAATAACCGACTCAACGTCACTTTAGCTTTGGGTAATTCCGAATGTGTGTCAGGAGAAGTAAGACAATTATTTATTGGCTGATTATTATACCCCGCTTCGAAGAAGTGGGGGCTATATAGGAATCACTCTGTACATCCGTCCGTCTATACGTCTTTCTGTCCGAACAAATTCTTGTGTGCGCAACTCCTCCTACATTAAAGAACTAATTTTGAAGAAACCTTTCAAACATCATCACTACTAAGTGAACATGCGCATATTCCAAAATTTTTGATCTGCAACAATTTTAACCAGGTTATCTCTCTTGAACTTTGATTTAATATGGGTTTCTACATGAAATTCTTGTGTGCGCAACTCCTCCTACATTTATCAGTCAATTTCCTTATGGCCTTCGCCCACATGATCCGAAGTGCATTCCTCTAAAAACCCAAAGCGGGGGTATTAATCACCTTCAGTGATAGTTATAGTTCAACAATTTGCCAATCAAGTTTTGCGTTGTTTATTTGCGTATTTCCGTTTCGCCTTCGTGCACACATGTCAGATCTGAAGTACATCCAATTATAACAACATGAGTGACAGAAATAAATGGACTGCCAATAACAACGAAGGTATCATCAGCCCACCTCCAGAATTTAAATCCCCTGTCTGGAAACACTTTGGTTTTCCCTCATACAAAGATGAGATTGATAGTGAATCATGGTAAATTCCTCAGCTTGGCTCAGAATGAATAAAACCACACAGCCATGGGGGAAGGGGGTTATAAATTATTCTAGTTTTTTTTTTGTTGCAGTGCATTTTTGCATGGCACAGCTGCCACAGCAGTCCAGCAGCATGGTAGGCTTCTAGCGTATTGCAAACATGATTCACTCTCAGTTTTTGGGCGAATAATGTTAGAAAAAATGTACCGCAATACGTATTGTACCGCCACCAAAAAAACGCAATACGTACCAAACTGTGAGGTAAGTGTACCATTGCAGCCCTACCCGGTGCGATCGCCTGCCTCAAAATGACAACCCTGGTTTTTTGTTAAGTAGTGATGAACCAATAATCGGAATCGGCAATCGGAACCAGCCGGTTATGGGGCATCGGCCGATTATGACAACCGGCAGTTTCCGGTTATTCTATATTTAACACTGACTATTAAAATCTCTTTGATATCTGGCCATTTCAATAAAGTTTCCCCATTATTTATTATTATTTATTTATTGGTGTTTAAGATCACATACTTATGCACAATGGCTAATCATGACCATGACAGTTTTACAGGTGGAGGAAGCCGGAGTATCCGGGGAGAACCACCGAGCAATGACGAGCAGCTGCCCGCTCCCCAACATCGTAACTCTGCACTGCAGCACAGGCAGGGTTAGATTGGTTGAAGTCATGCGCACCATCAACATGCAGTATGCCTTAGTACACGGCATCATCGTGCCCCCATGTGGACAATCGGGGTTAAGTGCCTTGCCCAAGGACACAACACGGGAGTCCGAATCGATCGCTCAGACGATCACCCATCCGAGGACTAACCGGGCTTGATGTTGCTTAACTTCGATGATCTGATAAGAACCAGTTTCCTCATTAAAAACGTGTGTAGTGCATATCAGAATATCTTGGGATTTGCAGAGCTGAGATGTTACGGAATTTACCATCTGCAATGGGTACGAGATCGCCACTACCCCAAGCTGAATGAAGTCACCGGTCTTCAATCATGGTGCTAAGCAACGTTGCATTGGATAGATGCATGTATAAATAAAATGTGTTCAGCCGCTAGTCTGCAGTACATCATGATCAGATGCAAGCATCACAATACAATAAGAAATTAAAATTGGAGAAAAACTGAAAAATTAAAATTTTTTAGTAAATTTTGTTTCTTAACATACCTTCCACAGTTGTTTACAATTGGCTGTAACATAAGTGTAAGCCCTACTTTGGAACTAACTCAAGCTTTTAAGAAACTTTTCCAAACAAGTTGGAAAAGTAATAGAGTGCAAAAGCACGAAAAAGATCGAAAAAGGGTTGAGCGAGACCGGCACTCTAAATTACAGGTACTCTCTCTGCACACCTCTTGCATTTACCGAGCACATGTGCAACAACCGTGATGTCAATTCCGTATTTCCGCCAATGAGAAGTTTGTGATTTAGCGGGGAGGCATCGATATCAAAGATATCCCCAAGGAGGGTGGGCCTCCGGTAAACAATTGTGGTAGGTATGTTAAGAAACAAAATATACTAAAAAATTTTAATTTCTTTTCAACCTACTCACAATTGTTTACAATTGGCTGAATAAACAATAGGAGGAGGTGAATCGAATAACCAATACCAACAAGAGCAGCAGAAATAAAAGCAAGAAGGGCAGAGAACAATAGCGAAACCTGTAATGAAGATAGAGAGAAGGCACCTGAAAAGAACAAGGCTGAGCGAAAGCACAAACCCGATAAAAACAAATGTAACGAGGGTGCACAAAAGCCTGAGCAGCAACGAGAGGGCCAAAAGAATAAAGGTCCTCAGATTGATGCTGTAGGTGGCGGAGATAAAAGGAGGAGAAGGTAGAAGCATTCCTCCAGTAATCCACATTCATAACATCCCGGAGCGAAACAATTGGTGAATGCCCAGGATGTAGATATGGCACGAACCTCATGAGCATTAAACCGGTTCGAAACAAGATCTGAAGCAGACAAGCGGGAATATGCCAGCTTGATTGCAAGACAGATCCACCTGGAAATAGAATAGGAAGAGATAGACTGCCTCTTAGGAATGAGAGACAGAAAGAATCTCTTCCGACCCCTCCTAATGAACTGAGTGCGATTAATGTAAGTCTTGATCGCACGAACAAAGGACAAAGAAGAGGTCTCCAACCATCGACAGCGAGGAGAGCCCGAATGCAGATGGGAGGAGGTACCGAATCTGGAAGTTGATTCTTAGCTAGAAAAGAGCAATCAGTAGTGAAGGTGACACTGTTAGCCTCATTTCTGAAGAAAGCAGAATCAACAGATAGTGCATGAAGCTCACAGACTGAGCAGAAGCGAACGCTAGAAGGAAAGGCGTCTTATAGGTGAGAAAACGCATATCAGTCTCAGATAAAGGCTCAAATGGCACCCATGCCAAGTTCCACTTGGGTGTAAGACGCAAAACTCGAGGCCTCGTCAAAGAAAAGTGCCGAATGAGTTTGGAGAGAAAAAGATTACGACCGATGCACCGCTTTCCCACATAAGAGAAAGTATCAGACAGCATGGACCGATAACCCTTAATCGTAATAGGCTGAAGGCCCTTGGTGTCAAAAAGGTATGCCAGAAAATCTGCAATTTGAGCAATTGACGGATCACGGTAAGCCACATTGTGATCTGTACACCAGCGGCAGAAAACCTTCCACTTCGCAGCATAAGTCATGCCAGTGGAATGTTGCCGCAATGCAGAAATGCACTCCACTGTTCATCTCAAAAAACCTCTATGTCGGAGACAGGACCTGATAAAAGACAGGCATGAAGGGACAGGCTCGCCAGGTTGTTGTGATACTTCCTGAGATGACCCTGGGAAAGAAGATCACGATGTAGAGGTAGACGAATCGGCCGATCTGCCAACAGAGGCCGCAGCAGATTGATCCACACCCTCTTTGGAGACAGAGGTGTGATCAGAATGATCCTGTGACTGCAAGCACGAATCTTCACTAATACTTGAGGAAGAATCGGTGCAGGAGGGAAGGCATAGCCGATCCAACCTGTCCAGTCCAGAGACAGAGTGTCTATCGCAAATCACAGAGGACCTGGACAAGGAGAGACAAAGGTCTCTACCTGATGATTCCAACGAGTGGTGAAAAGGTTGACCAGAGGATGGCCCCCCACCGCTCGCAAATCGCCTGAAACACCGACTGATGTAGCATCCATTAGGTTGGAAGGACACTGTCGTGTCGGGACATGGAGTCCTCTAGGACGTTGAGACGCCTGTGAATGTATTGAATGGACACCCGAGCGTTTACATCCCGCGCCAACAGAAGAAGATCCCGAGATAGCCGATATATGGGAATCGAATGTGTGCCTCCTTGATTCTGTATGTAGGCCACTACTGTCGAATTGTTCGAAAGAAGTAGGACAATATAGTCCGACAGGTGAGGGAACCGAAGCCGAAAACTCAACAGAAGAGCAAGAAGCTCCTTTTGGTTGATATGATGGCCCACCTGCTCGCTGTCCCACTCACCGTGAGTGGACAGACCGAGAGGATCCAACGTCGCACCCCAGCCCCTATCGCTGGCATCCGCAGTAAGGATGCAATCGGCCAAAGGGAGATCCAACAGAACACCCTGTGTCAGCTATGGAACATCAGCCCAAGGGTAGAGGTGACAAAGCAGGGACTGAGGAATAGGAAGTTCCAGGTCCAGCGGATCTACATTTGGACGCCAATGATCCAACAGGAAGTGTTGGAGAGGTCGGACAAACAAGCGACCGAGCGGAATGAGATCTGTCACTGAACCTTAAAGGCCCAGCATCCGAAGGAAAGTCCTGGCCGAGACCGAGGAAGAATGAAGCAGGTTCCAAGTCAAGGCGGAAAGAATCGTCACCCGAGCATTGGGGACAGACACCACATTATGAAGAGTGTCAAAATCCATCCCCAAATGACGAAATTGCTGAGAAGGAAGGAGATCCGACCTCTCGTGATTGACTCTGAAACCCAGCGATGCTAGTAGGCAAAGAAACGTGGTGCCGTTGGAGGATATCGTCCAGGTAGGCTGACGAAGTCACAGCCGACTGAGTACGGTGGAAAGCAGGCACATGTGACATCAGTCGGGTAAAGGCCCAAGGAGCCAGGTTCAAACCGAACGGGAGAGCTCTGAATTGATAGACTCAATCCCGAAACGAGAACCGAAGGTATTTCCGTGACGCCGGATGAATGGGTACATGGAAGTAGGCATCCTTCAGGTTGATGCTGGCAGCAAAGTCATTGAACCGACCGGAAAGTCTCTAGCCTGAAACGAGGTGCTATAATGTACTCGTTCAGGATACTCAGATCGATGACAGGACGAAATTGGGCGTTTTTCTTCGGCACCAAGAAAAGTCTCCAGTAAATCCCCTGTGAAAGGGTGTTCCTGACCACCTCGATCGCCCCTTTGGCGAGGAGATTGTTGATCTCCTGCAGGACTTAAAATTCATGCGAGAATCAGAATCGATTCTCGCAAATGATTCTCGCAAGGAAAACAATGAGAATCAACATTGATTCTCGCAAAATGTTCATTTGATTCTCGTCTTAGATTCAAAAAGTTTCCTTAAATGCCTCGAGGATTCTACTTATTTTATTGCTTCCTCTAATAAGGTGACGCTCTGACTTAGCAGTGATGTCTGGTGAAGGCTTGGCTGCCTGTACAGGCAGCCAAGCCTTCACCAGAAACCACTGCCAAGGTACTGTAACTTCTATCAGCAAGACCACTATCTGTATGTTGAAACACGTGTTCTACATCAAACACAAGGCAAGAGTTCTGACTTGAGAACTGAAAATTGATTCTCGCACAGGAGTATGCGAGAATCCAAACTGATGCTCACAAATCGGGACGAATTTTAAGGCCTGCTCCTGCACCAGAAGGGCCCGACTTAGAGAATCGGAAGGGACCCGAGTCAGGAGGGGCACCCAAGATAAACTGGGGTGCCAATGGAAGGACAGTTGCAGACCAGATTGTATGACATTGAGGGCCCAAGTGTCCGACGTTATCTCTGTCCAACGGTTGTTAAACAGCGACAGCCTTCCCCCGACTGGAGGCGAATCGAGGTGAGGACCTTCACTTGCGGCCTCGACAAGGCCCCCGAGAGGAGAAACCACCACCTCGGGAAGCGACAGAGTCCTGAGACTTTCTTGCCTCAGGCTGGCCACGTCGGTGCTTCTTCTGAGCAGAAGGAGCCGAAGGCATAGCCGACGAGGCAGATGTAGCAGGACGCTTGGCAGGACTGGAACGACCACCACCTGCAGCAGGAGGTTGGTCCAGCTGTCGTAGCAAAAGCTGGTCCTTCGAATGACTGAAGAACCTCGCCACGGACAGCTTCCAAGGAATCATGGAACAACTGAGATCAAACCAAAGAGGCAGACCTCAGAACAGCATGCTGCTCAGAAGGAAGGGATGGAGAAGAATCCAACACCGCATCCCAGCATGCCAGCTCCAAATTAGCCGTGTTACAGGCGTGAGCATGTGTCAAGTTCATGAGAGCCTGTGACAAAACACGAAAAGGCGCCTGAGCACCATCAAACTCCCCTGGTGGAAAATATTCAGCCAGGGCAGCAACGACATGGTCCACGATAGATAACATACCCAGCATCTCTCGGGACAGGCCCACCATAGACTCAACTACCGACATCGGGAGAACTGCCGACTTAGGCTTAGTTAACCCGAGGGAAGAAGAATCCTCATCCACAGTAGTCATCCCTTGGAAAACTGGTGGAGAGACGGAATCGTAAACACGAAACCGCGATGGAGGCAGAAAGGCATCAGCTCTAGAAAAGAAAGAACCCTTGAGGGCCCAAGGGGGGGGGGGGGGGGGGGCAGATTCATGTTTGTTCGAATTGGGTCCCTATGTATATATTTAGGCTCGCTATTGTAGCCCAAATTGTAACTTAGTGCAATATGAGGAAACTTCCTTAAAAATCTAATTCTTCATATCCACCAGGTCAGTCAGATTCAAGTTTGATATTTCCAACACACATTTCCTCTGCAAATTTTCAGATAAAGGGCTTTATTACGAATTGGGTCATCGACTGGAACATTTAACCTTTTTACACTTTTGGTGTCAAGATTCAAGTTTAGGGGGTGGGGGAGAGAATTGTGTGCGGTTAGCATTGCTCAGACAGCCTTGCGAGCACCTTGAATGGCCTCCTAACCCTATAACAAATAAAAAAATGTCAAGAATATTGATCGACCGACAGACATTAAGACATTCCAACAGGCAATGTTCCATACAACCCAAAATGTTCGTTGTTCAATTGGTGTATTCTAGGCTATTGCTGTAGTGGACAGAAATTCACAGAAAACCGTGAGGGGGGGTTTTCCAAGAAAATCTTGGTTTGGTTTTTGGGTTTCCAGAAAAAAACGGAACTTAAACCGAACAACCAAAAACATCCAGTCTCTAATTTAATGGCATAAATAGATTTTAAAATTCGACTTCATATGCAGAATGAAGAGAGTGGATTACTACTTAATCGGAGCACCATATATTCTCCACTCAAAAAATATTTATAACTGTTGATAACAGTACAAGAAACATTTGCAAGCTTTCATCACATGAACCACCAGGTGCAACCCAGTTGTTCATGTGATGAAAGTTTGTAAGTGTCTCTTATGTTTTGTCCTCAGAAGTTGTAAATAATTACTAAGTGAAAATCTAATCCATGCTGATAGTAGTAATTTACCCACCATATACTGTAGTACAGTGCAGCCCACTTAATTGGATATCTCTTAATTGTATATCCCTGTTAATTGAATATAATTTTCAAACATAAAACCATTTACCATACCTTTAGTACAAATTCGATCTGTTAATTGCATATGGGTTATAGAGTAAACTCCTGTTAATTGTATATAAATTTTTGTAATATGTCAAAAAAATTACTGTGACAAACACCAAATTCCCCTTATTTATCAACCTTTTTGGCCTCACTACATCCAATACAGGCATTTATTCTATTATATCTTGTTTGACAGAGCTCTATGAGCTCTGTCAAACAAGATATAATAGAATAAATGCTCAGTTTACCTACAGAACATAGGAAACTGACCAAATCCCTGTTAATTGTATACTCCTGTTAATTGAATAATTTTCATTGGCAAAATGGATATTCAATTAAGAGGATTCTACTGTATCAATATTTTCTTTATGTTTGATCAGTTCAATTCGTGATTTCATTGCCGAACTTGGTAGTACATGTAGCACATTATATTTTGTATTGCACAGCACCACGTGCGGCAACTGCATTGTGTCCTTGGGCAAGACCCTTCACCCCCATTGCCCATCTGGGGGCACAGTGACGCCGTGGACTAAGGCGTATTGCACGTCGATGGTGCACTTGTCTTCAACCAATGCTAACCCTGCTGGTGTGGAGTTAGTATGTTGGGGAGCTGACAGTTGCTCGCCATTGCTCAGTGGTTCTCTCCTGGTACTCCGGCTTCCTTCACCCGTAGAACTGTCATGGTCATGATTAGCCACAGTGCAGAAATATATGACCTTAAACCCCATTAGATAATTAAATAAATATATATTGCACAGCACAAATGCTTTTGTGTACATGTATTTCAGACGACTTCATTCTTCTGCAATAAGGAGCACATTAACTAATGACCATTTTCTGCACTATTTGTGACAGGACTTCTAGGTTCAACTGTATGAATTATTTTCTTTTTTCTGCCTTCTTCAGGTACTCTATCCAAACTTGATAAACTTGAAAAACAGACTTCAGAAATTGATAGTGTGAAGCAGAAAATCTCTGATACTGAAAGATCCATTCTAAACCTGCAGCGGAAAGTGAAGATGCTTCAGGAACAAAAAATGGCTTTAACAAATAGCATTAAAAAGGTATATGCAAACTTAATATAAATATAAATGTAATATTTGCATTTTTTAAGACACATTTTGAAATAATATTGTGGATTTCAGCGATACTCTTGTATTCCTAATAAACATACACATATGTTTATTAATTTGGAGGAATTTTTCCACCCTGTATACACCTTATTTGGGCCTGTATGTTTATTAAAATTGCCCTTCCAACAGGAAGGAAATCTTCAGATTAGTAAATCTTCACTAGATTGTATGATAGTCTTTTGTGTAGCACAGTGTATTCATCATTGTTGTAATCATGTTGCCCAAATGCCGATTAGTTTTCTAAATGTTTTTACCCTTTACCTAAAATGAAAAACAGACGACTCTTCCAAACAAAATTCTTGAATAACTAATTTTTTTCATGGCTTGTCTCAAAAATGTTGGTTATGACCCCTCAATGGAACGAGCTCAACAAGCTCATTCAAAAGAGGGGTCATAACCTATGTTTTTGAGACAAAAAATGAAAATTAATTGACGATTTTTGTGAATAGCACTGGCCGGTTTTAGATGTTATGCTGGGTAAAGGGTTAATAAAACTAACTGCAACACTGGAAAATAAGATGGCTTTTAGATAAAATTAACTGGTATTACTCTCCCACTCCCTGAATGGATTTCCACCCTGTACTAGTATTTGGGTCTGTACTTTTATTTAATTTTGATAAATGTTCCACACCGTACTTTTAGTCGTACCTGTACTTTTCTTTGGAACACAAGAGTAGTGTTATGTAGAGGTGGCAAGGCTTGTACATTATTGTTATCACAAAAGCCGTCTTTTGGAGATCTGATCACTTAAAACTTTCACCTGTGGGTTGACATATTTTTATACTGTACCAATGACCCAGACATAGCTGGTGCTAACTCTTAAAATATAGGGCCAAACACAAATTTTGCCCCCCAATCCCCAAAATTTGCATCTAAAACTAAAGAAAACATGTCCTGAAAGGCCCTCCACACTTCGCCCCTACTGCGCATGCGCAGTGTCAAGGACGTTCCGAAATTGGCGCCATTTATCATTCTAAGTTTGGCCCTTCATCAGTTAACATCTGACTGATCTTTGTGCTTTTAAATCTCAGTTTAAATGATGCCAGACACATAAATATTAGTGAAATGATGATTCTAAGGAGGATAGAGAAGGAGGAGAGGAAAAGAATGTGTGACAGAATATTATCAGGGCTGTAACTTAAAATTTTTTAATGAAATTATGTTAAGTTACCTATTTTCAAGGCAGCAGCCATTTTGTTGTCATTCTGATTATTAGTTACACTGTTTTTACAAGTGTTTTCCTCTCTCCCTGTCCTTTAAGTTCCCCCTTGCTATTCTCCCATGCTTTTGGCATAGTTTCTGTAATTATTATTACTAAAATTTCTTGGGAGTTTTAGCTGAATAACAGAATGAATTCTGTTCTTTCCCCATGTTTACGTCTTCACCTACGGGTGGTTAGGCGTTGTGTTCTGCATCTACCATCTGATGTTCTGCAGTTTCTTCCCTGGAAGTCTCTGTTTTGCATCAGATAGTGTATTTTTGGTAACTGATTTCGGGCCTGGGTGCCTGGAGTCTTATTTTAGTGTTTTTACACTCATTGTTTACATTTACAACAGCCCTCTGTGTGAGGGGGGGATTTCTAATAAATAATATCTATATGTTATTTTAATCATAACTAGATACATTATTATTGTTCGTAAGTGTTGAATAAATTGTTTAAAATATTTTAAAAATTTTTGTCCACACTTAGGCTTGGGATCCATTGGGGCTCAACGTTACTTTTCAGAAACTTGGGCTGTTCTGAAAAAATATTTTTTCAAAATATTTTGATTTCAATTATTTTTTCTATATTAATGGATCATATTATTATTATGTATTTTGATTGCCAGGGGTTAGTGCGAGTACCAGGACTTGTTTTCTTTTCACATTGAAAGGATATTGATCAATTGTTTTTAAGAGGAAGTCTTCCTCTGACTTTATTATCATTCTATATGTGGTCAGTGTACTCGCATTAACTCCTGTTCTGTATCGTATGATTTCGATGACAATATGGGAAGCGTATGTCACGGTATGTTGTTGGGGATTTGGACACTCCGGTCCTTTCCCCGCAGGGTCACTCTACTTTATCAATTTCTATTTCAGACGATCAAGATTAGGGTGATGTATCTGTGATGTCTTCCAACAGTGTGCCTCCGTCGTCACTATTAATGAAGGGCTAGCGGAAAAGTGCTCATGTTATACGCCAATTGCCTAAGAGGACCCTAGTAGGTTCGACGGCCTTTGACGTCCGCTAGCTCGCCCGGTGTAGCGTCCATTCACTGAATGGTTCGGCAGCCGGGTTCGTCCGTTGCGGTCTAGAAGGAATTTTGGGGTGATGCGAGCACTATAAAATTAACTTAATGCACACCCAGTGACGGCGGATCGGAGGGAGAACGGAGGTAGCCTTTTAGTCCGGTTCATAGCTCGTTCCGGTCCATCCGGACGGCAAGCGAGAGAGGCCCCTCTCTCGTTCAACAACATCTGGCCCCAGATGTTGTGGTACAAAATGTGTCACTAGCGGAGCATACGTCCGTCGCTCGGGACGCTCCGTTGTATAGGCAGTCCGCTGAGACTGCTAAGGCTTCCTCTTCTCGTCAGCGCACACGACCGCACCTTGGCTGCGTGACCGCCGATATATTACCAGCTTCGCCGATCAAGGATTCTTCAGCGACCAGGTCACACCATCCGGCAGCCAGGGATTCGAGACCGATGGACTCCGGACGTTCGCATAGGAAAAGTATGCGGGAGCCATCTGATGCGGAGCTGCCCTCGGCGAAGCAGCGATAGACTGCGCCTCCGCAGGTCTCGATGCCGGACATTCTTGTGCACATAGCACAGCTTATCGCAGCATCCCAGCAGCCGACAGAAACGGTGTCGGATCGAGAATTATCCGACAGCGCTGGGTCGGTAGCCGGGGACTCGAGGCCTGCAGACTCCGGACGTTCGCATAGGAAGTGTGCGGGAGTCAACGTACACGGAGCTTCCGGCGGCAATGCATCGTAAGTCCGCTACTGCACAGGCCTCGGGAACGGACGTGCTTTCCTTAATAGCACAGTTTATCGCAGCATCCCAGCATCAACTGAATCTGTCGCATATATTTTATCCGACGATGCTGGGTCGGGACGCTCCGCGGAAGCGGGTACGGACGTCCGAAAGTTTCATCCGGTCCGACGGGATACCGAAAGGGATTCGGAGGATTTCAAACTTTCCCTTTCGGAACAACATATGCTGCGATGCCGGATAAGAAACTGATAGCGTCGGTGGACTTAGAAATTTTTGGTTCGGTTCAGGGACATCGTCCCTCAGTTCCGACATAGTCCAATAATGTCACACAAACTTTCGAATTATTGAACGACGCTATATATATATTATTTTATGCTTGCTATCCAAGCATTTCTGGTTTCTTGTTCGAAGAGTTATGGAGATGTCTTTCAAAAGTGTGCCTCTGTCGTCATAGTTAATGAAGAGTTAGCGGCAATAAGTGCTCATGGAATATGTCTATCGCTTACGGAGTGACATTCGCTAGCTCACCCGGTGTAGCGTACATTCATCGAATGGTTCGGCTGCCGGGTTCGTCCGTTGCGGTCTAGGAAGGAGATTTGGGTGATGCGAGCACTTTAATTACTTTAGTATTCACCCAGTGACGGCAGATTGAGGACAGATCGGAGGAAGCCAACAACATAGGGGACCGCATGTTGTGGTTCAGATATTTTACATTCGGAGCATATGTCAGTTGCTCGGGACGCTCCGTTATATTGACAGTCCGAGAGACTGTCTTTAATGCTTCCTCATCCTCACAGCAGGGCACACGACCGCACATTGGCTACGTGACCTCGAGTATCCGATCAGTTTCGGCATTCAGTGATTCCACGGCGAATAGGTCGCGCCATCCGGTAGCCAAGGGACACGAGGCCTATACACTCCGTTCGCTCGCATATTGGAAGTATGCACGGGGTAACGATCACGGAGCTTCCAGCGGCAATGCATCGTAAGACCGCTTCTCCTCAGGCCTCAGTGACGGACGTGCTATCCGAGTTAGCACAGTTGTTTCGCAGCATCCCAGCAATTGACAGTTTCTCGGTCGAATCAGGAATTATCCGACGGCGCTGGGTCGGTGCGGTCCGCGGTTGCATCAGCTACGGACGACCGAACGCTTTATAGGGTCCGACAGGATGGCGAAAGGAATTCGAAAGATTTCGAGTTTTCCCTTTAGTAGTATCGGAAGATGCCTTTCATATCTTCTGGCATTTCTTCCAGTGATTATTTTTCGGACTTCATTGCTGCGATCTTGGATAAGAGACTTATAGCGTCATTGGACTCGGATTTTTCGATCGGTACAGGGACATTGTCCCTGACTTACCGACGCAGTCCAATATTGTCATTACAACATGTGTTTTATTTTTCGACGCTATATATTTATATATATATACAAGCCTGCTACTAAGCATGATAGTTTAGTTTCTTGTCCGCGTGGCTCATTTCTGCCATTTTATCATTTTTACAAATAGTTTATTTTGGCAGAGCAGGGCATACCGAGAGTTCATATGCGTCTAGACGTTGTGATTAAAGACTGCATATATTCTTTTTCGCCGTTTATGTCTTTTCCAATTTCAATGTTGGGAACGACATTATGTATAGTAGACTTAACTTAGACGCTTTATTATACGTAATCCGCCTTACTGAGGCGTTATCATTACGTCTTCAAGAAAAGATTTACGGGATATTATTCTCAATGTAATTTCTTTTGAGGGCAGTAGTTTGTTCACGTATAACTCCGCCCTTCAGTGGCTGATTGGAGTTGGTTAGACGTGACGCAGCCCTAGCTACATCCACACGCGTGGATAGTAAGGTTAAGAACTCTCTCAGAGTCGCTTCGTTCTCGGAGGAGCTTCTCTTCGACGGCAACTTTCCGGCAATCCATGAATTGCTCGATTTATACATTCTCTTGTCTATCTAGTGTTACAAGAGATTCAGACTGGGGCAAACATTCGGTGGTTGACTCAGAGAGTGCCGCCGCAGTTGCCGGACCCGAGTGTGGCTGTTATGACGGTTGCCAGTCAAACAGATAGGGATATATACTGATCCCTACGGATTCGAAGTGCCAGGGTCTTTGGGTTCCGCAGTCTTTTAGCTATCAGTTTAACTTCCGCGGAATAATGTTTTTTAGGCTTGCTTTATGTCATTGCATGAACATTATTCAGAAACGCATGCCCAAATTCCTGTCCTTTAATTCGACAGTAGTGGCGTATCTCCGGAACCAGGGAGGCACTCTTTCGTTTCCATTATTCAATTTAATGGAAAGAATCCGTCTGTTGGTTATAGTACACCAAGTTCAGTTTTGGTCCGTCATATTCTGGGTCGTCTGATTGTTTTATCGGACTCCCGTTCTCTTACGGGTCGCTTGTTGCTGTCAGAATGGACTCTCAACAAACAAGTATTCAGTCAGATTTGCTATCTATGGGAGCGCCCAATGATGTTTTATTTATGACACAGCTTGCTAATCAATTGCAGACGTATGTGTTGGCTTGTCCAGATCTCTGAGCTAATAGTGTTAACGCTCTATTGATCTATAGGACGGAATGATAGGATACGCGTATCCTCCGGCGCTGTTGTTTTAGCAGGTATTGCTAAGATAAACAACCACAATACATTTCTGTTGATAGCATCTCTATCTTCACAGAGATCATGAGTAATTTACTCTCTTGTCTACTGTGGATCTTAACGTGAAATCTTCCTCTATGTGAGGATCTTTTTTCACTGGGTAAATCGTGTCATCTTTATCACAACCAGCAAGGTCGCAACCTTCATGTATTCCGTTGTGTGGTCCGTATTGCATTGTAAGCACTGTACTGGACGAGCTTTGGACGCGATTTCTTACTATAGGAGATCCTCTTCTTCGCTATTCTATGCGACTAAAGTGGAGGCTCTTCCGTCGTGGTGTAGGGATCATTATGTTCATATTGTTGATCCCTCCATACTACTCATTGCTATTTTTTAGTATACTTGTTTCACAAGATCTACTGCAGCCTGTTATTATTTAGGTTATAGGTTTATGTTACCTCATACCTATGCACTCTATGATAGTTTACAATTGAGTCTTTTGTCTCTTTATCTAAGTCAGTTAGTAACTTTTTGATAAATAGACTTAGAATCTTTAGATTAAATTCCTATACGGATTTTAACTTCGGTTCTTATTTAGCTAAGTAATCATTTGAGCCTCTGGAAACAGTAGTTTTCAAATTCTGACCTTTTAGACAGTAATTCTGTTGGTTTCTCTTTTACTGTAGAGTCAGTGAGTTTCATGCACTATCGATGGATGATTTTCACTTTCATAGTTTCGGAATCAATACTTCCGTTACTATTTAGGTTGGATTGTTGCATAAGAGTTAGGCTCCTATTATCCGGAACCTATTATTTTAAGGTCCTTCCGTCTTCGTATGGGCATAGGCCTTTACTCTTTCAGGGTACAGTTTATGTATTTATAAACAGATATCTGTTTGTTACAAGGGCGTAAGCTTCTTCTGTCTTTGATGTCTAGTAGAAGGACGTTACGCTCCATTTTATTGTTAATGGATTCTATTAACTAGCGTACTGCTTATGGTATATCATAGACTTAGCAGTTGTGCTTAAGATTTCGGCTCATGAAGTAAGAGTTCTTCTACTTCTTGGGCTTACCTTAATAGTGTCGCTATTATAGATTTTTGAAGGCCGCTCTTTGCGCTCAGCCATCCACATTCATGAATTTTATCTTAGAAATATCGAGTCAATTTCTTGATGCCTCTTTTGTTAGGTCTATTATCTACTGCTCAGAATGTCATTCTCTTAACACTTGCTACTATAGCTAGGTAGGCTGTCTGTTCGGCAGTGTCTCCGTTCGGCTGCCCTCTTCGCTCTGGGCTATTTGACCCAGGGCAAGAAAAAGGGGGGGGGGGGGGAGGGTGTTCCCTTGGGTCACCTGTTTTACTATGAAAACAAGGGGATACCTCCTCCGGAGTTAGTAATTCTGAGCTGTTATTGGGATGGTTGTTTAGTGAGAAGTTTAAGTTTATAAAATTCATTCAAGTCTTAGTTTTTAAAGTATAGCTTTTGAATATTGCATATGTCAACGGACATGATTATGCAATTCTCAGACACTTTTAGGAGTATAAGAGTCTCTATTCTCTAGACTTACTTTATTATTGGCTTACTTTAAAAATTATTAGTATAAGGATTATATTGGATATTAATAGAGTACATGGATGTATGAAGATCAATTTTGGAAGGTGTTGTATCTTTCTAATTTATCATAAATAAGAAAGATACATGTAAGGCCTATTACTTCTTTTCCCTACAGGGGATGACTCTATTTTATTTTATTGAGCGTATTCCATTTTGCTCTATGTCCTTGGCCCTCCAGCCTTTTTACTATTCAGCTATGTCTGGGTCATTGGTACAGTATAAAAATGTTAAAAAATTTATAGTAATTTATATATTTTTTATACTTACCAATGACCCAGACGGGGATGGCCCTCCCAGGAGTTGGGAACTCTTGCCTCCCCGCTGAGTACATAGCGCTTACCAGGCACTGGTTATTAGAATGATAAATGGCGCCAATTTTGGAACGTCCTTGACACTGCGCATGCGCAGTAGGGGCGAAGTGTGGAGGGCCTTTCAGGACATGTTTTCT
This sequence comes from Pictodentalium vernedei, assembly GCA_031216915.1. Taxonomy (NCBI): domain Eukaryota; kingdom Metazoa; phylum Mollusca; class Scaphopoda; order Dentaliida; family Dentaliidae; genus Pictodentalium; species Pictodentalium vernedei. The sequence continues at coordinate 355,401,034 of CM062291.1, forward strand.
TTAGTTTTAGATGCAAATTTTGGGGATTGGGGGGCAAAATTTGTGTTTGGCCCTATATTTTAAGAGTTAGCACCAGCTATGTCTGGGTCATTGGTAAGTATAAAAAATATATAAATTACTATAAATTTTTTAACTTCTCGGATAAAATTATGCAAAATCAAGTCAAGACCACATCAACAAAAACTCGAATTAGAAGGTTTTAATTTTTCAAATTCGGTTTTGGTATGGTTTCAGGAAAAAAACATTTGTTTTAGTTCAGTTTTTTCTGTTTGTTAAGAACATATTGTAAATAACACTTCACTCCCCTTGATGATCAGTGAAAATGATTGGTATTGATCAAGAAGTACTGTTAAAACTAGAAGTCCTGTCATGAAATGTGCACAAATAGCACGTCGATTTGTGTGTTAATTTATGCGTTATGACCATATTAATGCTATCAAATTCTGTCCATATGGCCTGTGCACAAGCAATATTTCAGCCAATGGACTTCCGGTAACCCGGAGGTCCATTGGCAGAAACATTGCCTGTGTTTGTTATGAGTAACCAGGAGAATTTGCCGTGCTTTGGATGCCATTCGATATGACAATTGCGCGCAATTCCTACGCACAATTGAGCCTAGATAAGCGCACAATTCGTGACAGGACTTATAGTTTTAACTGTAATGAATCGAGAGTTATGAGAAAATATATATATATAAAAGAGCATAATGGAGAAGTGTCTTGCCCAAGGACACAACGCAGTTGCCGCAGGTGAGATTCGAACCGAGAACCTCTCGGCTTGCAGCCTGCACCTCTACCTACTGAGCCACCGCGCTCCCATTTGTTTACTTTGTTTTTGTTTACAACTTCATAAGACGTTGCATGGCTCCCCCCTTTTTTTACCCCATCAGCATATATGCAGCCATCATTTCATCACTTATATTCAAAGGCCAACACAGAGCAGCTAACTCGTCTTGTAGAATACATTAAAGACTCTTGGTTCAGCAGTGCAGTATTCCCTTTGACATCATTGAGTGTATTTGAACTTGCAATCAGAACGAATAATGATCTGGAAGGTACCGGTAATTATCAATTATTTATTACGTTTGTATGGCAATATTAATTTCTTGACAACAGGAAACGATGCAGTAGACGACTAATCCATAATTGTATTAGAAATTAATAAAGAGACATATTCACAAGTCAAATATTGTAAGTGAGTAACATTAATTAACCCTCTGCATTCTGATGTCAAAATACTGTAGCTGTCGGCAGCAAATCTTTATCATAATGCAACCGAGAATTTAAAAATTTATATCTTGTATGACAGAGCTCATTGAGCTCTGTCATACAAGATATAATTTGTTAAATTTTTCATGCTGCACAGGCAATATGAAGTCAATGACAAAAATTTTGAAATACTACAGAGTGTAGGGAGTTCATTCATTCATTCATTCATTCATTCATTCATTCATTCATTCATTCATTCATTCATTCATTCATTCATTCTAGGATGGCATCAGCGAATCAACAAATGATCAGATGAAAATGGACTATCTCTTTAAGCGCTACTACCATTTCTGAAGAAAGTATTATGCTATGCAGATTTTGTGCAGATGTAATAATTTTTCAATTTGTAATTGTCACTAGTCTTCCTTTGTTTATTCATACCCACCCCCACGACATTCGGATATGACCTGGCAGACCCCTCTCCCACATTAATTTAATCATTCGTAATTCTGTACTAAATGTCTGATATTTTCGGCCGACAAGAAAGTGTAAATCACAAGAAAATGACTGCGATTTATACTTTATTAACGGCTGAAATATCAGACATTGAGTAAGAATGGATAATTTTTGGTGTTTCTTAATTGTCAAGATTGACGATTTTTGCGACAATTCATTTTATCATACATGTTTGATCATTTATCTCCACTAAATACTTTTGAGACGAATCGTCCCGGACGAATTGTCCCAGTTCAATAATGTATTTTGGACGAACCATCCCTGTCCGAACTGGTTTTTGGACGAAACGTCCTGGAGTCCTTTTTTTTTAATACAAAAACTAATTAAGGTAGGAGAGAATAATGGAATTGGTATATACTCAGTCTTATCCTATTAGCCCTGAAATAGAGGGGGTGGGGGGGGGAGGTGGGGGGCTTTGCCAAAAACTACAAAAGTTTTTCATAGGTGCAAGAATATCTGTCCCAAAATCATCCGCCTTTGATGTGTGGCTTTTCCTGCGTTCTATAATTAGCCACGGAAAAGGGGTTCTCAATGTGCAAAGACAGTATGTTCACCAGGTGTGACTAAACAGGGTTTTAAATGGAGTGTACATGTAATGACACTTGGTCGTATCATTTATGAAGTTTTATGTATTTTTAGCATAATTTAAGGGTTATTTTTTTGTTTGTTTTTTTATTATTATTCAAGCAATACTCAGAGTACTGATGGATTTGATCAGGTTTTGATATTACCGGTATGTACATTTTCCCTTCAATTCCTTGTTATTTAAAATTCTTTGCAGATTTTCAAACAAAACCTGAACCGAGACAGACTTTTTCATCACAACCGAAACCGAATTGAAGTTTCATAACCGGCCAGCTCTAGTTAAAAAAAAGTTAAACTTTGCGTGGTATCAGAAGCAAATGAAATTGAAAATGAAAGATGGAAGTTTTAAGGACCTTAAAATCACAGACTTCTTCAAAAAAGTCTCGGGTCTGGAAAACATCTGTGTGTGGTGTGCAATAAACTTACTAATACAAACTAAGGTTCAAATCTTTTGAAAATCATTGTATAATATCGTCACACATCGAGGCTTTGTGTGCCAGAAAAAAATTTTTTGCATTGGATGCTATGTTTGGGACTGTTGTAGTCTGACCCAAAGAAACAAAATCCAAACTTTGATGCAATCCATGTCGGGAAAAAAATAAATTGAGAATACTTTTAAGCTAGAGAGCTCTAATTTCACTCTCAGGACTATGCATTTTCAAATAAATGTTCACATATGGGAAACGACCTGCGGCCAAGGTGATGGTCTTCACCCACCCATTTCAAACTTTTACATGTCAGTGTTCAATTGTTCTCATGCCTGATTATTTGAAACGTCCATTTTTCTCAGTTGTTATTGTTATTCTTGTTTTTTTAGTATGACCCCACTTTCACCAAGCTTCGAGCAAGACACCATCAAAAATTTGTTAAAATCATTGGTTATTTGTAATTAGTTTTTCTGGGAAATTGCAATTTCTTCATGTTAAAATACCAAAGTTCACATCATTTTTCAATTTGCAAACTGAAGGATGACACTGAGTCAGCATATAGGGAGCCCAAATATAACTTAGTGCAATATGGGGAATAATCTTTAAAAATCTTCTTCTTCAGGTCCACCGGTGAGATTCTTTTGATATTTGGTATAAAATATCTCGAGGTGGGGGTGGGGAGGGGGATGTCAGATTCAAATTTGTTCAAATTGGGTCCCTGGGTTGATATTTGGGCTCTTTATTTGAGCCCAAAGTTGTGCAGCATGAGAAAATTTCTTCTAAAATCTTCTTCAGACCCACAAGTCAGAATCCTTTCATATTTGGTATACAACAGCTCTACGGGGTCAGATTCAAGTTTGTTCAAGTCCCTGGGTAAATATCTTAGCTCCCCATGAAAGTCCGAATTTTAACTTAGTGCAATATGGGGAATAAACTTTAAAAATCTTCTTCAGATCCACCAGTCAGTTTCTTTTGATACTTGGTATACAGCATCTCTATGGGGGTTAGATTCAAGTCCCTGGTTTAATATTTATGCTCCCAATGGGAGCCAGAATTGTAACATAGTACCATATGAGGGAATTTATTTAAAAATCTTCTTTTTCACTTCCACCAGTCAGAATATTTTCATATTTGGTTGACAACATCTCTTGGGGGGATCAGATTCAAGTTTGTTCAAATCAGGCTCTTGGGTTAATATTGGGGCTCTTTATTGGGGCCCATATTTTAACTCAGTGCATTTAATGTGAGAAAATTTCTTGATAAATCTTCTTCAGATCCACTGTCAAATCTTTTCACCTGTCGAATCTTTTCATATTTGGTGTGTGACATCTCTAGGGGTGTCAGATTCAAGGTTATTCAAATCGAGTCCCTATTTATTTGGGCTCCGTTTGCCAGTCACTTACTGATACACTCATCTCTTTTTGACAACTTTGCCCAGGTGAGTGTTTTGGGCTCACTTGAGCCTCTGGTTTGATTTATCAGATGTATTTTAGTCTAAATTTAAAATCAAAGTGCTTTCTTCTGGCCTTCTGTCATTAGTGAATTTTATCTGCTTGCACTAACATTTGCCATAATACCACTCATCAATGTCACAGTTGTGTTGTCATCCCTTTTACAAAAGTAGCAATCACTTCACAGTGACACCTGCATTTCTTTGAGTTTTCGAATACAGAGTGAATGGATTTCCAGGCTCGGTAACGTTGTTTTTTTGGGGGCTTAAGAGTGTTTATGTGCAGGGCACCGATTTTGAATTAAATGTTTGTTTGAATGGGGACTGAAATTGGGAAATTTTGGATTGGAAATTGGGAAAAAACATGTCTGAACACTGTTAGGAATGGGGCCGATATTTGACCCTTTAGACAACCAAAAGAAACCCTGTATGCTCGCCTTCAAACAATGCTAACCCTGTTTGTGCCAAGATAGTAAGTTGGAGACTTCTGCAGTTAGTCATCGTCGCTCGATTATTTTCTCTGAGTACTCCGGTTGCCTCCACCCATAAAACTGGCTGGCACGATATGATCTTGGCTGGTGAAGCCATGGTTTAACCCCCAATAGACAAACAAATTTAGAAATTTTTGAGTGCTGCCTATAAAAAAAACTATTGGAAAGTTAAAAGAAAACCAGGCTACAAACCTGTCACAGTGTATATGGACCCTAATTGAATATAGAATGTATCTGTATTTTGTAGTTTGAATTACAGTCACACTGTCGTGATTCCTCCAAGAACAATGATGAATCGACTGTGAATGGAGACATAGGCATTGCTGAAATTGCAAAATTGACAGAAAGAGAAATTGAGTATAGAATTCTCAAAGAATTGGCTAATATCTACAGACTCGCAGGTACACTTTCATGAAGATTTTACCGATGGCAAATAGTATATAGCTGATATACATGTAAAGTGGAGGTGGCAGGCCATGAAGAATTTAATAGTTTTTTTTTTTTTTTTAACCATTCACTAGTGCTGCATGGTAATTCAGTATTGAAATCATTTCCAGTTAAATATCACCCATCAAAAATGAATACTGGTACACCACAAGTAACAATATTTTATTATCCCCTGCCAAAACGAAGTTTCCGGGGGATCTAGAAATGGAGTCTGCCTGTTCGTCAGTCCATCCAAAACAACCTTAGATCTCTGTATCTCGGTCAGTTCATGTCGGATTTGAATGATCATTGGTGTGCTGTTAGACCATAATAGGGGAAGGATATTCACAGGTTATGGGTTTTGTTCAGTCATTTTTTTCTAGAGTTATGGGCCTTATTCAACTTTTTTCGACTTAGAAAATTTCAATTTTTATGGTTTCTGGATGATAACTTTAGTAGTGTATGTCAGATTTGAATAGTCTTTGGTATGCTGATAGACCACCATGGGTTGAAGGATATGCACAAGTAACAGGTTTTGTTTAATCATTTTTCTGAGAGTTTTTGGCCTTTTTCAACTTTGAAAATTCCCATTTTTCTGGTTTCGGGATGATAACTTTGGTATTATATTTCGGATTTGAATGGTCTTTAATATTGCTGATAGAACTACAGATAAAAGCCAAAGCCCCAGCTTTGTCCCCTTTTAAGTAAAGGACCTCCCGGCAGGCATTCCACCTTGTTTTAATCGTACGATACCAGTATTTATAGTTCAATATAGTTTAATACTATACTGCATACCAGTATAGTTTATAGTGTCTTCTCTAATGACGCACATTATACACAGTTTCATTTTCAGTCATTGAAAATGAAATGTATATAATGTACGACAAAAGTGAAGGCACGCTTGTGCGTCTTCAATTATAAACTGAATATGCTTTATAAACAATATGAATATTACCCAATACATGGGTAAGATGCATGATTGATGAGATGGCTAATTTCTGTCAGAACAGAGTGTTGATACAAAGAGTGGGTCATAGATAGATCAGTCTTGAGAAATGTTGATGCAAAGATGATGTGGCTGGGCAATACTGGGAGAAAAAAGTATTAAAAATAAGTTTAACCTTGCGTGGTATCAGAAGCAGGTGAAATTGAAAATAAAAGATGGAAGTTTTGTGGACTTTAAAATCAAAGACTTCTTCAAAAAAGCTCTGGTATCTGGAAAATGTCTGTGTTTGGTGTGCAACAAATTTAGAGTATGCAGTATGTAGAAGTATGATAAAAATTGAGTATTCTGTACTGCACTTGTATATCCTGGTTAACTAACATTGCCTTTTTGGGGTCTGTTGGAAGCTGAGTGGTGTGCGTGGTTCAGTATAGTTTTGCTAGGCATTTGGTGCCGAAGGAAACCTTCTTGGCGTGGGTTCGAACCCCTGCTATACCATTGTAAATGAAGCCAGCAGCCTTTCTTGATTCTATGGAACACGGAAATTTGAAATGTTCTTGCTGATTTCCATGATGTGCAGTATGTAGAATTAAGTGATATAATTATATGATATGAAACTGAAAAATTGAGTATTCTGTGTGTTCTGTACTGGTCTCGTATGTCCTTGGTTAACTAGCATTCCTTTTTTGGGGTCTGTCGGTTGCAGAGTGGTGTGCTTGGTTCCGTATAGTTTCTATAGGCGGCAGTGCTAGGAGGTTAATCGAAAATACAACTCGTTTTTGGATTATTTAAAAACACCGACCAACGTGAATGTGAGATAACTGTCAGTTGGGACATGCACGGTTATTGAACTGCAAAATTTTTAATGCTGTCACTTCATGTAATGTGTTAAATAAAAAGGGTGGAAATAACAGAAAACAATCAGAGACTGGTAGGCCTAATTAGTAACTTTTTTGGTCCCATAATGTAATTTTATTTACGTATTAAATAAACTTTCTTTTGAATAAAAAACGAATGAAATGATAAAAATCACCCCATTCAGCGTGAGATTGAAAGCGCCACCTGGCTTTGGACAAAAATAAAACAAACATCAAATTACCAAAACGACTTCACACTTACTTCAATGCAATATCCATGCATCTGCTGGCCACTGTCAGTAATTTCTATGTACATGTTTGAATGGAATTAAAAAAAAAACAGTTGTACACTATATGTGCACCAATAACATTTCAAGACTGCAGGCCAAGATTCAGAGCTTTCAGTATCAATACACGAAATCCAACACGATATTCATTAATTTTCATGACCTTCAACCCCAACGGTAAAACACTGTATCTATAAAATGATCAATTTATCATATGCGGTTTCCTTTGCTGAACTGGAACTTACCACTTGCTCTGCATTTATACTGCCCGATATATTTATTTCTACATGTATTTTTGAAAGCTTTAACCTCAAAATAGGTTTCAAATTCACAGTTGAAGTCCAATCAAAATTAGGGTTACAATGACCTAAATGATCGACTTTTACTTTGTAAAATATTTAGGATCAGCATAATTGTTTAGGGTCGGTGGAGGTACCCAAAACAAAGGGATTTCTTTTCTTTGGCCTGACATTTCACAACATACATCTTCAGCAATTTTTCCCCAAGTTGTACTTTGCTACCACAGCATTTTCTTCTTGTCTTGGTGTGTGTGTATGGGGGAGGGGGGGGGGGCTGCCAATGCTATTCAACTATCAACTGAATATTGAATATGCAGGGCTCTGTGAACAATCTTCATTGTCTTCTGGATTAATGGTTCACTGTACATGTGCTGTGCTGTATATAATCTCATAATTTTTGAGAGAGGGGAAGGAAATGCACTTTGAACTTTTATTAAAACTAATATATTTATACAACAACTAATGGCCCAGACTAGCTGGTGCTAACTCAAAATTAATCCAGGGCCAAACACAAATTTTACCCCCAATCCCCCAAATTTGGATGCAAAACCGAAAATTTTATGTCCTATCTGGTCCTCCATACTTTTGCGAACTGCGCATGCACAGTATCCAGGAAGACACCGAAATTGGCGCCAACCATCATTCTTTGTTTGGCCCTTCTGTCAGTAACAACAAACTGACATCTGTGCTTTTAAATCTCAGTTTTAATGATGTCAGACACAAATCAATGGTAGAATTGGTGGATCCAAGGACACATTTGGATGATGGAAGGAAACAACAGTGGCTGGAAATGTTGAACTTTATAATTTGTATGTAAATTATTTCATGTTTCCCAATTTTGGGATATGGGCCTGACGTCATCATTCTTGCTAATGATTTTTCCACTGTTAAGTGTTTCTTCCCTATCCTTCCTTGTAACCCCCCTGTTAAACTCTCAAGCTTTTTGGATTATTTTATTGAAATTTTTTTATAAATTTCTTGGGAGTTTGATGTGTTACACAGAATGTTTATTCTGTATTTCCCCATGGATACGTCCTCACCTTAGGAGTGTTTAGGCGTTTTGGGTCATGCATCTTACATCCGATGTGTCGTTTTTTCTTCTGAAGGTCTTGCTTTACATTGGATAGTTCTAAATCTGTTACTGACTTCGGGCCTCTTTATTCAGTGCCTGGGGTCTTGTTTCCAGTTTTTCTTCTGACGTTGGTTACATTGGCAACATTGTATAAATGTATGTAATTTCTTAATTATTTCATGGTAGGATTGTTGTAAGATACATTTATAATATTCCGGTACTGTAGCAATTAATTTTGTAATTTTGTCCACACTTTGGCTCTATCGGGATACCTTTGGGCTCATCTTGTTCCCTTTGGGAACTTGGGCTCCTGTCAAAATTTTTTGAATTTTTTTTTTTGGGGGAGATTAATTTTTCGATTTATATTTTGAATGTTATTTATTATGTATCTTTTTCATATATTTATTGTGGAGTTGGTGGGAGTACAGTCGACTTTGTGTTGATTCATTATAAAAACTTATTGCTCAAAATGCAAGGCGAGGAAGTCTTCCTCGGATTTACATGCTTGTTGCCCTGCTTGTAGTCGATGTACAAAGAGTTCCTCTGCGTTTGGATGAACAGGCCGAGGATCTAGAGCTATCCTTGCCTGGGTCATTCACAATTCACTCGGACACAATTGAGATTGCAATTTCTTCAAATAGAGCGAATTTGGACGCTATGTCTTACGCAGATCACCTTTCAGGAGCTGTGGTGCAGAGTCTCAACGGGAAGGAATTTGAAGACGTTCGTACCTCTTTAAGAGTTCTTTCAAAGGCAATTATATTTACCACGTATAACTCCACCTTAACAGTGGCTAATTTGGAGTTAATCAGACGTGATGGTGCCCTTGCGTCATCATCTTTAATAGATGACAAGGTGAAAAACTCTCTCTGGGTTGCTCCGGTCCCCGGACACACAATATTTGACGACAAGCTTTGATTGGTTTATGAACAAGCTACAAAGAAAGCGTCTATACACTGCTTCTAAAGTTGGCATCTAATCGACCTGCTACAGCAGAAAAGAGGAAAGGAGGACGTCCCAGACAGAAATCGTCAAAAGGGGACTCCTCGCGAGGGTATAGGAAACCCTCCTATAATTTACTCTAGAGATTGTCAATACAGCGACTCGGGAAAGAGGCGTAGGTCTGATCAAGACTACCGGTCAGATGTCCCTAAACCGATGGGTCGAAGCTCTTTGCGAGGACGACGTGGTTTCTCCTCATGTAAGCCTCGCAGGTTCTACAGGTGATGGTCAGGACCTCTATTGCTTGCCAGTTGGTGGAAGGTTATCAAGATTTGCAACAAACTGGATAACAATTACGGAAGACCAGAGGGTGAGAAGTGTAGTCTCGGATGGCCTACGGCTATCTTTCCGAGCAAAACCACCACTAACAAGGTGTCCGCAGTGGACAAATCTTCGTCAAATCCTTGCAAAAGAGTGTCTCTCCCAGCGGAGGTACAGGCTCTCTTATCAAAGGAAGCAATAGAGGTCGTTGAGAATCAAAATTCTCTAGGATTCTACAGTCACCTGTTCCTCATACTGAAGCCAGATGGCTCGTTCTGACTGGTAATAGACTTGAGCTGGATAAACAAGCTTATCATGGCTCCAATGTTCTATTTGGAGACCATTCAGTTGGTAAGGGCGAGCATTCGAGTGAACGACTTTCCGGCAAGCATAGATCTAAAGGATTCGTACTTTCATGTCCTGGTACATCCAGCATACAGAAAGTACCTGCGGTTCGTCATTCAAGGGATAGTGTATCAGTTCCGAGCAATGTGCTTCGGTCTGAACCTGGCGTCCTGGGTTTCACTCAGATAATGAATTCGGTAATGTCACACTTCAGAGCTCATTCATCTGCGGTAACGTCGGCTTGCATGGACGCCATTCTTCAGAGATATGGCAACAAAACTATGCTTCAGAACGATGTTCAGAATCTGCTTCTTTTGCTCTGACCTCTCGGCTTCATCGTAAACAGGAAGAAGTCGGATCTAGCTCCGTCCAAGTGGTTCATTCACTTGGGGATGAGCTTCGAGAATCACACCAATCTGGTTCGTTTGCTGTTACCCAGAGCGAAATTAGTCATTTGTTATGCTCGCTTTTGTCTACTCATGCGACTGATGGGGTTGTGCGAAGCGGCTGTGGATCTCATTCCGATGGGTCGCTTGCGCACACATCCCCTCCAGATATTCTTTACTCAGAACTGGAGTGTGAAGACACATTCGCTCGAGACCAGTATTGTTTTAACGGACCTGGTAAAACAAAGGGTCCAGATTTGGGCAGATATTCAGTGGTTAACTCGGGGAGTTCTGCTCCAGCTGCCGGATCCGGCTTTCACGATTATGACAGATGCAAGTCAAACGGGTTGGGGCGCGACCCTGAGACGGACAGACTCAAAGTGTCAGGGTCTTTGGGACCCTCAGTTCCTAGAGAAACACATAAACATCAAAGAGATGATGTCAATATGGTTAGCGCTACAACATTGGATTCACATTATAGCAGATGCTCATGTTCAGATATTGTCGGACAACTCGACAGTAGTAGCATATATCAGGAACCAGGGAGGCACTCATTCGATTCCGTTATGCAAACTAAGAGAGAAAATTCTTCTGTATGTCATGAATCATCATGTTCAACTATCGGTCCATCATATACCGGGTCGTCTGAACGTACTAGCAGACTCGCTCTCTCGAAAAGGTCGCCTGTTGTCATCTGAGTGCACAGTCAACAAGCAGGTATTCAGACAAATTTGCTACCAGTGGGATCGACCTATGATAGATTTGTTGAGACACACCTCAACAATCAGTTGCAGAAGTACGTGTCACCATGTCCAGACCATCGAGCATACGCAGTAGACGCTCTGTCTATCTCATGGGGGCGGAATGATAGGATATGCTTATCCTCCAACTCCGTTGATTCAGCAGATTGTGTTAAAAATCAAACAGTCTAATTGCAAAATTCTGCTAGTGGATCAGTCTTCTCAGGTGTCTGTTATGGGACGTTCCCCAGAAGCTTCCTCCGTGAGAGGACCTTCTTTATCAGGGAAGTCACGCACTGCATCACAACCCGGAAGGTCTCAACCTTCAAATATTTCCGTTGTGCGGTCCTTCTTGCACGGCAAGCAATTTACAGGACGAGCAGTGGACGCCATTTCTAACTGTAGGAGGTCCTCCTCTTCGTTGTATCAAAGTGGAAAGTTTGCTTCCGTTGGTGTAAGGATCAGTCGATAGACGTCTATGGATTTTGATCCGTCCATACCGGATATTGCCAACTTTCTGGTCTACCTGTTTGATGTTCTCAAACTGCAGCCTGTCACTATTAAGGGCTATAGGTCTATGTTATCGGACACTTACGCTCATCATGATAACTTGGCAACTGGATCTAATGCTTCATTATCATTGGTTAGAAATTTCTCTATAAATAGACCTAGAACCCATTAATTCCTTAATGGAATTTGGCTTAGGTTCTGTTGAAGCTTAAGGAAGCTCTGTTTGAGCCATTGGATGTTGTAGAGTTCAAATTCTTGACCTATAAAACAGCATTTCTCTTAGCCTTTGCATCCGCTAGAAGAGTTAGTGAACTTCATGCTTTATCTGTTGACGAATCTCACTGCCGTAGTGTTGTTATTGTACGTAATACCATTACTTTAACTACAGAAGTGGGATTTTTGGCTAAGAACCAGGCTCCAGATAATTGGCCTGAGCCTATTACCATAAAGGCTCTGCCATCTACGGACAACCGTAGACCTCTGCTGTGTCTAGTCAGGGCCATGCGCATATATAAATGCCGATCAGATTTTATAAGAAAAGGAAGAAAACGCTTCTTTCTTTCGTTAATTCCTAACAGAAGAGATATTTCTGTTCATTCTCTTGCTAGATGGATTCAGTTGGCAATACACATTGCCTATGGAAGTCTATCTTCGGATCAGTGTTCTGTAAATAAGATATCAGCGCATGAAGTTAGAGCGCTGTCCATTTCTTGGGCTTATTGTAACAGTATAGCGATTACTGATCTCATGAAAGCTGTGTACTGGACACAGCCTTCAACATTTACCAAATTTTACCTTAGAAATTTAGAGTCCATCTCCGGTGACCTTAGATGTTTAAGTCCTCTGTCTGTTGCGCAGAATGTCGTCCACTAAATGATTACATCTATAGTTATTTAGGCAACCCGTTCCAGCAGTGACGCTGTTCCGCTGCCCTCTTCGTTCCATGGTCATGTAACTCAGGACAAGAGGAAGAGTGGGGGGGGGGGGGGGGGGGGGGGGGGGGAGGGGAGGCGTTTTTTTCCCTTATGATTTTCCTGGCTTTATAGTGAAAAGCAAGGGAAGACCTCCTCTGGTGTCAGTAGTCCCGAATCGGTGCTGGGATGGTTTTAAGGTGTAGCTCGGTGTGAAGTAAATAATACGTCTCATTTATGTACTGTTTTTATACCCCGTTTTAAAAAAAAGGTCGTATTATGGTATACTGTTGTCCGTCCGTCCGTCTGTCTGTCCACACGTCATACAATAACTCGAAAACGCTGTGAGCAATTTTTGTGATTTTTTGGTGGAAAGTATATGTTGATGGAAGGAAGCTCCTTTTCGATTTGTGTCGTCTGATTTGTCATTCCAGAGTTATGGGACTTTATTCGTCAAAATATAGGCAATTTTCCACATGTCAAACTTTGAGCAATTTTCATGATTTTTTGGTGGCAAGTATATGTTGATGGAAGGACTCTCCCTTTCTATTTGTGTCGCTGTTTGATATGTCATTCCAGAGTTATGGGACTTTATTCGTCAAAATATAAGCAATTTTCCTCATGTCGAACAATAACTTGAAAATGCTTAGAGCAATTTTCATGATTTTTTGGTTGTAAGTATATATTGATAGAAGGAATCTCCCTTTTGATTTGTGTCGCAATCGGAATTGTCATTCCAGAGTTATGAGACTTTATTCGTCAAAGTATAGGCAATTTTCCACATGTTGGACAATAACTTGAAAATGCTTTGAGCAATTATCATGATTTTTTGGTTGCAAGTATATGTTGATAACTGGAATCTCCCTTTCGATTTATTTCCAAATTAATGAACACAGTATGTTGTTGGTTATGATTATTGTACAAGAATATAAAAAAAAACCTGACAAGAACACATGTACAGTTAAAACTAGAAGTCCTGCCATGAAATGCGCACAAATAGCACGTTGATATGCGCGTTAATGTGCACGTTATGGCCCAAGTAAAGCTATCAAATTCTGTACATATGGCCTGTGCACAAGCAATGTTTCAGCCAATGGACCTCCGGGTAACCCGGAGGTCCATTGGCAGAAACATTGCATGTGTTTGCTATGAGTAACCAGGAGAACCTGCCGTGCTTTGGGTGCCATCGATATGGCAATTGTGTGCAATTCCAACGTGCAATTAAGCCTACATAAGCGCACTATTCGCGACAGGACTTCTAGTTTTAACTGTATACTCATATTGTGTGCTTCCCTCTTGTAATTAATAATGGGCGTATCATGCGCTCATGGCGCAGCTGTTTATTTAAAGTTTAGCTCATGGTGATGCATTTGTATATGTCATGTGTCAAACAGGCATTAATATACAATCCTCGCACACGTTTAAATGAGTATAAAGAGTCTCATTCTCTGGACTATCTTTATATTTTGGCTTCCCTTCACCGAATTAGAATAAAGGGTTATGCTGGCATTAAATGGAGAAATATATATTATGTAATACTCAATTACATTGTTGGTGTTATGCCTTTCTCGTTTCTCGCAAATGAGAAAGACATATATAATTCCTTTCTCTTCTATTCTCCTGAAGGAGATATCCTTTATGAAGTGATTGAGTAACAAGATTTTCCTCTATGTCCTAGGCCATCCAGCCTTTTTACGATTCAGCTAGTCTGGGCCATTGGTTGTTGTATAAAAATAATATAAATTCAAAGTAATTTGTATATTTTTTATACTTACCAATGGCCCAGACGGGGATGACTCTCCCATGAGTGGGCACTCATACCTCCCCACTGTTTACAACATTTAGCAGGCAATTTTTTAGAAAGAATGATGGTTGGCACCAATTTCGGTGTTATCCTGGATACTGTGCATGCACAGTTCGCAAAAGTATGGAGGACCAAGGGCCTAACATTTTTGGTTTTGCATGCAAATTTGGGGCCTAACATTTTTGGTTTTGCATGCAAATTTGGGGCCTAACATTTTTGGTTTTGCATGCAAATTTGGGGGATTGGGGGGGCAAGATCTGTGTTTGGCCCTGGATTATTTTTTGAGTTAGCACTAGCTAGTCTGGGCCATTGGTAAGAATAAAAAATATACAAATTACTTTGAATTTATAATATATGGGAAAAAACCCAAGTATTTATTGTGTTTAATACTTGAATATTTGTCTATAAAAAAACCCGAAACCAGAATCAACTCTTTTTTTAAAAAAAACTGAGTAGAAACCGAAACCATGGAAATATTTCATAACCTCCTAGCACTAATAGGCGGTTGGTGCTGAAGGAAACTCTTGGCATGGATTTGTACCCCCATTGAAAATAAAGCCGGCATCCGTTCTTGATTCTATGGTACACAGGAATTTTGAAAAAGAGATGTTCTCACTGATTTCTATGAGGTGCCATATGTAGAATTAAATGATGCAATTATATGATAAACTGAAAAATTGAGTATTCTGTGTGTTCTGTACACTTAATAACTCCTCAATGAACTGAATAGATAAACACATATGCCTGTGTATGAGTGTTCAAAAGGTCTATACATGTGCACTACAAGTTAGAAGTAGTTGTAAGAACAAACACGGCAGGCCAAAAATCGGGAATTGAAACACAGTTGTGAACTTTCCAGAAATGTGTTTATTGTTTTTTTCAGTAGTTTTTGTTGCTGAAACAAATTTCTTAGTCCATTTCCCACATGCAGTAATATTTAATAATAATATAATGTAATGAGCGATCATGCAATTCGTCCCTCACCCCCCTCTAAAAATTTATTTACAGTGTAAATGATGGGAGATCCTTAGCAAACCCAGAGCTGCTGCTTTCTTGTTCTAGTTGGTTCTGGTATTATTATTCACGAAGATATCAATTAACTATTTGGTTTGGAGAAAACAGCAGAAAGGACACAATAGTAAACGATTCTCAAAAGAAACTTGCCCTAAGCATTTACATATAGGCCTTTGCAACTCTCTGCACACCCCCCCCCCCCCCCCCCAACCTATCTACTTCCAAGAGATTTCATAAAAACTAAGCCTGGCATGCTCACATGTTGTTAAGCATGAATGAATTGGTTTAGTAGGTGTGTGTGTTGGTGGGGGAGGGGGGGGGGGGCTTTGGCGGGCTCAGTTGCTTTTCGGCATGGCTGTTTTGGACATGAGTGAATAGATATTCTGACTGTGATCATTTATGTGTGGTGGTTACTCACGGCATTGTCAAGTGATTAAAGTCAAATGAAACATTAATCAACTTTTTAGTCGCGTTGTGATGGATGAAGACAAACTTGACTTATAGTTTGATGAATGGCAGGTGGGTGGGCGGGTGGGCTGGCTTCATGCGTGCGGGCATAAACAATTGGTTTCCGGATGATAACTTGATAACGGTTCAACCCATGTTCATGAAACTTCATAGGTAGGTTGGTATTGGTGAGAGGAAAAATCCTGTTAATTTTGGACTTGCTTGGTCAAAGGTCAAGGTCACAGTGACCTTGAACATAGTAAATTGTAAAAAATTGGTTTCCGGATGATAACTTGATAATGTTTCGACCCACGTTCATGAAACTTCATAGGTAGGTTGGCATCAGTGAGAGGAAGAACCCTATCTATTTTGGACTTGCTAGGTGAAAGGTCAAGGTCACAGTGACCTTCAACATAGTAAATCGTAAACAATTGGTTTCTGGACGATAACTTGATAATGGTTTGACTCACATTCATGAAACTGCATAGGTAGGTTGGCCTAGGTGAGTGGAAGACCCCTATTTATTTTGGACTCACTAGATCAAAGGCCAAGGTCACAGTGACCTTGAACATAATAAATTGTAAACAATTGGTTTGCAGATGATTTGACAATGGTTCCACCTACGTTCATGAAACTACCTAGGTAGGTTGGCATTGGTACCAGAAAGAGCCCTATTTATTTCGGAATCACTAGGTCAAAGGTCAAGGTCACAGTGACCCTTCACATAGTAAATTGTAAACAATTGGTTTCCGGACGATAAGTTGAGAATGATTAAACCCACTTTTGTGCTGTCACAACTCGACATTGGATTGGTGATCCTGTCGGCATTTTTACCTCAACTTTGACGTAAGTCAAATTTGAGGTTGTGCCATGGCCCGTCGTCCATCTGGACGTCTGTCTGTCTATCCGTCAGCAATTCAATACGGCTCGGGTGAGAGGCCGTATTTATGAACCGATCTTTACGAAACTTCTTGAGTACCATTGTTGTCACCATGGTACGAGAACAAGTATTTTGGGGTGTGGTCCGAAATTCAAGATGGCCACCAGCATCCATTTTGTACTTTAGTTAGTGCAATCAGTTTTCTGATTCGAATGAATTTTTGTCTGAATGTTTAGTAACATGGAATACATCACATATAATACAGGGTTTTTTCTCATGCAGAAATTATGCAAATTAGATGAACTTTTATTTATTCAGTGCAACTTATACACTGTAAGTGCACATGTCAATTCGGCTGGGGCTGGAGGCTGTATTTATGAACCGATCTTCACGAAACTTCTTGGGTACCTTTGTTATCACCTTGGGACGAGAACGAGTGTTTTTGGGTGCGTCCGAAATTCAAGATGGCTGCCGGTGGCCATTTTGTACCAAAATTAGGTACAATCAGTTTTGGGTACAGAACTTCTATACGAAGTTTCTGATATGAATAAATATTTGAATGAATATTTAGTAACATGGAATACATCACATATAATACAGGTTTTTTTCTCGTGCAGAAATTATGCAAATTTGATGAACTTTGATTTATTCAGTGCTACTTACACACAGTAAGTGCACATATCAATACAGCTCGGGCTAGAGGCTGTATTTATGAACCGATCTTCACGAAACTTATTGGGTACTTTGTTATCACCTTGGGACGAGAACGCGTGTTTCTGGGTGCAGTCCAAAATTCAAGATGGCTGCCAGTGGCCATTTTGTACCAAAATTAGGTCCAATCAGTTTTTTGTACACAACTTTTATACGGCTCAGGCTAGAGGCTGTATTTATGAACCAATCTTTACAAAACTTCTTGGGTACCTTTGCTATCAGCGTGGGACGAGAACGAGTGTTTTTGGGTGCAGTCCGAAATTCAAGATGGCCACCAGCAGCCATTTTGTACCAAAATTAGTGTAATCAATTTTTAGCTCACCAACTTTAGTTGTGTGAGCTTATGGCATGGCTCGATCGGTCGGCGTCAGCGTACGTGTCCAATAATGTTGAAGCTTCTGTTTAGGTCACTTACTCACCCTATTTCCATATCATGGCCTTTATAATGCTGCTATATGATGATGATTATCATTATACCATGATTTAACCCCTCATACCCTGCATTTTAAACATTTTTCTTGACATTTTTAGTTGCGTTTAGTTTTCTGTTTAGCTCAGAATTTCATGTTTAACTTAGTGTTTAGGTCAGCTGCTGTGCTCCTTCTCTTCCAATGGCACTTATATTCATCATACATGTTCCTCAGTATCATTGTTCCATGATTAACCCCTCATACCCTGCATTTTAAACATTTTTCTTGACATTTTTAGTTGCGTTTAGTTTTCTGTTTAGCTCGGAATTTCATGTTTAACTTAGTGTTTAGGTCAGCTGCTGTGCTCCTTCTCTTCCCATGGCAATTATTTTCATCATACATGTTCCTCAGTATCATTGTTCCATGATTAACCCCTCATACATTGCATTTTAAACATTTTTCTTGAAATTTTTAGTTGCGTTTAGTTTTCTGTTTAGCTCGGAATTTCATGTTTAACTAAGTGTTTATGTCAGCTGCTGTGCTTCTTTTCTTCCCACGGCACTTATATTCATCATACATGTTCCTCAGTATCATTGTTCCATGATTAACCCCTCATACCCTGCATTTTAAACATTTTTCTTGACATTTTTAGTTGCGTTTAGTTTTCTGTTTAGCTCGGAATTTCATGTTTAACTTAGTGTTTAGGTCAGCTGCTGTGCTTCTTCTCTTCCCATGGCACTTATATTCATCATACATGTTCCTCAGTATCATTGTTCCATGATTAACCCCTCATACCCTGCATTTTAAACATTTTTTTGACATTTTTAGTTGCGTTTAGCTTTCTGTTTAGCTCGGAATTTCATGTTTAACTTAGTGTTTAGGTCAGCTGCTGTGCTCCTTTTCTTCCCATGGCACTTAAATTCCTCATACATGTTCCTCAGTATCATTGTTCCATGATTAACCTCTCATACCCTGCATTTTAAACATTTTTCTTGACATTTTTAGTTGCGTTTAGTTTTCTGTTTAGCTCGGAATTTCATGTTTAACTTAGTGTTTAGGTCAGCTGCTGTGCTCCTTCTCTTCCCATGACACTTATATTCATCATACATGTTCCTCAGTATCATTGTTCCATGATTAACCCCTCATACCCTGCATTTTAAACATTTTTCTTGACATTTTTAGTTGCGTTTAGTTTTCTGTTTAGCTCGGAATTTCATGTTTAACTTAGTGTTTAGGTCAGCTGCTGTGCTCCTTCTCTTCCCATGGCAATTATTTTCATCATACATGTTCCTCAGTATCATTGTTCCATGATTAACCCCTCATACATTGCATTTTAAACATTTTTCTTGAAATTTTTAGTTGCGTTTAGTTTTCTGTTTAGCTCGGAATTTCATGTTTAACTAAGTGTTTATGTCAGCTGCTGTGCTCCTTCTCTTCCCATGACACGTATATTCATCATACATGTTCCTCAGTATCATTGTTTCCCTCATACCCTGCATTTTAAACATTTTTCTTGACATTTTTAGTTGCGTTTAGTTTTCTGTTTAGCTCAGAATTTCATGCTTAACTTAGTGTTTCTGTGTTTTACTTTTAAGAGGTTGTGTTTAGGTAAGCTTTGTCACATGTTATGAGCCTGTTTGATACAGTTCTTGTGTTTGCCAAAGTTACTATCAAAGAGGAATGTTGGTGAGCTATAGGGCGTTGGAGTCCTTCTTGTTTGTAGAGAACTTCTGTATGAAAGTTCTGATTTGAATAAATTTTTGTATGAATGTTTAGTAACATGGAATACATCACATATAATACGTTTTTTTTCTCATGCAGAAATTATGCAAATTAGATGAACTTTGATTTATTCAGTGCTATTTATACACAGTAAGTGCACATGTCAATACGGCTCGCCTAGAGTCTGTATTTATGAACCGATCTTCACGAAACTTCTTGGGTACCTTTGTTATCACCTTGGGACGGGAACGAGTGTTTTGGGGTGCCTTTGTTATCACTGTGCTATGAGAACAAATATTTTTGGGTTAAGTCAGACCCACTCTGGGACTCAAAGATTTCTTTTCTAGTTTTGCATCTAAGTGTCGCCCACCTTTACAATACTTTACCTATACATTTGGTACAGGCTACGGTCAGCAGTTATGCACAGACCGTCACAATACTTTATATGTACCTTTGTTATCAGGTCATTATCTAGATGTTTTCATTGCTGTGTCACATACTATACATGTACATGTCTTACACAAGTTGAGCTACAGTGTCATTGACACTTTCATTTTTATTTTGCACAATACAAAAAAAAAATTCCTTCAAAGTCTTGATTTTCAGGCACCTGCAGTCGATCTGGCATGGCTTGTACTGAGCATGTGGAGTCAGAAACAAATTATCCCATCTCAGTTTGACCCTGGTACCTATAGTGTTAATGGTGAGTGCCCGGTAAAAAAATATAAATGCATATAGACCACCTCCCCAAAGCAAAGGCTCCTAAAAGGTGGGGGGGGGGGGGGGGGGGGGGGGGGGGGTGTTAATGTGCATGTGACATTTGAGCCGACTTGGTGTAGTTTCTTTTAGAAAAGTATTCATGGCCAAAATTTCACCAAATGTTTAGTAAATCTAAGTTGATTCTTGTGAGATGGAGCTTACGCGAATCCTGGGACTCATAATGTAAAGCAACCTGACAGGACATGTCCAGGCTAGCATATATGAAAATTGATTTCCAAAATGATTGTAAAAATTGAGTTAGTTTGGAAATTGCTTTTGGGAAATTGTCCCAAGCTATTATTTAATAAACTGTGTGGGTTTTTAACGAGGTAAGTAGTCTTTCTTTATTAAAAAATAAAATGCCTCGCACAACAACATTGACGTGTTTAATTTCTGAAACTTTCAATATATTAGTAGGAGGCCTTATTTTTGATCTTGTGCAAGCACCTGTTAATTTGTTTAAAACACCCCCAGTTGTCGCAATAGTAAAGGCACAGTATAAGTAAGAGAAATTTGTTTGCTTTGTAATTCCCAGTGTGCAAAATTTCAAAAATGACTAACTGACTGACCGTCCATCTGGTTTGGAGATGGCTAACCAAATGCTTGGCTATTAAAAATCCTTAGGAAACTGCTTTTTTTTATCATTAACAAGTATTCATATATTGCATGGAACTGAATATATATAGCCTCTCAAGGCAAAAGTCTAAAAATCTATCGAAACACATGAAAGACTGGTTAACTGGTAGAGTGCTAGAAGTCCATATTTTGGCTTTATTCTGAACTGCAGATACCTAAAGTTAAAGGCTTCTTATTCTGTGGATGTCCTTCATATTATCTAGGAAGTAAAATTACTTCCTCTCCATCGATTTGCATTGTTACAATTTATGGGAGAATGCCTATAGGCACTCTTCCATCAATTGTAACAAGACAAAAATGTGTGAACAAATGTTGAGACCAACAAAAAATTTAGCACTCTACCAGTTAAGTTACTCAGGCTTTACCATTCAAGATGCAACTTTTGACAAACCTGTCTTCTGTTCGTGTACACTTAAATTTGCGTAACCACCACGAGAACCAAACGAGCGAGCGTTCTCGTCACATTTTGCACACTGAATTTTGATATTCGATAAATTCAAATTAAATGTACACAAATTATATATCAAAATGAAGGTTGTAATGTTTACAACATGAAAAATCTATACAGTCAACTCACTTGAGTTGGCTGCAGGCACCAATGGTTCCTGGAAGTCTGCTACCGAATTTGTACCCGAACTGATAATAAAATAATATTTCACAAGGACAACTCGTGGGCAATTGTACTTCAGATAGCAAGAACAAACCTTGAAAATCAAAATTCTTCAAAATGCAGCGACATAGCTGTGTGAGTGGTACTTTCCAAATCTCTTGACTTAGTTTTGTTTTCGGTTTGTTTACATTTTAGTCAACAGTTATCGGAGCCGAAAAGCATATATCAGCGATGCCATCTAAAATCAAATAATGAGACAGATCATCTTCACACTACACTCTATTTTTATATGGAAACTGTACAGTTGTCATATTATTTGCAAGGTATCATGACACACATGTTTGAATTTCTTTGAATTACATGATTGTTTTTTTTTTATGAAAATTTGTGGTATCGCATTCTATGCGCATGTCTATCGTCCTTCAACCCATCTTCAATAAAAATGCAGTTGGTGTTGTCCTTTCCCCAAATGCAGTCCTGTCGCTGTATCGTAAAATGTTTTGAATGCCTTGCTTTGTTCTTGGATATCTGAAGCACACCTAGCCACAAGTTGTTCTCGTGAAATATTATTTTAATATCAGTTCTGGTACATAGATGGTTGCAGATTTCCAGGAACCATTGGTGCCTGCTGCCAACTCTGTGTGTTAACTGCATGAATATTTTTATACTATGACCCAATGGCCCAGGCTAGCTGGTGCAAACTCAAAGTTATCAAGGGCCAAACACACACTTTGAACCCCCAATCCCCCAAATTTGCTTGCAAAACCGAAAGTTAAAAGTCCTATCTGGTCCTCCATACTTTTACTCTCCGTGCATGCGCATCCGTCAGGAAATGACCAGAATTGACGCTAACATCATTCTTTGTTTGGTCCTAAAGTCAGCAACAAGGAACTGACATTTGTGCTTTAAAATCTCCTTTTTTGAGTATGCCAGACACAAATCAATGCAAGAATTGGTGGATCCAATGCTGTTATTGGATGATGGAAGTGTTCAACGGTGGTTTTAGATGTACAGGGCTGTAACTTTATAATATTTATAAAATTATTTCATGTTTCCCAATTTTGGGACATACGCCTGACGTCATCATTTTTGATAATGATTATTCCACTGTTTGTTAAGTATTCCTTCCCTATCCTTCCATGAACCCTTCCTGTTAAACTCTTAAGCTTTTTGGCTATTTTTTATTAATTTTCTTGGGAGTTAACATATAATACAGAATATTATTCTGTTTTTCCCCCATGGTTACGTCCTCACCCTAAAAGTGTTAGGTCGTTTAGTCTTGCATCTTCTATCCGATGTATTGTTTTTAGCTCAACTTTGGCGAAGCCAAATTTGAGCTTATGCCATGGCCAGTCGTCCGTCTGTCCGTCAACAATTCAATATGGCTTGGGCTAGAGGCCGTATTTATGAACCGATCTTTACAAAACTTCTTGGGTACCTTTGTTATGACCGTGGGATGATATCGAGTGTTTTGGGGTCTGATGCGAAATTCGGGCTAGAGGCCATATTAATGAACCGATCTTTATGAAACTTCTTGGGTACCTTTGTTATCACTATGGGACGAGAACGAGTGTTCTTGGGTCCGGTCTGGAATTCAAGATGGCCACTGGCGGGCATTTTGTACAGACTTAGGTGAAATCAGATTTTTGCGCAGAACTTCCATATGAAAGCGCTGATTTGAATAATTTTTTGTATGAATGTTTAGTACCATGGGATACATCACATATAATACGCGTTTTTTTATCGTACGTAAATTATGCAAATTAAACTAACTGTATTTAGTGTTACTTTCAGCACTGTAAGTGCAAATGCCAATACGGCTCGGGCTAGAGGCCGTATTTATAAACCGATCTTTACGAAACTTCTTGGGCACCTTTGGTATCACCGTGGAACGAGAACGAGTGTTTTTGGGTGCGGTCCGAAATTCAAGATGGCTGATTGCAGCCATTTTGTACAAAATTAGGTGCAATCAGATTTTTGCACAGAACTTCCATATGAAAGCGCCGATTTGAAAAAAATTTTGTGTGAATGTTTAGTACCATGGGATACATCACATATAATACAGGTATTTTTATACTGTACCAATGACCCAGACATAGCTGCTGGTGCTAACTCTTAAAATATAGGGCCAAACACAAATTTTGCCCCCCAATCCCCAAAATTTGCATCTAAAACTAAAGAAAACATGTCCTGAAAGGCCCTCCACACTTCGCCCCTACTGCGCATGCGCAGTGTCAAGGACGTTCCGAAATTGGCGCCATTAATCATTCTAAGTTTGGCCCTTCATCAGTTAACATCTGACTGATCTTTGTGCTTATAAATCTCAGTTTAAATGATGCCAGACACATAAATATTAGTGAAATGGTGATTCTAAGGAGGATAGAGAAGGAGGAGAGGAAAAGAATGTGTGACAGAATATTATCAGGGCTGTAACTTAAAATTTTTTAATGAAATTATGTTAAGTTACCTATTTTCAAGGCAGCAGCCATTTTGTTGTCATTCTGATTATTTAGTTACACTGTTTTTTAAGTGTTTTCCTCTCTCCCTGTCCTTTAAGTTCCCCCTTGCTATTCTCCCATGCTTTTGGCATAGTTTCTGTTATTATTATTACTAAAATTTCTTGGGAGTTTTAGCTGAATAACAGAATGAATTCTGTTCTTTCCCCATGTTTACGTCTTCACCTACGGGTGGTTAGGCGTTGTGTTCTGCATCTACCATCTGATGTTCTGCAGTTTCTTCCCTGGAAGTCTCTGTTTTGCATCAGATAGTGTATTTTTGGTAACTGATTTCGGGCCTGGGTGCCTGGAGTCTTATTTTAGTGTTTTTACACTCATTGTTTACATTTACAACAGCCCTCTGTGTGAGGGGGGGATTTCTAAAAAATAATATCTTTATGTTATTTTAATCATAACTAGATACATTATTATTGTTCGTAAGTGTTGAATAAATTGTTTAAAATATTTTTAAAATTTTTGTCCACACTTAGGCTTGGGATCCATTGGGGCTCAACGTTACTTTTCAGAAACTTGGGCTGTTCTGAAAAAATATTTTTCAAAATATTTTGATTTCAATTATTTTTTCTATATTAATGGATCATATTATTATTATGTATTTTGATTGCCAGGGGTTAGTGCGAGTACCAGGACTTGTTTTCTTTTCACATTGAAAGGATATTGATCAATTGTTTTAAGAGGAAGTCTTCCTCTGACTTTATTATCATTCTATATGTGGTCAGTGTACTCGCATTAACTCCTGTTCTGTATCATATGATTTCGATGACAATATGGGAAGCGTATGTCACGGTATGTTGTTGGGGATTTGGACACTCCGGTCCTTTCCCCGCAGGGTCACTCTACTTTATCAATTTCTATTTCAGACGATCAAGATTAGGGTGATGTATCTGTGATGTCTTCCAACAGTGTGCCTCCGTCGTCACAATTAATGAAGGGCTAGCGGAAAAGTGCTCATGTAAATACGCCAATTGCCTAAGAGGACCCTAGTAGGTTCGACGGCCTTTGACGTCCGCTAGCTCGCCTGGTGTAGCGTCCATTCACTGAATGGTTCGGCAGCCGGGTTCGTCCGTTGCGGTCTAGAAGGAATTTTGGGGTGATGCGAGCACTATAAATTAACTTAATGCACACCCAGTGACGGCGGATCGGAGGGAGAACGCAGGAAGCCTTTTAGTCCGGTTCATAGCTCATTCCGGTCCATCCGGACGGCAAGCGAGAGAGGCCCCTCTCTCGTTCAACAACATCTGGCCCCAGATGTTGTGGTACAAAATGTGTCGCAAGCGGAGCATACGTCCGTCGCTCGGGACGCTCCGTTGTATAGGCAGTCCGCTGAGACTGCTAAGGCTTCCTCTTCTCGTCAGCGCACACGACCGCACCTTGGCTGCGTGACCGCCGATATATTACCAGCTTCGCCGATCAAGGATTCTTCGGCGACCAGGTCACACCATCCGGTAGCCAGGGACACGAGGCCTGCAGACTCCGGACGTTCGCATAGGAAGTGTGCGGGAGTCAACGTACACGGAGCTTCCGGCGGCAATGCATCGTAAGACCGCTACTGCACAGGCCTCGGGAACGGACGTGCTTTCCTTAATAGCACAGTTTATCGCAGCATCCCAGCATCAACTGAATCTGTCGCATATATTTTATCCGACGATGCTGGGTCGGGACGCTCCGCGGAAGCGGGTACGGACGTCCGAAAGTTTCATCCGGTCCGACGGGATACCGAAAGGGATTCGGAGGATTTCGAGCTTTCCCTTTCGGAACAACATATGCTGTTGTGTATGTCATCTGACTTGGTCTTCTACAGCTTCTTTCATCGGACCAGAATGCTGCGATGCCGGATAAGAAACTGATAGCGTCGGTGGACTTAGAAATTTTTGGTTCGGTTCAGGGACATCGTCCCTCAGTTCCGACATAGTCCAATAATGTCACACAAACTTTTGAATTATTGAACGACGCTATATATATTATTATTTTATGCTTGCTATCCAAGCATTTCTGGTTTCTTGTTCGAAGAGTTATGGAGATGTCTTTCAAAAGTGTGCCTCTGTCGTCATAGTTAATGAAGAGTTAGCGGCAATAAGTGCTCATGGAATATGTCTATCGCCTACGGAGTGACATTCGCTAGCTCACCCGGTGTAGCGTACATTCATCGAATGGTTCGGCTGCCGGGTTCGTCCGTTGCGGTCTAGGAAGGAGATTTGGGTGATGCGAGCACTTTAATTACTTTAGTACTCACCCAGTGACAGCAGATTGAGGACAGATCGGAGGAAGCCTGTTAGTCCGGTTCCTGGCTTGTCCAGGTCCGTCCGGGCTGTGAGCGAGAGAGGTCCCTCTCTCGCCCAACAACATAGGGGACCGCATGTTGTGGTTCAGATATTTTACATTCGGAGCATATGTCCGTTGGTCGGGACGCTCCGTTATATTGACAGTCCGAGAGACTGTCTTTAATGCTTCCTCATCCTCACAGCAGGGCACACGACCGCACATTGGCTACGTGACCTCGAGTATCCGATCAGTTTCGGCATTCAGTGATTCCACGGCGAATAGGTCGCGCCATCCGGTAGCCAAGGGGCACGAGGCCTATACACTCCGTTCGCTCGCATATTGGTAGTATGCACGGGGTAACGATCACGGAGCTTCCAGCGGCAATGCATCGTAAGACCGCTTCTCCTCAGGCCTCAGTGACGGACGTGCTATCCGAGTTAGCACAGTTGTTTCGCAGCATCCCAGCAATTGACAGTTTCTCGGTCGAATCAGGAATTATCCGACGGCGCTGGGTCGGTGCGGTCCGCGGTTGCATCAGCTACGGACGACCGAACGCTTTATAGGGTCCGACAGGATGGCGAAAGGGATTCGAAAGATTTCGAGTTTTCCCTTTAGTAGTATCGGAAGATGCCTTTCATATCTTCTGGCATTATCTTCCAGTGATTATTATTTCGGACTTCATTGCTGCGATCTTGGATAAGAGACTTATAGCGTCATTGGACTCGGATTTTTCGATCGGTTCAGGGACATTGTCCCTGACTTACCGACGCAGTCCAATATTGTCATTACAACATGTGTTTTATTTTTCGACGCTATATATATATATATATACAAGCCTGCTACTAAGCATGATAGTTTAGTTTCTTGTCCGCGTTGCTCATTTCTGCCATTTTATCATTTATACAAATAGTTTATTTTGGCAGAGCAGGGCATACCGAGAGTTCATATGCGTCTAGACGGTGTGATTAAAGACTGCATATATTCTTTTTCGCCGTTTATGTCTTTTCCAATTTCAATGTTGGGAACGACATTATGTATAGTAGACTTAACTTAGACGCTTTATTATACGTAATCCGCCTTACTGAGGCGTTATCATTACGTCTTCAAGAAAAGATTTACGGGATATTATTCTCAATGTAATTTCTTTTGAGGGCAGTAGTTTGTTCACGTATAACTCCGCCCTTCAGTGGCTGATTGGTGTTAGTTAGACGTGACGCAGCCCTAGCTACATCCACACGCGTGGATAGTAAGGTTAAGAACTCTCTCAGAGTCGCTTCGTTCTCGGAGGAGCTTCTCTTCGACGGCAACTTTTCGGCAATCCATGAATTGCTCGATTTATACGTTCTCTTGTATATCTAGTGTTACAAGAGATTCAGACTGGGGCAAACATTCGGTGGTTGACTCAGAGAGTGCCGCCGCAGTTGCCGGACCCGAGTGTGGCTGTTATGACGGTTGCCAGTCAAACAGATTGGGATATAATACTGATCCCTACGGATTCGAAGTGCCAGGGTCTTTGGGTTCCGCAGTCTTTTAGCAATCAGTTTAACTTCCGCGGAATAATGTTTTTTAGGCTTGCTTTATGTCATTGCATGAACATTATTCAGAAACGCATGCCCAAATTCCTGTCCTTTAATTCGACAGTAGTGGCGTATCTCCGGAACCAGGGAGGCACTCTTTCGTTTCCGTTATTCAATTTAATGGAAAGAATCCGTCTGTTGGTTATAGTACACCAAGTTCAGTTTTGGTCCGTCATATTCCGGGTCGTCTGATTGTTTTATCGGACTCCCGTTCTCTTACGGGTCGCTTGTTGCTGTCAGAATGGACTCTCAACAAACAAGTATTCAATCAGATTTGCTATCTATGGGAGCGCCCAATGATGATTTATTTATGACACAGCTTGCTAATCAGTTGCAGACGTATGTGTTGGCTTGTCCAGATCTCTGAGCTAATATTGTTAACGCTCTATTGATCTATAGGACGGAATGATAGGATACGCGTATCCTCCGGCGCTGTTGTTTTAGCAGGTATTGCTAAGATAAACAACCACAATACATTTCTGTTGATAGCATCTCTATCTTCACAGAGATCATGAGTAATTTACTCTCTTGTCTACTGTGGGTCTTAACGTGAAATCTTCCTCTATGTGAGGATCTTTTTCACTGGGTAAATCGTGTCATCTTTATCACAACCAGCAAGGTCGCAACCTTCATGTATTCCGTTGTGTGGTCCGTATTGCATTGTAAGCACTGTACTGGACGAGCTTTGGACGCGATTTCTTACTATAGGAGATCCTCTTCTTCGCTATTCTATGCGGCTAAAGTGGAGGCTCTTCCGTCGTGGTGTAGGGATCATTATGTTCATATTGTTGATCCCTCCATACTACTCATTGCTATTTTTTAGTATACTTGTTTCACAAGATCTACTGCAGCCTGTTATTATTTAGGTTATAGGTTTATGTTACCTCATACCTATGCACTCTACGATAGTTTACAATTGAGTCTTTTGTCTCTTTATCTAAGTCAGTTAGTAACTTTTTGATAAATAGACTTAGAATCTTTAGATTAAATTCCTATACGGATTTTAACTTCGGTTCTTATTTAGCTAAGTAATCATTTGAGCCTCTGGAAACAGTAGTTTTCAAATTCTGACCTTTTAGACAGTAATTCTGTTGGTTTCTCTTTTACTGTAGAGTCAGTGAGTTTCATGCACTATCGATGGATGATTTTCACTTTCATAGTTTCGGAATCAATACTTCCGTTACTATTTAGGTTGGATTGTTGCATAAGAGTTAGGCTCCTATTATCCGGAACCTATTATTTTAAGGTCCTTCCGTCTTCGTATGGGCATAGGCCTTTACTCTTTCCGGGTACAGTTTATGTATTTATAAACAGATATCTGTTTATTACAAAGGGCGTAAGCTTCTTCTGTCTTTGATGTCTAGTAGAAGGACGTTACGCTCCATTTTATTGTTAATGGATTCTATTAACTATCGGTACTGCTTATGGTATATCATTGACTTAGCAGTTGTGCTTAAGATTTCGGCTCATGAAGTAAGAGTTCTTCTACTTCTTGGGCTTACATTAATAGTGTCGCTATTATAGATTTTTGAAGGCCGCTCATTGCGCTCAGCCATCCACATTCATGAATTTTATCTTAGAAATATCGAGTCCATTTCTGGAGGCCTCTATTGTTAGGTCTATTATCTACTGCTCAGAATGTCATTCACTTAACAGTTGCTACTATAGCTAGGTAGGCTGTCTGTTTCGGCAGTGTCTCCGTTCTGCTGCCCTCTTCGCTCTGGGCTATTTGACCCAGGGCAAGAAAAAGGGGGGGGGGGGGGGGGGGGGGGAGGGTGTTCCCTTGGGTCACCTGTTTTACTATGAAAACAAGGGGATACCTCCTCCGGAGTTAGTAATTCTGAGCTGTTATTGGGATGGTTGTTTAGTGAGAAGTTTAGGTTTTTAAAATTCATTCAAGTCTTAGTTTTTAAAGTATAGCTTTTGAATATTGCATATGTCAACGGACATGATTATGCAATCCTCAGACACTTTTAGGAGTATAAGAGTCTCTATTCTCTAGACTTACTTTATTTATTGGCTTACTTTAAAAATTATTAGTATAAGGATTATATTGGATTTTAATAGAGTACATGGATGTATGAAGCTCAATTTTGGAAGGTGTTGTATCTTTCTAATTTATCATAAATAAGAAAGATACATGTAAGGCCTATTACTTCTTTTTCCCTACAGGGGATGACTCTATTTTATTTTATTGAGCGTATTCCATTTTGCTCTATGTCCTTGGCCCTCCAGCCTTTTTACTATTCAGCTATGTCTGGGTCATTGGTACAGTATAAAAATGTTAAAAAATTTATAGTAATTTATATATTTTTTATACTTACCAATGACCCAGATGGGGATGGCCCTCCCAGGAGTTGGGAACTCTTGCCTCCCCGCTGAGTACATAGCGCTTACCAGGCACTGGTTATTAGAATGATTAATGGCGCCAATTTCGGAACGTCCTTGACACTGCGCATGCGCAGTAGGGGCGAAGTGTGGAGGGCCTTTCAGGACATGTTTTCTTTAGTTTTAGATGCAAATTTTGGGATTTGGGGGGCAAAATTTGTGTTTGGCCCTATATTTTAAGAGTTAGCACCAGCAGCTATGTCTGGGTCATTGGTAAGTATAAAAAATATATAAATTACTATAAATTTTTTAACTTTTTTCTCGTGCAGAAATTATGCAAATTAGATGAACTTTGATTTTTTCAGTGCTACTTACACACAGTAAGTACACATGTCAATACGGCTCGGGCTAGGGGCCTTATTTATGAACCGATCTTTATGAAATTTCTTGGGTACCTTTGTTATCACCGTGGGATGAGAACGGGTGTTTTTGGGTGTGGTCTGAAATTCAAGATGGCCACCAGCAGCCATTTTGTACCAAAATTAGTGCAATCAGTCTTTTGTACAGAACTTCTGTATGAAAGTTTTGATTTGAATAAATATTTGTATGAATGTTTAGTGAAATGGAATACATCACATAAAGTATGGGTTTTTTTCTCGTGCAGAAATTATGCAAATTAGATGAATTTTGATTTATTTAGTGCTACTTATACACTGTAAGTGCACATGTCAATACGACTCGGGCTAGAGGCTGTATTTATCAACCGATCTTCACGAAACTTCTTGGGCACCTTTATCACCTTGGGATGAGAACGAGTGTTTCTGAGTGCCGTCCAAAATTCAAGATGGCTGCCAGTGGCCATTTTGTACCAAAATTAGGTCCAATCAGTTTTTAATTCATCTTGACAAAGTCAAGCTGAGCTAATCTCATCGCTCTCCGTCCGTCGTCCGTCAACACCATGTTTTGGTCTTCTCCTCCAAAGCCACTGGGCCAATTCAAGTGAAAGTTTGTGTGAGTGATGGTCCCAAAGGGGCATTTCATTTTTGTTCAACTCAGCATGCCCAGCCCCATAGGGAGGGAGTGGGGGAAAATGCTCCAAAATATTTTAAAAATCTTCTTCTCAAGAACCAGTGTGTACAATGACTTGATATTTGCTATGGAGCTTCCATATGAGGTGTAGAATCAAGTTTGTTCAAACGAAGTTCGTGAAGTAATATTTGGCTTTGTAATAGGAGGGGTAAGATTTTTGGCCCCGCCCAAAATTTCTGTTTTCTGAACCGATGGTCCGGTATGAACCAAATTTGGTTTGTGGTAGTATTGGGTCATAAGTACTTGACCCATGCAAAAAAAAAATTCCCGCATCCCCATGGAAACCCTGGGAGCTAAAAATAGAAATATTTTCAAATGCCCATATTTCCCAAACCCCACGGAACAGAGAGCTTTTATTTGGTATGAAGTATCCTTATGACCAGTAGAATTGAGAATTACCATCGGTTATGTTAGGGTGTTCTATAATGGGCATCGAAAAAATGCTGAGTCAGCATATTTGCAAAAATTATAAAAAATCTTTTCTCCAGAACCAATCATCAGAATCTTTTGATATTTGGTATACAGCATTCATAGGGGGGTCAGATAAAACTTTGTTGAAATAAAGCTCATTGGTTCATTTTTGGGCTCTCTACAGGAGCCCGAAGTTTTAACATAGGGTAATATGGGGAATATTCTTTAAAAATCTTCTTCTTCAGAACCACCAGTCAGAATCTTTTAATATTTGGTATACATCACTGTTATGAGGGTCAGATTCTAGATTGTTCAAACCAAGTCCCTAGGTTAATATTTGGGCTTCCTACGGAAGCCCAAATTTTATCTTTGTTCAATATGGAGAGTAATTTAAAAAAATCTTCTTCTTCAGATCCATCAGTCAGAATGCTTTGATATTTGGTATGCAACATCTCTATGGGGGTCAGATTCAAGTTTGTTCAAATCAGATCCCTAGGTATATATTTGGGCTCACTATGGTAGCCCAAATCTTGACTTAGTGCAATATGAGGAAATTTCTTTAAAAATCTTCTTCTTCAGATCCACCAGTCGGAATGCTTTTATATTTGGTATACAACATCTCTAGGGGGGTCAGATTCCAGGTTGTTCAATTCGAGTGCCTAGGTTAATATTTGGGCTCCATATGGGAACATGAAATTTAACTTTGTACAATATGAGGGAATTTCTTCAAAAATCTTCTTCAGATTCCCTTGTCAGAATGCTTTCACATTTGGTATACAACATCTCTAGGGGGATCAGATTCAAGTTTGTTCAAATCGGATCCATATGTTAATATTTGGGCTCGCTATGATAGCCCAAATTTGAACTTAGTGCAATTCGAAGAAATTTCTTTTCAATTTCTCTTCTTCAGATCCAACAGTCAGAATGCTTTCATATTCGATACACAACATCTCTAGGGAAGTCAGATTTAACTGTGTTCAAATCAAGAGCCTGGGTTAATATTTGGGCTCTCTATGGGAGCCAGAATTGGCCATTTTGCTGAAGAATTAAAAATTTTGTATTCAGTACCCTCTAGAGGTACTAAGATGAATCCACATAGGTTGTATCAAGGGGCTTCATAGGGGAGCTCTACATTTTACTTATGGTCAACTGAAGAAAAGGCATGATGCCCAGATTATTTTTGTCACTCCTGAGGGACTCCAGGATTGACAGTGTAGCCTATGGAGATGGCTTGCTTAATGTAGACTCATTCTTGGACTCTGTTTAAATTGTGTTCTGTACAAGATGAGCGCTTCAGGCCCCGTTGGCCCTCTTGTTTGTCACAACTTCTATACAGCTCGTATTTATGAACTGATCTTCACGAAACTTCTGGGGTACCTTTGTTTTCACCTTGGGACAGGAATGAGTGTGTTTTGGGGTGCCTTTGTTATCACTGTGCTATGAGAACAAATATTTTGGGGTTCAGTCAGACCCACTCTGGGACTCAAAGATTTCTTTCCTAGTTTAGCATCTGACTGTCCCCCACCTTTACAATACTTTACCTATACATTTGTTACAGGCAACGGTCAGTATTTATGTACAGACCGTTACAATACTTTATATGTACCTTTGTTATCAGGTCATTACCAAGATGTTTGTCATTGCTGTGTCACATACTATACATGTACATGTCTTGACAAGTTGAGCTACAGTGTCATTAACACTTTCATTTCTTCATATGAAGATCTAGCTTTGCATCTGGTAGCTTTTGAAGTGGTTTCTGACTTTGGGCCTTTTTGCGTGCCTGATGTCTTGTTTCCATTTTTTTCATTGACATTGTTTACATTGACAGTGTCCTCATATATAGGTAGTATTTTAAATTCTATTACTGTAGAATTACTGTAGGATACATGGATTATTATTCCGGTAGTGTAGCTAAAAAAATGTGGATTTTGTCCACACTTTGGCTCTATCAGGTTGCCTTTGGGCTCTTAATGTTCCCTAAATATTTTGAATTTAATTTTGATTGCTATTATTCATGTATCTTAACTATATATTTTGTTGTGGAGTTTGGAGGACTGATATCGACTTTTGTCGATGCACTCCTGCGGACTCTTGTCATTCTTGTGTTCACTGGGATGACTGATGTTGGAGACGGGTGTCACGGTACGTTGTTGGCAGTGAGGTTCTGAGGCCAGGCCTCTCACAATGTTATAATTCATTTTGTCAGTTTCTATTTCAGAGGAACATGAACATGTTGATGATATTCTGACACCCATCCAAGTGTGCTACCGTCGTCACGCTCCATTGAGCATATAGAACTAGCTGCAGTGCTCATGATTGCAAGCGTTAGGACCTTTTGTTAAGGGTTTTAATCTCTTGCAAGCAGCTAGCTCGACCGGTGAAGCAGTTACTCCGTCTGTGGGAGCTGTAACACTGGGTAAGTCTGTTGTGGTTGAAGGAAGTGTAGATGTGGGGAGAGCGAGCACTTTAATATAAATAAGCTCACCCAGCAACGATGGAAATAGGGAGGAAGTCAGCAAGTTTCTTGTACTCGGCAAGGTCTAATAGACTGCGAGTGGGAGAGGCCCCTCTCTCACCTAACAACATTTGGGGCATGCAATGGACCGAGATTCGCAACTGATTCTCTCGGATGGTGAAAGATTACCCTTCCCTTTCGGAACAGCACATGGTGGCGATGGATTTCATCTATCAACACTACCCTGAATTTGTTCCGACGAATCTGAATGCTGCGACAACCAGAGAGAAACCACTGACGTCATTGGACGCAGACTTTATACTGTCAAAGGAAGAAGTTCTTTCTTTTCCGGTTCAGTCTAGGCAGGGGTCACAGGCCTTCGGCCATGTAAACGATGCCGTATTCACCTCTCGAGTGCAAGGATAAAGGCAGTTTCTTAACTACATCTTTCATAACATACCGTTTCTTGGACCACGTTCATTTAAAACGGAGAAGATGTTCAGAGAGCTCCTCTACATTTGGATGAACATGCCGGAGATTTAGATGTATCGTTGCCTGCATCATTCACTATTCGCTCAGCCACAATTAAAACGGCAATTTCATCAAGTAGAGCGAATTTGAATGCAATGCCTTATTCAGATCATGTTACCAGAGCTATGGCGCAACATCTCAATGGGAAGGAATTTGAGGACGTTTGTACCTCTCTTAGAGTTCTTTCCAGCTGGGCAATTTGT
The DNA here is from genome assembly GCA_031216915.1 of Pictodentalium vernedei. Classification (NCBI taxonomy): domain Eukaryota; kingdom Metazoa; phylum Mollusca; class Scaphopoda; order Dentaliida; family Dentaliidae; genus Pictodentalium; species Pictodentalium vernedei. The sequence continues at coordinate 355,436,119 of CM062291.1, forward strand.
ATACCACATATAACTCCGCCCTAACAGTGGCTAATCTGGAGTTAATCAGATGTGATGCTGCCCTTGCGTTGTCATCACTTATAGATGACAAGGTGAAAAGCTCTCTCCTGGGCTCTCCGGTCTCCGGACATACTATTTTTTAAGACAAGCTTTCGTCAGTCTATGAACAGGCTACTAAGAAAGCGTCAAGTGCTCTGCTATTGAAGTCAGCATCTCAACAACTCGCTTCAGCAGACTAGAGTAAAGGAGGACGTTCCAGATCTAAACGTCAAAAGGGAACTCCTCACGAGGGTACAAGAAACCCTCTTAGAATTGCTCTGTAGGTCGTCAATATAGCAACAAGGGAGAGGGGCGTAGGTCTGATTGGGACTATCGGTCAGAACAGGTGATGTTCAAGACCTCTATTGCTTGCCAGTTGGCGGAAGGATATCAAACTTCGCGAGAAACTGTATAGCAGTCGCAGAAGAAAAGTGGGTGAGAAGTGTAGTCTTGGACGGCCTACGGCTATCATTCCGAGCAGATCCTCCACTAACAAGATGTCTGCAATGGACAAATCTTCCGTCGGATCCTTTCAAAAGAGAGTCTCTCCTAGCGGAGGTACAGGCTCTCTTATTAAACGAAGCAATAGAGGTTGTCATGAATTAAGATTCACAGTGTTTTTACAGTCACCTGTTCCTCGTACTGAAGCCAGACAGCTCGTTCCGACCATAATAGACTTGAGATGACTTGAGATGGATAACAAGCTTATCGTGGCTCCATAATTCTATATGGAGACCTTTCGGTCAGTGAGATCGAGCATTCGAGTGAAACACAATGCGGCAAGCACAGATCTAAAGGATGCATACTTTCATGTCCTGGTACATCTGGCATTCAGAAAGTACCTTTGGTTCGCCATACGAGGGAAGGTTTATCAATTCAGAGCACGGTGCTTTGTTCTGAACCTGGCTCCCTGGGCATTCACTCGAATAATGAATTCAGTAATGTCATACTTCCGAGCTCATTTGTCTGTGGTAATGTCAGCTTACTTGGATGACATTCTGTAGAGATATGACAACAGAATTATTCTTCAGATCGATGTTCAGAGTCTGCTTCTGTTACTCCGACGTCCCGGGTTTCATCGTAAATGAGAAAAAGTCAGATCTAGCTCTGTCCAAGTCGTTCACTCACTTGGGGATATAGCCCAAGAACATTAGGTTTCACTAGGGAAAAAAATCGGAGAAAGCTGATTTTTTCAGGGAATGTCGAGTACATGTCACTGAACGATTAGACAAAAGTCCCCTAAAATCCCAGTTGAGCTTTTTTTTCTACAGCCTTTTTTCGAAAACGCGTTTGAAAAAAATAAAAAAAAATTGCACGAACTTTGTAACCTCGAATTGATCCAACTGTATTTTTTGTTTACGCGTATTTCGAGCTACATAATGTCTAATATATATTTACCTAGAGGAAAATGTGCCTTCTGTGACAATTTCTGCGAAAAATTATTGAAAATTCACAAAACAGTATCGGATTTACGCAAAAAAATGACGATTTTCCTAATGGATTTGCCCAAAGGGTCGTAGTACAGAACGGGATGTTAGTTGGACAGACGATAAAAAATCCACCACCATTTGAAGACTTTTATCATTGCTTACAAAATAGACATTATGGAAGACCCCCTCTGCTTCTGGCCGAGTTCCCCTTTTGGCATAAAATTCGTCAGCATGAGAACTCAACTATTTTCGGGCTTGGGACCGAACAGACACGTCTGTGTCTGGCAGCATTAGATCAATAAATAATATTTACAGAATGTACAAAAATCAATAAATAATATTTACAGAATGTACAAATCAATCAACATGGATTAAGTTACATTGACTATTATCAACGCTATATACAGAAATGACATGACCTATATACATATTATTCATCAAACTCAGAAATTTCCGACAGGACAGTGTTTCTGTGGTTGTTACAAGAAATCGAACTGCAATTACACAAACCTGAGCAAGAGAGTCCTGCCTTCTTACACCCACACCTTTTTGTACAAGCTCTCTTGCAACCACAACTGATCAGATTCAGTAGGTTATCGGGGGCACATGGCTTTGTGGCTGCAGTCGGTACAAGAAGTCCATTGTCTAGCGACCACCCCCAATCCGTCGGAGGAAGCGAAGTACCCAGCCATTGTTGGACCTGGAGATAACATCTGTAGACATGTTGTTGTGCAGCATCGCTGCTTGGTGGGAGTGAGGCTAGGTCGATGGGTTTATTCAGTTTAGATTTTGCTACATAACGCTTGTAAGTGACATATCTATATTGGTCAAGAGAGGAAACAGTTTTACTCCCGTATAAGATCAGGAGAAGTTGTTCCCCGGCAGCGGCTACTGCACTTGGTGTACTGTCATCCGCCAAAATTGTGTTGACATACTGTTGTGAGTCGCTAGTAACATCGGAGACAATTGTACTGAATACTTTCTTCTTACCAACTCGAAAGAGTGCAGAAGTAGTGTCACAACCACTTATAGAATGTGCTACAAGGAGGTTGCTTCTATGGTCACCCATTTTGGTTGCTATTTCACTAACTGAAACTAGTAAGTTTGTGGTAATGGAATACATCATGTGAATATTACATCCTGGTTGAACTCGAGAGGTAAGAATGACTAACAAGTCTGTGTCTGTTCCCACAACGACAACATTGTTGTCACCTTGAGCGATGTCAAGTGCAGTTTCGGCTATCAGTACATCAGCATCAGCCTCGGCCTGCTTGGACTGAATATTGATAGCAGATAGCTCCTGCATTAGAAGATCGATCAGTTGGGTTTTGTTCTTGGCATTTGCAAGGAAATCGGATTGGGGTGTGGTGGCTGGTAACTCGGGTGAGATATTGATATCAATGGAATACCTGTCTTTAGATCTACGGGCTTGTTCCATGCCCTTTGTCGACATTGTACAAGCATAACCATCAAAAACAACCACGACGTTCGCCCCAAAATGTCTCACTAGATAATTGGAATATGATGTATATATGTCCGTATATGACGACTGTTTAGGCCATGCAACTGCCCTCAATAAAAATCCACCATCTACAACAAACAGAGAATGTTCTGGGATTTTAGTTTGCTCGGAACCGTATGTTTTGAGGATCTTACCGAGCGTGCTTTTCTGTGTCTTCCTCATTCCAGCAGAATCAAACAATGCTGGTGGTTTCGGGGCGAGTTCATATTTGAGATACTCTTCCATCTCTGCTTGTGACTGAATAACACATGTGATGCGGTTGAACAGAATTGTGGGGTCAATCACTACCTTACTTCCACGGACTTTGATGCTATTTGCCATCGATGCGAAAGACTTCACAGTGTCAACACGTCGTAGTTTGATGCTGTTGAACGTTTTGCTTACAACATGCGATACGCAACATTCACCAATTTTGCGAACTTGGTCATAGTTCACAGTTTCGTCGGCCACAAGCCCGGTCGCTATAGAGACTAATTGTAGTGGATCTCTATTCTGAAAGGGGGAATGCACTCTGAGCCAGTTCAATAATTTGGTGATATCATTGGCATCAGTCAATTGTGAACTTTGACGGAGATCCCGATGTTGTTCGCCATGACCAGTGTGAACATGAACAAAATTTTCGAGAGCATTACATATCGGAAGGCAAAGAGGTAGTCCATGTACCCATTTCGCAACAGTGCTATCGGTTATTCCCCTGCCATGTGTGAGACCACCAGGGAGCTTGAACATTCTCATTAAACACTGCTCTATGGTCTGATCAGAATATATCCCGTCCCAGAATTTATCTGAGCGCCTTATGGTACAGTAACCTTTCTCAGTGAACAACTTCAAATCATCCTGTTGCATTATTTCTGTTAGCTCATTCATCTGCTGCAAATAGAGATGAGAACTTTTTGCGTATGCAAAATGACCACCTGCGTGAAATACTGGAATCATATTGCGAACACAATATGTGTGGAGTTCTCAGTCGCCTGTGCGCTCTGCTCTCAAGAACAACTGGAGAAGACCTATTTGCTCATAGTATTGTACCCAAAGCTTTCCTGTGCGTCCTACGGACGCATTCTGGAGCAGTTCGTGTAATTTTGACAGTAGATGGTTGACACTTTCTTGATTGACAGCGTCAGCTGTTGTACAGTCACCTCTGGCAAGTCCACAGAATATTTCATTGACTTCTGTGCAGTCTATGTTATCTAGTGTTCGGCTTTCTTCAAACACAAGTTTTGTAATGGCAATTTGTGTTAGTAAATGGGCACGAACTGCTCTTGAATATGCATGACCACTGATCAAATGATGGATTGACCCACCAGCATAAACAGTCCCCCAAAGTTCATCCAAGCCGCTACCAGTCATGATCGAACCAATTGCCCCTAAATATGACGTTGTCTGTACAATACAAATTTGTTTATGAGTACACATCAAGGGCGTGCACACATTACATGCCAATGCATCTTGAGTGTAGGCGAACACCACATTATGTGATTTAATCGAACATGGAAATTGAAACAATGATGTTATAATACGGTATTTGAATGAGAAAAGTCGATGCCGTTTGAATTTGAGTTTAGGGGGTATGGTTAATATTTCACACGTTTCACCAGTTCATTATGGAATAAATGACTATTGTTATATATCATTATAAAGCCACTGCTTTTCTGCAATTTTTGATATATAATTTAACTCCCAAAGTAGTCGTAGATTTGATTTAATGGACGTTGTGTACCGTTGTGTGTATGAAAACAATAAAAAATTTTTCGTAATTTTGTACATTTTCGTGAATATTTCACCATTGAGTGTGAGGATTGGTACAAAGTTGGCATTTTCTGTTGGGGATATGTATTCTCAATATAATTCAGCACGATATTTATGATTCTCACCCTACTAAGGCGAATAAGAATGAGAAATATGGAGCTGAGTCTAATTTTTTTTTAAATTTTTTTTTTCATCAAAAAAACGCTATAACTAAAAAAGCTCAACTCGGATTCGTGGGGACTTTTCATACTTTATCCGCAATGTGTGTCCCGGAAACATATAAAAAAATCAGCTTTCTCCGATTTTTTTCCTTACTTTCTCATTTTTATGTCTAATGTGCCTGGACTAATAAGCTTCGAGAATCACAACAATCTGGTTTGTTTGCCGTTACCCAGAGCAGAGCGAAATTAGTCAGTTGTTATGTTCGCTTTTGTCTACACTCATAAGCATTAACAGCGAGGGGATTCATGCGACTGATGGGGTTGTGCGGAGCGTCTGTGGATCTTATTCTGATGGGCCGTCTACGCATGTGTCCCCTCCAGATATTCTTCATTCAGAACTGGAGTGTGAAGACGCATTCGCTCGAAACCAGTATTGCTTTAACAGACCTAGTAAAACAAAGGGTCCAGATTTGGGCAGATCTTCAGTGGTTAACACAGGGAGTTCCTCTGCAACTGCCGGATCCGGCTTTCACGATTATGACGGATGCGAGTCAGATGGGTTGGGATGCGACCCAAGGTCCCGCAGACTTGAAGTGTCAGGGTCTCTGTGACCCTCGGTTCCTAGAGAAGCACATAAACATCAAAGAGATGATGTCAGTATGGCAAGCTTTTCAACACTGGATTCACATTATAGCGAACGTCCATGTTCAGATTTTGTCGGGCAATTCGACAGTAGTAGCTTATATCAGGAACCAAGGCGGCACTCATTTAATTCCACTATGCGAATTAACGGAGAGGATTCTCCTATACGTCATGAATCATCATGTTCATCTTTCTGTCTGTAATATACCTGGTCGTCTGGATGTACTAGCAGACTCGCTCTCGCGGAAAGGTCGTCTGTTGCCATCAGAGTGGACTCTCAACAAGCGAATATTCAGGCAGAATTGCTACCAGTGGGATCGTCCCATGATAGATATGTTTGCGACACACCGGAACAATCAGTTACCAACGTTCATGTCACCTTGCCCAGATCATCGAGCGTATGCAGTAGATGCTCTTTCGATCTGATGGGATGGAATGATAGGATATGCGTATCCTCCAACTCCTTTGATTCAGCAGATTCTGTTAAGATCAAACATTCTTGTTGCAAAATCCTGCTAGTAGCACCTCTGTCGTCACAGAAACCTTGGATAAATCTTCTCCTGTGTCTGTTATGGAACGTTCCCCGGAAGCTTCCTCCACGAGAGGACCTTTATCAGGGGAAGTATTTGTTCTTGCCGTTCCTATACTATTTGATGACTAACACAAGAACGATTCAAGTAATGCAGGTGAGGGGGGTTCGATATGATTTTGAATTCCGTTAGTATAAAAATATTATAAATTTAAAGTAATTTGTATATTTTTTATACTAACCAATGGTCCTCCCATGAGTGGGCACTCATACCTCCCAGCTGAGTTATTATGTAGTACTCTTTTCTACAAAGAATGATGTTGGTGCCAATTCCGGTCACTTCCTGATGGCTGCGTGTGCGCAGAGAATAAAAGTATGGAGGAATAGATAGGACTTTTAATTTTTGGTTTTGTAAGCAAATTTTGGGGATTGGGGGTTTCAAAATTTGTGTTTGGCCCTTGATAACTTTGAGTTTTGCACCAGCTAGTCTGGGCCATCGGTAAGTATAAAAAATATACAAATTACTTTAAATTTATAATTTTTCGGGTTCTGTACATCACAACCTTCATTTTGGTGTATAATTTGTGTATTTTTGAATTTAACCCTTTACCCAATGAATCGGCCACATCCACCCGCATAATATGCAAATTCAGCAGCTGAAAAAATATTTTTAAAAACATTTCAACAAAACCATATCATATGACCCCTCTTTGTATGCTGTGCCCATATTAGGAGATGGCTACCAACAGCTTGTAACATTCTAAAATAAAGATATATTGTCCCCTGAGTTCCAATGTGTTCTGTATGTCAGTAGGCACATAGGACACATTGGAACTCGGGGAATGATATGTCAAGAAATACTTTTGCATGATGCAAAATATGTCTTAGAAAGCCCTGTATTATATTCTATTTGTATGTATATTGACTAATCATATAGTTTCTCATATTTTGGGCACATTTTTCACTTGAATCTGATGTGCCCAAATTAGGTGAATATGAAAGCTTGACAAACAATACCAAATGATGCCCATTTGTTAGCAGCTTACTCATAGTAACACAAATGCCTTAAACTGTCGTCCTATTTCTCTTGAAAATGAGCAAATTTAGATTGTTCTCTAAGGGAAAACCCCTTGAGAACAGAAAAGTCATATTTGACAGAAAAAAAACAAACAAAGCAGAATGAGCTTTGGCAAAAAGTGCATGGTGCACTGCCTGCTGTCCATACTAAACTCTACAGGAAGAGGTAACTATTGTCCAATTCCTGCCAGACATGCTTGTCCGTTTTCTCTTTTTCAGTCATGCATGTGGTTAACATTCTAAAATCTCTCTCAACAATATGGGCAAATTCAAAGGAAATTCAGCTGTGGAGTGCTAAGTTTCAATGAAGACACATTGTAGCAGCCTCCATTGATGTTCTAGAGCAGCAATTTCTTAGGCTAAATAAAATTAATCTTTTGATTTTCAGGCAGCAGCACAATCCTCTTTTTGCCCAGCGTTCGTTATTTATTTCAGAGGCAAGATTCAAAATGTATAAAACCATCACAGGGTGTGATTTTAGAGGTATCGAATCACAAGTTGTGATACAATATGTCATATTCATTGATTCAGTATCGTTATTCTTTTCGTTAAATGTAGTGCATGGAGGTTTTTTTTTTCCAGGTTCAGTTTGTATTTTATTTTTTTTAAAACCTCGGTTTCGGTTCTGTTTTTCGGTATTATTTCCAGGCCCTTCAGTAAATCTAAATCACTATCGTCTTACTAGAAAAGACCACAGAAATGTCACCTGAGAGCTATTTAAAGTGTGCTATGTCCTACTGGCAGTACTGGGGCATAGCATACTTCACTAGCACTCAGTTGATGAAGTGTTAAAATGTATTTGGTGTAGATTGTATGTCATTTCATTATTTTCATGTTGTATATGTTCTATTTGGTAAATGCTGTATATCAGTGGCAGCACCGGATAGAGGAGGCGAAGGGGTGGGGGGGACTGCTAGCAAAAAAAACCAAAATTCAAATTGCTATCTGACACTTTGAAGACCACGTCAGGTGTTGTAGAATCGCTCAGATATAGCTCTGATGGCGACCAAATTATCCATGTATGATTTTTTTTTCTGGGGCGTGGCCCACAGATTCCAAACCATGGGTGGGGGACACACTCTCCCATGCCCACACTGCTGGCTTAGGCCTACGACTTTCGGGAGATGCCGTAGGCATCACGACCGTGGATCCCCACATATTACTTAGAAACCCTCAGCCCCCCACCCCTCCCCCAAATCGAAATCCAGGCGCCACCACTGCTATATATTATATACCAGCTTTGTGATATTTTGTGTTCGGTTTTAATTTCGATATAATAAATAATTTTCACTTGTGACTTTTCTGTTATAACGTTTAACATTGCCATAATACAGGGACTCCATTCACTGTCCTGTTTTTTGATCCCTCACTGGACCTCTCGCCTCCTTTGGAAATGCTGAGTATGATCTCTCCCTCATGTTGTTACGTGCAAAATAAAATGGATTCACGGCATCAATGAATGTCACATGAGGAATAAATAGTCAAAGTAAATAATCCTATATAATTTTGATTATTATTTTATTTCATGCATTTAATATGAGATAAATATGACTGAAATGAAAAAAAAAAAACGTTCACATGTTCCGACACTTACCTAATTTTGTACAGTAAAAGCCCACACTCAATGGCCACAATCGTTCTTGTGTAGGCCCCACCGACTATTCTCACAGTCGGGGTGCGACTTATACAAAGGTAATAGTCACAGGAGAGGTATTTTGGCTGAAAATATTGGATGCGATGTATACATGGGAGCGACTAAAACACGGACATAATTATATGGAAATAATCGCTTTTGGATTTGCCTGTTCTGCCGACGTTTGCTGCTATTTTCAAAATGCAATTACGAGAGGTCATTTTAAATTTCGAAGTTTATGCAAAAACTGTATGGCCGGTTTTTTGGCGCCTGTCAGTTCGGTTTTTCGGTTTGTGGCAAAAAACGAAACCGAACCAAAAAACCTCCATGCTCTATTTAAATGCGACCTGATTTATCATATTTATTGACAAAATAAATACGAAAAACGATCACAAAGTGATTTTTTATTTTTGGTCGCTCTGGGTGACGTTTTCATACCTGAACCCCAAACAGGTACTATCTTAACTTTAGAGTAACTGAATAAATGTTAGTCTAATCTCATCCAACGGTGTGGGGAAAGCCCCTTTCAACCCTCAGTTACGGTATCGTAGTATTCCTGGTTACATTTTAGTCCTGCACCATGTCTGAGCGCGTTAAAGGAAGAAAAGGAGAGGAGAGGAGAGTCTTTTACCGTTGTTTGTGCTTTTTGATCTTCTTCTGAGGAGGAGGTGGTTGTGAAGGCAATAGGATAGTTGCGGTAGTGGTTGGTGTTGTTGGTGTTGAGGACCTGTTATGTGGTGTGGTTGGTAGTTGAAATGTCTCTGGAAATGTCCGTGCCAGTGTTTCTTATATTCTTGTTGCTTCTGCACTAGCATCTTATGCTTTTTGAATGATTTCTTTCAGGGATAGGTCCTTTGCAGAATCTTGTGTGTTTCGTGTAGGTTTAGCATCCTGATCCTTGATTTTCACTGGGAGAGGCGAATGGGGGTCGGGAAGTGGCGAGAAGACAGCTTCCATTTCCATCTCAGTCTCCACAGAGTTGTCCACATCTGGCTTCTCCAGCTGTGGGGCTGGAGGCAAGATGGGTGTCTCTGTGGGAGTAGGAGCGGAAATGGTGACTGTCTCTGGCTTCTCCTTTTCCTCTCTCTTCTCCAAGAAAGCCTCCAAGCGTCCGGAATCTTTCCACTTGGTGGACAGGCTCTTCTTCCTTCTCTTTCTCTCTTCAGGGCCTCCTGACCTCCTCGAGTGAGGACCAGTGTGAGAGAGGATCCTCTCACCAAAGGTACTACCTCTCCCCGAGGAGGATGGTGTAGTGATGTTCTCTGGATCTTCAACCCTAAATTCTAGTGTCAGTTGGACGCTCTTGCCTATATCCTGGATAATCCAGGAGTAGGGCCCTGCGAATCACAAATTTTCGTCGAATCGAATTTCAAATCAAAATGCGAATCGAATTTCGTCGTAAAGAAATACAATGTCGGGCGGAATTTTTCTCTTGGATAACTTCCTTTTTATATGCTCACTGTACATGTTCAAACTGATCATAGAAAAAGGTTGAAGAATATAATAAACACCATAATTCACATTCCTGTAGTAGCCTAGGATGATTATTTTTCGTGCAATACGAGAAGGTTATTCCCATTCGTTAACGCCTCGTGGGAATAATCCTCCGCATGTTACTCAGAAATAACCATCGTACGCTACACCAGGAAAAAAATGTCTATTCGTTTGACACGTCTGGAGTCTGGACCCCAGCCTTGATACGGCATATGTATCGGGTTGGTCAGAATTTCAAAATCCTGGCGTTAAGGTGCCGTTATAACCCAAAATTCTACTAACAGGTGGCAAATAACAAGAAGACAAATGATTTATATTGAAATCGAATTATGCCATTTTCATAGTTCAGATGTACAGAAACTGAAATTGCATCCAACTGACGAACTGTCAGGGTAAGTTATGTAACTTAATTGTCGAATTGTTTAATGGATATGATTAAACATCCGTATTGGTGAGATAGAAATAATACTGAACATGACTGTCATGTTCAGTATTATTTCTATCTCAACAATACGGATGTTTAATCACATGACATGCAGCCGCAGCAGCCATGCAGCGAGTGAGTATCGTAATATAATATCGTATCAACTCAGTGGCCGGTATTCGTATTTTTATTGAGTTATTCGGCCATCAGTGTCCGATCACCATCACGCGAATTTCAAGCCAAGCAGGTCACTGTTTTTCCTCGCCCATATCAGCGTGGCGACATTGTGGTTGCTCAAGCCATGACGTTGATCATTCACTACAGACGAACCTACAGAATTGACCCTTTCTGATACGCAGTTGGTAGGCTGTACTGAAAGAATATCCTTCGCTGCAGAACATAGACATGGCAAACAGGCTTCCTGTTCTTGCCGGAATCTAAGTGGGTCTGTACTTCTATCGCTAACAGGAAGAGCAGAATACCGACTCATTTCTGCTTTAACCTTGTCATTTACACTCAGATTTTGCGGTTGCACTTCTTCACTGGAAATCTCATCGAACATATCATCTAATAGACTTTTAGACTTTGGCTGGCTTGATTTATTTGGAACCGTTTGTTGACATGGAACATCTGTTTCAGTGTGGACGTCTTATTTGTGTTTTGGTGGGCTCTACATGCTCAACGTGATACTGCTGAAGCATCTGAATATAAGACTCCACGGTTTTTAGCTCATCGTCATCTTTAATGGTTGTCTTGAAGCGTGGGTCCAGATAAGTTGCCGTGAGGAGGTAATCCTGGTTTAAGTCAAATCTGTCTTCCAACTGAGTGATCAGGCTGTCGTTGTACGACTTTGCACCACGAGCTGTATTTTCCCTGAACTTTTTCAACAGAGTCATGATGCACCGCCTGACCATTGATACACTTATTACACTATCGGCACTCAGGACAGTAGTTGCTTCAGACAATGGCTTAAGAAGAGGCAAAACAGATGCTCTGGTAGAACAGAGTTGCATCGAGAGGGGTGCCAGCGGTGGATTAGTGCATCGCTTCTTCTCTTGGCACTCGACAAGTGCACAGGCAATGGAGCCATTGTTGACATCTGTCCAGTTCAGGAGCGTGCATGTGCTATTGAATCGGGTCGTAACGTCCATTGAGGGGGTCCGATTCTGGAAGTCCCATGTCCACTTGATGTTTGTGTAAGGCATGTAGTCCTGTAGTTGATGAGTGGAAAAAGGCGGCAATTCTGTGAACGTCATAAGGTTTTTGACCATCAGTTAGACAGTGAGCGATGAATTAATGCATAATTGCAACTTGTGTGCCGCACACCCATACCAGTATATACCCAATCCACGAGTGGTACAGGGCATAGTATTGGTTGTGTCCGTAGTGGCGAAAAATATTTGGTGAAGTGCTATTCCATACTTTTCCAGTTGATCGCGCACTATGGTCTCTGGCGAGTGCAGTATGGTCAGCGTCAACGTCCTCGAGACTCGTCACTGACAAACATCGAGAGGATAAATGCCATTCATGATCGATGAAATGTATTGTAAGGGCGAGAAAATTCGAACCGTTGTCTGCCTTCCAATGATCAAAAGTTATTGAAATCTGGCGATTTCCTGCCTGATCTTTGATTAACTGACACAGCTTGGCTTCGCTTTTCTCTCTCATATCGCCCAGATTTCGTGAAAGGGTGGTCGGGTGAGGTGGGAAGTAGGAGTTGTCAGTTAAGACTGCACACAAATGCTTCAGTCCCCGTCCAGCAGCTGCTTCAAATGGTCTCCCATCCACAACCACAAAACTCAACACTGCAGCATCGTATTTCCGCTTAAGGTCGGGGTGTAATGTTCTTGTGAATGCTGCCAAACTTGTCTGGCGTTTACTGCACTGTGCAGCCTCACTGGTAGATGCTGTAGCATGTGGATGCTTCTTAGCCTCTCTAGCCTTTGCTGAAATAGCTTGTGAGAAGGTGGTTCCATAGGGGTGTCGTCGTGCCGGTTGAGTGTGCTTTATACACAACATTGCACTCAATACATGTGTAAGTCTCTGCGAGTTTATTGTGCATAAAATAATATGTTGACTGCGGATTGAGGCTGGTTTGATGCCATATTGAAGAATGAAGTCACACAACGTTCTAAAGAGTATAATTCCACAGAACAGAATGACGCTCGATTCAAGCTAGCAAATGATCGAATCCTTACCTAAGCATTCACATGCTTATTGGTGAACAACATAGTTCAGTGAGTTGTCGGCATCGCTTTGAAATTACCGTTTGAGTGACTTGAGCTCTTCTCTGCGTAATCTACATTGCCACAATTTATTCGCAGACTAATGTCGGCAAAAAACCTTTGATGTATTGTAACCACCTGTCTACTCTAGAAAAAAAAAACGGAACACAGTGTTGATCGAAGTTATGCATTGATCTAGTGATTACTTGAGTGTACCAATGGGACATTTGCGACAAAATAACGTATAACATATGATGGATCCAGATCACGTTGTTATTAATATACACTCTTCAATTCATCAATTTCAACGGGTGATAAATATGGGAAATCTGAGGGTTTCCGAGCGAGTTTATGATAAAAGTAGGCCCATTTCAAACAATCGTCGATTCGAACATATTCGAATTACTATGTTCGAATCGAATCGAATGACGTTCGAATCAAATTTCAAATATTCGCAGCCCCCTATCCAGGAGATGGGGCAAGAGACGCCGAGAGCTGAAATGGCTTTCCTTAATCTGATTGGTATCTCCAAATTCTCCATGATGGCTAATCAATCAAGGTCTTCACACTCTGAAGTCAGAGGTGCAAATGGAGTGTACGTAAAAAAAAATGCTAGTGATACTGTATCGTTCAATATAAAGAGAAAATATTTGACACCTCCTAAGGTGTTTTGAAGAAAGTTTTAGCAATTATTTAATCTTGTTTGGCTTTAGGGAAGTGTTTTATGAAATTTGGAAATTTTTTCATATTTTTGACGAAACCGAAATATTTTACTTATCCTCCTTTAATTACTCCTATGAAAATGAGGAGATTTTGAAGTATATCTGAGAGAAAATCCTTTTGAGAGCATGAAAAGATAAAAAAACAGACCAAACTGGTCTGACCAGGGGCGAAAAATGGATGATGCACTTAACCTGGTGTCCTAAAATACCAGGCATTTGCACTTCTAACATGTGCAGAAAATATTACAATTATTCTAGTATTACTAGATTACTATGATTTATCACTCTTTCAGGTGTATCGGTGGAAAATATTGAAAGAAACCGATTACTTCTACGATTTGATACCTGCTGCATGGGGCAGTTTTATGATCCTTACTATGTGGAGTTGCAGAGGGGAGATCAGTCTTGGAGTTTGTTCAAACATTCCTTACCATATTTTATTCCGATAACAGACCTAGTTGAGAAGCATTTACCAAACCTTGAGCAGTTTGCCTTCAGTTTGGTTAATCATCTTAGTGCATTTGTTCGTCGGAGAGAAGAGTGCTCAAATTTTCAGGTGAGTTTTTGTTGATTCGAAAAGTTTTCAAAATTATGAATTTCATCTTGTGTCTCTTGAACCTGAGATCCAGCTTTTCCAGCCCAGTAACATGATAGGTCACAATATCATGAAGTAGAATGGCTGCTAGATGAATGAGTGGGATATACACAGAATGATATACGAATTACATGCCTTCAGTCTATAAAAGCAATTATTAGGCCTAAAAAAAAAAAATCTGTTTCTCAGGCCCTCCCGCATGGACCTTTTGGCTGCTGCATGCTCTCTTTTTATAACCAATTTAAACTTAAAAAAAATAAAAATTAGGCCATACAAAGTTGATTGTCTGTTTCTCAGGCCATTTTTTCCAAAAAAGCATGCGGGCGGGCGGGTTTTTTTTTTTCTTTTTATTTTCTCCCCGAGAGGTTGTTTGTGGTAATTTGACCCCCACCCAAACGCCTGGTGGACCATGCAAAATTTCGCAAATATATTGGTTATTCACCACAGGGGTGTTGGGTCGTAAATGAAGTGGGGTTTGAATGTTTGTTTTTTCAGTGAAACATGAAAATTATAACACAGGACGAAAGTCACGAAACGCCTCGTGGGTGAAACGTCTCGGGTTGAAACGTCTCTGGGACAAATCAAATGTCGAAGTGCCAACTTTCAGAGATTTATTTGACCAAAAAAAAAAATCCTTTCACAACTTGCCTAATAAAATAGTGAATCGCAATTTTTCCCCATTATATTCAAAATTATCAGAACCCATTTGAACGGGTAGTTCATCCATAAATCATATTTTTTTTAAATCTGAAAATGAAATACAAAATGAATGTTTGCGTGTTTTTATTAACCAATTCGACCGCACATACCTGCCTATATGCGATTTATTTTCAACTATGACTGTTACTTTTATATCAAGCAACGGTTACTATTAGTTATCCAATTATCCTGCATCTCAAATGCATTTATTTAAATTAACTGGGAAACTCGTAACGGTTTCAAATAACAGTACACAAATTCCCAATGACGGCCATTTACAATACAAATGTTACTAAAAATAAATGCCAGGAGACTGTGTTCCATTCAACATAGCACCTGACTTTGCAGACTTTCTGAGGGTTGGTGCGAATCAAACGTGGTGCGAATCGACCATTCCCCTTTGTGACTGTTTGTTGTCAGAAATGAAAGACACCTTCCTTCTTGCTGTCATTATGACTTACCTTTTACAGAATAAAACACTTTCTGTCGTGAATATTGCTAGAACCCACCCACTTCATTAAGGTATGATGTAGAAAAAGCTTGAAGTGTGTTAATTTAAAATTTGCGAACGCATCGATATCGATTTACCGAAATGAGCACAATATCTCAAATTTTTTGAAGATTTTTTTTTGTGTCATAAAAAGGTTGCATGCGCACCAAAAATGACCATGCGCGCGGGCCTGAGAAACAGAGGTTCTTTTTTTGATGGCCTTAAATGGTTTATGTCTGATATTTTACCCAAGTTAAAAAAATTGATGAATTTGTCCCTTGAGTGCAAGAAGGCTTTGCAATGCTTTAGCATTGCAAAGCCTTCTTGCACTCAAGGGATGAAATACACCACCATATGATATTCTGTAGATGATGAGGCCTAAAACTTGAACCAATAACATGAACTTTTGATGGCAAAAAAGTAATTACTGAAATAAAAAATAAAATAAAAAACACTCGCCCGCATGCAATTTCACAAATAATGGCCTGAGAAACAGAAGATCTACTTTGTGTGGCCTTAGAAGGACACTCAGAAATTCATTTGACAACTCATCCCCTGAGTTTCAATGTGTTCTATGTGCCAGTAGGCACATAGAATACATTGGAACTCAGGAGACGAACTATCAACAAAATGAAAGAAAACACTTTATTGCCTAGCAGATTTGCGAGGGGAACCCATGTTACTGTTTTTAGTTATCGCTAGCGATTCAAATTATCATTGTGGTGCACGATTTGTACAAAAGTCCACTGAAATTTTGCTTCTATTTAAAAATGGTCAGTCGACGATTTCTGTTCCGCACATATGTACGGAACAGATTTTCATTTTCCGCATGATTTAGTGTTGCTGCAGATGGGGATTTCAAAGAAAGACCAATCAGTATTTTCCTTGAGACTGCATGTTGAACATATGAATTGGTCTGTCCCCAAATAATAAATATGGACTCTTTCAATTGCTCCCATTGAACTAACATGGATATCACCAGATTTCAAGGGGATAAAAACTCTCTGCAGAAATGATGTAGTTTTCACTACATACATGCTCTTATGCCCACTTTCTCCTCTAACCTGCCCCATCCATTACATACATGTATACTTATATTGGGAATGGTCAGTTGATTAGTTAATTTCAGCTCTTCTAAAACTTTAGATAGGTTGGGTCTTCTGTAGAGGGGCATGCACACATTACAGTACAGTCACTATGGAAAGCAACTTTTCCAGATGTGCACGGTGGATTTCCCCATGCAGTCAACATATCTATATTAGAACCCAATTTCCATGGACTCTGTGACTGGTTGTCTTATATTTGGTTGACAGCGCGGAGGACTGACAGGGAACAGATTAAAACTATGACAATTGAATGACTTGAACCTCCATCTACAGATTCGTGTGATTAATCCGTATCACACTAATGCGAGTATTGATTGGAACCATAATTTGAAGCCATCACTGACAGATAATAGCAGTAGATACATTTAGATACATATTAAGATAACATTGTAGATAGATTCTGGATATTTTTATACTGTACCAATGACCCAGACTTAGCTGGTGCTAACTCCAACAAAACCAGGGCCAAACACAAATTTTGCCCCCCAATCCCCAAAATTTGCATCCAAAACAAAAAGAAATCATGTCCTAAAGGACCTCCATAGTACGCCTCTACTGCGCATGCGCAGTGACGCAGTCGTCCCGAAATTGGCGCCAATTATCATTCTCTGTTTGACCCTTCATCAGTCAACATCTCACTGATCTTTGTGCTTGTAAATCTCAGTTTAAAGGATGCCAGACACGTAATTTTTGGAGAAAATGTGATTCTAAGGAGGATAGAAGGAGGAGAGGAAAAAGAAGTGGCAAAAAATAATCAGGGCTGTACTTAAAATTTTTTGATGAAATTATGTTAAGTTGCCTATTTTCGAGGCATGGGCCTCTTGTTGTCATTCTTGCTAATTGTTGCACTGCTTATTCAGTGTTTCCTCTCCCCTAGCCTTCTAAAGTCCCCCCTGGCAATTCTCCCATGCTTTTGGCATATTTTTGAGAAGTTTCATTTCTAAAATTTCCTGGGAGAGTTGCTTGGTTACAGAATGTTTTCTGTTATTTTCCCCATAGTTACGTTTTCACCCATGGGTGTATAACGTTTGTGTTCTGCATCTTCCATCTGATGTTCTACAGATTCTCCCCTGGGAGTCTCTGTTTTGCATCAGATAGAGTGTAATTGATGACTGATTCCGGGCCAGTTTTTTCAGTGCCTGGAGTCATGTTTTCTAGTGTGTTTACACTGTTTGTTTTCATTGGCAACAGCCTTTTTTGAGGGGGGCTGTTTGCCTTTGTGGTAGTTTATCTCATTATAAGATACATTTATATTATCCGAAAGTGTCTCATTAATTATTTTATATAATTTTAAAATTTTTGACCACACTTTGCCATCGGATCCATCGGGGCTCAACGTTACTTTTCAGCAACTTGGGCTTTTCTGAAAAAATATTTTTTCAAAATTATTTTGTTTTGCAATTGTTTTTTCATTTATTAATGGATCATGTTATTATGTATCTTTGTGTCAGGGGTTTTTGCGAGTAACTAGGACTTATTGTTGTTCTTTCACAATGAAGGGACATTGTTCAAATTGTAATAGGAAGAAATCTTCCTCTGACTTTCATGATCATTGTATTAATTGTAGTCAGTGTTCTCGCATTAATCCCTGTCCTATATGTGAACATTGGGATGAGAAACATTGGAAACGTGTGTCACGATATGTTGTTTCTGGAGAAAGAGCGATGCCGGCTCTTTCTCCACAAGGTCACTCTACTCTCTCAGTTTCTATTTCAGAGGAACCAGAACAGGGTGATGTTTCCATGTTATCTTCTTCAAGTGTGCGTCCGTCGTCACAAATGAATTCAGAGCTAGCGGCAAAAGTGCTCATGGAGATTAGACAAATGTCGTCCGCTAGCTCGCCCGGTGTAGCGTCCATTCACCGAATGGTTCGGCAGCCGGGTTCGTCCGATGCGGTCCAAGAGGAAATTTTGGGTGATGCGAGCACTATAAACATAATAGATGCACACCCAGTGACGGCGGATAGTAAACGAGAACGGAGGAAGCCTTTTAGTCCGGTTCCTAGCTCGTCCAGGTCCAGCCGGGCCGCGAGCGAGAGAGGTCCCTCTCTCGTACAACAACATCTGGGACCAGATGTTGTGGTACAAAATGTGTCTTTAGCGGAGCATACGTCCGTCGCTCGGGACGCTCCGTTGTATAAGCAGTCTGCAGAGACTGTTAAGGCTTCCTCTTCTCGTCAGCGCACACGACCGCACCTTGGCTGCGTGACCGCCGATATTTTACCAGCTTCACCGATGAAGGATTCTTCGGCGACCAGGTCACACCATCCGGCAGCCAGGGATTCGAGACCGATGGACTCCGGACGTTCGCATAGGAAAAGTATGCGGGAGCCATCTGATGCGGAGCTACCCTCGGCGAAGCAGCGAAAGACTGCGCCTCCGCAGGTCTCGACGTCGGACATTCTTGTGCAGATAGCACAGCTTATCGCAGCATCCCAGCAGCCGACAGGAACAGTGTCGGACCGAGAATTATCCGACGGCGCTGGGTCGGTATGCTCCGCCGAAGCATCGGGGGCGGACGACCGGGAACATCGGGAGGTCCGACCGGATGGGATACGGATGAATTGGAGCTATCCCTTTCGGAACAACATAAAGCTGCCGTGGACTTCATCCGGCACTTTCTCCCTCAAGTTGTTCCGTCGGGCCAGACTGCTGCGCTTCCGGACAAGAGAATTATAGCGTCATTGGACTCTGAATTTTTTGAGCGGTTCAGGGACATCGCTCCCGAGTTTCCGTCGCAGTCCAATAATGTTGCAAGAATATTTGAATTATTGAACTACGCTATTTTTAAACTTGCTTCCAGGACGGGGAAAGCAGGTTTCTTGTCCGCTAATACTCTTAACCTGCCTTTCATTAATGCAAGGAATAAATTCGATACGGCAGGACAGGGTATACCGAGAGTTCCTCTGCGTATGGACGACGAGGCGGAAGACTTAGAGCTATCATTACCGTCGTCAGCTTCTATTCCAACCGCGGTGTTGGAAACAGCTATTGCGTCTAACAGAGCCAATTTAGATGCCTTATCTTACGCAGATCACCTTACTAAGGCGTTATCACTGCGCCTTCAAGGGGAAGAGTTTCAGGATATACAATCCTCTTTAAGACTTCTTTCAAGGGCAGTAGCTTATTCCACGTGTAACTCCGCCCTTTCAGTGGCAAATCTGGAGTTGGTTAGACGTGACGCAGCCCTAGCTACATCCACACTAGTGGATTCTAAGGTGAAGAACTCTCTTAGAGTCGCTTCGGTCTCAGGAGAACTTCTCTTTGACGGCAAGCTTTCCGCTATTTATGATAAAATTAAAAAGAAAGCTAATGATTCTCTGTTGTTCAGATCGGCTCCTAAAAAGTCGGATACAGCAGACACGAATAAGACAGGCACTTCTGGGTCTAATGCGCCCAAGAGAGGTTCCGGTGCGTCCTCTTGGTCTTATTCGAGAGACCGTCAGGATAGCGACTCTCGTTCGGGACGTCCTTCAGGCCGGGACAATCGGTCGGACGCCCCGAGGTCGACGAGGCGAGGTGCGGGTCGTGGAAGACGTGGTTTCTCCTACCGCAGGCCTCGCAGGTCCAGGAGGTGATGGCTTAAACCTCTATCGCGTTCCGGTTGGCGGAAGGTTGTCGAGTTTTTCACAAGAGTGGGCGTCGATTACGGACGACCCTTGGGTGAGAGGAGTGACTTCGGAAGGTCTAAAGATATCCTTCAAACGAAAGCCTCCATTTACTCGAAGTCCAAAGTGGACTCATCTTCCGTCAAATCCACAGAAAAGAGACGCTCTGTTATCAGAGGTGCAGTCTCTTTTAATGAAGAACGCGGTAGAGGTCGTAGAAAACCAGGAATCTCTGGGATTCTACAGCCATCTGTTTCTGGTTCCGAAACCAGACGGCTCGTTCCGTCCAGTCATAGATTTGAGCTGGATAAACAAGCTGATCGTCGCTCCGAAGTTTTATATGGAGACGATTCGATCGGTCAGAGCGAGTATTCGGGTGAACGATTATGCAACGAGCATAGATCTCAAAGATGCGTACTTTCACGTCATGGTACATCCGACATTCCGAAAGTATCTACGCTTCGCAGTCCTAGGAGTGGTGTATCAATTCCGGGCGATGTGCTTCGGATTGAATCTAGCACCCTGGGCTTTCACTCGGGTAATGAACTCGGTAATGATCTACTTCCGAGCTCATTCGTCTGCGGTAACGTCGGCCTACCTGGACGACATTCTTCAGAGGTACGGCAACGAGTTAACGCTTCAGAACGATGTTCAGAATCTTCTTCTATTGCTCCGACGTCTCGGTTTTATAGTAAATGAGGAGAAGTCGGATCTTGTGCCGTCCAAGTCATTCACTCATCTGGGAATGAGCTTCGAGACGCACAACAATCTCGTTCGTCTGCCGTTAACCAGAGCGAAATTAATCAGTTGTTACGCTTGCTATTGTCTGCACGCAGACAAAGTCACGGCGAGAGAATTTATGAGACTGATAGGTCTGTGCGGAGCCGCCGCGGATCTCATTCCGATGGGGCGGCTACGCACACGTCCTCTTCAAATTTTCCTGACTCAGAATTGGAGTGTGAAAATTCATTCGCTCGATGTAGACGTTCTCTTGTCAGATCAAGTGAAACAAGAGATTCAGACTTGGGCAAACATTCAGTGGTTAACTCAAGGAGTTCCGCTGCAGTTGCCGGATCCATGTTTTACCGTTATGACAGATGCCAGTCAAACAGGTTGGGGTGCATCATTAATCCCAACGGATTCGAGATGCCAGGGTCTTTGCGATCCGCAATTCCTGTGCAAGCACATAAACATCAAGGAAATGATGTCAATTTGGCTTGCGTTACGTCACTGGATGGACATTATTCACGATGCTCATGTCCAAATCCTATCCGACAATACGACAGTAGTGGCGTATATACGGAATCAGGGAGGCACTCATTCAGTTCCGTTGTTCAATCTAACGGAAAGAATCCTTCTGTTTGCGTTAGAACATCACGTTCTTCTTTCGGTCCGTCACATACCGGGTCGTCTGAATGTGCTAGCAGACTCCCTTTCACGAAAGGGTCGCTTGTTGCCGTCGGAGTGGACTCTCAACAAACAAGTATTCAATCAGATTTGCTACCAATGGGAACGGCCAATGATAGACTTATTTGCGACACATCTCAACAATCAGTTGCAGACGTATGTGTCTCCGTGTCCGGATCCAAGAGCATTTGCAGTAGACGCTCTGTCGATCCCTTGGAACGGAATGATAGAATATGCGTATCCTCCAGCGCCGTTAATTCAACAAGTATTGCTAAAGATAAAACAATCTCAATGCAAGATTCTGTTGGTAGCATCTCTGTCGCCACAGAGACCGTGGATAAATCTACTCAGGTGTCTGTTGTGGGACCTACCGCGGAAGCTTCCTCCACGAGAGGATCTTCTTTCGCAGGGGAAATCGCGCCAACTCCATCACAACCCGCAAGGTCTCAACCTTCACGTTTTTCCGTTGTGCGGTCCTTCTTGCATGGCAAGCACTTTACAGGACGAGCAGTGGACGCGATTTCTAACTGTAGGAGGACCTCCTCTTCGCTAAACTATGCGGCTAAGTGGAAGGTTTTTTGTCGTTGGTGTAGGGATCATTCTGTAGATATATTTGATCCCTCTATACCAGACATTGCAAACTTTCTAGTATACTTGTTTGACGAAATCAAACTGCAGCCTGTTACTATAAAGGGTTATAGATCTATGTTATCTGATACCTATGCACATCATGATAGTTTACAAATTGGATCTAATGTCTCTTTATCAAAATTGGTTAGAAACTTTTCGATAAATAGACCCAGAACTCTTAGATTAATTCCTAAGTGGAATTTAGCTTGGGTTCTCCTTAAATTGAAGGAAAAGCCATTTGAACCTCTTGGGACAGTAGATTTCAAATTCTTATCTTATAAGACAGCTTTTCTCTTAGCTTTCTCTTCTGCCAGAAGAGTCAGTGAGCTTCATGCACTATCGGTGGATGATTCTCATTATCGTAGTGTTGGGAACACTATCACCTTCACTACTAATGTGTGTTTTTTAGCTAAGAATCAGGCTCCTAATAAATATCCGGAACCTATTGTTATTAAGGCTCTTCCGTCTTCAGACGGGTGTAGGCCTTTACTCTGTCCTGTTAGAGCACTACGTATCTATAAACAGAGATCTCAGTTTATCAGAAAGGGACGGAAACGTTTCTTTCTGTCTTTGATGCCTAATAGAAAGGACATTTCAGTCCATTCTATTGCTAGATGGATTCAGTTAACTATCCGTACTGCTTATGAAGATTTATCTTCTTCTCAGCAGTCTGTGCTTAAGATTTCTGCTCATGAAGTAAGAGCTCTTTCTACTTCCTGGGCTTATGCTAATAGTGTTGCTATTACAGATTTAATGAAGGCTGCTTATTGGTCTCAGCCATCCACATTTACGAATTTTTATCTCAGAAATATTGAGTCCATTTCTGGAGACCTGCATTGTTTAGGTCCGTTATCTGTTGCTCAGAATGTCGTCCACTAAACAGTTGCAACTATAGTTATGCAGGCTTTCTGTTCCGGCAGTGACTCCGTCCGGCTGCCCTCTTCGCTCTGGGCTATTTGACCCAGGGCAAGGGGAAGGGGGGGGGGGCGGGTGTTCCCTTAGGTCACCTGCTTTATAGTGAAAAGCAAGGGAATGCCTCCTCCAAGTCAGTATTTCTGAGTCGCTTCCGGGATGGTTTTAAAGTGTAATATTAATGTTTAAATTCATTCATGTCTTATTTTTAAAGTGTAGCTCGGTGTGAAGCATTTGTATATGTCAAGTGTCAAACGGGCTTTAATATACAATACTCGGACACTTTTAAATGATTATAAAGAGTCTCAATTCTCTGGACTACTTTATTACTGGCTTGCTTTAAAAATAATTAGTATAAGGGTTATACTGGATGTTAATAGAGAACATGAATGTTATTGTGCTCAATTATTAAGGGTAGTGTATCTTTCTAATTTAATATTAAATAAGAAAGATACATGTAAAGCCTAATACTCCTTTTCTCCTTAAGGGGTTACCTCTTTACTGTATAATTGAGCTTATTGGATTTTCCTCTATGTCCTAGGCCCTCCAGCCTGTTTACTATTCAGCTAAGTCTGGGTCATTGGTACAGTATAAAAATGTTAAAAAATTTATAGTAATTTATATATTTTTTATACTTACCAATGACCCAGACGGGGATGGCCCTCCCTGGAGTTGGGAACTCTTGCCTCCCCGCTGAGTACATAGCGCTGACCAGGCACTGCCAGTAAGAATGATAATTGGCGCCAATTTCGGGACGACTGCGTCACTGCGCATGTGCAGTAGAGGCGTACTATGGAGGTCCTTTAGGACATGATTTCTTTTTGTTTTGGATGCAAATTTTGGGGATTGGGGGGCAAAATTTGTGTTTGGCCCTGGTTTTGTTGGAGTTAGCACCAGCTAAGTCTGGGTCATTGGTAAGTATAAAAAATATATAAATTACTATAAATTTTTTAACTTTTTCCACTATTAATAAAATTAAAAATTCGGTTTAAGAGTCGATTTACAACCATACACATGGGAAGTATGTGCACACTTTTCATCAGTCAACTTTAAGAAGTGCAGTTTGATGTTATTTGCTTTCCTTTCATCTGCTGAGTTAAATAAAAGAAGCGTTTTCACTTTATTGAAAAATATAACAATGATTTCGTTTCAGGCCTTTATTTCCGGAATATTATTTTTAAAAAAGGCAAAGACATTCTGTTTCTCATGTAATCGACAGGCTTTGCATGGAAGCAAAAATTGAACAATTTATTTATTCTAGAGATGTTTCTTGAAAGTAGAGCACTAAATTATGCAGAATTGTTTTGGGGGTGTAGGCTGGCATGCAGATTTCAGAAATACACAGAATCTTAAAACAGGTTCTGTGTATTTGATGTCTGGGAACCCACAGAACCTACTTTTGGGTTCCAACACAACCTATCGGGGAACCTATTTTTATTTTTTTTTACTGATTCAGTACCCATTTTCTTAGTCCAAATATGGCCTGAAAGACTGTATTGTAATTTTTTGGTTTGGTGTGCCCAAACCAAAACATTAAAATACGGTCTTACAGGCCATGTTTGGACAACATGTACCATTTTCTTATCCTGATTTCCAGTTTAAGACATGCAAATGTTTAAGAAGGACCTAGAATATGCAGTGGATTGTTACTGATGAGAGAGTGAATACATTTGATGAAATCAAAAATAAAAAGGTGAAACAAATTATCTATGCTTTCATTTATGTCTTTTGTGACCTTGAACACTCCGTTTAATTTGACAGATGAACTGAAACAATGATGACTCAGATGAGGGTGTACATCATTACTTACAAATTAAACAAAGAAGAAAAACAATCATAACTGTAGGACAATGAAATAATTATTTTGGTTTTTACTTTAAAGTTGAACAAATAAAAACAAATAATTAACCCTTTACCTAACACGAAAAGCAGACGACACTTGCAAATAAAATTCTTGAAGCACTATTTTTTTTTATTTTTTGCGTCAAAAAACATAGCTTATGACGCCTCATTGGAACGAGCTCGTTGAGCTCGTTCCAATGAGGGGCCATAAGCTCTGTTTTTGTGACAAAAAATGAAAAAGTAATAAAAATTGAATGGTGAATTTTGAGAATAGTGCTGGCCTCTTTTGGCCGTTACGTTGGGTATTGATTGATTGATTGATTGGTGTTTTAAGGTCACATACTTATGCACAATGGCTAATCGTGACCGTGACAGTTTTACGGGTGGAGGAAGCCGGAGTACCCGGAGAGAACCACCGAGCAACGACGAGCAGCTGTCAGCTCTCCAACATCGTAACTCTGAACTCTGCACCGCAGCACAGGCAGGGTTAGATTGGTTGAAGACATGCGCACCATCGACGTGCAGTACGCCTCAGTACACAGCGTCATCGTGCCCCCATGTAGACAATG
Organism: Pictodentalium vernedei; assembly: GCA_031216915.1. NCBI lineage: Eukaryota > Metazoa > Mollusca > Scaphopoda > Dentaliida > Dentaliidae > Pictodentalium > Pictodentalium vernedei. Next base: position 355,461,623 of record CM062291.1, read on the forward strand.
GGGGTGAAGTGTCTTGCCCAAGGACACAACGCGGTTGCCGCAGGTGGGATTCGAACCGAGGACCTCTCGGCTTGCAGCCTGCACCTCTACCAACTGAGCCACCGCGCCCCCGTTACGTTGGGTAAAGGGTTAAATAAAAATACTTTTTGTATTCTGATTTGGGAGGGGCAAAATGTCCAAATGCTAAACATCCCTTTCAGAAAAGTAACAGTATTGAACTGATTGGCATGAAATGTTTGTAAACCTTGATTATAAATAAACATGCCTCTTCTCCTTGGTTCTGCACAGAGCACTTCAAAATTAGAAGAAAAATATCTTGCATTTTAGCAAAGATATTTTCCCTTCATCGTCAGTTCCAGTGATAAATTGTGATTTTGTTATTGTTTTCAATGATACATTTTCAGGTGTTTGGCTTTGCATGGTTTTGTTGTCAAACATGTTGAAATTGAGTGCATTCGATTTTATTTAGTAATTAAGAATCAGAAACTGTTGGAAACATGCATGCCCAACACTGGATTGACTGAGATTGTCAAAACGAGCACACTGGTGTTACTGTTATGATCACTGTTTCATCAAAGAAAGATGCAATTTTAGTCTTGGCAGAAAACTTTAAATGTGTTTTAAGTACCTCTTAATGAAAAGCGTAATGCTAAAAAATTTCTGAGAACCTGTTTTTTGTTTTCATGATTTGGCCCTCATGGTACCTACACGCAAACAGAACAAGCATTTCCGTGGTATCTGCATGCCTGGTAGGGGCTAGTCCTAATTAGAACCCTCCAGTCATTGCCCCTCCCAATCCCTGAAGGGAAGGCGGAGGAAGAGCAATTACTGGAGTGTCCTAGTAGGACTAGCAGAGCCCCCCCACCCCCAAGCACTCCACTCAATGTCCTTTCAGATATATCTCCCCCCACTAGGGTTGGGTGGTATTTCGGTATACCGATTATATGTGGTTATATTTTCAATACCGTTACCGATACCGGCATATAATTGTTTAATCAGTGTACTGAAAACTCGGTTTTACCGCGATATGCAATTCTCAAATTGCCCATCGCTGTTGGCTGTGAATAGTTTCACGTCAATCAGGCTCGATACATTTAGCTTAAATTTGGGTAATTATTGTATTCTATTTACTTTCTTGCTGTGTGAATCATAGTAAAGTTCAAGATATGTGTGTTTGCAGGTTTCTGCCAGGTCATTTATATTCTGTGGAGGCATTTAATGAATATCTGACTGCTGGAACTGGAGCAATTCTGTTTACCTCGAAATTTGAAACAAGTTGAGGTGGAAGGCACACACTAAGCATGCGTAGTTAGTCACATGGAGACTTTCGGCCAATGGCACTGCCGTCTGCTGAAGTTAAATAAAAATAGGACATTTTCTTTGGGGGGGGAAATATCAGGGGATTCCAAACGAAACTCACAGTGATTGGCTGCTAGGACACGCATTACATCATTACTGCCTCGTGACTTCAGAAAAGGTGCTTGCAGGATTATTCAACACAAAAAGGACGAAAGTCTTGTCATTGTTTCAAATAAATAAAAAAGCCCAACTCACTTACATTTTCTACCAAGCAGCATTCTCCCCATACGACCTTTTTATTCGAATGGCAATGTGTAATACGGTTATTAATTTTAATCAAACATGAAAATTATTGTGATGAACTGTGGCAATCGCATGCCCTTCTGTTGTTACTTGTTGCACACTTCACTTCTCAATCTCATGTCACTGGACGATTCTGATTCGAAGAATTATTATCTCTGGGTTTGATTTTATTTTGAATTTCCTTCCATAAACATCAAATGTGCCTTGTTATATACCCCAAGTTGGCCCAACTGATCTTTGTGCTTAACTAAAATCATTTGTGAGTAAATATATGAAAAAGTTTTGCTTTTTGACGGCCGTCTTGTGCAAAGCTTCAGGCTCAAATTTTACAGTTTCGACACGTTGAAGTTGCGTTTTTTGTTATGGAGAAGACCCCTTTGATTTTAATCGGTATTTTGGTATACCGTGGTAATATTTTACGATTACCGCGGTATTTATTTTTCCCAATACCGCCCAACCCTACCCCCCACCCCAAAAATAAAAAAAAATGGCCAGGTCATCCCCATTATAAAACTGTGGCTATGCACCCGGTGAATATAAACAGGTTATCATGATAATGTGCATGTCCTGTGATTTGTATCAGATTCGAGGTGATGTCCAGAATGGGATCTCAACGACATTTTTGGACACCACTGAGAATCTGATACAAATCACAGGACATGCAATTCTGTCACGTAAACATATTAAATCTTAACCCTTTACCCAACGTAATGGCCAAAACCGGCCAATGCTATTCTCAAAAAATCTCCAATTAATTTTCATTATTTTTTCATTTTTTGTCTCAAAAACATAGGTTATGACCCCTCGTTGAGCTCGTTCCAATGAGTGGTCATAACCTATGTTTTTGAGACAAAAAATGAAAAAAATTGGTTATTCAAGAATTTTGTTTGCAAGTGTGGTCTGTTTTTCATGATAGATAAAGGGTTAAATTATTTTTAAACATTTTTGGGACCTAATCTTCGGTCGATCACTGAAACACACATAGAATGTATCCATGTGCCTATTATGATAGCCCGTAGCGCTACCGGAAATGAGTCGTCTATATGATACAGAATCAGAACACATCATGTGATACATACCGTTTCTCGTGGTTTTCAGGCCAAAAGCTATATGATTGTTAGATAAATACCAAGAAAGAGCTTCAAGTAAACATATATCAAGAGTGAGTACTGTTGTAGTGTGAATGCTTTTCCAACCCCTAACCCTGAATCTCCCACCATCTGACAAACTCACAGTTATGTATTTGATCTTTTCTTGTGGGGTCGCTACATAACTGATCTCCCAAGCTCCGAACAATCACAACATAAGCCATTAAGTTTTATAAAATCTTGCTTATCATTGCACTCTCCCGTCATTAACTATTTTCTTGGATCAGTTATCAGACAACTGAATCATTCTGTTACACAGATACAGAATGGCAAGGAATCTGAATTGGTAGAGTGCTAGAAGCCCATATTTGGGCTTTATTCTGAAGTATCAGTTCTACATGTGGGCCCATATTCTGTGGATGTGCTGTCTATTGTCTTTTAGGTCCAACAAAGTAGATCTTCTATTTCTCAGGCCTCGCGGTAACCGGTTCTCGTCAGATCACCGAAGTTAAGCAACGTCAAGTGCGGTTAGTAGTTGGATGGGTGACCATTGTATCGACTGATTCGTGCTCCCGCGTTGTGTCCTTGGGCAAGGCACTTAACCCCGATTGCCTACATGGGGGCATGATGACGATGTGAACTAAGGCGTACTGCGCGTCGATGGTGCGCATGTCTTCAACCATCTAACCCTGCCTGTGCCGTGGTGCAGAGTTCAAAGTTATGATGTTGGAGATCTGACAGCTGCTCATCGTTGCTCAGTGGTTCTCTCCGGGTACTCCGGCTTCCTCCACCCGTAAAACTGTCACTGACATGATATGACCCTGGCTGTTAATGTGTCGTAAAACCTTAAAAAAAAATTTCTCAGGCCATTTTTTTATGCCTCCGGCCTCTTTGAGGAGGGGGCATTATGTTACCATGTCCGGCATCCGTCCATTAACTTTTCGCATTTCGTCAATTACCTAAAGTTCTACCAACCAGATCTTTACCAAACTTCATATGTGGGTTAGGTATGATGAGTGGAAGAAGCCTATTTATTTTGACCATCATGTGCCAAGGTCACAGTGATCTCCAATGTTAAATTCACTTGAAATTGGTTTCCGCTCTGTTAGTAAAGTTCTACCAACCGGATCTTTACTAAACTTCATATGTGGATTAGGTATGATGAGTGGAAGAAGGCTATTTTGACCATAACAGTGGCGAATGGGAGCAAAATGGAGGCGCGTGGAAAATCACTCACCTCAGATAAAGTTTGCGAGAGTGAAAAATGTGAGGAGAGAGATTTTGATTGAGAGTGTTGATTTCAATGTATAACTTCATTTTTAGCTCAACTTTGACGCAAGTCAAATTTGAGCTTATGCCATGGCCAGTCGTCTGTCTGTCCGTCAACAATTCAATACGGCTTGGGCTAGAGGCCGTATTTATGAACCGATCTTTACGAAACTTCCTGGGTACCTTTGTTATGACCGTGGGACGAGCACAAGTGTTTTTGGGTCCGATCCGAAATAAGTTGGCCGCTGGCAGCCATTTTGTACAAAATTAGGTGCAATCAGATTTTTGCACAGAACTTCCATATGAAAGCTCTGATTTGAATCATTTTTTGCATGAATGTTTAGTACCATGGGATACATCACATATAATACAGGTTTTTTTCTCATGCGTAAATAATGCAAATTAGACTAACTTTGATGTATTTAGTGTTACTTTCAGCACTGTAAGTGCAAATGCCAATACAGCTCGGGCTAGAGGGCATATTTATGAACCGCTCTTTACGAAATTTCTTGGGTACCTTTGGTGTCACCGTGGGATGAGAATGAGTGTTTTTGTGTCCGGTCCGAAATTCAAGATGGCCGATGGCAGCCATTTTGTACAAAATTAGGTGCAATCAGATTTTTGCGCAGAACTTCCATATGGATGCGCTGATTTGAATAATTTTTTGTGTGAATGTTTAGTACCATGGAATACACCACATATAATGCAGGTTTTTTTCTCATGCAGAAATTATGCAAATTAGATGAACTTTGATTTATTCAGTGCTACTTATACACAGTAAGTGCTCATGTCAATACGGCTCAGGCTAGAGTCTGTATTTATCAACCGATCTTCACGAAACTTCTTGGGTACCTTTGTTATCACCTTGGGACGAGAACGAGTGTTTCTGGGTGCGGTCCAAAATTCAAGATGGCTGCCAGTGGCCATTTTGTACCGAAATTAGGTTGAATCAGTTTTTTGTACACAACTTCTATATGGCTCAGGCTAGAGGCTGTATTTATGAACCGATCTGTACAAAACTTCTTGGGTACCTTTGTTATCACCGTGGGATGAGAACGAGTGGTTTTAGGCGCAGTCCAAAATTCAAGATGGCCACCAGCAGCCATTTTGTACCCAAATTAGTGCAATCAGTTTTTTGTACAGAACTTCTGTATGAAAGTTCTGATTTGAATAAATTTTTGTAGGAATGTTTAGTAACATGGAATACATCACATATAATACAGGTTTTTTCTCGTGCAGAAATTATGCAAATTAGATGAACTTTCATTTATTCAGTGCTACTTATACACAGTAAGTGCACATGTCAATACGGCTCAGGCTAGAGTCTGTATTTATGAACCGATCTTCACGAAACTTCTTGGGGTACCTTTGTTATTACCTTGTGACAGGAACAAGTGTTTGGGGGTGCCTTTGTTATCACTGTGCTATATTTTTGGGTTCAGTCAGACCCACTCAAAGATTTCTTTTCAGGTTTAGCATCTAACTGTCACTCCACCTTTACAATACTTTACCTATATATTTGTTACAGGCTACAGTCAGCATTTATGTACAGACCGTTACAATGCTTTACATGTACCTTTGTTATCAGGTCATTACCTAGATGTTTGTCATTGCTGTGTCATATACTATACACAGGGTTTCCGCTAGACCAGCTGCAGGTCCGTCGACCGGACCGCTTCCCCCCGCCAATCATACTATGATCAGTCAGAAAAGCTGGTGGTTAAAATGTCGAGTACAATGCTGTATCGTAACGACACTCAGGATCCTTTGTTTCCACGTAATATAGGCATAATTATGTTGTATACTATGCCTACTATTACTGGCGACAACCGGATACTTTATAACCCCTAGACGAGAGGGGGAAACAAAGTTCAAATCCTACACGTCGCCTATAAAATTTCAGACTCAAATTGTCGTGTTTGGTCCGAAATCACTGGCTTTTATTTCGAGTGATAAATGATGTAATTGCATGTGCATGACGTCACACGTCCGCATCATGGTTCTTTTCGAATATTTCGTTCTCTCTGCATTTCCAATTATTTACGTTGGCACGTATCGGGTTTTATAAAAAAATTGGGGTCAAGCGTCGCAGTCACTGTCAGGATTCGTGGATTTTGTATTGTTTGGGGTTTGTATTTTTATGAAACCTCCGACCAGATGTAGTATTGTGTGTCCCGTGGGAATTTAGAGAATTGTAGGAGGAAAAAATACGTATTTTCCACTTCAATTATTCAGCACTTTAGCGACCAGAATGCCACCAGAGAGCACCTAAAAATCAAAATTTTCCAGACCCCCTCTATACGCACGTGCCTTTGGTATGTGCAGCAGACTCCTTCGGCATCTGAGTTTCACTTTCTTTAAACTACCAGGCCCACAAATTTTCCCCTAGTGGAAACCCTGCTATACATGTACATGTTTTAAACAAATTGAGCTACAGTGTCATTGACACTTTCATTTTTTAATACTGCTGAATTGTACATTCAAAGTGAATTTGTTTCTAAATATACTTAAGTTAATGTTATTGTTTGCCTGTGGTTCAGAATAAAATTGCAAGCTTGAAATCTAGTGTTTGTTTATTAAATTTATTACCAGAATTACTGAAATGAACTTTTAACTTCTAAGATCTAGAAAATCTGAAGAGAACTACAATATAGCAACCGTGGACTGGTCACTTTTTACGGGTGGGCAGTATTTCTACGGATGTAATAATATTGGACTCTGAACACTAATTATAGGAACAATCATAAGAAATTTAATTAATGAAGCATGCTATACAACCCAGTGCTTCATTAATTAAAATTTAGATGATTATGATTTTTTTTACTTACTAAATGCATGCGTGGACACCACTGCCCATGTGTGGATTACGACCATTCCATGATGACTGCACTGGATATATTATGGCATGTACAAAAATTTGTTTCCATTGATGAGCGCCCTTCGAAACGAATGTATGAATACAACTGAACACAGATGGAAATTTTGACGGTGAAAATATATGTAACCCACTAAAATTAGTTCTGGGTTTTAACTGATAGAGTGCTAAATTATTTTTGACCATCAAATCTTGTACACATGTCTTTGCCTTGTTACAATTTATGGGCACTCTCCCATAAATTGTAACAAGGCAAACCTTTACAGATTAAATAGTATCACTTCAAACGTAATACAAAGCACATGCATTGAATATGAGCCTTCAAGCTGTGGCACCTGCACTTCAGAATAAAGCCCAAATATGGGCTTCCAGCACTCTACCAGTTAAATGGCAGATTATTAAAATCGTGGAAAATGGATGCGTAAATTCCAAATCGGGCACATTAATTTGTGTCACTGGTGAATTGAAGCGACAGGTGTCACGTGTATAAAAGAAAATAAGGAACGGGGCAACATACTGCATGCCCTTGATAAAAATAAATTACGGTATTAAAACGTTTCTTAAGCGATTAATCAATTATTATCGATTATTTGCGATGATTAATCGATTCCTAAATTCAAAAATCATGACAGTCCTAATAATGTGGCTCTTATAGCCATAGATGCTATAAGTAGAGCTGTGAATATTTTTGTTTCTCATTTTCTATTGATTGTTTGTTAATGTAAGTTTCTTGAATATTGGTTAGTTTGGATTTATTATTGGTCATCTCCTTAGGTTGGAATCTCATTATTCAGCTGTGTGCCTCAGCCCCCATGGAATCTCTTGTTTGATAGATCCAAAAGTAACTAATGAAACAGATAAATCACACACCCAAAAACATTCCATAGAAAAATGCTCAAAAGCCATGTTTTTTTTCTTTAAGGGATGTTCACACTGATATACCATACTGATGTTGTGTAACACGGCATCGCCAAATTTTAACTCTCTAGGGAAATGCTTATTCTGGAAACCAGAGATATTGTTTTGTCATGTAAATTTTTCTTCTTCTTCAAACAGAAGGATTTCAAGGAATATTTACACAGAGAAGTTACAAAAACTGATGCATGTGATCATCTGAAGTTCTGTCTTTCGGAAAACAGTGGATACCTACAAGTCGAGCTTGATTACTCTGAGTTGACATCGTACCTTCCTACCAGTGTATCCATTAGTCAGGTGTCGACAGGTAAGTTGTGATGTTTGTATTAGTGATGAAATGATTAATCAATTAACCTGTAACAGAAACTGTTAATTCACTAGTGGTTAACCCTCCCACTCATGATAGAAGTCTGGAATTTGTTTGTATTGGTGGGTTCAGAGTCAATGGGAAAGACTTGGAATGTAACTTAAGCACATCTTGTATAAAATACTCGGCCTTGTACTCTATTGGGCTGAGTAGTTTAGGCCAAGAAAAAATAATAAATTTGTTCCAGTAACATGCCTAAAAAAATTAGAGTTGGTCAGTCGGCAATTTTTTTTTCACTTTTTTTTCCAAGTAAAATACTATCATCTCGCTGATATGGCATTACCCAGGAATAAGAATGTGTGTAGTCACGAGGGCAAATATATATGGCATTTCAAACCATGTTTCTAGGCAGCGGTAAGAAGGACATTTTGATGCAGATCACATAAAAGAGAAGTATAAAGTATTGGGAATAGTACATGCCAGCAAGTATACTGGAAGAATTTCTGTACCATGATTACCCATTCTGCTGTATATAAAAAAGCCTATGACATAAATTTTTGCTTTACACACCAACCGTGGTGAACACGCCAGCAATGGGATTTCAGCAGTTAAAATTTACACCTACAATGGAACTACATCCAAGTTGACCTTTGGTGACCTCACCTTGGATGCAAACTTGTCTAAATTGATCACCCGTCGAGTGAAGAGTGAAATGATACCGGTAACTATTTATTACGTTTTTTTTAATAAGTTCACCTCATAAGATACCAAAAATTAACAAACATATGTTGTCTCATGTTAATAAAGCATCCATAACTCAAAATAGTATGTTATTAAAATGAAAAAGGCCCAGTAATTTGTAGTGCTGTAGTAGCTTGGTGTACCAAATGTTCACTTAATAATTAAGTATTTATAAAATACATGTGCTGGAGCCGTGTCGTAAACAGAACATTTGAAGGAATGTTGAAAGAATATGACAGCCAACCAAAACCGAACCCAGTTTTCTAAAGCAAACTATAATTGCAGGAAATGCAATAATGATAAGCGGAAACCAAAACTGGAGCCATGCGATTCATTTAAATAAAAAAAAAATAAAAACAGATTAATTGGGTGTGCAGGTCTTGTTTTTCGTATTGAGCTGTACTTTTTGTCACTTTGTTTTGATATTTATTATAACTCAACCTTCTGACATAAGTTCACCAGATGAAAACTTACTTCTAAGAATCAACAAGTCAAATATCGCAAAGTTTGATCATTCTTTACATATTCATTAACCCTTTACCTAACATGAAAAGCAGATGACACTTGCAAACAAAATTGTTGAATAACCATTTTTTTGTCTGAAAAACATAGGTTATAACCCCTCATTGGAATGAGCTTGTTCCAAAGAGTGGTCATAACCTATGTTTTTGAGACAAAAAATAAAAATATAATGGGCAATCTTTTAGAATAGCACTGGACGGTTTTGGCCATTACGTTAGGCAAAGGGTTAAAATGATAAGGTGTTTGAAGGATTATCAGACATTTTGTTGCCTCCTCAAACCAACGCATACAATTCACTTGGGCACCCAGAAGGCAGGTAATATGAAGGAGTAAGAAACGTGCATATATACATATAGGTTATTACCACCATGCAGATTTCCGAGATGGTGTATTGAAGTCGAGACCTCAGCTCGGGGCATATATCGATGAGTCTGTTAGGATGAATCGATATATGTCTTAAAGCTGAAGTCGAGACTTCAATACACCATCTTGGAAACCCACTTGGTGGTAATAACCAATTTATCTTAACAGTATTCCTAACTTTCTTGATTTCTTCAATGTTCACATATAATTTGACAAACATTCAGCATCTATGAGTAGAGTTTTTTATAAACGAAAGTCATGACATCGTGGTATTGCATTCTTGCACAATGCACGATGTAATCCCCATTCATTATTCTAGTAGTATGATGGCCACAGAATTTTATAGCAGTGTTTCAGATATGTGTTTCTTTGTTTTATTTTTCAGGTTTAATGCATGGTAGACCTACATAAAAATATCATTGCAAAAAAATGATCTAGTTTAATATTTTTCATTGAGTGGGTTATTTTTCATTTAATTACCAAAATGCTGAAATCAGCTTCTGATGAGTGCAGGTGTAAAATGTTCTCTTTCTGAATTGAATGATCGCATGTTCAGTGGCTTCTCTAAATACAGATTTGTATTTTGTCTAGAAGTTTTCACCTGTATTTGGGGGAAAGAGTTTCAAGTTCTTACAAAGAAAAGATAAGAAAACAGAAATGGGGAATCAGAGCAAGTGCCTGGGGTTCCCACAGGGCTCACACAGAGTTTCTAGAGTTCGCAATGAAGTGACACCCAGTTCGAATGAGTTCTTAGAAATCACACTGAAAATTTGGAGTACAGTACGTGGAGAGTGTATTATCATTAAATCACCCGCAGAGTGGAGATTTCACCTGAGCAATAATTGCAAATTTATTGTAAAGCATAACCATCACAAGCAAAGTTCCAGCCAATGGACCTCCGGGTTAAACCCGGAGATCCATTGGCTGAAACATTGCTTGTGTTTTATTTCTATATGTACAGAATTTTAAAGTGATACTTTGGGTGATAACTCCACTCCGCGGGTAATTTAGTTACAATCCACTCTCTACGTACTGTAACTGCTCCCACAAGTTTTGCCACAGTTTACTCTTAGCTGATGGTACTGAAATTACAATATGAAATACACACTGATTTGAAGCAATAGGGACCTGTGGTGGATGTGTTATCAAGCAGATTGGAACGTTAAAAGCTAACAGTGGCATATCCCTGGAGGGGTGGGGGTGGGGGAGAGGGGCCATTGACCATCACACAAAATTTTTACTGTCCCAATCCAAGTTTCAAATAACAGTGCCAAAAAATGTCCCATATGTAGGGCAACACATGCTACAAATGCCTCCGAGCACTGAATTTTGAAAAATTTTCTCAGAAGAAACCTAGTCCTCACTATGATTCTTCAGTCATTAGTGGGGTTAATGAAAGGAGGGTCTTAGTTAGGACCAGGGAGAAGCCTCCAAACCCCCAACGATGGCCTTCAAAATATCATGTTTGCTAAGCCTCACACCACACCAAAAAAAAACAAAATAACCCCCCACAAAAAAAATTTGCCTAGTGCACCACTCCCTATCATAGAATCCTGGCTGTGCCCCTAAAAGACTGTACTAGTTCAGAATAAATTAGTTTTATTTTAGTTTGTCTTCATAAAAGAAAAGAATGGGGGGGGGGTGGGGGGGGGGGTGCGCATTAGTTTCATGTAGGCACCATAAATGATGAGATACTCTGATGGTGAGAACCAGTGACAGGTGAATTAGGGTATGGGCATCTATGATGATAGGGCACAGGAGCATAGCCTGCTTGGGCGTTATTCCAGTTTACTTGATAATTAGCAGGAAGTGTTATAACATCTGCAATCCCAGTTGTTTACACATCATTACCAGCAAACAGACACAGAGGTCTTGTGGCAAAATTGAATCGGCACAGAAATCGCCAAGTTCAAATGGTCTCTTATTAGAAAATAATAAGTTCCCTGCTACACCATCGTTGTCCCAAAATATGCTGATATAACAGAGTGAGCTACGAAAATCGCCCTCCGGGTACCATTTGGAGAAACCAATAGCTCCCAAGGTTCAGATAAGAAATTTGTCCAAAACTGATACAAATTTTACTATTTTTCAGTCAAATTTGCATTAATTCTGAGCTAACTGACAGTATTGTACTTGATACGCTGTTCCTAACTGATCTTTGTAGTCCTTTAAAGCTTTGCCTTTTAAACCAGCCCAAAGGCTTGTGCTGTGTTGAGAACATACTATGCACCATACAATACAGTTTTCGTGGACTGGTTGTAAGCCATGTATGGGCAGTGACGTCCATGCATGCATTTACCAGGTAATAAAAATCACCAGCAGCAAAATTTTAATTAACAACCCGGTGCTTCATTAATTAATTTTATGATGAATATTCCTATAATTGGTGTTTGGGATCTAATATTATTGCCTCTGTGGAAATATTGCCCACCCGTGGAAAGTGACCACTTGTTTCAAATACCTCAAATTGCACACTTAATTTTGGTGGGGTGGCGTGGGGGGGGGGGGGGGGGGGGGAAGGGGTTATGGGTTGTGTGGCTGGGCAGGCTTTTATTTTATCTTCATATTCTATGTAACAGTACATTTTAAATACTGTCTGTAGACAATGGTATTTTTTGCGATATGGTGATGTTGAACCCGCTAGGTCAACTAGTTTTCAACATGCATTGGTGTGTGGGGAGGTATTGGAATATCGCCAAACTGTCTTATTCTTGTTATGTTCATCATAATGACATTTTAGCGGGTTGTTTTTTTTTAATTTCAGATGAAATGTCGCTAATAAAGAAAGACACAGTTACATGTTGGAAGGAAATTCTGAAATCATTGCCCTTGACAGAAGCTGTTCAGCGAATTACAGGTTTTGAGGGATCCAGTCTAGCAGATTCATCCTCAGTGGACTGATTCGTTCCTGTCATTTCACAACATTAGTTAATATTTGTAAAATGTTGTTAACCTTTCAACCAAACCTAACTACCATACTCGCTAAAATGCGATCCAAATTGAACATTTTTTGTTCCGAATCAATTAGGCCATTGTTAACCTTTGAACCCGGTGGTATCTTACGTGTCAGTGGCAGCAATTGGAAGATGCCATATTCATATTTGGGGGTAGACCAATCAATATTTTCATTTTCATTGAAAATATTGATCGGTCTATCCAACGCATGCACTGTACCATAAGTACACATGTCAATACGGCTTGGGCTAGGGGCTGTATTTATGAATCGAAATTCACGAAACTTCTTGGGTACCTTTGTTTTCACCTTGGGACGAGAACAAGTGTTTTTGGGTGCGGTTCGAGATTCAAGATGGCTGCCAGTGGCCATTTTGTACTGAAATTAGGTACAATCAGTTTTTTGTACAGCTCTTCTATATCAAGGTTCTGATTTGAATAAATTTTTGAATGAATGTTTAGTAACATGGAATACATCACATAATACAGGTGTTTTTCTGGTGCAGAAATTATGCAAATTAGATGAACTTTGATTTATTCAGTGCTGCTTATACACAATAAGTGCACATGAGATGAGAATGAGTGTTTTTGGGTGCGGTCAACGTGCAGTACGCCTTAGTGCACAGCGTCACCGTGCCCCCACATGGGCAATGGGGATGAAGTGTCTTTCCCAAGGACACAAAGCGGTTGTCGCAGGTGGGATTCGTACCGAGGACCTCTCGGCTTGCAGCCTGCACCTCTACCTACTGAGCCACCGCGCCCCCTCATACTACTTAATGAAATGACGGATAATGTTACTGAACCAAAAATGGGCCTCTTGGGTTCAAAGGGTTAATAAATTCTTTGTTTTATATCAGTCTTGTGATCGAATTGAATTATATGCAAGATGCACTAATTATACCCCACGCAACAAAGTTGCGGGGGTATAATGTTTTTGACTGGTCAGTCCGTCGGTCTGTCAGTCAGTCCTACTTGTTTTCTGGACTTTTTTTCTACACGCTTCCAGATATTGAGCTGATTTTTGGTATGTGAGTCTAACATGGTGGCCTACAGATCAAGTTTGCATTTTGTTCCGCTCCACTGATTTTTACCAAAATTACGGCCCTTGGACTTTGAAAAGTTCATCAAAATTACAGTTTTCCTGACTTTTTTTCTACACGCTTCCAGATATTGAGCTGATTTTTGGTATGTTAGTCTGACATGGTGGCCTACAGATCAAATTTGCAGTTTGTTCCGCTCCACTGATTTCTTATCAACCTACTCACAATTGTTTACTTCAGGCTTGCACTACAGTGGAAGTCCCTAACTCGGATATAATACTCTCTATTTTTGTCTTTCCCAAGCAAGTTGGGAAAGAAAAGTGGTGCAAAAGCACCAATAAAAAATAAGCCAAAACTGGGTCGAGTGCAACCGGCGCAGACCCAGTATGGGACGCTCTCTCCCAAGTACAACTCCACGACTTCCGTTGCCAGTGCGCATATACCGTCTCTAAAGACTAATTCTTTTTATAATCCGCTTCGTGTCGAGATGTTTTTGCACGCTTATCAGTGTTCCACCAGCTCGATGTTTGATGATTCCTGATTCATTGTACCACAGTGTATCCTTTGTATTCTCAGGAACAGTGTTTTTTTTATATTCTCTTTTCTATTATATGTCCATAATGTATATTTTTTTTGTTCTCTCTCGAGTCGCGCGCGAATTTCGTGTGCCACGTGGTTCGGACTTAGATTATTTCACAATTATTGTTAATGCTTTTTTTGCAAAATTTTCTAATTGTGTTAGAGTTAGGTATCAGCGGGGTACCACTCCTACAGTGTTTCTTCTTTCTTTTGAGAGTAGTCTTCCTGTTGTGTGGTTCCCGGTCGACCGTCTGGGGTCTTTGTTTCTGTCACCTTTCTCTCTTCTTTGGGGGTGTTCTGTTTTCTGATTTCACCTCCTCTGCTCCTCTCACCTCTATCATGCCCAGGACAATTCCTTGTGGGCAATGTCTGCTGCCAAAGCATGTGGATGATGTACATTCGTCGTGTTCCTCCTGTAATGGGTGTTCGGCCGAGCGGCCATGTGGTGTCTGTGGAGCATGGTCTTCCACCTTCTGGGCGTCAGTAAACCTTGTCGTTCGTTCTCGTGGCCGTGCCTCCCGCTCCCGCGGGAAAGGAGAACGTGGCCGTTCGGGGCCTCCCAAGCCGACTTTGTCTGGTGAGAGTTATTCCTCCTCCGTGGGGGATGTGCAGTCTTTTCCTGTGGTGGATACTGCGGGAGCCGTTGAGTGTTCTGGTGAAGAGGTGCCTGGTTCCGGGACTACGGTCCCCCTCCAGTCGACATCTGAGGCTGTCACTAGGGTTGTGACTCCTCCTTCGGAGCCGAGCCGGTGTGCTCTCTCCACTATTTCACCAGCCTCAACGACTCTTGATGTATCTACTACTACTGCTGGTCCGTCTGCTTCGTCGTCTGTTTCAGCCGGCCTCGGCTTTTCGCTGCAGGGGACTGCAGGAATGTCCGATACTGTAGACATGGGATATCGGCCTCAGCCTTCCCTGACTTCAACTCGGCGAAGTCGGAAGGGGCTGCCGGCCGAACCCATCTCTGTGGTCTCTTCACCGTCGAGCACCACAGTTGTGTCTTTGGATTCGGATGTTCGTAATGGAAACACTATGAACTCTGTGGCGTTTCCGTCTACTCATTCTGGCCACACGACCAGTTTTGGGGGACCAACGCCTTTTGTGCAGCCTGGACCTTCTGCCCTGCAGAGGTCCGCAGTGACTCATGAGTTCTCGCCATATTGATCCTCGGGGTGCATCGTACCCCTATACACGTCTGCCTTCAGATGTTTCGGTTGCCGCCCGTCGTCCCGCGTCGGGTGTTTTGGAGGATCGTGACCCTTCGCTGGTTAAGAGGGTCAGAGGTGAAGCCACTTTGCTGGTTCGCTCCCCTGTCGAACCGGTCGGTACGGGCAGTGAGCTTAGGGAGGCCCTCTCCTTACTCACTCGGGTTCTTTCTAAGAGCCTTCCTGTTGCTTCCAGCGAGGCTATGAGTGGTTTCCAGGCGCCTCCTATGGCGCCGCCTCCCGGGATTGGAAACAGGCCGGTTTCTGATTCCTCTGGCGTCGGCTGGTTTGCCCACGATGGGCTATGTGTCTTCCGACTCTGGGGAGGAGTCCGACATGCTTGAGGTCGAGGGCCAGCAGTCTTCGGACTTGGGGGCAGCTCTTGACTTTGTGTTTGGGTTTCTGCCTGATCTCAAACCTGCTAACCAGCCGACAGTGTCAGCCTGGCCGCGATCATTGGTCGCGCGCCAACAGCCTATGGAGCAACCTGCTTCTGGGCGCCTTCGACCGTGCCAGTCGGTACAGGTGGTTGAAGCTTTTTCAGCATTGGATTCCAAGCTGAATTCCAAGGCTTTGAAGACTTCGTTCTTCACCAGGGTTGACACCTTTTTGCCTCCTGTGCGTTATCGTTCCTACGATTCCGCCAATCCGTCGGTCTGCCAGACTTTGACGGTTGTGGATCAGGACTCCACTTCCCTCGGGCTTTCCAAGCCCAAGTCTGTCGTCATTCCAATGACGACTCTGGAGTCCTCGTTGGGCTTATCTAGAGAGATGCTTGGCATGCTTTCTCTCTCAGATCACGTCGTCTCAGCTTTGGCTGCTTATCTGCCTCCAGATAAGTTTGACGAGGTGCAGGCTCCTTTGCGTGTGCTGTCCAAGGCGCTTATGCACCTTACTCACACGCATGCCTGTAACACGGCTAATTTGGAATTAGTTCGAAGGGACGCTGTGCTGGACACAGGACGATCCCTTCACGCTGCTCCTCGATCTGCTTCTTTGGCAGGTCCGCAACTTTTCCATGGTTCCGTGTCGACGGTCCGGGATGACGTCCTACGTCATTCCAAAGATCAGCTGCTGTTTCGTCAGCTTGATCAGCCTTCTCGGGGAGGCAAGGGCCGTTCCAAGCCTAACAAGTACCCTTCTGCTTCCTCTGTGAAGCAAAAGGCTGGTCCTTCTGCCGCCGCCTCTACTTCTTACTCACGGGGTAAAGGTAGGGGTCGGCAGAATCGAGGGAAGTCTCAGGATTCTTCATTTAGCAGAGGAGGTGGTTTCTCCTCTCGCGGGCCTCGCCGGGGCTCGAAATGAAGGTCCTCACCTCGACTCGTCCCAGGTTGGAGGAAGGATAGCAGAGTTCGCAGACCATTGGGCCACCATCACTTCCGATCCGTGGGTGTTAAGATGTTGTTCGGTCCGGGATGCGCATATCCTTCCGACGGCACCCCACTCTGTCAAGGGTGCCTCTTCCAACCACAGTTCCTTCAGACGTTTTACGTCGGGAACTTTTGTCCACGGAGATTGCCAATCTCCTGGCAAAGGGGGCGATCAAGGTCGTCAAGAACGTTCAGTCAGTGGGTTTCTATTCCCGCCTGTTCTTGGTGCCGAAGAAGGACGGCCGACTCCGACCGGCTATCGATCTGAGTATCCTGAACCAGTCTATCATTGCTCCCAAGTTCAGCATGGAGACTTTCAGGTCGGTCCGCCAATCAATTCACCAGGGAGATTTCGCAGCCAGCGTCCACCTGCGAGATGCTTACTTCCACGTTCCGATGCATCGGGCGTCACGGAAGTATCTCAGGTTCGCTTTTCTGGGGCGAGTTTACCAGTTCCAGGCCATGCCTTTTGGCCTCAACCTGGCTCCTTGGGCGTTCACCAGACTGATGTCGCATGTGATAGCGTTCCATTGCACACAGTCCAGGGTGACTACTTCGGCATATCTGGACGATATCCTCCAGAGGCATTCCAATGCTGCCTTACTGGAATCGGATGTCGCCACTCTGTTGAGCTTGCTCACGTCGCTAGGATTCAGAGTCAACGAGGAGAAGTCAGACCTGGTCCCTTCTCAGTCGTTTTGTCATCTGGGGATGTCTTTCCAAACCAAATTCAATTTGGTGGTGGTTCCCCAGGCCAAGGCTGTGATTCTCTCAGCTTTTGCTCTGACTCTGTCCCAGTCCAGGTCCGCGACCGCTCGGAGTTTTCTCCGGCTGATCGGTCTCTGCGGTTCGGTGACGGATCTCATTCCTCTAGGTCGGCTGCGTGTCAGACCTCTCCAATACTTTCTGCTCAGTCGTTGGAGGCCGAATGTAGATTCTCTGGATCAGGTGCTTCCGTTTCTGGACTCTCTGTATCCTCACCTTTTTCCCTGGACAGATGTTCAGTGGATTACGCAGGGTGTTCCACTGGACTTACCCACGTCCGATCGCGTTCTGACGGCAGATACCAGCGATCTCAGATGGGGTGCGACGTTGGATCCTCTCGGTCTTTTCCTACACGGGATGTGGGACCAGGATCAAGCAGCTCTACACATCAACCAGAAGGAGCTTCTTGCTCTTCTTCAGGCAGTTTCAGGCAGTGGATCCCTCACCTGTCGAATCGCCAGGTCCTTCTACTATCCGACAATTCGACAGTGGTTGCTTACATTCGGAACCAGGGCGGCACGCACTCGGTTCCGATGTACGAGTTAGCTCGGGATCTTCTACTGCTCGCTCAGGATGTTCATGCCGGAGTGGTTGTTCGTCACATCCCCGGTCGTCTGAACGTCCTAGCCGACTCCCTGTCCCGACAGGGCAGGGTTATTTCCACCGAGTGGATGCTTCACAGGGCAGTGTTCCAGTCGCTTTGTGATCTCTGGGGACGTCCCCACATCGACCTCTTTGCGACTTGTTGGAACCATCAGGTGGACACTTTTGTGTCCCCGTGTCCAGATCCTCTGGCTTTTGCCGTGGACGCTCTGTCACTCGATTGGAACGGTCTAGTCGGCTACGCCTTCCCGTCGGTTCCGATTCTTCCTCAGATTCTTGCCAAACCTGCAGTTGTCGAATCATTCTGATCGCTCCCCTGTCGCCTCAGTGGGTGTGGATCAATCAGCTCCACTCGCTGATGGCGGCGGTTCCGGCACATCTCCCGCTACGTCGCGACCTTCTTTGTCAAGGTCGCCCGAGGAGGTTTCACGTCGACCCGACTTCGTTGTGCCTTTAAGCATATCTTTTGTCAGGTCCTGTCTCCTCTGTAGAGGTTTTTCGAGACGAGCAGTGGAGTGCATTTCTTCTTCAAGGAGGCACTTCACTGGTTTAGCTTATGCCGCTAAATGGAAGGTCTTCTGTCGATGGTGTGCTGATCACTCTGTTGATTATGCCAATCCTTCGATTTCACAGATTGCGGAGTTTCTGGTATATCTGTTTGATTCTCGGGGTCTCCAGCCTGTTACCATCAAGGGTTACAGGTCTATGCTTTCAGAGACTTTTTCTTATGTGGGGAAGCATCGTATCGGCACTAATCCTTACCTCTCCAAGCTTGTTCGGCACTTTTCTTTGAAAAGGCCTCGGACTTTGCAGCTTACTCCACGATGGAATCTTTCGTGGGTGCTGCTTTGCTTTGGGGGGGGGGGGGCGCCATTCGAACCTTTATCCCAGGTGGATATGCATTTTCTCCCATATAAGACGGCTTTTCTGATGGCATTTGCTTCGGCCAGACGGGTTAGTGAGCTTCACGCCCTCTCGGTTGACCCGGCCTTTTTTAGGAGCTCTCCCAACAGTGTTACTTTTACCACTGATTGCTCCTTTTTGGCTAAGAATCAGTTACCAGATACTACTCCTCCTCCTATCTGTATCAGGGCTCTTCCTTCTGTTGAGGGTACTCGCCCTTTGCTCTGTCCAGTCCGTGCTATTCGCATTTATCTTGATCGGACACGCTTCATACGGAAAGGCAGGAAACGTTTTTTTCTGTCTCTCATTCCGGGTCGACAGAAGATCTCTCCTCAATCCATTTCTCGATGGATTTGTCTTGCTATTCGTACGGCTTATAGTCGTTTAGCAGCTGGTGATTGTATTACCAATCGTATTTCTGCCCACGAGGTGCAGGCACTGTCTACCTCTTGGGCTTATTCTAACTCCGTCAAGTTGTCGGATGTTATGCAGGCAGCCTACTGGAGAAATGCTTCTACTTTCTCCACCTTTTATTTGCGCCAGTTGCAGGAGCAGTCGGAGGACCTTTTTGCCCTGGGTCCTCTTTCTTTTGCTCAGGCTGTTGTCTGCCATAGCCATTAGGCTTCTTGAAGGTCAGTTTCAGCCTTGTGCTGTTACTGCCCTTTTTCTGTCTGTGTGTCACACAGGCTCATATGTCTCTTTTCATTGTCCTTTACCAATGATTGCGACATTATGGTTGATAAGCCTCGGGACCTCTTCCTTCTACTTCACGGTTCCAGTGCACTGGGGTTATGTGGGGGTTGGTTATGCGATTCCCTCCAGCCTTTTGTCTATTCAGCCTGAAGTAAACAATTGTGAGTTGGTTGATAAGAAATCTAAATTTTATAGTAAATTTCCTTTCTTATTATACCTACCACAATTGTTTACCTGGAGGCCCTCCTGTTTTCTTTACGGGTAAAGAATCTTTCCTCCCCACTGATCACATAACTCTAACGTTTACGGATTCAAAAAGAATGAGTCTTTAGAGACGGTATATGTGCACTGGCAACGGAAGTCGTGGAGTTGTACTTGGGAGAGAGCGTCCCGTACTGGGTCTGCGCCGGTTGCACTCGACCCAGTTTTGGCTTATTTTTTATTGGTGCTTTTGCACCACTTTTCTTTCCCAACTTGCTTGGGAAAGACAAAAATAGAGAGTATTATATCCGAGTTAGGGACTTCCACTGTAGTGCAAGCCTGAAGTAAACAATTGTGGTAGGTATAATAAGAAAGGAAATTTACTATAAAATTTAGATTTTTACCGAAATTACGGCCCTTGAACTTTGAAAAGTTCATCAAATTTACAGTTTTCCGGGCTTTTCTCTACATGCTTCCAGATATTGAGCTGATTTTTGGTATGTTTGTCTAACATGGTGGCCTACAGATCAAGTTTGCATTTTGTTCTGCTCCACTGATTTTTACCGAAATTACGGCCCTTCGACTTTGAAAAGTTCATCAAAATTACAGTTTTCCAGAGATTTTTTTCTACACGCTTTCAGATATTATCGAAATTACAGCCATTTTAGTATGTGAGTCTACCACAATGACTTACAGATCAAGTTTGCGTTTCGTTCTGCACTGGACTCTGAAAAATACAAGTAACAGATTTCCGGGTCATTTTCCTAAAAATTACACTTTTCCGAGCCTTGAAATATCGGGGTGCGTGGGGTATGTGAGCGTGCTCACTAAGGTTCTATATTTATTAAATGTTAATTATCTACAGGCATCTATCCATGCTCGTAATCTAAGATCGAAAATAATACCTTCACTTCAGGTGCTTTCAAAAGCTGAAATGCAAAATTTGTGTATGCAAAACCAGAAACATGACGGTTGAATTTATGCGGAAATACAGGTTATCTGAGTCATGGCCGTGTGGATAGCTTAAGTGCTGCTCTGAAATTTTTGTGAAGAGAGTTTCACACTTCATTTAATTTTGTCCATGCGACATGAAATTATTATGTATGTTAACTTGATTTCTGCATCCATACTGTAATATCATTCTTCAAACTGAGCTGACACAGTTAAGTTTAACTTGCAGGGTGCAAGGAAGAAAATTCTACCTGTCATCCCCATGATCCCCTGCATCTCCAATTGCACCTTTAAAGTAACCAATGACCCAGACTTAGATGGTGCTAACTCTAAAATATTCAGGGCCAAACACAAATTTTGCCCCCCAAATCCCCCAAATTTGCATCCAAATAAAAAAAACTGATGTCCTATATGGTCCTCCATACTTTTGCCTACTGCGCATGCGCAGTGTCAATGAAGTACCGAAATTGGCGCCAAGCCTCATTCTTTGTTTAGCCCTTCTGTCATTAACATCTCTCTGACTTCAGTGCTTGAAAATCTCTGTTAAAATGATGCCAGACACAAAATAATGATGAAAATGGTGGATCCAAGGATGCAGTAAGAGAATGAGAGGAAGAAACAGTGATTGGATGTGTTCAGGCCTGTAACTAAAAATTTTATTATAAAATTATTACATGTTCCCTATTTTCGGGACATGGGCCTGTTGTTTTCATTCTTGTTATGAAATCTCCACTGTTTGTTAAGTGTTTCCTCCCTTGAAACCCCCTAGTTATTCTCCCATGCTTTTGGAACATTTTAAAAATTTTTATATTGAAAATTTCTTGGGAGTTTAACTTGGTGGTTATAGAATGTTTATTCTGTGTATCCCCATGGTTATGTCCTTATCCTTTGGGTAATTAGGCGTTTGTGATCATGTATCTAGCATCTGATGTATTGCAGTTTCTTCTGAGGAAGATTCTGTTTTACATCGGATAGTTTTAAGAACCTGTTACTGACTTCGGGTCGTGTTGTTTAGTGTCTGGAGTCTTGTTTCTGGTTTTTGTAGACTTTTGTTTACATTGACAACGGTTACTTTCTTTTAGTAATTCCTTGTCATCTGTGAGGTTAGGTATGTAATCAGATACATTAGTATACTTCGTAAGTGTAACATTAATTTTTAAGTTAAAATAAAAATTTTTGTACACACTTAGGCTTTTTTGCGATCCATTTGGGCTTATTGTTCCCATTGGGAACTTGGGCTCATGTCAAAATTTTTCGAAAAAATTTTTTTTTTATGAATTATTTTTCGAAATTTTGTTATGGATTATATTATTATTATGTATCTTTGTTATATTGAGGGTTAGTGTGAGTACTACGGCTTGAATATTTCTTCCTTAATATGAAAGTTTATTGTTCAAATTGTAATTAAGGAAGTCTTTCTTGGATTCTCATGCTCATTGTGTTTGCTGTAGTCATTGTACTCGCACTAACTCTTGTTCAGTTTGTGCCAATTGGGATGACAAACGTTGGAGACGTCTGTCACTGTACGTTGTTAGTGGTGAGAGATCGATGCCTGTTCTCTCACCACAAGTTCACTCTAGTTTTGCAGTTTCTTTTTCAGAGGAACAAGAACATGGTGATGTTTCCGTGATGTCATCCGGAAGTGTGCTGCCATCATCGCAAACTAATGAAGAGCTAGCGGCAAAAGTGCTCAATGAAATTAGACAGGTGCCTAGGTCTCAGAATATGGGACTTCCAGTCTTGTCGCCAGCAAGCTCGACCGGCGGGTCAATCACTCAGCATATGGGTGGTGTGACGCCGGGTAAGTCCGTTGCGGTCCAGGACAGGAATAAGGGTGTTGCGAGCACTATAATCTCACATCATTCACACCCTGCGACGACGGAACAGAGTAAGCCAGTCAGTTCGGCGATCGGCTCGTCGAGGTCCTTCTGGACCGCGGGCGAGAGAGGCCCCTCTCTCTTACAACATCTGGGACCGGAAGTTGTTGTTCAAAACGTTCGTCAATCGGAGCATACATGCGCACCTCCTGTCCGGGACGCCCCGTCATATAGACAACCGGAGTCCGCTAGTCTGTCGGCTTCCTCATCATCATATCGGCACAAATGACCGTACCTTGGCTTTGTGACCACAGAGATCCAGCCTGCTTTGCCGTCGAAGGATTCAGTGCTGTCTAGGTCACTCCATCCAATAGCCAGGGATACGAGTCATCATCAGTCGGGCCGTTCGCATAAAAGGATTATGCCGGACACACCGTCCCAGGAGCTTCCAGTGGCTAAACAGCAGAAAACCGCAGCTCCACAGGCCTCCATGACGGACTTGCTGTCACAGATAGCACAGCATCCCAGCAACCTTCGGAACATCCTACAACGGTTTCTGATTAGGAACTGTCGGATGAAGCTGGGTTGGACAGGGATGTCCCAGATTCTCATCTGGCCCAGTCGGATGGTGAAAGGGAATTTACGGAGCTGGATTTTTCCCTTTTGGAACAACATAAGGTGGCGATGGAGTTTATCCATCAACACCTTCCAGACGTTGTTCCGTTGGGCCAGGTTGCTGCGATCAAGGATAAGAGACTGATAGCGTCACTGGATACTAACTTTTTGGGCCGGATTAAGGAAGATGTTCCTGATTATCCGGTCCAGTCTAGCAATGTCTCTCCAACGTTTGAATTGCTTAATGATGCTATTTTCAATTTAGCCTCAAAAACAGGCAAGAACAGTTCTGCTCTGGAACTGCTGTTTATCAATAGCAGAAATAGATTTTCAATGGCAGGTCAGGGCGTACCGAGAGTTCCTCTGCATTAGGACGATCAGGCTGAGGACTTAGATTTGTCCCTGCCTATGTCTTTTTCTGTTCACTCTAGCACTATGGAGACAACGATCTCTTCTAATAGAGTGAATTTAGATGCCTTGTCATACACAGATCACCTAACCAGAGCATTAGCACAACGTCTCGGTGGCAAAGAATTCGAGGATGTTCGTTCCTCTTTAAGAATTCTTTCTAGGGCCATTTGCATTCTCCATGTATAACTCTGCCCTATCAGTGGCTAATTTAGAGTTGGTTAGACGTGATGCGGCCCAGACTTCATCCACTATGGTCGATTCTAAGGTGAAAAACTCTCTTTGAGTCGCTCCGTTTCCCTGGGATCTTCTATTTGATGGTAAGATTTCTTTAATCTACGGTCAGAATACTAAGAAAGCTTCGGACTCTCTGCTCTTAAAGTCAGCTTCGAAAAAGCTTGACTCAACAGAAAAGAGTAAAGCAGGAGCTTCTGGTTCGAGTTCATCCAAGGGAAGCTCCTATAAAGGATATAGGAAATCCTCTTACTCTAGAGACCGTCAAAGTAGTGACTCAGGTAGGGGACGTGGTTCTGGCTGAGACAACCGGTCAGACGTCCCGAGCTCGACAGGATAAGGCGCTGGATGGGGAGGACGTAGTTTCTCTTCCCGTAGGCCTCGCAGGTCCAGGAGGTGATGGTCAGGACCTCTATTGCGGTCCGGTGGGTGGAAGTCTGTCAAAAGTTTTTGACCAATTGGTTGTCAATTACAGACGATCAATGGGTAAAAGAGGTTATCTCGGATGGCCTAAAGCTATCTTTCCGAGAAAAACCTCCCTTAACGCGAAGTCCACGATGGACTCGGCTTCCGTCCAATCTTCAAAAAAAAGATTCACTCCTATTAGAGGTGTAATCCCTTTTGGAGAAGAATGCAATAGAGGTCATGGAAAACCAGGAATCCCTGGGTTTTTACAGTCACCTATTCTAGGGTCCAAAGCCAGACGGCTCGTTCCGTCCAGTTATAGATCTGAGCTGGATAAACAAACTGATTGTGGCTCCAAAGTTCTATATGGAGACCATTCAATCAGTGAGGGCGAAGATTCGAGTGGACGATTATGGATCAAGCATAGATCTCAAGGATGCATAATTTCATGTCATGGTACATCCGGCATTCAGAAAGTACCTTCGCTTTGCCGTCCTAGGAGTCGTTTATCAGTTCCAAGCGATGTGCTTCGGACTCAATCTTGTGCCCTGAGCTTTCACTCGAATAATGAACATGGTAATGGCTTATTTCCAAGCTCATTCGTCGGCGGTAACATCGGCCTACTTGGACGACATTCTTCAGATGTACGGCAACAAAACGGTTCTTGGGAATGAGCTTCGAGACTCACAACAATCTGGTTCGTCTTCCGTTAACCAGAGCGAAGTTGGTCAGTTATGCTCGCTTTTGTCTACACTCAGATGTAGTAACTGCGAGAGAATTCATGAGACTGATGGGATTGTGCAGAGCAGAAGTGGATCTCATTCCGATGGGTCGTTTACACATGCGTCCACTCCAAATATTTTTCTCTCAAATTTGGAGTGTGAAGATTCATTCGCTTGAAACAAATATAGTTCTGTCGAACCAAGTAAAACTATTCAAACTTGGGCAGATATTCAGTGACTGATTCAGGGAATTCCTCTGCGGCTGCCGGATGCAAGTCAAACAGGTTGGGGCGCAACATTGAGCCCAACAGATTCGAGGTGCCAAGGCCTTTGGGATCCTGCGTTTCTGAACAAGCATATAAACATCAAAGAAATGATGTCAATATGGCTGGGGCTATGTCATTGGATGAACATAATTCAGAATTCACATGTTCAGATACTGTCGGACAATTCTACGGTAGTAGCATACATTCAGAACCAAGGAGGCACTCATTCAATTCCGTTATTCGACCCAACGAAAAGAATTCTTCTGTTTGTTCTAGAACATCACGTTCTGCTATCAGTCCGTCATATTCCGGGTCGTCTGAACGTTCTAGCAGACTCACTCTCTCGGAAAGGTTGCATGTTGCCGTCGGAATGGACTCTAAACAAGCAAGTGTTCAATCAGATTTGCTACCAATGGGATCGACCAATGATAGACTTGTTTGCGACACACCTCAACAATCAGTTGCAGACGTATGTGTCGCCATGCCCAGATCCTCGAGCATTTGCAGTAGACGCTCTCTCAATTTCTTGGAACGGAATGATAGGATATGCATATCCTCCAACTCTGTTGATTCAACAGATCTTGCTAAAGTTCAAGCAATCGCACTGCAAGATACTGTTGGTAGCATCTCTGCCATCTCAGAAACCATGGATAAATCTACTCAGGTGTCTGTTATGGGACGTTCCCCGGAAGCTTCCGCCACGGGAGGACCTTCTTTATCAGGGGAAGTCACACACACTGCATCACAACCTGCAAGGTCTCAATCTTCATGTATTTCCGTTGTGCGGTCCTTCTTGCACGGGAAGTGCTTAACAGGACGAGCAGTGGACACAATTTCTAACTGTAGGAGGGCCTCCTCTTCACTAAACTATGTGGCAAAGTGGAAGGTTTTCTCTCATTGGTGTAAGGATCAGTTGACATACATATTTGATCCGTCCATTCCAGACATTCCTAATGTTTTGGTCTACTTGTTTGACAAACTCAAACTGCAGCCAGTTACCATTAAGGGTTATAGGTCTATGCTATCGGACACATATACTCATCATGGAAGCTTAGAGATTGGATCTAATATTTATTTATCAAAGTTAGTTAAAAACTTTTCGATAAATAGACCTAGATCTGCAGCAATTTCCTAAATGGAATTTAGCTTGGGTTCTACTGAAGCTCAGAGAAGCTCCTTTTGTACCTTTAAACACTGTAGATTTCAAATTCTTGTCTTATAAGACAGCTGTTCTCTTAGCCTTTGCTTCTGCAAGAAGAGTTAGTTAGTGAGCTTCATGCTCTGTCTGTCGATGATTCTCATTATCGTAGTATTGGTAATACTATTACTTTAACTACTAATGTGGCATTTCTGGCTAAGAATCAGGCTCCTAAGTATCCTGAGCCTATTATCATTAAGGCTCTTCCATCCTCAGATGGCCGTAGGCCTTTGCTGTGTCCAGTTAGAGCTGTGCATATTTATAAACGCAAATCCAAGTTTATCAGAAAGGGGAGAAAACGCTTCTTTCTGTCTTTAATTCCCAATAGAAAGGACATTTCTGTTCATTCTATTGCTAGATGGATTCAGTTAGCTATTCGTTCAGCTTATGAGAGTTTATCTTCCAATCAGCAGTCTGTGCTTAAGATTTCAGCGCATGAAGTTAGAGTGCTGTCTACATCTTGGGCTTATTCATAACAGTATTGCTATTACGGATCTCATGAAGGCTGCTTACTGGACACAGCCTTCTACTTTCACAAATTTTTACCTTAGAAATATAGAGTCTATTTCTGGCGACCTTAGATGTTTAGGTCCGTTATCTATTGCTCAGAATGTCGTCCACTAAACAGTTACAGCTATAGTTATGTAGATTTTCTGTTCCAGTAGTGACTCTGTCCTGCCACCCTCTTCGTTTTGTGTTGATTTGACCAAGAGCAAGTGGAAGGGGGGAGGGGGGATGGTGTTCCCTTATATCACAGGCTTTATAGTGAAAAGCAAGGGAATATCTCCTCCTGAGTCAGTAATTCCGAGTCGGTGCTGGGATAGTTTTAAAGTGTAAACCTAATGTCTATCTCATTATGTAATATTTTTAAAGTGTAGCTCGGAGTGAAGCATTTGTATATGTCACATGTCATACGAGCGTTCATATACAATCCTCTGACACTTTTAAATGATTATAAAGAGTCCCATTCTCTGGACTATCTTTATTTATTGGCTTTCCTTTAAGGAATTTGTATAATGGGTTATACTGGACATTAATAGAGTTCATGGATGTTATTTGGCTCAATTATTGATTGGTAATGTGTCTTTCTTATTTTTTATAAACAAGAAAGACATATGTAAAACCTTTCTCTCCTCTTCTCCTTGAGGGGATGTTCTTTTTACATAATTGAGCCTTTTGGATTTTCCTTTATGTCCTAGGCCCTCCAGCCTTTTTTCTATTCAGCTAAGTCTGGGTCACTGGTTACAGTATAAAAATATGAAAAAATTTAAAGTAATTTATATATTTTTTATACTTACCAATAACCCAGACGGGGATGGCCCTCCCATGCGTTGGGAACTCGTACCTCTCTGCTGATTATATAACATTTAGCAGCCACTGGTTGTAAGAATGAGGCTTGATGCCAATTTCAGTACTTCCTTGACATTGCGCATGCACAGTAGGCAAAAGTATGGAGGACCATGTAGGACATCAGTATTTTTTATTGGGATGCAAATTTTGGGGATTTGGAGGGCAAAATTTGTATTTGATGCTGAATATTTTAGAGTTAGCTCCAGCTAAGTCTGGGTCATTGGCAAGTATAAAAAATATATAAATTACTTTAAATTTTTTCATTTTCTGCATCTGTTTTGAAATTCACTGGGCTCAAGTAAGTGGGTGGGTGGGGGGGGGGGGTGCATTTTGTGCCCTACCTTGTCATATTTGTGTATTTTTCTCTTAGAGAAATTCCCCATCCAAGAATTTAATTTTTAAAAGTTGAATGTGATAGTATTGTTGGCTGTACTGTTCGTTCATAAGGCCATAAAATCATTTTTTTGGTGTGCCACATCCTTTGGACTTTACCTCCTTATGTAGACCGTGACAGTCAAACACCCATTGTTTTAGTCTCCATGGTACTTTGTAGAATTCAGAGACACTCATTGTTTAACCTCCTTCTGGAACTCTGACATTTAGACCCCCGTTGTTTTACCTCCTTATTGTTCTCCGTGACATACAGAGAGGCATTCATTGTTTGACTGACACACAGAAGCACTCATTGTTCTGCCTCAAGGTGGTATTCTGTGACATATAGAGGCACTCATTGTTTTACCTCGTTATGCTACTCCGTGATACAGAGTGTAGCAAAATGTAGCCTACGAGAGGGTTAACAGTCCCTGTGATCGAGGTCGATGAGGAGGTCCTGGTCGGCGAGGGGGTTAACCAGCCTCGTGGCCCGAGGTCATACTAGAGAGAACCTGTCCATGTTCCATGAGAGTGGCAGGGAAAAAGGGCATGGAGAAATAGAAAATTAATTTACTTAAAAGTTGTTAGAATTC
Organism: Pictodentalium vernedei; assembly: GCA_031216915.1. NCBI lineage: Eukaryota > Metazoa > Mollusca > Scaphopoda > Dentaliida > Dentaliidae > Pictodentalium > Pictodentalium vernedei. The sequence goes on from CM062291.1 coordinate 355,490,547, forward strand.
AGTTATTTCTAAAATCTCAAATCTTACAAGTATTGAACAGAAATTCTTGTTATTAGTCGAACTGCTGTGACCGAGTGCAAATTACAATTTTAATAAAGTACACATCTGGCAATCCCCTTGAGAATTGATTTAGGACATAGAACTTATAAGAACTTATAAGTCACTGTGTGATAAGTATTACAAGTGGGGAGAAGAATAAGCAAAATACTTTAGATCTACTCAAGAGTTAATGAACAGTTGACCATCACAGTACGATGAGAGGTTTTTAAGAGTCAACAGAGCACCCGGTAGTTCCAAGTATGGTATTTTATAAACAGATTGTTGACGTAGTCCTCAAGTGTGGAGATCTCTGCAGGCCTATTACCGCATCATTTATCTCTCAAACAACATCTGGGATAACTTGACTTGGGACCAGCTTGTAGAGTGACACACTTGATCGGCAAGTTATAACTGAAAAATAATGAAGGTCAAAGGCCTCACCATATTTCATTCCTTAACTGCTAAACTTTAAGAGAGGGTGATTACACTATTAGTCGCCCCAACAGACTCGCCGCGGGTTTCGGCTGTTGCAAGAATACGTGTAGGGGTTAGGATGAAATTCATCACAAGTTGTTTACGACTTCTAAGTCACGCAGCTCTGAATCATGCTGACTGGGGAAATATATAATTCGCTAGCTCGACTCGAAATAGTCAGTCGCCACCTGATCTACCAACCGACAGTTAGGAGCTCGAACTACATAGCATTGGCTTTGAGTGAAAAAGCCACTTTATTAGTAAAGTCTCGTCGCGGTTAGGCTATTTGTTAGGTTATGTAGAAGACCTGGTGCATTGGAAGAGAAGCTGAAGACTGAGTGGTGATGTTCCAGCTCCAAGCGCTTGTTGAATTTGTTGAACTGTGTTAGAATGAATAAACATTAGTAGAAACTGTCTCGATGAGTTCCAGTTGTATTTATTGACTCTCTAGTTAATCGGTAGTGGCAATCACTTCAAGTAACCATAGTTTGCCACACACACAACACATCGTGCTGCACTTGTTGTAGAACAAAGGAGCCACCCTTGGAAGATGCCATTTGAGTCCTACAACTTAGATGATCCTTAGGGCCGTGTAACAACGGTCCTCTTTGGTGCCTTCGACAGGATATTGAACTGGCTTTGCCACAGACCTGTTTGCCGCGATACTGCGCATCGGGAGATGATACAATGCATCGGAACTTCGAGACAACGCAGCGGCGGAGCAGAGGGAAACTGTCTGTTCCTAAAATTTAACCTGTAAGTACAACATTTTATTCATTCACTTCGCAATCATTTCCGAGGGGTCGGTTAGTTCTGCCATCATGAAATAGTATTAACCCTGTAATAGCGTAAAGTTGGAGAATGGCGACTGGTGGGAAAATAATAGCATTAGACCCTGAAATGCGCCAGGAAATGGAGGACTTGATTAATGCCTAGGCTGTACGTCGCACAGCCAAATTAGTAGTCCGGGAGCCCAGAAACTTTTGTTTCACATCTTGAGTACAAAAGGTTTGAGGCCTGGAATATATGCATCTATGATAGGAGACCCCAAAAAGGCAATCCTTAAGTCCTGCAATTCTGCACTGCAACCAGGGGGCACCACTAAAGGACCCCTAAATGTGACTCTTAATTCACAATTTGGGTACATTTTTCAAACTTGTGTTAAGATGTTCCCTATAGGAGTGGAAATCGGAATTCCCAATTCTTAAGTTTTCAATTTGTGTATTAGGTCACTTAAGAATGACCTACTTAACACTAATTAGCATTTTTAATTCATAATTTGAGTACATCCATGAAACATATGGCAGTGTATTCCTTAGGTCATCCTAAATCAAGATCAGTCATTCTTAAGTATCCATTTCATGTATTAATCCACTTAAGAATGCAAAATGTACTCATTGACCCCGTCCAAGGAAAGATGAGTGTTAATTAACAATTTAAGTACATCTTTCAAATTGGTCTCAAAATGTTTAGTCGATCATCGTCTATCAAGATCAGCAATTCTTAAGTGTCCATTTCATGCTTCAACCCACTTAAGAATGGAGGCAGTATCTATGGGCAGTTGTTGGTTTATCATAGGACCTAATCATCGGGAAGCTCCTGCTCTTTCCCTCCCTAGATTCTCTGAATCGGCTACAGAATGTCTGATGTTGCCTGTGTTCTTTGAGACCCACCCTTGAGAATATGCCAATACTCTCCACACTGAAAAAGGACAAACATAGATTGTATACAAACACAATGTTTTGTTTCTTTATAAACTACACAAAAATGTACTTAGTATGCATGAATTATGCTTCAAAATCAGATCATATATAGAAGGCCATGTAGTAAATTGGCGTCCTGTCTCTACCGCCTAGCAAGAATTAAATCTAAAATCTCGGAACAAAAACGATTTTAATTTACCAAAATGTGAATTTTATCAAAATTAATACCCAATGCCTAACTCTAAGTGATGGTGCTGTTTTTCTTGGACTATCGCTTATAAACTATTTAACATGTTTTAGCTAATTGCCCTGAACTAAAAACAAATTTTAATTAATGGTAAAAACTATAACTAACTCTGTATCAACGAAAAATTATTGAATTTATCGTAAACATCAAGATGGTTGTATTTATGTTGTTTTATCCAACATTCCTAACATATTTTACTTAATATTTCAAAAACATATGATCTCTGCTGACAAATTCCCTGTCGGATACTTTAAATATGTACTGAATATAATCGTCTGAACAGGTTTGGTCGATTCTAAACCTACACATCAGCATCATCACTGTCTCCTTCAACGTCCTCTTCATCAGAAGATGACTGCGCTGGTACCTCGTCATCGTCAGCATCAGCTAATTCTTCTTCATCTGGAATGAGCGACTCCGGAAGTTGGTCTCCCTCATACCAGATGGGTTTATATTGGTCTCCCACTACCTCCCATCCCTCAACCTCTGAAGGGTGTAGCTGGATGATTGGCTGGTCTGCACTGGCCTACATTCTTGAAACAAACGATACATGCTTTATGTGTGCAGCAACGTCTCTTTCGCATGGAGGTATACCACTGGCATCAACTCCCTTCAGCTTTTCAAGTGGGTTCTTTCCTCTTAACTTTGGCTTGTAAATTCTTTCAAAGGTCTTGAACCTGTAGGCGTTGAGCGTTTCCTTCAACTTCTCTTTGGCTCCATACATTATCTAGAAGTGAATTTCAAGAGTGTTTCCTTGCATTTCTCGCTTGGCCGTCCATCTGTTGACAAAGCTTTGAATGCTTGCTGTACATCGGTATTCTTTTCCAGCTTATTAAATGGTCAAACCTTGCCCTTTCTTAGAAATGCTGCGGTGTAATCCGAGCCAGTAAAGGCATGGAAGGCAGGGAGGGAACTGCACAGTTGTGGTCCCAGTGACTTGGATATCGCTGTTAGGTCGATGAGCCTCCGATTCTGCTTGGATGTAGTACCGACATTCATCCAGACATGGCCGCTAAATTTCTTACAATGATACAGCAGAATAACAGCTATGTCCGTGTCTGAGGCGCGTATTACTACATTTTCATTTGAGGTGTCTGCTGTCTTTGCATGCATGCAGATCATGGTATCCGCTTCTTCATCTTGGTTGTTACTGAGCATGTCTGTGGTATCTCACTTGACCTCTCCTTCGCTTACGTGGAAATGGAAGCACTGGCCTGACGGAACATCTAGGAAGACATCACCCAATTATATGAGCGTATGCTTGATCATGCCATTCTCTTGCAAGAAAATCAGGAAGTTCCCGATTGAATGACCTGCACATTAGTGCGTTGCTGATATCGTTGGGCCTTCTTTGTGCTGAACCAGTAATAATGTATGATATGCTGTCCTCGGCTGTTGCCCCCGTCTGGTTCTTTCTGCATCCTTCAGTGACGGTTGAGGGTAAGCATCAAAGGCTGCGTGTACCCGGATTTGGACAATGCTAATACTTGGTAGAGTATGCTCCTTGCTAGACCTCCATACGTGAGTGGTAAGTTTGGAGGTTGGGTGTGCAGAAGATATTGTCCGTCAACTACGTATGCATTGATCTGTTGAGGTCCATCTCCTTTGATCACCTTGCTCTCCAGTAAGTTAAGCAACTTACTTTTATCTGTCTTGACCATGCTCTCGTCAGGATTGCACATCGTGAGTGGTACTGGTGTAAGGGGATATTGGAAGATATGCTGCAGGTCAACAGCACGCTTTGATGCAACGATCACTAGGCGGCCCATCAAATCACGGGTGCATTTCAGAACTGCCACTTTCTTATCCAGTGTTTGTCTATTTCTGGCACATTCGTCTGCGAATGTCTTGAAAGGAGCTTTCTTTATGGGTTGCTCAAATCTACTGTCATCGGCCTCGCATGCTGTGATGAATGCCTGGTGTAATGCCCTTCCACTTGCTGGCACATTCAGTAAACTCACGCGGACTGCTTCACTAGTTGCCCTTCCTGTATGGATGTTGTACAACATGGTATCTGCATCTGTTCCGTTCCCAAACGGATTGTAACTCTCCTGGATTTGTTTAACCACGGTTTTCACATCTCTATCGTCACGTGTTATTCATGCAGGTCTCAGTCCAGCTGTTGTGTCTTCTTTGACTATCAGCCCAGCCATTTCGTGGAGTAGACTAACGAATGAAGCTCTTGTGGATTTCGTAAGCTTCCAGCGAAGTCGTGCCATGTAATTATTCGTTGAAGAAGTGACTCCAGTTCGCCTCGAAGCTGCATCTACATTAATCGTCTGTTCTGGAGTCAAGTCGACCGGGCATCTACTGAATGGATGTTTTGTTCGTCTGACGGTAAAGACGCCTGCTTCCAGTATTTGACATAGGCCAGGATGGATGTCTTCCATGTCCATCAAATACAGTTGAATCTTTGTCAGCCACCGACTGTAATTTACGTGGTTTGTAGCAAAGAACAGTCCAATGAGTCAGGTTAGTGAGTATATATAGAGATCGATATCATCCGTTCGAATCGCCCGTTCAATCTCGTGATACTCATGAATGTAATCAATATACATTCTCCAAAACTGGGCGGTTGCACCTTGGCCTCCAGATCTTTTTACGTTGTCTATTTGCTTCATACGCAGCTGTGCATGCTTTGAAGACTTCCGAGTCTAGAGCAGACTGAAGCTGGTCAGTTGAATGCTGCTTATGAATGCTTCTATTTTTTCTCTGTGTGTGCAGGTTCACCTGCAACTGTTCCTTTTGGACAAGCGAGTTTCTGTTCTTGAATGGATTAAGCTGTGGCTGTTTCAACTTCTTCCAATGTTCCGTAGCTTAAACAGTAACCAAACCTGTTCAGAACTTGAACCATTTTTTTACTGCCAGTGACCAACTTAACACTCATACCAAGAGCTACATGTTTTGCAGGTTTTGCGCGACACCGTTGTACAATGAACAAGGCATGCTGACTAGACGATTTTGCACGGTGCTTTACCGACTCTGTATATCGCTCTGAGTTTAGCCCTCCATACAAAATATTGAAAAAGTCTACCTCAAGTTTTGGGCGTGACGAGTCCCCGTTTCTCAAATCCTCCAATGTCGGACATTCAGGAAGGTCGACCTTTTCAATCTTAAGCAACTGGTTGCGCAAAAGCAATGCTGCTTTGTCGATGGTTCTCTCATCAGTAGATGTGTAATCATACACAACACAAATTGTATCATCTGCAGTTTCTGCGCTATATATGATGTTTCCAAGCTTTTTCCCCCGAGTGGACTCTGTATCTTTATGCGCCCTTTAAAGTGACTCATCAATGTCCTAGAGAGGCTGAAGGCGCTTCCCCTGGGCATTTCTGTGATGCTGAACAAATATCAAGATAACCTTCATATACAGAATAAATAAGTTCAGGTATGTTGTCTATTATTACAGACTGCTCAATGTATGCATAAAATAGACAAACAGGTGGCAAAACCCCTGCAGATGAGGTAGAAGGCGCCGAATTCTGGGATGAACGTAAATGTGGGGCATTGCTACATTGAACATCACTGGCAGCTTTAGCAGGCGGCATTTGGGATGAGACAGCGGTAAAGTTCTTGTAACAAGAAACATGGTAACCATCCATTTCAGTTGGAGACGTAGGCAATCTCTGAACTACACCACAAAAGACAAAGTCCTGGAAATGTCGCTTTTGGCGTCTATTAGCTGCTGCTGTTTCTACTGCTTCCCATTGCTTATCCTTGAAAGGTAGTACGTCTGGACGAGCTTTCTTGTCTGCACTGTGTTGGGTGTAAAGAATACATCTGCGTTCTAATGATGAAACAGTAGGCTCGACAGTAGGATTAGTATTGGTGGCCGGTTCCATAGTTGCATGTTTTAAATCATTGTCTGGAAAATAAACAAGTTAAATGCTTTCAGCTCTTAAAAACTTATTATTCACGGCAAGGTATAAAAACTGACCACTGACCGGGAAATTACTGACCGGGGGTATAAAAATTGAATTTTATTGAACAAATAAATGTCAAAGTACATTAATAAGCCGGTTTGTAAACTCACAGCGGGTGTCTTTGAACATGGCAAGCCGGTCGGCTTTGGTCAGTAAAATCCAAAATTCGAAGCAATACATCATTATTTTCTACATTTTTGACAAGGAGGTTTTTGGTAATATCATTTTATTTCATTTTATGCATTTAGTTAATAAAGTTGATCGTTTATTAAGGATAACAATAGAAAAAATAACTTGGTCAGCGGACAGTTTTTTATACCCCCGGCCAGTGGTCACTGTTCAGTTTTTTATACCCTGCCATTGTTTACGATACAATTCAACTCTCTCTAGTACGGTACTCGTGGCGGTGGGGGGTGGGTGGCTTCTCGGCTGTGGTTCAAATCTGAAATAGGTATGCATCTAGAACTTTGAATACTCTCATCTGCCAAGACATTTCCTGCATGACACCTTGGCCAAGGGCTACATTATTCTGTATCTGGCCCGAATGCTTATTGGGCCTACAACTTAGTATTGTTTGTATGGCCTATAATGTTGACTTACCATGTTTGATTCAAGCGGTGATATTAAATTAAACATGAAAATGACAAAAATCTCAGCATTGCAGGTAACATCAGACATTGTGCAGCCGATTCAGAGAATCTATGGAGGGAAAGAGCAGGGAGATTCCCGATGATTAGGGCCTATGATAAACCGACAACTGCTCCTAGATACTGACTCCATTCTTAAGTGGGTTGAAGCATGAAATGGATACTTAAGAATTGCTGTTGTTGATACACGATGATCGACTAAACATTTTGAGACCAATTTGAAAGATGTACTTAAATTGTGAATTAACACTCACTTTCCATGTACGGGGTCAATGAGTACATTTTGCATTCTTAAGTGGATTAATACATGAAATGGATACTTAAGAATGACTGATCTTGATTTAGGATGACCTAAGGAATACATTACCATATGTTTCATGGATGTAGTCAAATTGTGAATTAAAAATGCTAATTAGCATTAATTAGGTCATTCTTAAGCGACCTAATACACAAATTGAAAACTTAAGAATTGGGAATTCTGATTTCCACTCCTATAGAGAACATCTTAACACAAGTCTGAAAGATGTACCCAAATTGTGAATTAAGAGTCACATTTAGGGGTCCTTTAGTGGCGCCCCCTGGTTGCTGTGCAGAATTGCAGGACTTAAGAATTGCCTTTTTGGGGTCTAGTATCATAGATGCATATATTCCAGGCCTCAAACCTTTTGTACTCGAGATGTGAAACAAATGTTTCTGGGCTCCCGGACTCTAGAACAACAAGAAGCACAGGTAGCTGGGGAACAGCGCCATCAACAAGACATGTCCGAACTGGAAACAAAAATTTCGGGTATGCACTTTCAGTTAGAACAAGCGGATGCTCAGCTGAAACAGAGAAGCGATGAGCTCGCTTATCTAGAAGAAAAAGGGATGGGGGAGACACTATTTGCCAGTGGTAAAAGTAGTAAACTTAAACAAAAAGTGAGGAAGCCCAGGAAATCATAGAGGCCATCCAGGGGGTACAATACACCCTTCAGCAGGGGAATGTAAATAAGGGGACTACTGCAAATGCCACCCAAACCCAAATGCTACATACCCATATCAAATGTTTTAATGGTGATCCTGTCAACTTCAAACCATGGATGAAATCGCTTGACCACTATTGTGCCACAAATGAAATTTCAGACATGCAAAAACGCAGATTGGCCGCCCAGACAAGTGATTTTGTTGTAGCCGATTTTATCATACGTACCCTAGCCGCCGACCCTACTGTAACGTGGGGGAGCTTGAAAACGCAGCTCCAGCAGCGTTACTCGGAGGTGATCGACGATAGTATTGCGAATAATTATCTGCGCCACATGAAACAGGAAAAATATGAAACTGTGGTCAGTTATGGTGTGAGATTATTAGATCTTGCAAGGGACGCTTATGGGAAGGATGTTGACGAGCCATTAGTACAGAAAACATTGGCAAATTATTTTGGTGATGGGTTATATGAAAGTGACGTCAAACAAAATTAATTAGGAAGGCTCCCTCCACCTTAGAAAAAGCTTTAGCCCTAGCTCTATTTGAAACAGGGGTTAAAGAAAAAGTGTGAAAACTTAGTGAACCGGTGTATTTATCGAAAGCATACAGGTCAGATTACTGCAATCGCGATTACATAGGAAGGGATGTTAGCCCTGACGACTCCAGGGACATTCAGCCCATGGATGTCGACGTCTCGTGACGAAAAAGTAGTGTCCACGTAATTACAAAAACTCCCGCCCCTCCCAGGTATAACAAACAGGCACCAGACAAACAAAAAGGGCGATATCAAAAGCCAGCGACACGACAAAACGTGAGGAAACTCATCTGCTACCATTGTGGTAGGGTGGGGCACATGTGGACTCAATGCTGAATGGAAATAGCAAAGCAGGTGCGCACTGCAACAGTGCAACAGCCAGTAGGAAGGTCAATGGCTGACGTTAGGTGCTTTCGCTGTGGCAGATTAGGGCATATGATCTGCTTTTGCCGTGTAAGCCCTGAGAATTTAAACGGGCAAAACTCTTATGTGGGGCAATAGGTAGAGGGCAAGGGGTTAAAACTACCAAACAGGCTCCAGAACATTGTAACAATACTGTAAAAATACAAGTGGGAGATAACATAAATGCATCAGTGAGAGAGAAAATTAGAAATGTAAATAATTGTGAACACACTAAGAAAATATAGTCCAGGAGCCAGGGGTCATTTATCTGCATGAAATGAGAGGGTCTTTCTTTGGTATTTCTGAAAGGGGTATCCCATGGGGTATCCAAAACACAACTGCTTGAATGGCACTGCCTGGGCGTTTAGGCAGAATTAACCCTTTTCTCTCATTTTGCCGGTATGGATTATCTGGCGAAAAAGTGGGGTAGGGCAACTTCAAAATTGAAATGCACTCTTATTAATGGACCTATAAAAGAGATCTAGGTGTCAAAATGAACGTCGAGGTAAGCTGCATTTGATCCAATCATGAAATATGCAAATTGATCTTTTTATAGGTCAGCAGGGTGTCAAAGGTCACGTGACGACCCTTCAGCTCAAAATTACATCTTTTTTCTTATCCCAGCCCAATTTAGTAGGAAAGACAACAAATATTTTTATAAAGTGAACATTTTGTATTAGATAAGATGCCAGGTAAGTTTTTAAAACCATTTATGGATAATGTGCACTTTTAGCTATGAAGAACATGGCATCAATCAGACAGGCATCGACTGAATCTGGCTCATTGTTAGCAGCAGTCCCCAGTGCCTCAGGCTTTTCCATGAACATACTCTTTGCAGTCTTATTCATATCCCCTGTGATGTGACAGAGAGAGAACGGAACTGGTGTAAGAGGGTGCGACAAGACATTGCCCAAATCAATCTTCTGCGTCACAGCAAGATACGCGAGTCTTCTGAACAAATCTCTGGTGCAGCTGACCTCCTTGATCTTTGGCGGTGACTTTCATCTTTACTGCATCTTGAGCAAACTTTTTCACCTTCTGGCGTTTGATTGGCTTCCCGAATCTGTCTGGGTCTTCCTTTCACTCATTGACAAATTTTTGATGCCATTCTGAACCTTTCTCTTGCAATTGCAGAAGATCATCCTTGACCGTGTCAGAGACAGCCTTTCCGGTCACGAGAAACACAGTTTGTCATCACCAGGAATGAATGGGTTCTGGGTGCCTTCGATTTCTCTGATGAGGTCTTGGAGATGAGAATTGTCTTTCTCAATTCTGGCTGGCGTCAGTTCTTTGGACGCTTCTTCTGGGGCTGTTAATCCTGCCATTTCTAACAGACAACTCACAACTGTGCCACGAAATGAATGTGTAACTGTCCAGCGCTTGAGTGATTTACATTTCGCGTAAATGCGGCAATGCCCCCATGCCTTGAAGCAGCATCTTCATTGATGGTCTGCTCTAGGGTTAAATCGACCGCACTTCTAGCAAACGACTTGCTGGTTCGACGGATGGATAGGGCACCAGATTCAAACACATCTCTAATACCAGGACGAGTATGCTCCATGTTCATGAGGTTGAGGTGATAGCGTGACATCCATCTTGTGTAGTTTGGCCGATGTGTGGCGAAGAACATGGGTATCATCTCACCCAGTGCAAAAATGAACAGAGTTGTGTCATTAGTTCGACGTGCCCAGTCGAGGAGGAGGTACAGATGAACTAGATCAATATACAGCATCCATTACTGTGCAGTAGGACCCTGATGTCCGGCTCTTGTTTTGTCGCAGTATTGTGCATATCTCTCAAGCAAATTCACAATGGCAGAGGAATAAATGAGAGTAGACACACGATCCAGGGCTCGGTGCTGCAGAAAAGGTATTCAGCAATGCCATGCATTCATCAGATATGTGTCCATTTGACTCCAGGAATTGCTTGAAGTGAATGATTTGCAACGCTGTCGCAAACAGGGGATGGAGACGCTTACACCTGTTGAAGTGTTTCCTGCGAATGAAGCCACGCATGGAACCAGAAGCTAGCACATCAGAACCACATAGTATTTCCAGTCCTCCAGATGATTCCAAGAAGTAGCCTAAGCAAGCAAAATATGTCATGAAGATATGGAAAGCTCCAAAGCACACAAAGACATTATCGAAGAGCGGAGATTCCTGGGCCTATATCTGCAGGGCTGGCTTTGCAATCTCTAAGTCGTATGTCACCACTGCATATTTATCACCGCATTCTGATGCAACCTTCTGTGATCTGGCCATCGTTTCCCTTACAACATCTAATCTTGTTGGGGGCAGCTCTATGTTCTCCATGTAGCCAATGACCTGTCTTGGCAGTGGATCATGACACACCAACGAATTCCAGCCACGCCACATCGGTGTCTTCGTATGGACACAACAACAAATCATCCAAATCATGTTCATCTTCATTATCCTGCCACGGCAAGTTGGTGTCTCTACAGAGTAGACTTCGTAACTGATTTGTGACATGGAGGGCCTGCGCTTGTATGGACCAATGGTACGCTCGGGTGCATCGAACATCCGTCTTCGTTTGTTTGGCCTTTCAGTCTCATCTGCTCTGCTGGGTAGATGCTGCCTTTGGGTTTCTTCTACCTGGTCATCTGTAGATACATTTTGATAGCAAATGCCCACAGTGTCGTGGAGAGTATCTTTCCCGGACAACGTTTCAGCAAGCTCATCATAATTATCCCATGCTAGACCTGTAGAGAGTCCTGATTGCTGTAGCAGTATGTCTGGCAATAGACGGGACTGATCTATAATACCAGATGCAACCTCTGTTTCCATTGACTCTGCAACATGGTAACTGATATAATGACCCATTCGGTTCAGGATTTCCACTACCCTTTTCTACCTGTCAGACTATTCATGGCAATGCCCATACTTAAATGCTTAGAGGGTTGGAGCCTACCCCTGCTGACACAAAAAAGGACATCATTTGACAAAGACTGTACCCTTCTCTTCACCTCCGAGGATAGCTCATTTGACCCATGGGACCTCAAAAGGAGCATTGTGAAGAATGAGGTGAGTATCTCGGGGGATTCTAACTGACCTGACTTGAATCTTCCATTGACAGAGATGTGGGTAATTTAGGTGTACAATCAATTTTCTCAGTGACTGATGATTGTAAAATACGAGCAGCATCAAGGACAGTGAACTCTTCCATAGTACTATAATTAAAAGCCATAGCAAGAGCAGTTTCCTTTGGGGTGTCACTACAAAAAACTACAGAACCTTGTTTTCTGCTGCAATAATCAATCTTAACCCTTTCCCTGAAGTGTTCAACTATTTTGTTTGCAAGTGTCCAACTTTGCCAAATGTCAACATCTTCAGGTAACTGTTCCTTCAAGGAGTTTTCAAAATGGCGATGGAGTGACGCCAGGTACTCTGGGCGGTTGTTTTCAATGATAGATGCTTGAACATACAAAAACAATGAGTCTAACACTGTGTCAAACAGTTTGTTGTGTTCATTGTTCAAATGTTGACGCCATTGTAGCTATTCAGAGGTAGAGATGGGCAATATACCGAAAAACCGAACCGATACCGATATCATGGGGACACCGAAAAACCGAACCGACCCAATCTTTGAATACCGAAACCAACAGTATTTTCAATTTTCCCTGTGCATTCACTATTTATAAGGCCTTGGTGAGGATTGATAGCAGTTGAAGTGTTCATTTTCATGAAAGAAGTGACTGATTTTATTTTTCAGTTTTGTTAAGCCTTAAGGACCAGGGCAGTTGTACTAAATTATCAATAGTCTACGACCTGTACATGTCCAGTTGCTTAGCAGTGATTTCTAGCCAAGTCTTGGCTGCCTTAACAGGCAGCCAAGACTTGGCTAGAAATCACTGACCAGATCATTTTACTACTGTCATCAGGCTCACCTAAAGATGACATCTTCAGGACACACATTCTATGATTACAGACGCCTTAAGTGAGCTTGAAAAGTTAAGGCGTATTTAGAACAAGTCACCAAATTACTGTAGATATGATCTGTGTTGACAAAAGATTGACAATGTTGAGCCCATCAACAATGGCATGTGTAGCACTGTGATAGAATGATACAAGAACAACTTATTCTGTATTTTTTCGGACATGGATTCCCCCTTGGTACTATCAGTGAATCTGAAGTCACATACCGAATACCGAACCGATACCGCGGTATGCCCACGCAAAAATACCGAAACCGATACCGAACTCAAAATTCCAATACCGGCCATCTCTATTCAGAGGCACACATAGCTATGAAGAAACCATGTGTGCTTACATACATGAGCATGGTGAAGATAGGCCTACATGTTTTCACTAGACTCTTACAGCTTGTCAATTTCTTAACTCTCATTTTAGGGCAACATATCATAGCGTAGGGACTTACCAGAATGGGAGCGCGGTGGCTCAGTAGGTAGAGGTGCAGGCTGAGAGGTCCTCGGTTCGAATCCCACCTGCGGCAACCGCGTTGTGTCCTTGGGCAAGACACTTCATCTCCATTGCCCGCATGGGGACACGATGCCGCCGTGTACCGAGGCATACTGCACGTCGATAGTACGCATGTCTTCAACCAATCTAACCCTGTCTGTGCTGCAGTGCGGAGTTACGATGTTGGGGAGCTGGCAGCTGCTCGTCGTTGCTCGGTGGTTCTCTCCGGGTACTCCGGCTTCCTCCACCCGTAAAACTGTCAATAAACATAAACATAAACTTACCAGAACTGATGACTACATCTCCACTATTTGAAATGATTCTGTAAAAACAGGAATCTACATCATTTGTTTCAAGTACATTATACTTGTTACGTCGTTATGCAAAACAATCCTGCCTCATAAGACAGAAGATCAGTAATTTGTGAAAGTGCCATCTGGTTGTGAAAATCGTAACTTTTGAGACATATCTGGACTGAGACCTAAAAGTGCACATTATCTACAGTGCTGTGGGCTAGCCTAACCTCAAGATATTGCTTCATAAATGGTTTTAAAAACTTACCTGGCTTCTTATCTAATACAAAATGTTCACTTTATAAAAATATTTGTTGTCTTTCTTACTAAATTGGGCTGGGATAAGAAAAAAGATGGAATTTTGAGCTGAAGGGTCGTCACGTGACCTTTGACCCCCTGCTGACCTGTAAAAAGGTCAATTTGCATATTTCATGATTGGATCAAATGCAGCTTACCTCGACGTTCATTTTGACACCTTGATCTTTTTTATAGGCCCATTAAAAAGAGTGCATTTCAATTTTGAAGTTGCCCTACCCCACTTTTTCGCCAGATAATCCATACCTGCAAAATGAGAGAAAGGGGTTAATTCTGGCTAAACAACCCGGCAGTGCCATTCAAGCAGTTGTGTTTTGGATACCCCATAGGATGCCCCTTTCAGAAATACCAATGAAAGACTCTCTCATTTCATGCAGATAAATTACCCCTGGCTCCTGGACTAATAGGGCATAAGTGCAGGAAATGTTTAAATATAGAACACCAAGAGAAAGAATGTAAATTGAAAACCATTTCCTTAACAAATCAACAACAGTGGCAAATAAAAACAAGATTTAATAAATGTAGTCGAAGGGAAGCAACTCCACGAAATAAGAATAACTTAAATAATAATATTCCCAGGGAGAAATCTAATCAAACAGAAAGTGTTTCTGTGCAGCAAACAGTAAGTAAATTATCTTCTGAATTAATCAATGAACCCAAGGAAATTAACCCTTGGCAGTTTGGTCAAAAGTGTGAAACTTGTGGAAGCTCAGACCATTACACAAAATTTTGTGAGGGAGTCAAAAAGTGTGACTGCTGATCAGTAGTAGGTCACTTTACCAAAAATTGTACACAGGTTTTACCCAAGAAAGATTTCACTGAGCGAGAGTTGTAAAATATGAAGAAAAATAAGTTTATGTATGAGAGAAATTCACCCGGCCACCCTCGTAATCCCAAGTCAGCTTATGGAGAGCTCACATAACCTAAAGTCAGCTCCAGAAGAGAGCTCAGGTCACCTGAATAATTCAAAGGCAGCTTCAGAGGAGAGCTCAATGAGCTCCAAGTAAATACACTGAAAAAGGAAACCAAACAAGGAAAATTGATTGGAAAACAGTCTAGGAGGAATTCTGGGACTGTAGAATTAAATTTTGGCACAACTTCTTTACACAGTAGTGAGTGTGAAGAGGAAAATGAACCAGGGAATCCATTAGGTCCTCTGATTCGAAATAAGAGACAGGTAAGAGAACACTCCTCGTCAGAAGAAGAGAGTGTACCTCTTGAAGAGTTAAGACGTCGGCTGCGACGTTACAGAGAACATAAGAAAGCCACGCAGGCACTTCTATTTAATTTTATTGGTGTGGGGTTAAGTTTTCTATTTGGCACTGTTACTGAATCAGATCTAAGAGGAATTACGAAAAACTTGGACTGATTGTCAAGGAATCAAGAGCTAATGCACCACGTGCAAAGGCAAAGTTTAACTATGATCAGATTGACCTACGCAGCAGTACAAGAGAATAGGGAATTCCTATTGAAATTGAACTTGTCTAGAATAGTAGCTGATTTTTGGGCCGAAGTTACCTGACAGCTACAAGATGTAGAGAATCATCTTGCCTTGATCGAACATTTTACGCATGCATATCACCATCTAGAAATAGTGGTGACTCAAATAAAACTTATGATTACCACTGCCGAGACTTATATGTGTGGCGCGCATGAGCAGATGGATATATTGGCGGATAAAAACTATCCCCACGAATCGTCACCCCGACCTTGTTAACAACTGCGTTGCGCAGTTTACAGGGAAAGCTTGACGACCGTACACAATTACCTTTAGATATGGAGAAAAAATTATGGCAATATTACCATCTGTTAACCACGGCAACCATCTTTACTCAAGATAAATTAGTCTTCATAGTGAAGGTACCTTTGGTGAACACAAATTTTCAATTTGAGATCTTTCGTGTGAAGGCGTTGCCTGTGCCCTTGAAAAATATCACCGCCAATGTATCGTCTGATGCGTGTAAGTTAGTCGCAATATATCAATTAGAAGCAGATACGTTAATTGTAGACAAACAGAGAATTTGTCACATACCCAAAATTGGGCATGATAAGTGTGTGCAGGGTTCATACAGCTCTTGAAAAACCCTTGAAAATGAGTTTTTTCTTGAAAAACCCTGGAATTTGAAATTAGCCCTTGAGAAACCCTTGAACTTTCAGAAATCTCTTGAAAAACTCTTGAATACCAAGCTATTTCCTGGGCATTGTAAACATATGTGTACTCGCCTTTTACTTGTTTGTTGCGCTCGTGTCGCTCAGTTAAAAAAAAACGTAAAAAAGTATAGAACTTTTTACCAAGATTACTGTAACACAGATCACACTTTGGGTACCAGTACTTCCTGACTTCCAAAGTCAGATCTGTGTCACATGAATCTTAGATTTTTAGAGCTCATACAACAAGCTAAATAGTATATGTAGCCCTTGAAAAAAAAGGAAGCCCTTGAAAAACCCTTGAACTTTGTCAGCAAATTTTTGTATGAACCCTGGTGTGGATGATAAGAAACTCTTTTGTCCGCTGCACTGGTGGGAGCTATACGGACCATACACACAACATCGAGTTGTATGTTATCCTTATTTCTAAATATGCGAGAGGAGATTAACAAGCAATGTACAGCTGAAATTCAGTTACACATTGATTTGCCTTTTGCAACTCGCATCGAGGAAGGGTTATGGTATGTTACAACAGATGTACCATTGTGGTTCTCGATAACTTGTTCAAAACTCAAAAATCCTAAACCACGTAGAATAATGCCACCTATAGGGTTATTTGAATTAAAACCTTTGTGTATGGCAACGAGTGGACAATTGTTACTGCATAGTTATTTTCATGGTTGTGACAATACCACCTACCAATTAATGTTTGGGACTGTGTTACCTGAATTTTCATTTCATCACCGACAGGTCTGGAAGCCTGTCATCGAACAAGTAAATTTAACCACTTTCACCATGCCAAAAACATTAAGTCATCTCAATAATCTACCCATGAATGATCTAGTGCGTGAACTTGATGCATTGCAGCTAGTACCTGAAGAACCATTCACTGTACCTAAGTGGGCATATATCGTCGGGACAGTAGTCATTGTTTTGATGCTTTACGTACTTGTGAGGTGTATTAAAAACGTGGCCATATTCGAATGCTAAATTGGGTATTGCAAACAAAGCGTAAGAAACACAGAGCTAGACCTGACTTTTCGGAAAGCGAGTGTGAAGTGTTGAATGATGTTGTGCTAGGTGGAAGAAAGAAAGAACTTTCGACTCATGTTCATATGCCTATGCAGTCAACTAACCAAACGACAGTTTTATTTTCAGAACCATCGGCTCCACCAGCAGAAGTACCAGTTGGCACTAGATCTCCTCCAAAAGAGATAGTAGAACTAATGCGACAAACTATTCAACAAGCAGCGAAGAAGTCACCTGTGTTGCGAAAACGACTGTATCCTAAGGTACACTTTGACGCTGAAATGGATACTGTGAGTGCTACAACGGGTAATAAGGGACTCAATAATGATGAATTAGAAGAGATTACCTCTTCTGTGTAAGTGACAATAAAGACAAAGGCAATAGATATTCTAGAGTGATTGTGTAAATAAAGTAGTAAGAAAAACAATGGCTGTGGCCGAAACAAACTCTGATTCTGATCTAGATATAAACAATGACGATGCTTATCAAGCTGGCTATGGGGGTCATTTATGACACCTGCTTAGACAGTTATTTCCATATGTGGATGAGACAACACGACAGTATGCCTGTCAATATTTTTGTTGCGAACATTGTACTGTTCACTGTGAACCTAGGAGGCAGCACTGTTATATTGTGCGACCAAATACCTATCAGTTAGATTTTTGTAGGGTTTATGATGTTGATCAGTTAGTTAGGGAGACCAGATTTGGATGTATGTTTACTGATTTCATGCATAATCGCATGTTTATAGAAATAGAACAGTATATGGTTTTAACAGTAAGTGCAAGAGGGTTGTCTTTGAGACGCGTTCAAATTTTATGGAAATCTGAAACTGTTCAGATTTAATTGGTTATCGGTGCTCAGAGGGCCCAAGCGCGTGCGGATTTGAAGTAGAGGTCAGAGAATGTTCGGATGCTCCTGGTGGCTATGAGTGTGTACCCATGGAACAAAGCCATTTGATTTCTAGAATGAACCTTCTCCGGCGACAGTGGAGGGTACCACGCAGATCCTCAGATCCTCTGTCACCCTATGGAGAAGAATTCTCCGTGTCCGACACAGCGTTAGACCTGACGTGAGATATTTGATGTTCCATCGACGTCACCCGGCTTATGATGGACTTCATTTTCATTTTGACTCCAGTCCAGGGAGGATTTACAGAATTTATAATTAGCGGGGGTGCCACCTGATGAGTAAATCTCCATGATATAGGGCTCCATCGAATACTCTGTCAATGTTGCTACTACTCTTTACTTGAGATTGCATTAAAGAGTGGAGATGAGGGGCGATGTTGAGGGAGTGCGGGTCGCGTGTGATTGTCATATTTGGTTCAATCTTCCATTCGATTTGCTACGAAAATTGACGTTTAAAAACCATTTGAAAATTTAGACGATTCAAGTGAGGGATCTGGCAGGGTTTAGGTAAGTACTCACCAGATACCCTACAATACAAGACAATCGGGAAAACTAGTACGGGTGTGGCTTGACTGTCAAGAGAGGTACTAGAAGCACGTATACCCAGGGAGCGAGGAGTTTTGGGCGTGTCTCAGGGCAGTGTAGATATATATAAAATATAAAATTTTCTTTTTGTTCTTGCATTGTATTTTGAGGTTTAAAAGAAATATTGCGAGTAAGACATGGCATTGGCGTACTTACCGGAATTTGACGAGTACATAGAAGAACAACAGAAGTACAGACAGCAGGTTGACAGGGCAGGGCAGGGCAAGAATCCTGGCTGATGCGCAAGACAAACAGATTGGATGTTTTTCGACACGCTATGGCAAGTCGTTCTTTTCCGTTTGATATGGAGGGTGTGCGACGCTCCCAATTCCGGGTTCATTATTGGGAGGTCCTACGTTATAATGTAGAGACCAACCAAAACGAATATGTGCTACATGAGGTATACTATTGTTATTGTATTACCCAAAAGGGACGACTCCTCCTTCCTAGGTTGGTTGAATGTGTTAGTCCACCATGGGCAGCACAGATCACCCACCGCATTACTACTGAAATTGTGGTCAGTTATTGGAGTGACTACCGCTGGGATGGTTGATACTTTAATCACTCGGCCTACACATGGTCGATGGGAGAACGAGCGGCTGACCAGTTACCAAATCCTGGATTAGTGAGGCCGTTCCATGAAGGAGAGTACGTAGAAGAGGTTATTGATACTTTTAAGTTGAAAATCACCTTCTGCAGCGACGATGTACGAGAAACTCATCGTCGAGAAAAACAAACGTCAGTGTACCATTTGGTCATGATAGCACATTGTTGCCATAAGGAGCAGCAACAAAGACAATTGACATCCCCACGACTTGTTACAGGAACTGGGGAGAATTGTTGCATATGCCTAGAGGTCGTTGCAATACAACCAGAAGTGGCGCTTCAGTGTCCAAGGTGCAGGCATTGCATTCACGAAGCGTGTGATCTGCGGTGGATGGACGAACACCGAGTTTGTCCACATTGTCGCCAAACTATTCATTGGCAACCAGCTACTTGAGTCCGTAGTGGTTTTCGCAGCCTGCATACCTCTTTCCGGTTTCCACCACCAGGGGAGGTGTAACTTATAAAAAAGAGCCGTTGCCATGCTAATGTGATCATATTTGTACATATATTTTGGGGGATTGTGTTTTCTTTTATTTTAGAGTTCCAGACAAGCAGCCATGCACCAGGCAACCACGATAATTCAGAATAAATTATAATGACTCCATACCTCCCGTATGCTTCATTTCGACTTTTGAATCGTTTGTCGAGATCAAACTCCTGGGTTTTGATCTTAGGTGGGGGAGGTTTATGTAGCGAAATGTAGCCTACAAGAGAGTTAACAGTCCCTGCGATCGAGGTCGACGAGGGCGTTAACCAGCCTCACAGCCCGAGGTCATAAAAGAGAGAACCTGTCCATGTTCCATGGGAGTGACAGGGAAAGAGGGGATGGAGAAATAGAAAATTCATTTACTTAAAAGTTGTTAGAATTCAGTTATTTCTAAAATCTCAAATCTTACAATTATTGAACAGAAATTCTTGTTATTAGTCAGACTGCTGTGACCGAGTGCAAATTACAATTTTAATAAAGTGCCCATCTGGCAATCCCCTTGAGAATTGATTTAGGACTTAGAACTTATAAGTCACTGTGTGATAAGTGTTACAAGTGGGGAGAAGAATAAACAAAATACTTTAGATCTACTTTTGAGTTAATGAACAGCTGACCATCGATAAGAGGTTTTTAAGAGTCAACAGAGACAACACGCGGTAGTTCTAAGTATGGTATTTTATAAACGGATTGTTGACGTAGTCCTCAAGTGTGGAGATCTCTTCAGGCCTATTACCGGGTCATTAATCTCTCAAACAACATCTGGGATAACTTGACTTGGGACCAGCTTGTAGAGTGACACACTTGATCGACAAGTTATAACTGAGAAATAATGAAGGTCAAAGGCCTCACCGTATTTCATTCCTTAACTGCTAAACTTTAAGAGAGGGTGATTACACTATTAGTCGCCCCAACAGACCCGCCGCGAGTTTCGGCTGTTGCAAGATGACGTTTTGGGGGGTTAGGATGAAATTCATCACGAGTTGTTTATGACTTCCAAGTCACGCAGCTTTGAATCACACTGACTGGGGAAGTATATAATCCATTAGCTTGACTAGAAATAGTCAATCGCCGCCTGATCTACCAACCGACAGTTAGGAGCTCAAACTACATAGCATGGGCTTTGAGTGAAAAAGCCTCTTAGAATTTATTAGTAAAGTCGCGTTGCAGTCAGCCTGTTTGTTAGGTTATGTAGAAGATCTGGTGCATTGGCAGAGAAGCTGAAGACTGAGTGGTGATGTTCCAGCTCCAAGCGCTTGTTGAATTTGTTGAACTGTGTTAGAATGAATAAACATTTGTAGAAACTGGGTCGATGAGTTCCAGTTGTATTTATTGACTCTCTAGTTAATCGGTAGTGGCAACCACTTCAAGTAACGATAGTTTGCCACACGCACAACACATCGCACTGCCCTTGTTGTAGAACAAGGAGCCACCCTTGGAAGACGCTATTCGAGTCCTACAACTTAGACGATCCTTATGGCCGCGTAACAAGAGAGGCACTCATGGTTTTACCTCCTTATGGTACTACGTGACATACAGAGGCACTCATTGTTCTACCTCATTTTGGTATTCTGTGACATAGAGGCACTCATGGTTTTACCTCCTTATGGTACTCCGTGACATACAGAGAGGCACTCATTGTTTTACCTCCTTATGGTACTACGTGAAAAACAGAGAGGCACTCATTGTTTTACCTCCTTATGGTACTACGTGACATACAGAGGCACTCATTGTTCTACCTCATTGTGGTATTCTGTGACATACAGAGGCATTCATTGTTTTACCTCATTGTGGTACTTTGCGACGTTCCCATTGTTTTACCTCATTGTGGTACTCTGTGACGTTCAGACCCCCCATTGTTTTACCTCATTATGCTAGGCCATGACATTCAGATCTCCATTATTTTACCTGCTTGTGGTACTTGGTTACATTCAGACTCCCATTGTTTCACCTCATTGTGGTACTCAGTGACATTCAGACTCCCATTATTTTACCTCCCTGTAGAACTGTGACATTCAGTCCCCCATTATTTTACCTCCCTGTAGAACTCTGTGACATTCAGACCCCCATTATTTTACCTCCCTGTGGAATTCCGTGACATTCAGTCCCCCATTATTTTACCTCCTTATAGAAATCCATGACATTCAGTCCCCC
The DNA here is from genome assembly GCA_031216915.1 of Pictodentalium vernedei. NCBI lineage: Eukaryota > Metazoa > Mollusca > Scaphopoda > Dentaliida > Dentaliidae > Pictodentalium > Pictodentalium vernedei. The sequence continues at coordinate 355,512,441 of CM062291.1, forward strand.
GTTATTTTACCTCCTTGTAGAATTCTGTGACATTCAAACTCCCATTATTTTATCTCCTTATTGTACTCTGTGACATTCAGTCCCCCATTATTTTACCTCTCTACGGTACTCTGTAACATTCAAAGACCCTCATTGTTTTACCTCCTCATTGTATTCTGTGGCTCACAGATCCCCATTATTTTACCTCCTTGTAGAACTCTGTGACATTCAGACCCCTAGTATTTTACCTCCTTGTAGAACTCTGTAACATTCAGACTCTCATTATTTTACCTCCTTGTAGAACTCTGTGACATTCAGACCCTCATTATTTTACCTCCTTATAGAGAACTCTGTGACATTCAGACCCCCATTATTTTACCTCCTTGTAGAACTCTGTGACATTCAGACTCTCATTATTTTACATCCTTGTAGAACTCTGTGACCTTTCAGACCCTCATTATTTTACCTCCTTGTAGAGAACTCTGTGACATTCAGACCCCCATTATTTTACCTCCTTGTAGAACTCCATGACATTCAGTCCTCCATTATTTTACCTCCTTGTAGAACTCTGTGACATTCCGAGACCCTCATTGTATTACCTGTTTATGGTACTATGTGACATTCAGTCCCCCATTATTTTACCGCTTTGTTGAACTCTGTGACATTCATACCCCCATTATTTTACCGCCTTATTGTACTCTGTGACATTCAGACTCTCATGCTTGACATAAAACAAAGAATTATCAGAGGCCTTATCACCCCTCATTGGAAAGAGCTTGTCTAGTCCATTCCAATGACAGGGTTCGTAAGTTAAGTTTTTGATAAAAAGAAAATGAATATTTTAGGGCTGCCACGATTAATCGATTGTTGATTGGCCATGGCAAAATCGATTAGTATTTTTTGTTGTCAAATAATCAGTAAATTGTACCCTGTTTTGGACGTTAATATAATTAAAAGAAAATTTGCTGAAAAAAATATGGTTTCTAAAGGTGAAGGGTTAAGAATGTTGACGTTAAACCTCAAGAAGCTGTTAGAAGCATTTGTCTTTTAGGTACTTTCAGAGCTTTGCTGTTTTGAACTTTTGAACTGTCAGTGTAATACTCAAGACTGGTCGGCAGTTGTGAAGTTGTGGCAGTGTGTCTGATGTTCATCATGTTACGCACCTTTGAAATACCAATACGGTTCTTTCACTTGGGTTACTAAAACTATCTAAACTCAATAATTTAAATAGAGACATAACTACTACCCCCCCCCCCCCCTCCCAGACACACACACACACACAGAGTAACACTTGTTTCCATGTTTGACTGGATTTGCTCTGCAGCACAAATGGCGACCGTATATATCTGTCATTCTAGAAGTGTATCTGCCCAATTTGTATGATATCAGAACATGTACCTACAAAATGTAATCCAACGAAGGTCCCGGTATATGAGAAAGAATACAGAAACCAAAAGTTCGTTTTTCTGAGAACAGCATTTTCTAGCAAAAAATGTATTCAAAACACGCACGCTCAAATTCCCTTACTTGATCATTGGTATTCCCAAATAATTCAAGTCATAAATGCTCTGGCTCTCAAGTACTCCTATAGGCTCATAGCCCAGGTGTACCTGCATCAAAGCATGGAAAACTTTAAGCTTAATGTTTACATGCCCCGTTCCAATCCAAATTCACAAGTGATTTAATCGATTTCTCTACTTGGAGTATTACCTTGTCTGTTCCGAATAAAGAATTAGTGTCTCAAGCCCAGTGCAAAATTTGTCTGTCGAACAATTATGACCACAAGAACAGGAAGACAAAACATTGAATTGAGTAATTTGAGTAACTGCAACACTGCCACTTCTTTGTTTTCCCCTTGACCAACAATATTTCCCAGTATATATTATCTGTGAGGCATTGGTTGTTGCAGAGGTAACCAGCTGAGAGTTCAGGCTTTTTTACAGTGTTTGGTCTGGACAGTGTTTTCAGTATCTTTAAAATGCATTTCTATTTCCCTCCCCCAGAACATTGTTACTTGTTAGCCTTTTGTGATTGTTGTACACTATATTTTACATGCCACCAATGACACACTTCAAAGATTAATCACCTGGGCTAATACATAATATGTGCAATGTGAACTATGCCAGAAACGATGCCAGGAGTCCAGCAGGCAATCACATTTTTTGCAGATGAAACGATCGTCTTCATTGTTTACTTGAGGTAGATCAACTGACTTGAACTTCATATTTTTTAATGCCTTCAAGGAGAGAGGGGAGGGGGTCATCTAGGTATGATTAATTGATTATTATCGATTATTTGTGACGCTTAATCGATTCCAAAATTGAAAAATTGTGACCGCCCTAGAATATTTTTAGTTATTCAAGACATTTTTTTTAAAGTGCTATTCTAGTAATGTTCTAATCAAAGGACTAACTTATGTTTTTCAGTGAAGAAAGATCATTAAAGTTAATAATTATTATCACAGATTTAAAATGTTTTCTTTTTTACCCAACTCAGTCACTGAAAAAAGCATCAGGCACAAGTTTCAGATTTTTACCTCTGTATTTCTCTTGACTTTTTAACTGCGAAAAGCAGCTCAAAATGAGGCAGTGTTGGCCTGTGACCAAAGAATTTTTGAACTCGAGAACTTTAAAGTACTTGGTGGGCTGATATCTTATGTGGTATGCAAGCATATCATAACACTTTACCGAATGAATTGTCTGCATCCACCCGCGTAATTTACAAAAATCAGCAATTGAAAAACAATTATTTTTCCCACAATTCAACAAAACCATATGATGAGGCCCTCAAGCCCATTCCCCTGAGTAGTCACATGATATAATTTTTGTTGAAATTTATTTTAAAAAAATTGAAAAATAATATTTAAAATAGTAAAATTTGATATTCTATCCATTGGGTAAAGGATTAATGATATCTAGCCTGATGTGGAGCACAAATGTTCTTCAGAGTATTTTTGTCCGAGTTGTTGCCCTTATGGACTTGGAATTTGTTAACTTTTACCATTAAACTCCATAACTTTTAAAACTCTTTGTGGAATGACATCACATTTGCGTGCAAGTATATTTCGTTGATGTCTAGCCCCATTTTCAATGCTGATGTTATTCAGAGTATTTTTGTGAGTGTTGTTGCCTTGTAGGGACTTGGAATTTATTTAATTTTTGCCATCTGTAGCAGCTGAGGTATGATCTCGGAATTCTTTCAAGAACATGTTTATTTTCTGGGGTGGAAATGACACTCAACAGATAGTACAGTAATAATTCACTTTCTACAGATTTTGAAAAAATTTTCACGGAAGTGAACTTTCCTCTCTTCATCAGTCTTCATAGGAATTAGTCGGTCTGAAATAAACAGACTATTGTTTTTGTATGTTATTTTTTCCTTTTTGTTTCTTATTCTCATGGACTTCTGTCTTCCATCCACTTCTTTATCCACATGATACCTTGAATATGAATTGTTCTATCTTGCTGCTTGGTGGCATACTTATAGACAGGCCACCATTGTTTTTCAGGTTCCTGGGGCATTGGGGGTGTACCAAGGGGTGTTTTGAAAGTGGGCCACACTCTTATCCCAGGCATGTTATGACCTATGGACCTAGGATCAACACCATATGATTCAAAACACAGCAGAGGTTCCAAATATGGGTCAAGGTCACTAAGGTCACCCAGGGGTCATTGAGTGCATTTTTCAGAATTGCGGGAAATCGCATCTTCTTTCACTCCCCAATGCATTCCCAAAGTTCACAATACATTTTTATATTCAAAAAAGTGGGTGGGGCCAGAAATATAGACAGTGAGTCACACTCATGTCTCATTGACCTGTGGACTTGAGACCAACACAAGATGAGTTGTAAATATGGGTTAAGGTCATTGAGGTCACCCATAAATCATCAAGTGCCTTTTTCAGAATTGAGGGAAATTGCTTTTGATGATCTAATGGATTTCCAAAATCCATACATGAATTTTCACTCTCACAAAAGTGGGCGATCCAAAATGTCAAAAGTCGATAATTCTTATATCTCAAGTATGGTATGATGTATGGACCCAGGACCAGAACCAAATGAGTTGAAACTTAATGGAGGTTCAAAATATGGGTCAAGTTCACCGAGGTCAACCAGTGCTTTTTTATCCCCAGAAATTTTTTTTTTTTTTTTTGTTGGGGGGGGGGGGGGGGGGGGGGTATCGATATAGCCATAGTGCAGTCCGTCATTCTGTCTGTCTGTAGACAGATTTGGTTTCCGCTCTAATTAAAATTCTAACTGAAACCAAACTTGACATGTGGGTTAGCCATGATGAGAGGAAGAACCCTATTTATTTTGGGGATCATTGTGCAAAAGTTCAAGGTCACAGTGACCTTGAACTTCAATTTTTATTGAGTGTTGGTTTCCACTCTGTAATCAAAGTTCTGCTTGGCCAACTGAAACCCAACTGGGCATGTGGATTAGGCATGATGAGGGGAAGAACCATATTTATTATGCCCCCGATCTCTGAAGGAGGATTCGGGGTATCTAGTGAAGCTGTCTGTCCATTCATCTGTCCATACAAACGTTTTGCATTGTAATTCAAAGCCATCACTCTGAGTTGGATCTCCTTTGGTATGCTGATAGACCTGCATCGGGGAACGGGTTCCATCCAGTAATTTTTCCCAGAGTTATGGCATTTTTTGGATTTAGAATTTTTTTCTGTTTTCACTCTTTTCACATAGAAGTTCCAGGTGTATATATTCGTGGTCTTCTTCTTTTTGAAGTCTGTTTCATAAGTATCCTTCAAACGTCGTTCTAAATGGATCTAACCTTTTGGTCAAGTATTCATCAAAAGAGTGTCGATTGTAAATGTTTGGAGAGAGCGGGAAACCTCAACATTTGATTTTTTTCGTCAGCCTTTTAGTAAGACTTCTTTTTTTTGACGAACATAGGGGCTATAGTCATTCTGTCATCAGCAGACTTGTCCGAAAACATCAACAAATCAACGCTGTTAAGGACCGACCAAGGACTGGACAGCCCCAAAAGACCCATCCTCGGGAAGGTCGTTGTCTGGCACGCCTCGTTAGTCGTGAACCCTTTGCTTCAAGTGGGGTTTTGAAATGCCTTGGTCTTCCTTACAGGCATTTATGACACCGAACTGTCCGAAACCGTCTCAAAGCACCGGGTATGGGGCCCAGAAAAGTCATCAAGCGTCCAGCTGTGTCCGATCAGCATCAAAGACGAGGTTTGGAGTGGTGTTTGGCACGACAACATTGGAATCTCAGGTCGTGGAGGAGAGTCCATTGGTCAGACGAGAGTAGGTTCCTGTTTCACGTAGCAGATGGTCGCATGAGGGTGTGGAGGCATAGAAATACTGCTCACGTGCCCAGGGCCATTGGACCTACTGTTTTGTATGGTGGAGGATCAGTAATGATCTGGGGATGCCTCTCTCATGATTGTAAACTTGATATGGTGACTACGTGGAAATCTCAGTGGTCATCAGTACATCCGGGAATTCTCAATCCGGTTGTCGTGCCTCATTTTGACAACCATCCATTGGCTACTCGCCCTGTATTCATGGTTACAATGCAAGGCCACATCGTTCCCATGCTGTGAGAGCATTTCTTCAGAACAACGCTATTACAACACTACCTTGGCCTGCAATGAGCCCTGATTTGAATCCCTTAGAACACATCTGCGGCTTTCTTCGACCTCTTGTGCAAGCAGGGAATCCGCCTGTACAGAATTTGGCCGTTTTGGGAGCTGCATTGCACGAGGAGTGGCAGCAGTTGCCTCTGGACCTTATCACTGGTAGCATTAGGAGGAGGGTTATAGCTGTCGTCCTGGCACGTGGTGGATACACTCTCTACTGACGCCAGACACTGCTATTGTGTTCAGGAGATCAAACGATACATTCACGTTTGGTCAGTAATTACCGGCATTGTTTCATCATGGAGTGTTCCAGCACCATACTTGTCGAGAGAACATTTTTCCATCAAAAATATTAGTGACAGATATGTGAAATTAGCGCCATTAAAACACTGCATATTTTCATCATTGTGTTGCCTTTCATTTGTCAACTGAATTCTTTCCACAAACAATCACTTTTGGCCATCTGAAAGATAGCTTGAAAGTAATGAGAGTTTCTATTAACACAACTGCAAAAAAAACAGAGGGTGCTTAATTAAGTTACAGGTGTAAATATTCGTGGTCATCTTGTTTTGGAAGTGTGTTCCTCAAGTATCGTCAAACGTCGTTCTAAATGGACCTAACCTTTTGGTCAAGTGTTCATCAACGGAGTAGAGTATGTCGTAAAAGTTTGGAGAGGGCGGGAAACCTCAAGCATTTGATTTTTTCCCCAGCCTTATATGGTAAGACTTTTTTTGACGAAAACAGGGGATCTCTGATGAGCGACGATTTGAAATGAAATTCCTGAACCGCGTTCACTGAAATTGATCGAAGCCAAGGTTTACCGAACCATGATCGATTTTAGTGAACCAAGTTAAGAATTTCTATACCAAACCGGTACGAAGCTGAGATTGGTTTTATCACATAATGTGTAATTTAACACCTTGTCTAACGCAACGGCCAAAACCAACCAGTGGTATTCACTACAGTCACAGCGTAACATCTTTCACGTCATCATATGTGATTGATTGAGGAGGTAGGGGGTGCAGATTGAGGTGTAATGTTTTATTTCTGGTGATTTAGTAATCCAGATGTATGGAGATAGGTGGAGAAGGGTCGATACGAAAGAATTACATACAATGATGAAGAAAACAATGTTATGTTGGTATGGAGCATAGTGTGTAACATTAATTTGATAGATCGCGGAAAGTTTTGCTTAGTAGACAATATTGACTGCATATGGTATGGCAAATTTACTATGGAATGTTTATATTGACGCAAAACCACCAAAACAGAAGTTTTAATTTGGCAATTTTGTGCCACCAGTGGTATGCTGAAATGTGATCAAGAAAAATAAAAATGCACTCCGACTGGCACGGGGTCCTCTGGAAGAAAGTACGAAGCTCGAGCAGCCATTCAGTAAATAGTATTTGAAAATCTGTCCTAAATTAATAGACGATGGCTAAGAGGGAACATCCGATATTGTCGAATTGATCATTTGTTTGCCATACACTGCAAAAAAATGTAGGTTCTCTTTAGAACCAAAACTGGTTCTAATCTTGTCCCTGAGATGGAACCAGTTCTGCTTAAACAGTATTTATTTCAAATCAAATAAATTTACCAAGATTAGCGTTCAATTTTAACAGAATATTACATGAACTGAAGTAGATTCAGCAGTAAACTTGGAGCTTATTCAAACATTTTGAAACAAAGGAGATATGAACAGTTGGCATATCGAACCAGTTTTGGTTCTGTATAGAACCAAAACTGGTTCGATATGCCGACTGTTCATATCTCCTTTGCTTAATAATGATTTGAGACACCACCTCGTAAGAGCTCTAAACGTACGACTGAAACCCCCTCAATTTATGTTTAATTCCTGTTAATATTTAATGTTAATCTTTATAAATTTATTTGATTTGAAATAAATACTGTTTAAACAGAACTGGTTCCATCTCAGAGACAAGATTAGAACCAGTTTTGGTTCTAAAGAGAACCAATATTTTTTGCAGTGTAGAAGTGAAGTAACCAAAAGTCAGACCTAGTCATTTCTCGAAAAATCACTGGAATTACGTTAAATCCACTACAAAAGTATTGCATACCGACGTCCTTACAGTTGTCCATGCCTCGTGTGAATTTTCATTAACAAACCTTCGATGTATCCCAGTGTATCAACAGATGGTTGTCAAAATGTGGCACGACAACTGGATTGAGAATGTTAGGGATGTACTGATGACCACTGAGATTTCCACGTAGTCACCATATCAACTTTATAATCCTAAGAGAGGCATCCCCAGATCATTATTGATCCTCCACCATACGAAACAGTAGGACCGATGTTCTTGGGCACGTAAGCAGTATTTCTATGCCTCCACACTCTCATCCATATCCTGAGATTCCGATGTTGTCGTGCCATTCATCACTCTAAACGTCGTCTTTGATGCTGCTCGGACTGAACTGGACGCTTGATGACCCTTCTGGTCCTCATAACCAGTGCTTTGAGACGGTTTCGGGCAGTTTTGTTGCACAAACGCCTGTTGGGGAGCCAAAGGCGTTTCAAAACCCCACTTGAAGCAAAGGATTCAGCTTAACGAGGTGTGCCAGACTCCGACCTTCCACGGGAAAGGTATTTCGGGGTTGTCTAGACCTTGGTCGGTCCTTAACATCGTTGATTTGTTGATGTTTTCGGACAAGTCTGCTGATGACAGAATGATTATAGCCTGGTTGCCTTCCAAAAGCTTTGAATGACAAGGCTGTGATGCCAAAGATTTGCCATCTTCGTGCCTCTGACAGTCTCTTTGCCATGTCAACATTTACTGATAAAGGAAGTGACAAATTTTCTTTATACCCTGATATTGCATGTGGATGATAGTAGTTTTTGTGACATTCGTGGGTAGTATGCTTCACGTGGACGAGATGTGTTTGGAGAGACTATCAACCAGAAACGTCATGTTTGTCACGAGATGAAATGTACTTCAAGACCTTGCAATTAAAATATAGTAATCAGTGACAGCAACTTCACTGCCATGAAACGTCAGGGGGTGCTTAAGTCTCAGGTGTATAGAACCGCACATAATGCAGTTAATTTGCCATTTGTCACCAAAGTGGACGAATAAAAAGCCACATTAGCAATGCAGATGGCGCCTTGTTCCACTCATGAGGCGATATATTGTGCAAACTAGACGTAACGAGATCTTCACAATTGGGTGGCCCTTTTTTCCTCATAACTTAGTTGTTTCTGAACGGATTTTGATCATATTGGGAATGTAACTTGAAATGCATGTGCACCACCCGGTGGCACGAAATAGGGCGTGTCCTTGCTTTTTCAATAGTGTTCTTGCCCTTTGTTCAAATCGACTAATTTTCAGCTTGACAGCGCGATAACTTCAACCGTCAACCGATTTGACTGATATTTGGCACATGGGTTTCAAGGTACAATGTCTTGATCGAGTTCGAAAAGGCGCTAGGTCCGATGTACTGCAATAGATGTATTGGGCAGACTTGGTCATTTTTTGCATATTTTGTGCTTGATAGCGCCATAACTTTAACAAACGATAACCGATTTGATTCGTTTCTGTTATATGGTTTTCAGAGATTATCTGAATCAAGTACGAAAACGCGCTCTGTCCCATACATGACAGCAAAATTATTGGAGAAAGTTGTGCTCGATACCGCGATAACTTGAACAAACGTCGACCGATCCAATTCATTTTCATTATGTGGGTTTCCAGAAACATTCTTGTTCCTGTTCGAAAATGGACTCGATCCGATATATACGGCAGCAGAATTATTGGGCTGACTTTGGCATTTTTTTTAAAATTTTATTGTAGTGCCATTACTTCAACAAATGTTAACCGAATTTGATTCTTTTTTATTATATGGGTTCCAGGAAAACTGTCTCGAAAATGGGCTCGGTCGGATATACGGCAGCAGAATTATTGGGCTGACTTAGTCATTTTTTGCAAATAAGTTATTTAGAAAAGGTACTCTGATGCTTTTTGGTTCATAGCCGCCGTTGCGTTAGCCACGAAAACTCGTCCCGCATAGGCGAGGCAAATCCTTGTTTTTGAATGATCAAGATAGTTTTGAATTGTATCGAATAAGTGAAAATATTTGAAATCGAATCCAATCTCGAACGTTCGTCGGGCTTTAACATATTTTATCCCCAAAGACCAATAACACAAATAAAGAAGGAGCGTGGCATACCTGTTCTAGGAGTTCTGTTACGAAGCATTAACTTCCTGATAAGCTATATCCAGGGCTCTGCGAAACCGATTCTCGAATCGGATCAATCTGGCACAGATTCGCGAATCTGTTTTTTAGAATCGGCAGAATAATAACGTTCCCGACTGATGCGATGACATTATCAACGTTCAGAAATGGACCAAACTGCAGCGATTCCAAAGCTTCTCTCTCTCTCTCTCTCTCTCTGTATATATATATATATATATATATATATAATTTAAAAAGAGTTAGGGTTTCTTCCCGTTTTACTGTGAATATTGTTCACAATGTAAAAGGTAATTGTTAATGATGTGATCAATGCTGTTTTGTTAAACAGAAAAAAAATCAACTGTCATTGAGTTCGATGGCAACGCGTGCCACCAAGTTGTTTTTGGTGTGGGGATGAGAGAGGGTTCCCCTATGCACATTTACGGTGTAGGCTTCGGAATGTAACATGGATCTGACGCATTGACATTGAAATTACTCGAATCTATCACTATCAAACGAATTGATCAGGTATCACCACAGAGGCAACAAAAATGCCATATATCATTCCCGGAGTGGAACAAGTCGCCATCTGCAATGTTCGACTCACCTCCCCCCCCCCCCCCCCCCCAAAAAAAATGGGTGGGGAGGGCTTCGCTACTAGGTTATTTGAAATTACAAAAATGCGGGGACATGGGGCAACTCTCCTCCAATCTTCCATATTTCACAGAAGAGTAACTTATATGCAGTGTGCCCCCGGTGGCATTCAAGATTTTACTGACGGCATTTCCTCATTCTTGGCCAATCACGAAATGTCTGTTGTAACAGAAGATCCCAATCAGGAATCAGGAAGTGTCTGTTGTAGTTGAAGATCCTTATCACGAACAAAGGTTAGTTCGTGTTCTTGTGGGGTATTTGTCGTTGGTCCTTCTCCTTATTCTGATGCACCTATCCAGAAGGTCTGGATGGAATCTAGTCTCTTAGGTAAAAAGACGTTGGAATATTAAATCGGTGTCCAGTTTAGAAACCACTCTTCCCTGCATTGTCTGTTCCCTTCTCGCAGAACACGAACTGTCGGTTTTCTTGCACATTGTCCGGCATTGTGGAGTCGATTCTTAATTGTTTGTGTGAACACAATGGTTCCAGTTGCATTAATTTATGGGTGTTGCTCTGCAGAGCTCTTGTAACAGTAGAAATGTCCTAATGAGCCGCTGTGATCCTTTGACAACCCGCACCGATTTTTTTTTTATCTCAGCTCTATCGTGATGTCTGGACTGATACTAGGCCCTAGAGATTACACTTTGGCTCAGCCCTAGCACCGTAGCAGCCTGTATCTTTGGTACGCTTCACGGCTTCATTACTGTACCTCTTGTGTGTGTTTTTTTAGCCTCAAACGACGTATTGGGAACACAAGAAATAATAATTTTCACATGTAGACTGTCAAGGTAATGCTGAAGACTTTAACAGTAATCTGAAAATGAGCCTAATGAGGTTTGGCGTACTTAGAAGGGGATGGTCCACTTTTACAGCCCAAAACTGACCATGGATGATGGCACACATGCAACAACAAACTAAAGTGTCAGGGGAGATTCTACGAAGGCATACACTGAAGATGTAGGTGGATTATTTTATAGCACGCGTTCGACGACTGCATGTATTAATAAATTGAGAAGACTTTATCCGTTTGAACTCTACAGTTACCAAATTACCCGTGCATCAATGTGAAAAGTGACTCCGAACATGTCAAAACGGGTAAGTGAACAAATAACGATAGATGTCTCGCTTTATTTCGAGAACGCTTCGCATAAATGTGGCATACATTAATACCAGCGTGACCTGATGTTTGTAACTATTACGAACTGTAATGTAGACATGGTGGTTTTGTTAGACACCACCCGGTCCTTCCTCGTCCAGCAGAGTCGGTAGCTCGCAGCGATCAAATATCCACTTCGTAAACCAGCGGTGAACTATTTGGTGGTCATCTGAAAAAACTGGTATTAGGTCGTCCAGTTATTTTCTTTTATAGCAACCACACAAGTACAGGCCGACTTACGGGAAAGAGAGTACGAAATCATCGTGTGCGTACTCCACAGCGACCAGATTAATGGCAGTGCAGTTTTTCTGAGATCAAACTTTCCATTTTTCTTTCCTCGGCTCTATAGAATCCCACTTGTCGAAAAGGAGATGCTAGAATACCGAGTCTGAGATGCTTTACTTGTTAGATTTTCATGATGTGGTTGTAATCGATTTCGCTGTGTTGTATTTGGGAAGTCTCACCTTGATTTAAGTGTGTTGTGGTCTGAGCGCGATAAATACCACTCTTGTTCTCCTTGTACAGTGAAGAAGAGAAGTAGTTTTCATCTAATCTGTATTATCATGAAAGGAAAATGTTAACAAGAATTCAGAAATATAACCCTGTTGCCTCTCGATCGGCAGGCAAGTCACCACCTTTCTATTACATGAGCTGTTTGTTGGATCAATGCACACAATCGATAAAATTCAAGCGAAAGATTCGAGTCATTACATAGTTTTAACTTTAGTCTCTAAAATGTGAAAATTAAGCTCGCAAGACAGTTTTGCCTTTTTGGGGTTGTCAGCTTTAGAAACACTGCGATCTGAATTGGGTCACCTCACTTTCGTTGTTCTCTTTTGAAAATGAGTCTTTCCATGTTAAGTATCGGAATTTCTATCACCAACGATGCAAGAAAAGCCACCAGGAAAGCAACAGAGACGCTTCCAAGACAACGGTACACCTGTAAGTAGCAATAAAACATAGTAATACGTTAGCTGAAATGTATTTTTTCGCAGTTACATATGTTTATGAGCATCATTGAAAGAAACCTCCAGGCTGGTGATATGATAATGCAAAGCGATTTCCCGGAGGCCATTCTATGAAACAGGGACAAGCAGATTTCCCCCACTCGAGTGTCTGGGCCATGCGGATAAAGATGTCATTTAATTTCAGATTTATACACTGAAATTTAATTTCGGCGTTTCCAAACGCTTGGTCGAGGTATAACGTCATAGCAGTGAATATATTATATCATTGTGAAAAAGAATAGGACGCCGAACAAATTCAAGTATTCCGGGTAATTGTATGTAAATTACGAAAAAGTGGTATTTTGCAGTTTCCGAAGTTTGACAGTCACAAAAATGGAAGGTATGCAGAGTAAGAAGTTAACACATGTAATCATATAGAAACGTCAAAGATGACCAATAAAAACGATGTGTTGTTGATTTTTTTTTTATTAGTTTTGAGCTCTATAAATGCTAATATTTCCAGACGATCAGACACGTTTAAATGTTTGCAAAACATTTTTAAATATATTTCTTCTGGAGATTATATTTTTAAAATTTTGAAAGCAGGAGTACAAGGATAAGACTGAAAATAAAATAAGGAAAACGTTAATATTTGCACCGTTCGCAAAATTTTAAAATGTAGAGATGCTGGTATCAATTTCAAATAACCAGATGATGTTGTGTGAAGTTTCAAAGCTGTGCCATTTATAACTAGGGAACTGTGCCTGTTACAGATTTAGCCTTTAGATCCATAAATACTGAGATGTCGTTTGAACTAAAATGTCATTTGATTTCAATTTTATGCAGTGAAATTTAATTTTGACGGCCAACGTCACATCGCTACATTTGTTTCATCAATTGAAATAAGAATGTGACGAGACACTATTCCAACTATCGACTGAGCTGTCTATGGAATAATATATCGGTATATTTGGTATTTTCTGAGATCTGTGGGTCACAGACGTAGAAGTGTTTAAATCATCAAAATTTGAAATGACCTAAAATGTCGAAAATGAGGTTAAATCAAAAAACAATACTGGCTGCGTAATTTGTTTAGCTCTTCAAAATACTAACATTTCATAAAAATAATAGAACGAACTTTATTTGTGAAACGTTCCCCCCACCCCCACACACGACCCATGATTTCACTGGCAAATTCGGCCATAACTCTTGAGAATTTCTAGGGAAACACATATTTAGATAACGCTTTAGTGTTGAATATGTATCCAAATTTCCTGAAGGATTGAACTTTGTCAAAAGGCGATTAAATGCAAAACCCGAAATACGTGTTGTTTAATTTTAATCAAGAAAGTACCAAAATGTCATCAATGTCGGACGAATTATAAATTTTGAGACGTTGACTACTACACACTAAAAACTAAAGTGTTAAAACTGACACTTTCAAGGTGTTAAACCCATTCTAACTCTTAGGGTTTGATTTTAACACTCAAAGTGCAATGCTTTAAGCACTAAGACATTACAATCGTCAGGCATCTGAAACTTGAATGGATGGCACTTCCCATGTGTCAAGCATTGGTGGTTCTTCCAGAATCGTCCATAAATTGATTGACGCTTGGTGGGTACATAATTAAAAGGACACAACGCAGATGACGCGGATCAGGCTCGAGAGTTCGAGCCTGACCCGCGTCATCTACGTTGTTTCCTTTTAAGTGTCGCGACATTACACTTGTCAAGTGGTATTATTGTAACACCTGTCAAGTTCTGGGATATCTACACTTGAACAAAGTGCTAGTTCAGCACTTAGTAAGTGTTAAATACAGCACTTCAAGTGTAGTTTTTAACACTTTAGTTTTTAGCGTGTATTTTGCGACTGGCGACATCTGAATGTAAAACAAATGGCTTCCACTTTTCATAACATTCTTCTTTCGAAAACTGGAATCCACAAATTCCTTAAACTCGAAGAAGAACGACAGTAAGAAAACCAACAGATCAAATTTGCCTCTGACAATTTAGAAGATAATAATTATGTCAGTTTTTGCTGTAAATATTTAATGAAATCTTGGTGACAGGTAAGATTCCCTCTTCTCGGCGATAAATTACAATAATTCTCCTTCCCAAGCATTATAAAAAAATTCCAATACAAGTAAGTTTGTCCCCGCTATATCCCGATAAATTTTATCTTTTGATTGGTCAGAATGCCTTGGACAAATATCCATGGCAAAGGGTGCACCCAACATCCAAGGTATATGAGATCGCGAAACATCGCGGGAATATGGTTTAAATGAAAGAGTTTCGCTTCCGCTCGCCTCGATATAAAAATCGAACCAAAATACCTGAAAATAGTCAGAAATATTATTAGATTTCCGACAATTCGATCGTATTTTGCCGATAACTAGTCGAATAATTAAATGAAACAACTTGAGAAAAATAAAATAAGAGCAAATATAGTCCCATCAGTTCCAATGACATGTATGGTATATGGAGATTTAATACCTGAATGTCTCATTTAAACACCTCGCTTGCGGCTCGGTGTTTAAAAACCGACATCCAGATATTAAATCTCCATATACCATACAAGTTGGCGGAGAAAACTTATAATAGACTTGTTACCTTGACTGGCTGACTGTACAAAACCATAGAAAGGATGATAAATGATCGTCTGGTTTCAAGAATCGAACAACGAACTCACGACCGTTGAGTTGAGTGTGGATTCCAAAATCAGAGAGAAGTAGCGTATATCGTTTAGCTAATTTGAAACGTCTATTACGAATGCTTTGCAAGGAACGAACAAGAGCCATGCAATGCTTCGAAATTCGAGTCGATTCGAAATCGCTCGATGATTCGATTCGAGTCGGGCTGGTCTGTACTTTTTCTGTTTGTTGATATATTCCCCAAATTCTAGAAAGTGTGTCGCTTCTTGAAGTCTTTTATCAGCAGATATCCTGTGTTGGAAACTTGATGATAAAAGAAGAGTTCAAAGGGGGTCCACTGCCGTAACTACTTTTGATACCAATTCTGAAATATTCCTCTTATTGGTGGACTTGCTCAAATAGACTAGTCTCCATTATATAGAGGGCTGTACGATATTCTAAACCGAATGACGGTATCAGTATTCAACAAATACCGCGGTATACCGGTAGTAGTACAGCATGTACCCGAACGACCCTCATTGGGGGATCTCATATCTGATGTTATAGTCACGTGACCTGGTGGCGCCATATTTGGTTGTCACAGTAACCTTCGTGAGTGGCCATCTTGTGACGTCATCTCCATAGTGATACGTGGTGTCAGTGCGCATGCGCAGCGCGTGTTAGGGTGGTACGTGTTTCCGTCGTCCATTTTGTATACTGGAGGCCGCCATCTTGGTTTCTATGGTAGCACGTGGTTGCTATGTGACCCAAAACATAACAAGACAGGGGTATATTCGGAGGATGTGTTCCTTTGTACAGGAGTAATTTCCTGATTCGTAGAATTACCACAAACAACCCGACAAGTTTTACTATTTCGAATTCTTTCAGAAATCTCTGCTGTTTATTTTTGCAATAGTTTTCGTCTACCTAGGCATGTTCCTTTGTCCTGGAGTATACTCCGGTAACGTAGAAGAGCCTATCAACTGGAACAGCTTTACTTATTATTACTATATTTAGCTATTCTGGTCTATTCTTGTTAGTTCTGACCCTATTCCGTGTACTCTTGTTGTTTCATTCAAATAGATCACTTATATAGATTATAACTAACCAATCAGATTGCTTGATTTCCCATAATCTGTATGCAGAGTTATCTCCCCTTATTACAACGGAGTCGTATCCGATTCTCATCACATCTGTATCCAATGGCCATATCCCATGGAATCCCATTTTTGGGAAACATCCGTGGCTATGGAATCACTCTTTTGTCGTATGAGGCCATGGAGGCTATGTAAACGCCCTCAATGAGGCCTCATTTATTATCCCTCATAGCCTCATTGAATTTTGAGGTCATGAGGGCCATGAAAAATCCCTCAATGAGGTATAATTTACTAAGACTCTTAGCCTCATTTCGGTAATTAACAGGTATATCCTATGGAATCCCATTTTGGAAAACGCCTGTGACTGTGAAATCCCTTTTTAGCTCACCTGACTTTCAGTCAGGAGAGCTATAGTGATCACTCACCGTCCGTCGTCCTGCGTCCGTCGTCCTGCGTCCGTCGTCCGTGAACATGGTGTTTGCGTCTTCTCCTCCCAAACCGCTGAACCAATTTAATTGATATTTGAGATAATAGTTTGTTATGACATCGCAATACGATTTTGTTCAAATCAAGTTTCCTCGCCCGTGGGTAGGGCCACACCCAAAAAGTGAGCTGAAATCTTAAAAAATCTTCTTCTCATGAACCAGCAGTAGCAGAGACTTGATATGTGGTGTGCAGCTTCCTTTTGAGGTGTAGACTCAGATTTGTTCAAGAGAAGTTTGTGGGGCTATACTTGGCGTCGTTATGGGAGGGGCAAAATTTTTGGCCCCGCCCAAAATTTCTATTTTCCAAACCGAGAGGCTGATTTGAACCAAATTTTATGTGAGGGCTTATTGGGTCATAAGTACCTAATTTATGCTGATTTTTTTTTCCCGTAGCCCCATGGGAACCGCAGGAGCTAAAAATAGAAAAAAATTAAAACGCCCATATCTCCAAAACTGCACGGCACCGAGAATTTTTATTTGGTGTGAAGCTTCCTTAGGACCAACAGAAAGAATTGGTAAAAAAAAATGCCATCGGTTTTATCATAGGGTACAGTTTCGGGGCTTTGAAAAAGTGCTGAGTAGGCAATGGGAAAAACATTAAAAAATCTTCTTCTCCAGATCCAGCAGGCAGAATCTTTTGATATTTGGTATGCAACATTGGAGGGTGGATCTGATTCAAGTTTGTTCAAATCGGCCCCCTGGGTTCATATTTGGGCTCAGTATAGGAGCCCGATTTCGAACTTAGTGCATTTCAGGCAAATTTCTTAAAAAATCTTCTTCTCCAGATCCAGCAGGCAGAATCTTTTGATATTTGGTATGCAACATTGTGGGGTGGATCTGATTCAAGTTTGTTCAAATCGGCCCCTTGGGTTTATATTTGGGCTCAGTATAGGAGCCCAAATTTGAACTTAGTGCATTTCAGGCAAATTTCTTTGAAAATCTTCTCAAGATCAAGCAGGCAGAATCTTTTGATATTGGGTATGCAACATTGTGGGGTGGATCTGATTCAAGTTTGTTCAAATCGGCTCCCTGGGTTTATATTTGGGTTCAGTATAGGAGCCCAAATTTGAACTTAGTGCTTTTCAGGCAAATTTCTTAAAAAATCTTCTTCTCCAGATCCAGCAGGCAGAATCTTTTGATATTGGGTATGCAACATTGTGGGGTGGATCTGATTCAAGTTTGTTCAAATCGGCTCCCTGGGTTTATATTTGGGTTCAGTATAGGAGCCCAAATTTGAACTTAGTGCTTTTCAGGCAAATTTCTTAAAAAATCTTCTTCTCCAGATCCAGCAGGCAGAATCTTTTGATATTGGGTATGCAACATTGTGGGGGTGGATCTGCTTCTATTTTGTTCAAATCGGCTCCCTAGATTCATATTTGGGCTCACTATAGAAGCTCGAATTCGAACTTAGTGCATTTCAGGCAAATTTCTTCAAAAATCTTCTTCTCCAGATCCTGCAGGCAGAATCTTTTGATATTTGGTATGCAACATTGTGGGGTGGATCTGATTCCAGTTTGTTCAAATCGGCCACCTGGATTCATATTTGGACTCACTATAGAAGCCCAAATTCGAACTTAGTGCATTTCAGGCAAATTTCTTTGAAAATCTTCTTCTCAAGATCCAGCAGGCAGAATCTTGTGATATTTGGTATGCAGCATCCTTAGGGGGGTGAGACTCAAGTTTGTTCAAGCCATGTCCCTAGGTCCATATTTGGGCTCACTGTGGGAGCTTGAATTGTAACTTTGTTCGAAATGAGGAATTTTCTTAAAAAATCTTCTTCTTCAGATCCAGCAGTCGGAATGGTTTGATATGTGGTGAGTAGCATCCTTGGGGGGGGGGGGGGGAGGGGGGATTCAAGTGTGTTAAAGCCAAGTCCATGGGTCCATATTTGGGCTGATTGTGGGAGCTCGAATTGTAACTTGGTTCAAAATGAGGAATTTTCTTTAAAAATCTTCTTCTTCAGATTCAGCAGTTGGAATGTTTTGATATTTGGCATGGAGCAACCTCAGGGGGCTGAGATTCAAGTTTGTTCAAGCCAAGTCCCTTGGTTCATATTTGGGCTCACTATGGGAGCCTGAATGACAACTTAGTTCAAAATGAGGAATTTTCTTTAAAAATCTTCAGATCCAGCAGATGAATGCTTTTGATATTTTTTATGCAGCATCCTTAGGGGGGTAAGATTCAAGTTTGTTCAAGCCATGTCCCTAGGTCCATATTTGAGCTGATTGTGGGAGCTCGAATTGTAACTTGGTTCAAAATGAGGAATTTTCTTTAAAAATCTTCTTCTTCAGATCCAGCAGTCGGAATGTTTTGATATTTGGCGTGCAGAATCCTTAGGGTGTGAGATTCAGGTTTGTTAAAGCCAAGTCCATAGGTTCATATATGGGCTCCCTGTGGGAGCCCGAATTATGACTTAGTTCAATATGAGGAATATTCTTTAAAAATCTTTTTTTAGATCCACTGGTCAGAATATTTGGATATTTGGTTTCAGCTTTTCTTAGGAGGAGCAGATGCAACTTGTGGAAATCAATTCTCTGGGTTGATATTTAGGCTACCATGTCAGGTGAGCGCCCTCAGGCCCCCTGGGGCCTCTTGTTTGTAATATGAGGCCATGAGGGCTATGTAAAAGTCCTCAATGAGGCCTCATTTACTACCCCTCATAGCCTCATTGAATTTTGAGGTTATGAGGACCATGAAAAATCCCTCAATGAGGTATAATGTACTACGACTCTTAGCCTCATTTCGGTATTTAACAGCTATATCCTATGGAATCCCATTTTGGAAAACGCCTGTGACTGTGGAATCCCTTTTTTGTAGTATGAGGGCTATGTAAAAGCCCTCGGTGATGCCTCATTTACTACCCCTCATAGCCTCATTGAATTTTGAGATTATGAGGACCATGAAAAATCCCTCAATGAGGTGTAATTTACTACGACTCTTAGCCTCATTTCAGTATTTGAGGATACCTATGCCCTGGCATTATTTTATTCGAGGATACCTATCGAGAATACCTTTTGGAGAATCCCTTTTTTGCCGTATGAGGCCATGAGTAATCCCTCAATGGGGTCCAATGTAGTCTGTTACATTTCACAACATTCCCCCTATTACACGCGGTTATTTTCTTTCTACCATAATTGCGCAACAGTTACATTGTCAATGTTACCCACTTATATGTGGGTCGGAACTCAGCACCATACTTCATACTTCGAATCTGGCTGAACTTACAGACCCTTCAGTAATCATGAACAGAGGATGACCTCTGCAAATATTTATAAGAACAAAAAATCAAGATTTGCCCTTCATGCCAGGGATTACGACCCCACAGTGTAAGTAGCTCCACGAGGTCCTTGCAACGAGGGGTCGTTGACCCTGCGAACCAGGCATTGGAAACTGAAAAGATAATAAAATGTAAATTTTGATTACAACTTCATGCGGATTGAGTCAAGTTATATGGATATAAAGGGTTAAATCCTACCGAGCATACAGAGTAGAGCAAGCTTGTGTAAACAGCTGCAATCTATCCCTTTTCCATTTCTTCTTTCAAGGTTCTCGCATACTTTACTGTCACATTAATTACTTTTTTCCTTTTTGTTATTATGCACTTTAGATTGGATTATTTTGTTCGCTGCCTCATGGTTGAATTGTAAAATGTCGGGAAAAGAGAGTTTTCTAAGTGGAAAGCACTTGTTTTCTGATCCCTTTGCATTTTTACTAGTTTGCAAATAAAATATGTTTAATCTAATGTAGTCTTATCAATGGCTTCCATCTTGTTGCCAAAGCTCCAAGGCCACTACAGGTCTATGACCTATCTGTCCTATCATTAGCTTCTGCAACAGGCTCGTTCCATTGCGGCCTTGTACCAGTACTATTGACTAAACTAGCATTAATTAATATTGACTTGTATCACTACATCATAGCTTTCCGCTTTCAAAATGTTCAATCAGATTTCCCCTGTATACATATAAGGAATTCCGTAATTGAGATTTCTAGCCGAGTCCGTAAAATTTGGATTCCATGATTTGACATCAACACACGAGGGTATTCCCCTTCCCTATTGGAAGAATTTAGTTCAGTGGGTTGTAGTTAAAAAAGTTCATTAAGGTTATAATTCAAAACGACTTTGTTGGGTTCATTCAGTTCAAAGGTGTTAATTATATATAGTTCATTCAAACAGTTCAAAGGGGTTCACACTGTTATATTTGCATTATGGGTTAGAGTTCATTCAAAGAGTTCAAGGGTTAACCTTGGGTTATATTTAGGGTTATAATTCATTCAGTTAAAAACTTTGTTATGGTCAATTCACTTCGATACCTTCATTGGGTCGGTTCGATTTTCTTCAATTTGTTCTGTTCACTTCGATCTTGGTTGTGTTGGTTGGATCTTTGTCACTTTGCTCTTTTCCCTTCCATCTTGATTGCATTTGATCGGATCTGTTCAGTCTGTCCAACTAATTCGATCGATCCGACTAGTTTGACCTTCTTTCACTTTATGTTCACTTCGATCTTGGTTTTGTTGGACCTTCGTTCTGTACCTTTGTTCTTTTGTAGTGGTTTGTTGTCAGTTGTATCACAGACTCTTGTAATCATTGTTGAATTGGGTGTTACCAATCCCTTTCCATACCCTCGAGTGTTGATGTCAAATCACGGAATCCAAATTTTACGGACTCGGCTAGGAATCTCAATTACGGAATGCCTTATATGTATACAGGAGAAATCAGATTGAACATTTTGAAAGAGTAAAGCTATGATGTAATGATACAAGTCAATATTAATGGATGCTAGTTTAGTCAATAGTACTGGTACAAGGCCGCAATGGAACAAGCCTGCTGTAGAAGCTAATGATAGGACAGATAGGTCATAGACCTGTAGTGGCCTTGGCACTTTGGCGACAAGATGGAAGCCATTGGTAAGACTACATTGGACCCCGTTGAGGGATTACTCATGGATTACTCATGGTCCTCAAGGCCTCATACGACAAAAAAGGGATTCTCCAAAAGGTATTCTCGATAGGTATCCTCGAATAATACAATACCAGGCCATAGGTATCCTCAAATACTGAAATGAGGCTAAGAGTCGTAGTAAATTATACCTCTTTGAGGGATTCTTCATGATCCTCATAACCTCAAAATTCAATGAGGCTATGAGGGGTAGTAAATGAGGCCTCATGGAGGGCTTTTACATAGCCCTCCTGGCCTCATAAGATAAAAAAGGGATTCCATAGCCACGGGTGTTTTCCAAAATGGGATTCCATAGGATATACCGGTTAAATACCGAAATGAGGCTAAGAGTCTTAATAAATTATACCTCATTGAGGGATTTTTCATGGCCCTCATGACCTCAAAATTCAATGAGGCTATGAGGGATAATAAATGAGGCCTCGTTGAGGGCTTTTTACATAGACCTCATGGCCTCATACGACAAAAGATGGATTCCATAGCCACGGGTGTTTCCCAAAAATGGGATTCCATGGGATATGGCGTCTGTTGTCCGTTTTAAGGGCTGTTATGTTTATTAATTGTTAGTTATTAAAGTGTACATTCCATGATGTAATTATGCAATATTATTCATTAACAAATCAACTTTTAATTAGTGAAACTATACCTTGAAATACAGCCAACGCTAGTTCGTCAACTTAGTACCAGTGAAATAACTTTAATCCCAAATTCTAAACTGTCAGCGCCATTGACAACTATTCAATTTTCAAGATTTGTTCACTTTTGTTTGTTTTTCGGGATTTTTTTTTTTTTTTTTTTTGTCTCTGAAATAAGGCTTATGACCCCCTCGATGATGATAGTTCATTCATTCATTCATTCATTCATTCATTCATTCATATTACTCTACCTCGTCTTTTACAAATTCACTCACTCATTCTCTATTCTCATTGAATCCATTGTTTTACTGTAAAGTCCTTTAATTGTAAATTTATTTGTTCAATCATTCATCCAAGATACCATATCACTTTGATGTGATGTTAGGTAGGGTGATGTTGCACCCGACGTACTTGTATATAAATTACAGTGTTTTTATCCTGTTTGTACAGAATAATTTCGTTTCTAAACAAACTCCCAATTACATACTATTACCGCAACAGACTGTGACTAGAAATGAAAAAGAAATATCGTCTCAACCCGTTCAACAGTTGAACTATGTCTGGGACTTAACCTCCTTTTATCTTCATCTTGGAACAATATATTGTAGTTATGTTTTATATATTTGTCCAGCGAGAAAGGATGGTAGTATGTTGGTGAATTATGGCGGGTAACATTACACTCGACGAGGTGCAGGTAGACGCAGAGTACGACTTTATACAGCTCTATAATGAGAAAATATGTTCCTTGTCAGAAAATGATGAATCCCCATATAAAAACCACGCAACTGACTGCAACTACTTTTCGCCTAGTGACTTTCAGTCAATGGCTTGTAAAATAGACGCAAGATTCTCAATATTCCATCTCAATTGCCAAAGCCTGAAGGCCCATTGGGATTCCTTTCAAAACATGCTATATAACCTACAAACTGGAAAGAACTTCTTCGACATAATAGGACTTACCGAAATTTTCCAAATTCCTCCAGAGATGTCGTTCAGACTGGATGGCTATGCCCCGATTATTAAACGTATGAGACACGAGAATGATGATGGTCGAGGAGGGGTTGGTCTATATATTAAAGAAGGAATACCCTACAGAGTTCGTAATGATATTTCGTTCTTTATTCCCCATGTTTTCGAATCTCTGTTTATTGAAATTAAAGATAAATACCAACCCAGAATTATTGGCGTTATTTATAGACCCAACACTCCTCCTAAAGCCGACATCAACCTTTTCTTATCAAAATTAAATGAAATAACGAATGTTTTAAATGCCGAAAATAAAAAAGTTTATATTATGGGGGATCTTAACCTAGACCTTTTAAAAGCAACTACACACTCAAAAACGGAAGAATTTGTTAATCTCATGTTCAGTCAAGTCTGTCTGCCGTATATCACCAAGCCAACGAGAGTAACCTGTCGTTCTGCTACTCTGATAGATCATATCTTCTCTAATAATGTTTCACAAGCAGCATTACCTGGAATAGTCATATCTGACGTGTCAGATCATTTTGGTTTTTTTCTATATTGAGGAAAAACCCAAACCAAAAGATACACCACACTTTACACTAAAAAGAATAATAAATGCAGAAAGAATTGTTGAATTCAAAACACTTATCTCGCAAAGTGATTTTAATCCTGTAATGCAGTCGAATTGTCCCAGTGAGTCATATGAAACCTTTCTAAACATCTATATGGAAGCCTATGAAAGAGCATTCCCTCTCAAACGTGTTCGCCAGAACAAACAAAAAAATTATTAAAAAACAGCCATGGATGACAAGGGGGCTTGTAATATCCTCCAACAACAAAGAAAAATTCTTCAAGTAAAAACTCCAAGCTCCCACCGAAAGGAACTCAGAAAACTATACAAACTACTGTAGAATCTTCAACAAGGTAAAAAAAACAATGTAAAGCTACCTATTATAGAGATATCCTAAACGAAAACAAAAACAATATGTGAAGAACGTGGCACATTTTAAACGAAGCCATCAAAAAAGGAAAACGTGAAGCCAGATTACCCTCGTTCTTCATCCAGGACAACATCGAGTTAAGCGAGCCCCATGCCATCGCAGAAGAATTCAACAATTTCTTTATCAACATTGGAAAAAACACATCCGAACAGATTCAGAAAACTAATAAGTCCTACCCAGATTACATGGACAACAATGTCTCCAATAATCTCTATTTAATACCCACAAATCCCGCAGAAGTCAACCGAGTAGTAAATAAAATGAAGCCAAAATAATCTAAAGACTGCGATGACATCACAACCTGTCTTCTTAAGCATACGATAACCGAAGTATTGGATCCTTTAACACATGTAATTAACAACTCTTTCCTAAACGGCAAAGTATTAGACAGGATGAAGATCGCGAAGGTGATACCCATATTTAAAGCGGGTGATGAGCACAGCTTCACAAATTACAGACCTATCAGTATTCTTCCGGTATTCTCAAAAGTAATGGAAAAACTCATGGAAGTGAGGCTAGCTAGTTTCCTCAATAGGTTTAATATTTTATACCCTCACCAATATGGGTTCCGAAAGCGACATAGTACTATTCATCCAGTTCTTCAGCTCATTAAAAGCATTGCAATAGAAAATAATAAAGAAGAAAAAAAACAGCACCTTAGCACTGTTCCTGGATTTGTCAAAGGCTTTTGACACCATAAATCGCGAAATACTATTAGGTGAACTGGAAAAATATGGCATCCGAGGTGTCACCAACAATTGGTTTAGAAGTTACTTGTCCAACAGGTCTCAATATGTCACGTACGGAGAACACAAATCGAACTTAGCCAAACAGAGTTGCGGTGTACCACAGGGCTCGATTTTAGGCCCTATTCTTTTTCTTTTATATATAAATGATATCAGTAACTCAGCATCACTCAATCTTTTATCATTTGCCGATGACACCACTGCACACTGCCCGGGCTCCGATAATAATCCCATTACACCGTATTTCAATGACGAGTTCCAGAAACTATTCGAATGGTGCTCTGTGAACCAGTTAATGCTGAATGCTAAGAAAACCTCGTACATCATACTTAATCCAAATAAAGGTAGGAACAATAATCTTTGTCAAGAGGTAAAAATAAATAACCAAAACATTAACAAAGTTGGGGCCACCGAAACAGAAAAATCTGTTAAATTCTTGGGAATTAGCATTGATGAACATTTATCCTACAAGGCTCACATATCCCGATTATGCTCGAAAATAGCACGCGCAAACTATAGTCTAAACAAAGTTAAAAATATCCTCCCCCACGGAGCTCTGAAAACATTGTATTACGCCCTCATACATAGCCATTTGGTATACGGAATCCAGGCATGGGGCAACTCAAGAGCTATCAAAAAACTAGCTGTCCTGCAAAAACATTCAATACAAATAATTAATAACAAAAAGTACAATTCTCATACAGATCCCCGCTTTAAAGAAAACCAAATACTGAAGGTTGATGATTTGTTTAGGCTACATGCACTACTGTTCGTGTTTGACTGGCAGAATGACAGATTACCGGTGTCTTTCAATGATATATTTAAAATTACTGACAATCCATCTGGTAGGAGAACTAGACAGTCAGGCCTCCTATACATAGAAAAAACACGGACCCAAACTCTGGATAAATTTCCTTTATACTCCTTCCCGAAACTATGGAATGCTCTGGACAACACAACTCGAAATATTAGCGACAGAAGCATGCTTAAGAACAAGATAACTTCCACATTCATTTCCTCATATTCCAGTTATGTCAACAGCGACAATCCCTACTGCCCTGATTGCACTTCGTAAACTTCGTAAATTGTCAAAGTCGTGGTCCGCGTCTAAATCTGGAATCCTCGTCTTGTGCAACCTGTCGCGCTTCCTCCTTACAGTGGTGCTATGTAAAATACTATATGGATACAAGTAAGAACTTGCAAATAAAAGTCTAAACAAATAAATCCTAACATTCGTCATCCTACAATGATGATGCAGCTAACGTAGACACCACGCCCAAACATCATGACCAACCTCCTTGTCGCAGTCTAAACGATACGAACTTCGCGATGGGACTTGTTGCCCCCTCATGTGTTATGATAAGTAGTGGAGGGAGTCCTATAGGCAGGTTGCTTCTTGCCTACCTTGAATCACCGTCTTTCCGCTGGCGAAAATGAAACACTAATACTCTAATCTCATGCAGAAAAGTAATGATTCGATCGTCATTATCCATCATGTGTCACATAATTGGCTCTCAGTTCATTCTTTCAGTCACAGTCTGTTTGCAATCACCCCATCTTCTTCCAGGGGGTGGCAGGTAGACAGCCAATCTGGCTATGCCACTTCCCACGGTATACTTCTCATTTCATTTGTGCAATATGTTTATTTGTAACCATTTTACATGTATGTGTACCGTGAATAAAGAATCTGAATCTGAATCTGGCCATTGGATATAGAGGCGATGAGAATCGGATATGACTCCGTTGTAATAAGGGGAGATAACTCTGCGTACAGATTATGGGAAATCAAGCAATCTGATTGGTTAGTTATAATCTATATAAATGATCTAGATAAATGAAACAACAAGAGTACAAGGAATAGGGTCAGAACTAACAAGAATAGACCAGAATAGCTAAATATAGTAATAATAAGTAAAGCTGTTCCAGTTGATAGGCTCTTCTACGCTACTGGAGTATACTCCAGGACAAAGGAACACGCCTAGGTAGACGGAAACTATTGCATATATAGACAGAAGCAGAGATTTCTGAAAGAATTCGAAATAGTAAAACTTGTCGGCTTGTTTGTGGTAATTCTACGAATCGGGAAATTACTCCTGTACAAAGGAACACATCCTCCGAATATACCCCTGTCTTGTTAGGGGGGGTTTGGGTCACATAGCAACCACATGTTACCATAGAAACCAAGATGGAGGCCTCCAGTATACAAAATGGACGACGGAAACACGTATCACCCTAACAACACGCGCTGCGCATGCGCACTGCCACCACGTATCACTATGGAGATGACGTCACAAGATGGCCGCTCACGCTCGTTACTATGACAACCAAACATGGCGCCACCAGGTCACGTGACTATGACGTCAGATATGAGATCCCCCCCCCCAATGAGGGTCGTTCGGGTACATGCTATACTACTACCGGTACATCGAAAGACTGTTCAGATATCTGAACATACGCACCATAATCGGGACTTGAACCATCACAGTGGAACGAATAAGCATGCCTTGATGATGCTGTTCGAATAACCCTTTGCTCTACGCAGATGCTATCACAATTTATTATTTTAAACATTAGTTTATTGCACTTGTCTAAAAATTTCAACAAAACAATTTCATGTTACCCCGCATTGGAACGAGCTCGTTCCACAGACTGGTCACTTGATATGGTTTTGTTTAACTTTTTTGTAAAGTATTTTTTCAACTGGTGAATTTGTATTTTACGCGGGCGGATGCGGCCAATTCGTTGGGAAAGGGATAATATTGTTCAGTCGGGACTACAGTTAAAACTCAAGACAGTTTGAAAATTAAATTGTGGGCAAATAAAGTTACAATACAGTGTTTTTTTTTTTCCATTGACGACAGTACTAATCTTTCCTCCTCTCCCCATCTCATCAAGCTGATTTGGGCAAAAACAACCATCTATCCATTTAGTTTATCATCTCATGAAAAAAAGATACTGAAAAAAAATATAGGTCGCCACGTGAATTTTGCCTTTAAATTTGGAGCTTCCTATACTCCCGTCCAGTTTCGCACTGAATGAAATAGACATATTTTTACCTACTCCCACCCAATTTTAATCTTCTCTCACACATTTCAGAAGACAATAGTCACCAATATTTTATATCTTTTCCAAAACATGCACTTTAAAAATTTTATTCACACTTACAAGCTCGGTTCATTTTCCACCAATCGGATAATTCCAGGAGCTTTTATCCTCCATTAAAGGTTGGGTGTCAACCACTAGAGGCGCTGTTTGCACGAAAACACTATTGTAACCTAAACAATGACGATAAACCGATATTTTTGTAATTACATCGCTATTCAATCGATATTGGTTTGAATATTGGTCTGTATCATTTTTTTGATATACTGCGCAGTCCTAATTAGATACATTATTTGAGTTGCGAGTGACAATATTTACTACATTCTACGAATTTAGGGAGGTACAATATGCATCGGAATTCTATCCGATTCCAAATTATTTGCTTGGTTTTGCTCGACTCAAAGGTTGAGATTCTTTGGGCTCTAGAACGAACATGGTAGAACATCGTCTTTAAGGGGACGTCCAACCTAACTTTGGTCAAATTTCATGCAATTTTCTTTCAAGTCTAAAAAAGGCCCAATATGAATAACCCCAATAAATTATATACCAAAATGATTGGAATGAAACATAGAACATGTGGAAACTGAAATTTGCCATGGAAATGCTGCCATGTGTAAATAGCACCACCTGAAAGTCTGCTATGGCATAAGTAAGAGAACAAAATTTTTATAATAAAATACCTCAAAATAAAATAACAGCTGTATTCTATAAACATTGAAGTACATACTCGAAGAAATCTTTTCCTAATTCATGAAAGTAATAAAGATTGAGACCAAATGTTATAAGTTGAGTGCTCACTGATTGAAGGCAGACATTTTCTTTTGTTTATGTTTTGATTTGGGGAGTTCAACAAAGGTCAACTTGAAGGAGTCCAGCAGAAGACGTATGGAAGGACAAAAGAGTGTCTCCCAGTATAAAGATGTATGTGTCACTGTGGTGGTTTGGAAAGAAACTATGATATTCTCCTATGTAGAATGCACTGCAATGTCATACATTGTAGTAGAATAAATATATATTTACAAACCCCTTGCACTGTAACCCCTTTTATCCCATGCATCAATTTGAAAGTGATTAAATTGTTAAATTTGTCTGGTTTATCAATTAGTATAATAGCTTTGTTTACTCTTGGACACCAATACACTCATGATATCTGTTGGAGAAGAAATAAGGGTAACTGTAACCTGCCACTGCAATAAACCATCTGATGTACTTGAAAGTACATTGTTATTCAAAACACATCAAATCAACCTTACATAACCATTATTGCATGTACTTTCCCCAAGGAGGCTTATTGGCATATTGAGATCAGAAGGGCACATCCAGAGGGTCTCACATATTTTTTTCAAGAACGCAGTACACAAAGCAATCCCCAAAAGGTGACAAGTGAGCTCCATTTGACACAAAAAAATTACCGGGGAGGGGCTCTCTAACTTGTATGACTCTACCTCTGGCACTCAAGGCAAATGCCTTTTTCTCGAAGTTTAACTCTTTTTTTCTTTTTGAAGATCCTGGCCACACATGTTCCAAACACTATCAGACAGGTAACCCTCCAAATAAGTGTATCTGCAAAAATCATGTTACACTGCAAAACATTCTTTTTAGACTTTTAGTTCTGGACCTTTCATGCTTCTTACTTCCAACTATAACACTTAATTTATTGATTTATGGGTGAATAGAAAAGTCCTGCCAAAATCAACATTTTGAGTTACATACAGTACGTGGAGAGTGTATTATCATTAAATCACCCGCAGAGTGGAGATTCCATCCGAGCAATAATTGCAAATTTGTTTCAAAGCATAACCATCACAAGCAAAGTTCCAGCCAATGGACCTCCGGGTTAAACCCAGGGGTCCATTGGCTGAAACTTTGCTTGTGTTTTTTGTCCATATGTACAGAAATTGAAAGCGATACTTTGGGTGATATTCCACTCTGCGGGTGTTTTAGTTACAATCCACTCTTCACGTACTGTAAGCCTTCAAAACCGCTCTGATAAAAGTGTCAAACATCAGATTGGTGGCTTTATACAGAATATTCATTAGGTTGTTGCTTGATAATAGGAACAAACTCTTCACCAGCAATATTTTGTAGCAATACATTTGAGGGTATCAGCAGGCACTTTGCAACAAATTGTAACAAATCAATTAGTTATAAACAATTTTTTTCTAACTCAAAAGAGTGAAAAAGTACCACAACTCTGAAAAAATGTGGGAAGAAACACATGCTACAGCAGCTACACAGGCATTGTTTCCCCATGATGCTCGATCACAACACCAAATATCCTTCAAATTGGAGTAGCAATGGTTGAGATACAAGGGAGAATGTTGGTACATGTAATGATGAATGGGTAAGAGGACAGAGGTCACCACTGGCACTGCACGGCCCTAGATGCAACTTTGATTTTCCAACTTCCAGGTCTGGGGCATAATAATCGCAACACACCCACCTTATCAATTCATAATTTCAGTAAAATAAAAGGAATTATCAATTTTAATTAATTTATAGATGATGCTACTGATGGGAAGTATTTGGCTTCTTTCGCCTTCTCGTACTATTAATTACCACAAACAATATAAGTTTGATGCCGACAAACGAAACTGAACGCATGTGGTCTGGTTAAAAAGTTAGTCGGCATGGATAATGAAGAAATTGCGAATATTTCGTGTATTTCATTTGTTTAAAAGCCAATTGCAGCTAATTTTGTCCGTGGATTCGATAATTCGTTTCGGTTTTGACCACACGGCCATGCTGACAGCGGTTATGTTTATTGTGATATGCAAATTGGGAGATAAGTTTCCGGTGACGGAGATTTGTCACATTTGCCAGTGTAAAACGATGACAAAAGACACTGATCGACGCTTGTGTTAGTTTGGTTGGTTGCAAGATAAAACTAAATTCTCAGCATCGTCCAAGCGCACCTTATTTAAAAGCACGAATGCATCATTTTCACCTCATCTTCAATCGGTCCTTTGCAGACATCAAACATACCCGCCTGAAATTCCATGGTTACTAAGAAGTAAATAACTTCACACCATCGGGGGGAAATCAACACGCTCAACATAGTTCCAGGTCACTTGGAATATACTTCGTGAAAAAGTGATTTCTGAAGCATTCTGCTTACTTTGTTATGAATATTGCCTTATTTTATGTGTATCGTCCCAATTTTATACACTCGGTTATTTTTTTACAAGTGGTTCATGTTGTCTTTCTAGTGCACAATAATTCAGATTTTTGTCAACAAAAAAGTTCAGACGGCCTGTAAACACGAGAGGGAATTTCGAACCATATTTTGCAGTTATGACATTAACAAGGGGGCGTGGTGGCTCAGTTGGTAGAGGTACAGGCTGCAAGCCGAGAGGTCCTCGGTTCGAATCCCA
Organism: Pictodentalium vernedei; assembly: GCA_031216915.1. Lineage (NCBI taxonomy): Eukaryota > Metazoa > Mollusca > Scaphopoda > Dentaliida > Dentaliidae > Pictodentalium > Pictodentalium vernedei. The sequence continues at coordinate 355,543,966 of CM062291.1, forward strand.
CCTGCGGCAACCGCGTTGTGTCCTTGGGCAAGACACTTCGCACGGTGGGGGCACGGTGTCGCTGTGTACTAAGGCGTACTGCACGTCGATGGTGCACCTGTCTTCAACCAATGCTAACCTTGCTTGTGTGGAGTTGGTATGTTGGGGAGCTGACAGTTGCTCGCCGTTGCTTGGTGGTTCTCTCCGGGTACTCCGGCTTCCTCCACCCGTAAAACTGTCATGGTCATGATTAGAAAATGTGCAGAAATATGTGACCTTAAACACCAATAAATAAATATGACATTAACAGCTCAAGTATTTGCTGTCACCTGTTTGCAAATCCGCTCATACATTGTCTCGAACAAATAAAGGGCGTCCTTCCATTCTTACGATTGCCCAAATTGAGTATTTCTGCAAGAACCACATCGTAATCACATGACCGGAATAAACATCATTGAAACATGGCCGCCACATCCAGAACATCAAAAATTTGTGTTGGTGTTATTACATTCAAACATCAAAACCCACCAGAGTGTGTGTCAAAAAAAATGCTTTCTCCGAGTCTGTAGTATGTTATCATTATATTGAGGACAAGGCTTTCGAATTACCGATTATTTTGTGGTTTTACCCGTTCGTTACTTATGCCATTTGCAAATTAATTTTCCTCAAAATCATAAAATTCACTTTTTTTCCTGAAAAAAGTTATATGTACCTTTCTATGCACTTTACTCATTATTTTGATATATAATTTGCCTTTCCTTACTTCTCTTATCTGTTTCTGAGGCATTGGGAAAAATGTAAAAAAAATGACCAAAGTTAGGTTGGACGACCCCTTAACTTTGTAAGGACATGTGACACGATGTAGATTTGTGGCATTCTAAAAGTTCTCTTTAACCCTTTCAACACTGGCGCGCTGGAAGGTATCATTTTAGTCAATGCTGTCAACGGTGAAATGGGCGAAGCCATCACGGTTTATTGAGAGGTTCAATAATAATCTAATCCAACGGCTCTGTCGAGCTGTTGGATTAAATTATTACCGAGCCTCGCTTCAGATGTTTTGCTCTTTACATCCCCAACTCGTCTACTACCAATTTGTTCTTCACGCACAGATTTACGCACACCGGGTTGAAAGGGTTAACCCGAGTCCGATAGGACAAATCGCGCGTTTGTAGCTCCACTATAGCAAAAAAATGCATTGATCGCAAACGTCATTTGCGTCTACATAATAAAGTTCACAACTTACCTAGTTATCGGCACGTATAGCCTTAGATGCTGCTGTCGCATCAAACACAAGTAAATAAATTAAAGAGAAGAATATTTTATCAGAGGTCATAAATAATTTCCGCTTGTTGGATTTCGGATTAAATTCCATATGGAGTCCACAAAACGTATTCCGCACTCGATAAGAACCGTATCTAAACCTGATGTTTTTTTTTATTCTTGCCACATCACCAAACCTGAGACAAACTCTCTGCAAGTGAAGCAAAAACCCAACTGTATTCATATTCATTCAGCCCAGTATATTTGGGTTGATTTTTAACCCAGCTGATTTTAGGGTGTATTGTTTCTGGTTGTCAGAGCATCTCAATCAAATGAACGAATAAAAACAGGGCAGGGGTACAAGATTTGGAAGGTTAGGGACACTGCAATACGAATGTGGAGTATAATAGGAGTACAGATTTACGACTACAGCACGTTTCTTACAAGTCTATTTTATTTTACCACATCATCAAGTCATTCCTTCCACGAAAGCATGGCTTGATGATGCAGTTGGAATATTTCATTAGTTGGGGCTTGAGCCATCACTGTCCGATCAAATCAAGATTACACCCCATCCAATCGGCCTTCTTTACGATGCCACAATGTCGCATTCTAACTGGACGTTATACTGTGTGACAGACTTTTCTTTTGGTGATGTGATCTGCTGCGCCAGGGCATTTATAACTCTCGGGTGTTTTGTTTGACCATGGCGTCAATTTCTCAATAATCTTTCAGATGTGTATATTTTCTGTAATGTTTTTATTTTCTTCCGCCAACAATCAGACATCTTCTTTACACAGTTTCTGTTTTGGTCAAATGTTTCTCTGTTATGGCGATTTATAATGCAAACATTTCTCATTTCGAGACATAAACACATGCACAGAACGACACACACGTGTGAATGTGTTAATCGATATGGCACGAGTGCCAGCGCGGAGGATAAAACGAGAGGCCACAGGCCTCGAGATTTATCCTTCCGCGATGGCACAAGTTCCATATCGATTAACCCATTCACACACGCGTGTCGTTATGTATTTATTACACGCCTTCACTTCTATAAAAAAATATTAGAAGGACACTCAGCAATTCATTTGTCAACTATCAACAAAAAGAACACATTTTTATCGTCAATCAAATTTGCAAGGGGAACTCTTCTTACTATTTCGTCCCCTGAGTTCCAATGTGTTCTATGTGCCTACTGGCACATAGAACACATTGGAACTCAGGGGACGATTTTCAGCTATCGCTAGCAATTCAAATTGTACTTGCGTTGCACGATTTGTAGAAACGTCCAGTTAAATTTCGCTAAAAGTATTCCGTCAACGATTTCCGTTTTCATTTTCCGCACTGTTTAAGTGTTGCTGTAGTTGGGATTACACAGAACAGGCGTGTAATAAATCCACGAGGGGGGGGGGGCGGTGGCTCAGTTGGTAGAGGTGCAGGCTGCAAGCCGAGAGGTCCTCGGTTCGAATCCCACCTGCGGCAACCGCGTTGTGTCCTTGGGCAAGACACTTCACCCCCATTCCTCACGTGGGGGCACGGTGACGTAGTGTACTAAGGCGTACTGCACGTCGATGGTGCACCAGTCTTCAACCAATGCTAACCCTGCTTGTGTGGAGTTGGTATGTTGGGGAGCTGATAGTTGCTCGCCGTTGCTCGGTGGTTCTCTCCGGGTACTCCGGCTTCCTCCACCCGTAAAACTGTCACGGTCATGGTTAGCCATTGTGCAGAAATATGTGACCTTAAACACCAATAAATAAATAAATAAATAATAAATCCACGAACTCTGTATATAAACTGTCATTTTGAATTTATATTTTGCAGAAGGTTGGTCAGTTGTTGGTTGTAATACTTTATTTAGCTCAGCCTTTTCCTCAGTTTCTAATATTTGTGTCCAGTTTCTAAATACCACTGATTCAGTACAACGGAACAAGCGTATATTTCCCTGGGCAAACCGCTTTGAATATTTTTGTCTTAGATCAAGTATCTCAAATACACGCGACTTCGTGTGTGTGTGTGAAATTATGGCAACAACGTAATCCTGTCACAACACAGATGCAGAAATGAACGTTCCGCTCAACATTCATGTTGCACATGAGCAACATCTCGTCTCAAATTCGAAAGACTGTTTTTTTTTAAAGCGCTGAGCCGAATATCCCCGTTACATTACGTAAGGAATATATGACAGAAATTATGAAAGGCAAAGAGGACAAAACATGCATGTATATTTTAGCCTGCAGACCAGCAGTTGCAACTAGATTCTTATTTTTTTAAAGTAACAATCAGCTTTCCCTGTAGTTGCCCTTCATTATCCGACCCCCATCGGTGAATGGCAGGCAGTTCGACTGATATAACCATCCACTCCTCTCTACAATGACTTTTTCAGCTAATATCCAGAGGATTCCTAGTAGATCATTGATGTCTGATAATGAACAGCAACGCCTTAGAAAATCCGGAAAAAAAACTCTCATACATCGTAGAGTATTAGGATAGTAACTCACCACGCCAATGTCTGTCAGGTGGGGTTTGCTGTGCAGAGAACCGAAAAACCAGCTTCGTGTGTAATCACAGAATAAATACGCCATATATGAACATCTGCTCAAGAAGACGAATGGTTGCCAAGACAACAGTGTGCCCACAAAACCTGCAATAAAGAAGACACGTATGCTGTTATAGACCGGTACAAATTAGAAATTAAGGCGACTCGAGAAAGAGTTACCTTAATTGTTTCGGTCACCCATATTTTCACGAAACTCTTTTTTTTGAGAGAGAGCAGGAGAAATGAAAAAGTAAAATTGATATGTACATCATTGCCAGAGCGAAGGCTGAGACGAGAAACCCAGCATACTAGAGTTATTTCACGAGTTGTACAGTACAGTTGCAGTGAACTTGTCGTAATCTTCGCGCGGACAGTGATGACCACGCGCACGTTTACCAGGTACTAAAAATCAACATCGGCACATCTTTAATTAATGAAGCACCCGGTTGTACCCAGTGCTTCATTAATTAAATTTTTTGATAGTTATTCCTATAATTAATGTTTGGAATTTAATATTATTGCTTCCGTGGAAATTTTGCCCACCTATGGAAAGTGACCAGTCCACGGCGGTTGAACTGTATTAACCAGGTCGACGCGTTACGTTGTGATACATTGCTGACCAACTGCCCACGTGGGGCCATGGAGGCGTTGTGTACTAAGGTGTACTGCACGTCGATGGTGCACTTGTCTTCAACCAATGATAACCCTGCTTGTGTGGACTTAGTGCGTTTGGATAGTCTGACAGTTGCTCGGTGGTTCTCTCCGGGTACTCTGGCTTCCTTCACCCGTACAACTGTCCGGCACGAGATGAACCTGGCTCTCGAAAGTGTCGTTAAATCCCAATAAATAAATAAATACAGTTAAAACTAGAAGTCCTGTTATGAAATGCGCACAAATAGCACGTCGATCTGCGCATTAATCTACGCGTTATGACCAAGGTAAGGCTATCAAATTCTATACATATGGCCTGTGCACAAGCAATGTTTCAGCCAACGGACCTCCGGGTAACCCTGAGGTCCATTGGCAGAACGATTGCCTGTGTTTGCTATGAGTAACCAGGAGAACCTGCCGTGCTTTGAATGCCATTCGATATGGCAATTCCTACGCGTAATTAAGCCAAGATAAGCGCACAATTCGTGGCAGGACGTCTAGTTTTAACTGTACCATTATAAATATTGCACGGCTTGGAGTTGACTATGCCAAAATAGTGGCGCTCAATGAAAAAGAGCCCACGAGCTGGAGGCTTGTGGACAATTCTTCATCGAGAACAACTTTTGGCATACCCAACGACATGCCTTGCATTCATTATTATGTTATATCAGACGGAAGAAGAATCTTGCTACCCATCAGTATTCTAACCGTAAGCGCACTGCACATCGCAAGCACCTTGTACAAGGCAGGCATTTTCATTCTGAAAAATAAAATGATGGAAGTCTAAAACAAATCTCATGAAAGGGTGTGTTGCGTTGCTTCCGTCAGACGAACGGCCTAGAATATTCAATGACATTATGTGGAAAGTGTACAGTGCACGGGAATAGTGCATGGCTCTTTTTATTTTTGGATCCCTGCCCAAGGTAAGCATTTTGCTTCTTGAACATAAAATAATGACAGATTTCCAAAACAAATCTATTGAAAAGGCGCGTTGTGTTCCGTCATTCGAATAGCTTAAAATATCCAATGCTATTCGTAGGAAGTGTACATTGTATGAGAATAGTGATGGCCGGTTTTGGGAGCGCGGCGGCTCAGTAGGTAGAGGTGCAGGCTGCAAGCCGAGAGGTCCTCGGTTCGAATCTCACCTGCGGCAACCGCGTTGTGTCCTTGGGCAAGACACTTTATCTCCATTGCCCGCGTGGGGGGCACGATGACGCCGTGTGCTAAGGCGTACTGCACGTCGATGGTACGCATGTCTTCAACCAATCTAACCCTGCCTGTGCCGCAGTGCGGAGTTACGATGTTGGGGAGCTGGCAGCTGCTCGTCGTTGCTCGGTGGTTCTCTCCGGGTACTCCGGCTTCCTCCACCCGTAAAACTGTCACGGTCATGATTAGCCATTGTGCATAAACATGTGACCTTAAACATCAATAAATAAATAAATAAATAAATAGATGGCCGGTTTTAAAACCCAAGGAGGATAAAACTAAAGGACATAGTACACTACCCCCTTAGCCAATCAGGAGAAGGTGAAGTCGCGTGAGATATAATACATCATAGTATTTCATCTACGCGAGAATTTCATTATTCTGCAAGAGAAGACACAATAATCATGAAGGCAGTCCATGCAATCTTTTTTCTGTATTTGTTCGGGTCGCCATTTGTTTTGGGTGGACGGCGGACCGTTTGTCCATTTTGTACAGTATTGCTGGTACTACGATACTGAATGTGAACTGGACTGGATATTAATGTTGATCTTCAATTCAAGAATGAAAGTGGACCTTTATGGCAGGTCTGAAGAACTGGTACACGAAAAGTGCTTATTAGTGTCGTATATTTAATGATATCTGGAGAGGCTACGGAAGGGGGAGTTACACACCCCCCTTTTCACAGACTTTATCACATAATAAGTTTACGTATTAAAGAGTGTGGAAATATGCCATTGTAGATAAGTACTGTAGCATATTATCTGCAAGTGTAAAAAAAAATAATTCCCTCTATACATAACATTCCACCTTCCGTAAGTTCGGTCTTTCACTTCTAGCTCTCCCATCTTGTAACCTAAATGTAGCCTTCGGGTTGGAATATGGTTGAAGAAAGAGACCGAATCATGGCCAGACCGGTGTATGCAAACTCTGATGTAGAGCACTATGAATATAAAAGCGCGCAAAAAATGTCGATTGCGTCGCGATCCGGTCGAAATCTTGTCTGCTTTGCATTAGAGAATCTCATTCGTTGAAAAAAAATACAAGAACATTTCGTCTTGATAATGCTATTTTCATTTGGTTCTTCTTGATGTGGTCTTCATTTCGCAATATTTTGTAAAAGAAACGTCGATCCATTAGTAAAGATATGCCGCGATCTAATCGCGAAAAATACCGTATAAGTGATCACACTTGTATTTAATAATTATCTATCGCGCCACTGGCATGACAATAAATTACGTCGTCAGTAGTTTGGCCTAGCGGTAATCGGTTCTCGTCAGATCACCGAAGTTAAGCAACGTTGAGCCCGGTTAGTCCGTGGAGGGGTGACCGCCTGAGCGATCGATTCGGACTCCCGCGTTGTGTACTTGGGCAAGGCACTTAACCCCGATTGTCCACATGCGGACACGATGACGCCGTGCACATGTCTTCAACCAATCTAACCCTGCCTGTGCTGCAGTGCGAAGTTACGATGTTGGGGGAGCTGGCAGCTGCTTGTCGTTGCTCGGTGGATATCTCCGGGTACTCCTCCTTCCTCCACCCGTAAAACTGTCACCGACACGCGATATGACTTTGGCTGTTAAAGTGTCGCTAAGCTTTAACCCTTTACTCAATGAATAGCCCGCATCCTCCCACGTAATATGCAAATTCAAGAGCTTAAAAAATATTATTTTTCGAAAAATTTTAACAAAACCATATCATGTGACCCCTCTTTGGAACGAGCCCGTCGAGCTCGTTCCAAAGAGGGGTCACATGGTATGGTTTTGTTGAAATTTTTTGAAAAAATAAAAAAAATTATATTTAAAATAACAAATTTTGATATCGTCTGCTTTGGGTAAAGGGAATAAATGAATAGTTTCAAAGGCACGGTACAGTGCAGTCGCCGTGGACTGACCGTAATCTACGCGTGGTCTGTGATGTACATGCGTTTACCAGGTAATAAAAAACATCAGCAAAACCCGTGCTTCATTAATTTAAATTTTACTGGTGGTGATCTCTATAATTAATGTTTGGAATCTAATATTATTGCGTCCGTGAAAATATTGCCCACCCGTGGAAAGGGACCAGTCCATGGCGGCTGTACAGTACATTTTCATCTCATCTCACCCCACTCACACTCTTTAACACCTTATGTGATGACCCTGAGAATAAAGGAAATATCCACGCACATTGTCATTGACCTTCCGTCGCCTCTTGCTTTCTTTGTACCCAAACGATTAAAAGTGTGCACACGCCTGACTAAAATTACAGTACCATCTGATTATATATCTTGTATTTTAAATCATATCACCATGGGAAAATGAATGCAAACAGACGAGAAAAGGTAATCAGTCGTATTATGTTGTATTTTAGAAAAAGGTACGGTATGAATGAACGAATGACTGATTCGGTTTTGCAGAAAAAATGCTTGGCATCGAAAGGTATATACATTGTGAAAGAGGGAAATTTATTTATTAGCTCACCTGACTGAAAGTCAGGAGAAGCTTAAGTGATCACTTTCTGTTCGTTGTCTTCCCATCCGTCCGCCCTGCGGGAACTTACATTACCGATTTCTCTTCATAAACTACCAGACAGAATTGAAGCAAATTTGATATGCATGTTTCTTATCATTTGTCAATTCAATTTTGTTCAAATAAAGTTGCCACGCCCGCAGGGGGCGCCGAAAGGGACAAATTCTGTTAGCATCCACAATTTAAAAAAAAGTAAATAAAAATCGTCCACAGAACAACCAAGCAGAATCCTTTAACACTTGGTATACTACATCCTTAGAGTGGTCAGATTCAGGTTTGTTCGATACAAGTTTCTTGGTTCATATTTGAGGCTTCCTACTGGAACCCGAATTTTAACTTGCTGCAATATGAGGAAATGTATTAACACTCTACTTCGGATCTATCTATCGTAAACAAGCTCTGGTTTACTGGTACAATTGGACCCTGGTCACCAATGGAGTGGACACCCTCAAAAATGGGCAACATGGGTATAAACGATTGGCTGGATTTGACTTTATATCCATGTTGTGGCCCTGATTAGCCATTGACCTTAAACACCAATAAATAAATAAATAAATCTCCATCTTCAGAACCCCCAGTCAGAATCTTGATATTTTATATTCAGCAACCTTAGGTGGTTAAGATATCAGTTTGTTCAAACCAAGACTTTTGGGTCCTATTTGGGCTCCCAGATATTTAGTATCTCAACTTTTAACTTTGAGCAATATAAGGACTATTCTGGAAAAAAAAGATTACCCGAAGAGAACCACCGAGCAACGGCGAGAAACTGTCAGCCTCCCCAACATACCAACTCCGCACAAGCAGGTTTAGCATTGGTTAACCCTTTACCTAACGTAACGACAAAAACAGGCCAGCGCTATTCTCAAAAAGCGCCAATTAATTTTCATTATTTTTTTCATTTTTTGTCTCAAAAACATAGGTTATGACCCCTCGTTGGAACGAGCTCGTCGAGCTCGTTCCAACGAGGGGTCATAACCTATGTTTTTGAGACAAAAAAATGAAAAAAATTAGCTATTCAAGAATTATTTTTGCAAGTGTCTTCTGCTTTTCAGGTTAGGTAAAGGGTGAAAGACAAGTACACCATCGACAAGCAGAACATCTTAGTACGTCAGCGCCATCGTGCCTCACTGTCCAAGGACACAAGTCCATTGTCGTAACCACTGAGCCACTGCACTCCCTCGTTTGAATTTTCACATGTTTTAAATTATTCCATAGATGACTTGAGAAAACACATATCAGGAAGATTACATGGCATTCCGACCTCCCTCTTTCAACTCGAATACCAATTGCCTGCAGAGTCGTGTTTGGATTTCCAGCGCAGTTTTGCAAGATAATATTCCCTAAGACCGGCATGGAATCGGGTTGACATGTAGGTAACGCCCGGTAATTTGATAATAAAACATATTGCGCATGCACCACCAAACATCATGTTCAAAATCATCAATTGTGGAATGGACCATTCAAGACCTGACTTCAGTGCATAGAAACTTCGAGCTCGACTTCGACCATTCTTCAAAAGAGATTTTCACAATATACTTATTTGATAATGAAGGTAGAAAACAGGAAGAGAATTTCTACTTGCCGATATTTTTGTATTCATGTAATGTAAAACGTACGATTAAAATGTAGCGGTCGAGGTATAACGGCTATTTACCAACCAGCCTGGTTGGTCCGGATCTCTTAGTCCCGTGGTAAATCGGCCGCTTTGTGTGCTAGACGTGGACGGTTCTAAGCCCGGCTCCCGCACTTATCTGTCCTCCTGTTACATTTGGGGGCTCTTCCGACCCTCAGCAGTTGATCCTCAGCAGTTGGTGGCGTTTTGGAAGCTGTGGTGAAGCATGATGGATGTTTCGACTGCTCTGAGGTGGAATCTGGGGTGGGGGGGGGGAGATTCACGCTGGGTGAATCTCAAAAAGATGGGGAGAGTAGTGTAGCGGTCGAGGTATAAAGGAGTTAGTCTCGATATGCCGGCAGCCTACAATTAATTAGCAGTCAGTCGGGATAAAGATTGAGTTATAGTCAATATCAACAATGTTGCTAAACTCTGGTGTGAAACACTTGTCGCAGTTTCGCTGATTACTGGTCGTGATTGAACACTCATCAACTGTAACAAAAGAACATTTGAAGTAATTTTTGTTGTACTTCAACAGTTTGGTAAATAAAAATCACAGTAATGATATATATATGTCCTCTTTGTGGATATCCACATCAACATTGAAATGCCCAAATTGTAACGGGCAACACCCAAGCAATTATCGGGGGTGTCCCCACTACAAAAAAGTTAAAACCAACATAGAACTCAAAGCTATTAATGTCACCAGCGTAGAAAACTCAACCTCTCCACATTCGATGTGCAGCCTAGTGGCTGGTTCAATTTTTAATATAATGAACAAACACTTCGACGTCAGTCTTTCCGACATATATAAAGAAGTTGGGAAAACAGCATTCCAAGCTATATCGAACTCAAATCTCTTCCTCGCTAATAGAAGCCGCCATAAATAAAATATAAATCACACCCACAACACGTTAACTAGTACAATTACGTCAGGTACTGAACAATTATGGATAAGTTGAAAATAATTCCGTGGAACGCTCGAAGCGTTAACTGAAAAAGCTCACAGATGTCCGATTACTTCACAGACCTAGATGAAATTGGTATCAGCGAAACATGGTTAAAGCCAAGTAAAACGTTTTTGCTAAGTGGATTCAACATCATTAGACGAGACCGTCCCACACAACGTGGAGGCGGAGTCGCTCTCCTCATAAGGCAGGACTTAAAATATAAAACGATATCAAGCGATCATCTCAACGCAGAGGTGATTGAACTAGATCATAAAACAGTTGCCGTAATCTCATATCATAATGAACCGAAAAAAACAGTTGACAGCAAAGTCTTTGAATTCTTTGTGAAAAATCACAAACATTGTATTTTCTTAGGCGATTTCAATGTCAAACATCAGGTTTTCGGATGCAATAAAACGGAGCACAATGGCGACGCCCTCTTCAATATCATCGAACAATTTGATCTTTTTGTATTAAATAACGACCACGACATTACCCACGTCAATAACAACACACTCCACCAATCCGACATCCTTGACCTAATTATAACCAGTAAATCACTAACTAATCAAATGCAAGACATATTTGTGGGGGACGATGATTTAGGTAGCGACCACCTGCCTGTTCATGCTACATTACACGGTTGCAGCGGACCCACAAGATACCACAATGAGGAGGAGGAATCTATCCAAAATTAACTGGAACCTCTTCAGAAAAATAATTCAGGTTAAAATAAACAAAAACGACCCAATGAATACTTGCGAGCTAGAGCAAGCATGTATAGATCTCAGTGAAGTCATTAACAACACTCTTGATGAGATTTGTCCCAATCAGACGGCTAAACCGCGGGCCAACAGAATAACTGAAACCACACTCCAAATAATAAAACAAAAAAAGAAAGGCCTTCCGTGCATTCAAATCAGAAAAACTTCCAACTGAAGAGGTCGAACTTAAAGCCGTGTATAATCGTTTCCACGGCGAAGTTAAAAAAGCAATAGCAAACGACAATCGCGTGAGATGGGAAAAAGCAACGGAAAATCTAAATGGACTCAGGGAGACTAAAAAGTTTTGGGATACTTTTAAAACCCTTACTGGACAAAAACATAAAGACGCCAACAGTAAGGCTCTTAAGATCAGCGATGGAACTATGGCCCTGGATGACAAGGCGAAGACTAGCGCCTTCGCTGAGCTCCTTAAGAAATATTATCGTCCACATGAGGGCGATGGTTTGATGACGAGTTCAAAGAAAAAGTAAACAAATTTGTTCAAGACAACAAGACAACGTTTAACGATGCCAACTTCAGCCAAACGCCCGAAGACGGAGATGGCCATGAACTCACGGAACCGATAAGCCAAGAAGAAGTGGCTAACACAATTAAAAAATGTAAGTCTTCTTCCCCAGGAGGGGACGAGGTCTCATACAAAATCCTGAAACAATGTCCCAAGACTTTTTTCGGTAGACTCACTAACCTCCTAAACTGCTGTCTCTCTAGTGGATACTTCCCAAAATGTTGGAAAGTAGCTACAGGAGTCATGATACCCAAACCCGACAAGGACTTCAGCAACCCAGCTAATTACCGCCCAATCAGCCTACTCAGCTGTATTGGAAAAAATTTCGAACGGATTCTCACGACTAGACTCCGCAGCCATCTCGAATCAATCGGCTTTTTCAATAAGTGGCAAAGGGCATACAGAAGCCAAAGAGAGGGAATCGAGCATTTTTATAGACTGGTCAAAATGAAATAGGAACCGCGCTATTACTCGACGTAGAAAAAGCGTTCGACTCTGTCTGGTACAATGGCATGAGATACAAACTAGCTAAAATGGGGCTACCTACCAAAATTCTAAGAATCATATCATCATTTTTATCTGATCGAAAAATCAAAGTGAGGGTCAACCGCGAAGTGTCAGACGAGGTAAAACTCGAAGCGGACACTCCACAGGGTTCGGTCCTCAGCCCGCTTCTATTTATAATTTTTGTGAGTGACATTGACAAAGTAGGGAAGAACCATGTTGAACTATCTCAATTCTCAGACGACAAAGGAATGTGGACGGCCAGTAAGTCTCGAAACAATACAACACCGCCTGCAGGATACCATCCGCGACCTGCAAGACACGTGCGCTCTGTGGCGCATCAAGCTAAATGCCACGAAAACACAAAGAATCACATTCTATAAAAAGCAAAGGAAAAAAGCTGTCCCTAATATTGAGCTTAAGCTTTACGACCACAAACTTGAAGCTAGTAATGAGGCAAAGTTTCTGGGATTCACCCTGGATAGCAGTCTCAATCTAAACAATCACGTAAACTCAGTCACTGTCAAAGCCACTAAACGCATCAATTTCCTGAAAATGATTAGAGGTAAAAATTGGGGAGCCAATAAAGAAGTTCTCCTCAAGCTTTACAAATCATATGTACGCCCAGTACTGGAGTATGGGGTCATAATAACGAGTGACCTGAATAAAAACCAACATTGAAAAACTACAACGGGTTTAAAATTATGCCCTGCGTGTGGCACTATGCAAACCCAAATGGACACCCATAAAGGAACTTCACGAGCTAGCAAAAATAGAAACTATTGATACGCGATTAAAAGACCTACAAATCAAAACCCTCAACAGACTCCAAGATAGTGAATTAATGGTTGAGCTGAACGAACACCGATCCCTTAACAGAAAAAAACAAAATAAGTTTCCAGAAAATAAAAAAAAAAAATAAAATTATACAATATAACTAAATTGCGTGCAGTCAGTAAGGATTGCCTCGCTACTCATTGAGAACTTTAGGATAGAGTCTGTGAGGACTGCCTCGCAACTCTGATGAAGCGCGACTGAAATGCGTTTAATGAGACCTGTATAACAAAACCCTCTACATACTCCAGGATAGTGAATCAATGGTGAAGCTGAACGAACACCGAACTTTTAACAGAAAAACAAGACAAGCCACAGTAAATTAAAATTACTCAATAGAATAAACTGCGTTGAGTCAGTGAGGATTGCCTCGCTACTCATTGAGATCTTTAGGATTGAGTCTGTGAGGATTGCCTCGCAACTCTGCGTGTGGGGAGTGGGCTCCAAAGAAACACACCCCTTACCCCATTCATAGCAACAATCACACAATAGTCACAATACACAATAGCGGATACCTATCTTTCTCACTACCTATAACTTTTCTAATAACATTCTCAAATTTTCTTGCAACACTCTTATCAAGAAGACGCATGGAAATGGTAGACAAAGCGTAGGAGGAATTGGTGCAACCTACCTTTCTGTTAACATACACAAGAAACCACCAAACACCAGGTAAGGATTGAAACAAGCTTCTCTGGCTGGGGACGAGTGTAAATTTTATATAAATAAGCATTTGAATAAAGATTTAACAGCCCTTTTAAGGGCTTGAGGGTGTGTGTCTGTGAGAGGGTGTTTTTTGTTTTGTTTTTTTTTTCTTTTTTGTTTGTTTTTTTTTTTTTTTGGGGGGGGGGAGGTCATTTGGAATTCCCGAAGGATAACCAGATACCTCATAATCACATACGGCATCCTATCTCCCAGAAGGCTTGATGGATATCTCCCGTTTTTTCAAACTAAACTGTTGGAGCTTTCTCCATTCCTTTTTTAACCGCTATGGTCATATACCGGGGCCGCTACCAAACCGGCGTTGCCGTTTGGTTTTCTTTTCTCTTCTTCCCTTAAATTTGCCATCGCACAACATTATATTCTGGCTCGCCACCATGGTGGGACTCAAACCCCTACCATCGCCAAGCTAGAACCGGATAGAGCCCACTCTCTAACAGTTTTAATGGCGTTGAGGGATTGATTATTGACAATCTATCACGCCAACGTAAACTGCCAGGAATTCTAACCGCGTGCATACCCCCACAGACCCCATTTGAGGCAATAGGAAAACTAAGCCTGTGTGATCCAAGTGAAATAAAATAAGGTTCACCGGGTCGTAAGGGATTTGTAAATCTCACATGGTCCCTGCGCGCCTTCGGCGCGCTAAAACCTTTCATTCATCATCCACATCATTCGAATCAGTCTTACTCTCAGAATTATCAAAATGGCAAATGCACAAGTGAATGTGAATTTCACCCCTTATAGCCGTGGGGGTAGAAACCTCGTATTTGGTGGCAAGTTTAGAAGAAAAGACAGTACACACTGAGTTTGTTGTATAAAGGCCTGCGGAGCGAATGTCAATACTAAAGAAGATATTATCTCATCGATCGGCTCTCCACAAAACCATCCGACCGACATGGACAAACTTTCGGTGGACACTTTCTTAGCCAATCTGAAGAAAACAGTTCAACATGACCCGCAAACCGACTACTCTACCTACAAAGATCAAGTTTCATCTCTCAGACCCGACAATACTCACACGGCATTGATCAGTAAAATACCAACATTCTACAGTGCCAGATCAGCTTTGTGTAGGTCCCGTTCCCAGACCAGACCACCTCTTCCAAAAAGCCGTTCCGACGTTAACCTTCCAGAACAATTTAAGAAAACTACTGCCGACGATGACTTCTTTTTAGCCGAAGATGGCACCAATGATAAAATACTAATTTTGGCCACTGACAACCTTCAGTTTCTTGCTGAGGCTGAGTGCTATTATTCGGATGGCACCTTCGACATATGTCCTAAAGAATTCCATCAGCTTTACACTATCCACGCTTTTATAGAGAGCAAGATGGTTCCACTTGTATATGGACTTCTTCCAGAAAAGAGTGCGGCAAGAGGGTCGAAAGGGGCTTGCTCCCCATACCGTCCCTGCGCGCCTTTGTCGCGTTAAACCATTCCATTCGGCGAGTGCGGCAACGTATCGACGATTCTTCCAACTTACAAACAACATTCACGGGAGATCGGCGCAAACCTATCCCCGACACACTGGTTCGTGGACTATGAAACTGTCACAGAGAATGCCATCAGAGAGATTATTTCCTTCAACAATCCTGAAGGGATGTTTATTCCATTATACACAGTGTGTCTGGAGAAAGGCCAATGATGTGGGTTGAAAACAGAATACCAACAGGACCCCGCTGTTCATAAGCTAATTCGTCGTGTCTGGGATGAGGCGCTTGTGCAAGAAGATCGTCCAGTTGATCCACGTATAACAAAGTTTACAGACTATGTTACCACGTATTGGATAGAAGGGAGCCATGGTAGACATCTATGAAATCATTATGAGACAGTGGGACCAAGAACAACTAACCACGCATAAGGCTGGCACAGAAAACTTCAACAGTCGATTGCTGGACCTCATCCAAACATATTTAGCTTGATCCAATTTATCATAGAGGTGCAGGCATATCAAGACGCAAGACTATTACAAATAAGTAATGGTGGAAAAGTGGCACCCAGAAAAGAAGCACCGGGCCGTCGATAATGCAATAAGACAATATAAACGTGTGTTTCAAGAGGTGTAATGGACAGGTTAGAATATTTGAACTCTGTTTCAAAATGTTCGGGCCAGGGCCACTGAGAAAACTGCATTTCGTGTGGTTCATTGTAATATGTTCTGTAGTTCACAATATTTTGAATCGTTTTCCTAATTATTACATTGCATTACTGTATTATGTTACTTTATTTAAAAAAAATAATAACACATGTATGCGAAAAATATGTGATAAATATTTTTATATATATTGTATGATGTATGCAAAAATATGTGAAAAATATTGTTAATTATTGCATTGCATTACTACATTATGTTACTTTATTTAAAAAAAAATAATAATATATGTATGCGAAAAATATTTTTATATATATTGCATGATGTATGCGAAAAATATACTGCTCAATGTTTGCTAAGCACCAAGTATATCCAACTACCTGTTTTACGTTTTAGTTGAAATTTTGTAATGAAAAGTGTATATATTTTTTATTTAATTATATCTTTAATGATTTAAGTACATAAATTAAGATTCTATTTGTGTTTGACATTATTTTTTAGCTTCTGAATACGATATCCATGTAAAATGGATATTATTGGTAAAAGAGGAAATTGTTCAATTTGCCAAAACGTTGACGGAGCGAACTGGTATGGGTTAAATATCGAGTATGATACCCATTACTGTTAATTATTGCTTGACAACGCCTTCTCGTGCTCCCAATCAGGTTCCTGGTGGTCCTTTGTGGGATGTTGTTCCATTCTTGGATCAGCATGGCATCATGCTCATGGACACTTCTGGATGGGCTGAAATTACAAGCTGCAAATCATTCCAGACATGTTCGATTGGATTGAGGTCAGGGAATCTTGCTGGCCAGTCCATGCGCTCAGTCCCTTCCCTCTGTCGGTACTTCCCGACAGCATGGGCAACATGAGGACGGGCATTATCGTCCATCAGAATGAATCTATCACCCACTGCACCTGCATACAATCTGACGTGGACATCCCAGATCTCATAAATATACCGCTGTGCAGTCAATGTACCACGTCCCAGACCATGATTGACCCTCCACCATACAGGACATGCTCAGCAATGTTGGCTGCATGGAATCGCTCTCCTGGTGTTCTCCATACCCTAGAACGCCTATCTGTGTCTTGTAGGCAGTACCTTGACTCATCTGTAAACAGGACAGGTTGCCAATCTTCTCTGGTCCATCGAACGTGGTCCATGGCCCATTCAAATCGTGCCTGGCGGTGGTTCTGGGGCAGCGGAATGCAAATACATGGTCTTCTCGGTCGGAGACCACCTTCGTGCAACATTGCCCGGATAGTCTGCGGCGAAACATTTACCCCGGATGCAGTCTGAAGGTCACTGCGAAGCTGGGTTGCTGTGGCAAAGCGGCTCCTACGGGCCTGAATGATCAAAAACTGGTAATCAGCTGCATATGCTGCCCTGTCTCTGCCACAACCATGCCGTCTTACTGGTGTGCCATTCTGCTGAATCTTGCTCAGGCTCTGGTGATCACCGTATGGTACACAAGAAGGGCTTCACCAACCTGACGATGGGTAGCCCCTTGCTCCACCATCCCTACAGCCCGCCACATTTCTGCATCAGACAGTCTTCTTACATTTGCATTTGCATATTCAATCATTAAATCACAATGGTTTGTGTTGAAATGAAGACTGAATACCCTACACATGTCATGTACATGTAGACAGTACACGAAAACATCATGAAAATCAAGGGGTACATGCTTTCCATGACTGTCACGAAAGGTCTGCCTGTCAAGAGAGCTAATGTAAACGCTGGGGACCATCTCAATACATTCTTCAGTCATATCCCCCAAAAATATCGCAAATATGTTACAAGCAATTTTCACAATGATGTGTCAAATATTTGGTGCTCAGCAAGCTTTGAGTACTATATGTGAAAAATTTTGTTAATTATTGCATTGCATTGCATTACCGTATTATGTTACTTTATTTAAAAAAAAATAATAATATATGTTTGTGAAAAATATGTGATAAATATTTTTATATATATTGTATGATGTATGCGAAAAATATGTGAAAAATATTGTAAAATATATTGTATGATATATGCGAAATGAGAAAATAAAAATGAAAAATATACAGCTGCTGTAGTTATAATTTCCTACAGCAAGTCGGAAAAATAAGATACAGACTATAAGCGGTAATCCCTTGATCATCCGGATTATTCACACCTACTGACAGTACTACTGGAAACAATAGCTGTCGGCATATCGAGACGACCCCGTATAAAGGCCATTTACCAACCTGCCTAGTTGGTCCGGATCTCTTAGTCTCGTGATAAATCGGTCGCTTTGTGTGCTAGAGGTCGACCGTTCGAACCCCGGCTCCCACACTTATCTCTCCTGTTACAAAAATATCCTCTAAGGTTCCACTAAGCAGGGACGTCTTGAAGATGACCGATGTTGGGGATGTAACCAATTGGTACCGACTATCATGACTCCAGTCCCGGCTGATAAAATATTCCAACCACATCATCAAGGCATGCCTTCTTTGAAGGCATGCCTTGGTGATGTAGTTGGAATATTTGTCATTCGGGATCTAAATTAAAACGCAGGAGATTTGTTTGTCGGAGTTGTGACGCATGAACTTTCTGGCTTCTTATTTAGTTGGAACACACCAGATTCCAGTTTGGACATGGCAAGACCGAATACTCCACAAACCTCAATCTACATGAGATCAACTGCGTGTATGGCAAAAGTACATGAAGCAAATCTAGCCTTGTAAGAAAGTACTATCAGGAGCGAATCGATATCAAAGACTTCAAGCCAGACCAAAATGTCCCATATGTAAAAGTACTGGGAGGGGGAGGGGGTGAGTGTCACAGCCCTACAGCCTCATTAGTTACTCACCTGCCAATAAGTAGATATGACTGTGTAATTTATTTTTCACTACCACATGTAGCTCCTCAACTTCCCAATGCCGTTGTAATTTGCTCATCGATTCTGATCCGACTGCAAACGAGGCTCTTCACTTTTCCAAATATATATCATGCCAATCTGAAGGGAGGCTGACGTGACGTCGCAGTTGTGTTAAGAAATTTTAGGCGACAATTATAAAAGTCGAAATAAAAGTCCGAGTGTCGCGCGGAACATCATCATCCCCATTTTTTCATTTTTTTTGCATATGTCGTATTCAGTTTGTAAATATATTCACTATCATGTAATGAACGAATTATTACACTAGTCCGTACTACAGCGTATTGTTTGGTCTGGCTTCTCTGGTCTCGTCAACGTGACAGAATGTGACAACCCAGATCGATAATAATCTGCATGTACAATTCAGCCATCATGAACTGGTTACTTTCCACAGGTGAGCAATATTTCCGAGGACGCAATAATATTAGACAACAAACACAAATTGTGATAAATCATCAAAAATTTAATTAATGAAGTTCCGGGTAAAACGTAAACGCCAAAACCGGTCAGTGCTATTCTCAAAAATCGCCAATTAAATTCATTACTTTTTCATTTTTTGTCTCAAAAACATAGGTTATGACCCCCCTCCCCCCCCCCCCCCCCCCGATGGAACGAGCTCGTAGGTCGAGGAGCAGGCTGCAAGCCGAGAGGTCCTCGGTTCGAATCCCACCTGCGGAAACTGCGTCGTGTTCTTGTGCAAGACACTTCACCCCCATTGCCCACGTGGGGGCACGTTGACGGTGTGTACTAAGGCGTACTGCACATCGATGGTGCATCTGTCTTTAACCAATGCTAACCCTGCTTGTGTAGAGTTAGTATGTTGGGAGCTGACAGTTGCTCGCCGTTGCTCGGTGGTTCTCTCCGGTTACTCCGGCTTCCTCCACCCGTAAGATTGTCGTGGTCATGATTAGTCATTGTGCAAAAAGATGTGACCTTAAACACAAATAAATAATAAATGAATGTCTCTTATTATGCCTCATGTCTGTGACATCAGCTGGGATTGGATAATTTGACACCTTCCAAAATTCATAATACTGGAGTCTTTGGACAAAACACGGGTATTATCGGAACGTTCTTTCCTGGAGACATGAGAACAAAGAAAACATAAGCTCCACTTCCATTGATCAGCGTCGATTACGCACGCTCTGATTGGAATTTCCCAATACCAACCGCTGGCGCCGTGTCTGTTTAACTTTTTTCGTCAGCGATAGACACAAACACACAGACAGGCTACAAATATGTCATCTTCAGGGGGGTGTTTTCACTTTTAACTGCAAATAGTAAATTCAAAAGAATCAGAAGTACTGAAACCTCGCGTGTTGTTCACCACTTTAGTGAATCATGAATGTGGCTTCAATCAAATATAAATTTTATTTCCACAAGTTTAGTATTAGTGCTCCTCGATCTCACTGAGTCTCCGTCAAGTTAAAAATAAAATGTTTCACTCTGCTTAATTCTAAGAACTGTCGTCGTCCAAGAAACATGAATTTATATTCCATAATACCACTTATCACACAAGCATTAATAATGAATTATAACATGAACACACAACAGCATGATGAAGTTGTAAACACTCCCAAAGCGACGGTACTTGTAACAGGTCAATTTCGAACTTGGTGATCTGGAAACTCACTCGAAATGACGTCACTAAAAGCATGTTTCTGGATTCAACTACATTGTTGCAAATGAAAGCTATTTTTTGTTCGGCATAATAAAATAATTAGAACGTTTCTTTTCATGTTCTATCGGTCGATAGTACCTGGGTTTGTGTGATTTCTGTTAAAAACCTTCAGCAGCTTCGCTGCTTCAAGTTTTATTTCAGAAATCACACAAACTCAGGTACTATCGACCAATAGAACATGAAAAAGGAACGTTCTAATTTTATATTAGTACCTAGCATTACATTACTACCGCTGCGGGTCCCAGTTCATATCGCTATCATACTTGACTTCTTCTACTATTAGCAAACTAGGCCTTGTTCGCATGCCCCGAGTCTTACCTTGAAAATGAGCCATAGAGCAATTGCTGCACACACGACTCTCATGATCATATGGGTATTGGACGATACTTATGACACGGTGGATACCTTTTGGTGGATACCGTTTGGAGGATACTTTTTAGCGGATACTCATCGGAGGACACATAATGCTGGGATAATCTGAATAGGGCCAGTAAAACGTAAACCTGAATGTTACCTGATCCAGCAATAGGTGGAAGAGAAAAAGCAACGATACTGAAAGTTTTCGCGCCCACATACTCTAGTTTAATAGAATGCGCCTTTGAGCACTGCGTGCTACTATTATAAGTAGGAATTCTCCAAGACTTCGAACCAAATTATCACCGCGGTAAAGCTTTACTTGCTGATGTGACATTAACCATACAAAAAAGAAGAAAAAAAAAAAAAAACTACAATGTGTAAATATTCAATTTGTGTTGCCGCAAAAATATTCATTTTTCAAAGATATCAAATTATATTCTACAACCCTTTACCTAACATGAAAAGCAGACGGCACTTGCCAAAAATATTCTTGAATAACTACTTTTTTTCAATTTTGTCTCAAAATCATAAGTTATGACCTCTCATAGGAACGAGCTCGACGAGCTCGTTCCAATGAGGGTGTCATAACCTATGTTTTTGAGACAAAATCTGAAAAAAATAATGAAAATTAATTGGCGATTTTTGAGAATAGCGCTGGCCGGTTTTGGCCGTTACGTTTGTTAAAGGGTTAAAAAGCGATTGGCCATTGCGGGCGTCGAAAAATTTTAAACCTTCGAGAATTGCTGCTGTGTGTTATCATTGTTATTTTTAGTAACAATTCTGCCAGCCATCCACCCGTAAGGTGGCTGCTGGTGAGATACTTTTCTCTTTGTGACCAATGAGCATTCCAGTGATCAGGAGATCAGTGCCTTACCTCCATTTCCCGTTGCACAAACAATTACCACCCATGACACAGCCACTCCCCATGCGGTTCTGTTGAGAGACACATACAAGGCGGAAACGTCCCACGGCAGTGTAATTTTCTTCTGATCTGATTCCACAAGTCCATAAATAACGGCGAGGCCGATGGATATTGCTACAGACCATATCAAGGAGTTCATGTACTGAAACGATCAAGTTGTTATATCGATAACGTTGTGACTTCACAGCATACCAAATAATCAACGCAATTGCATCAGGTTTATTGACATGAAGGGATCCTTTTGTAACCATTAAATTTAACCCTTCAACCTTTTCACAACAAGACGAAAATATACCATTGCGCACTTCACATATATCGCCTTCAAAATTGGTCGGGCCTTACGCTATGTTTATTAATCAAAGAATGATATTTTTTTGTTATTAACCGGTTCCGTGCTACATTTTTTGAAGCTGTGCATTTGTTCAACATTTGTTTTGCAACATGTTATTGAAGAGTGCCCAGGGGCACCACGCCCACAGGTACCGCGCTCACGGACTCTCTTCAATAATTTGTGATAAAGCAAATTAATATAAACGAAATATTATTTTCGTTTGACTGAAAGTGAAACATCAGCAAGAAAAAATGTTAGCTTTTGTGGTGGTACCCTCATGTTTTGAAAACAATGATAGGGCTTCTAGCTCTCAAACAGTTAACAGATTATTTTGCTACAAGTGTTATCCGAAGAGACAAAGGCTGTGTAATGAGGCACCGTAGCACACTGGATAGCGCATTGTACTTTAGATCGAAATGTTGACGATTCGTTATGGTACATGAAGTGAAAATGATATATAATAAAAGGACATATACCACTCAGCATCAGCGCTACATTTTTATAGTTCCATTAATTTCTTAGCAATTCACACAAGAAAGTACTTTTCCACTTCCATGAGTTCACAAATGGTCAAAATAACTGATGTAACAGGGGAATGCAGAAATCACCGGGTAGCTTGTTAGAAGTTGCTTTGCTTTTATGGCAAGACAAACATACAAATGGATTGAATCCACAAATTAACCTTCATCCTACCGAGTGGGTCTAAATGGACCTTACTTGTATTTTTTCTCTTTACACGCTCCAAATTAGGAGCATACTAGGGCTTGGCTTTTGTGACGTTGTTTGTGAACCTGTGGCTGGTTTGTCACCCAGCTGCCGGCATGTTAGGCGTAATTGTGAGACAGATTTTATTTTGGGTCCAATGGACTCGGCTTTTGAGACTGAACTTAGTAACATTTG
Organism: Pictodentalium vernedei; assembly: GCA_031216915.1. Classification (NCBI taxonomy): domain Eukaryota; kingdom Metazoa; phylum Mollusca; class Scaphopoda; order Dentaliida; family Dentaliidae; genus Pictodentalium; species Pictodentalium vernedei. The sequence continues at coordinate 355,567,210 of CM062291.1, forward strand.
TGTTAATAGTTATTGTTCGTTTTTCGAATGGTGGCTGCAAATGATCGAAACGCGAAATCCACCACAGCTGAGGTCAAAGCCTATATTTGAGGACAAGGAAGAATCGGAAGTGGAAGATGCTTATACCTCGCACAGAGATGCTGACCACATTTCCAGACCACCCCTCTTAGTAACACAGTAACTCAGATACCATTGACCCAACACCCGAAAACCAAAGTGATGACAACCAGCTTTCGAATCAACCCTCAAATCACATTATTGTTCTTCGGGATCCTCAGATAAATAATCAGCAAGAAAGGCGGAGAACAAGAGGAAGAGGTAGAGGGCGTGGATGTGGGTCGCTCCCATTTGAATCGACAATAACATAATCAGTTAGAATTACAATGACTTGTTCAAATAACGTCCAATGGGGGTAAAAAATACAAATTTTGACACCTTTTGTGTTTAGTTTTATTACATTTTTGACTGGGTCAAAATGGATCCCACTCAGTAGTATTTGTAGGTAATATGTGTTGGTTGGTAGGATGACGGTTGTCGACAGTAAGGTGTATTGGCCGGAAAGCAGTTGATCATCCTGGCGACCTTGGCAAAAGAGGTGATTGATCCATTAGCGGTGTAGGAGTTACGTGTGCATGTGATTAACCATAAAAGTGTCCAAATAAACTGATCCTATACAGAGCACACCTGTAACAATTTTCAATTTTTTAATCGTGTATTGGCAAACTTCAGTGAATCTAACTTTGCTTATACCATCCAGAGTCCGCTGATGACAATGAACGGAGCTGCTACTCGCCCAAATCGAAATACTCATGTGCATCGAACCAGTCTTGAATGTTACAAATATCATCGTGATGCCGTCGGCTCCTGAATATACCGAGCTCAATTGTTCACATGTTTTGTGACATGTATTGGTCAGTTTGGTCGTGGTTTCGTGGACTTCTCCACATCGATGCATTGTATCAATTCATTGTGCCCTCACTGAGTCTGTGATACATCTCCCCGAACCAATTCGCCTCTTCTGACTCACCACAAGGAAAACTGTTTATCAGATCCGTGGATAGGCCCTATGTCGACTGCTCCTACTAACAACATGAAAGCCTTGTTCCGCGAATGACTGACAAAGGTGCGGATGTTTGATGGGCAACTCCAGTATCTTTTGAAGATAAGGTGAGAGTTTTTCGCATAGTGGATTTATTTATTTATTGGTGTTTAAGGTCGCATATTTCTGCACAACGGCTAATCATGACCACGACAATTTTACAGGCGGAGGAAACCGGAGTACCCGGAGAGAACCACTGAGAAACGGCGAACAACTGTCAGCTCCCCAACGTACAAACTCCACACATCTATTTTTTCAATTTTAGTTCAGTATTAGTTATTCGTTTGCATTCACCTCTTCAAAATATAACAAAATGCAAATTAAAGCATATACTGTTCTTGGAATAACTTAGTTTGGAAAAAGAACGCATATGTGTTGGTGGTGTTCCGAGGTAAAAAAAATAGTTAAGCAACGTCGAGCCCGGCTAGTCCTTGAATGGGTGACCGTCTGAAGGATCGATCGATTCGGACTCCCGCGTTGTGTCCTTGGGTAAAGCACTTCACCCCAATTGTCCATACGGGGGCACGATGGCGCCATGTACTAAGGCGTACTGCACGTCGATGGTGCGCATGTCTTCAACCAATCTAATCCTGCCTGTTCTGCAGTGCGGAGGTACTATGTTGGGGAGCTGGCAGCTGTTCGCCGTTGCTCGGTGGTTCTCCCCGGGTACTCCGGCTTCCTCCACCCGTAAAACTGTCACCGACACGATATGACCTTGGCTGTTAATGTGTCCGTTAAACCCTAATAATAATAATGATAATCTCGAGAAAGACCGGTGTCATTACATTCTAGATTAATTTTAGTATCTGTTTAACTAGTTGATGGCTAGATTATTTTTCGTGGTCCAGATTTGTTATACAAAATTTGTTTTATTTAAATTATTGGAGAACAAAACAACACACTTATATAAACAGAATATTATTTGCATTTGATTGAACAGGAAACACGAGGAAGGAAAATATTGTATTTTGCACTTGTACCTTCATTTTTCAGAAAGCCCTGATAGTAGCTCCTAGCACTTAATCAGTTAATAAGCTTTGATACACATCGCAGTAAAATGAGCCATTCCACTGATCTCTTGCATCTCGACTGCTGAATCGCCCAATGGTCAAATACAGTCTTCACCGCCCCCATTCTTAGTGGGGTGGCACCTTGCTATTAATAAACAATGCCCAGAAACAAACAATTTCGCGAAGATATTCAAGTTCTCAATGTCTCGGAATCGCCTATCACTGTTTAAGGAGTACACTCTTTATGTCTGTAAAACAAATATGTTGATGCTATGCACGTTTCTGTGGTTGTACAAATTGAATATTTACATCATATTTTAGTTATTATTGAACAAAAAGCAAGTACCGAGATTAAAAAGTTGATAGACTTTATTACTTTCCAAAGTGTGATTTACTGGAATTTCTGGGTTTGATTATAAACGATAACTTCACAAGTGAATTATGCAGTCAACAATTGTGCCATGTATCCGTGTGCGCAAACGAAGACGCTTTGCCGTGGTTGTCATGGGACTTCATTGTTTTTTGTTTTTTTTTTAACCTTTTACCTAATATGAAAAGCAGACGACACTTGCGAAAAAATTCTTGAATAGCTATTATTTTCATTTTTTGTCTCAAAAACATAGGTTATGACCCCTCATTGGAACGAGCTCGACGAGCTCGTTCTAATGAGGGGCATAACCTATGTTTTAGAGACAAAAAATGAAAAAATAATGAAAATTAATTGGCGATTTTTGAGAATAGCGCTGACCGTTACTTTAGGTAAAGGGTTAAATAATATAATTATCGTTAATAATGAAAAGTAATAGACAGAGTAATCGCTTGACTGGACTGGTTACGTGAAATAATTCATTCGAGGCGAGGGACTATATTGGAAAACACTCGTGCGCATTCGCGCACTCGTGTTTGTACAACCTCCCTCACCTCTCATGAATTACTTCACGTAACCAGTCCAGTCAAGCGATTACTCTCTATGTTATTAGTTTTCGTGCTAGGTAAACATCATGATGTTTGATGAAGTGAAAGCTGTTATTCACAGCATAATAGCTTCCACACCATCAAACGGCAGGGATAGGGAGAATGACAGCGCTGTTTGTCTGGACATCTCGGTAGTGGGACATTGGATAGCGGCGTTTTTCACTGACCATCCAGTAGTCCAGTTGTATAGAGATCAGTAAGCCTTGCACGCAAATCGTCCAATTGTACTCTTGATTAGTATTCTTCCATCATGTCCAAAACATAAGTTTGACCTCTCTTTGGAACATTCCATTGCGGTTCGTAAACAGAAAATCGACAAGTCAGCGTTGCGGACCTGACGCAGATGCTCACTCATCGGAGTACAGCAGGGCTGTTCCCACGACACCCTCTCACCAAATTCCATTGGGGCTTTACCTGTCCGTGAGAGTAATCGGACCTCCGGGTGAGATCCTTTTGTTAAACGCTCTTCATCACTTAATTCGTCTACATGTACTTAAGCTGACCTCATTGCAGCGTCAACTGTCTCTCCCATTCCGCGACACTTAAGGAAACAGCTGCCTTGACCCTGGGTATTCTCTGTCCTTTACCCCTTCTTTTACAACTATTCTCAAAATAATTTCATGATGATAAAAGTGTATTAAATGCCATGACAGTTTACTGTGCGTGTTGCTAGTTGGAAACAGCTTACATAAGTTTCGGCTTGCTGCTGAATCCAGATTTCACAAGCTCTTGTTAAATCATGTTATTTCATATCTTGTGCACTTGTATTTATTTATGAAATAAAATAATGTTTAAACTAAACAGAAAATCGTTGGCTAAGATTGTAGTGTCAACAAATATCAGACCATTGTCGGAATACAATGTCTCCTAGGAGAGTGTTGTCAACGTATTTATGCAGCACGTACTCTAAATAGGGACACATAGCAATGATGCAAGGTTAACTTTTATCTACCGTATTAACCTTTTCAGGCCAATGCAATTCATAAAAATCCCAGTCACATATTATGTTTTCAAATTTAGCGTCCACAAATAACTTGTGACCAAGCGCTGGACCGAGTTCGTTGGACTCGTTTCAGAAAAGGATTATAAGTTACGTAGTTGTATATAAGAGCTTTTTTGCAAGCATCTTCTGTTGTTCATGTTAAGCAAATTGTTTGTGAAAACCAAACGCCCGATAGAACAAAACTGTGCATGTAAAATATGATGCTTTATGTTCATTACTTACCCATGTCAGTTTTAATTTACGCCCAGTGCGATTCAGAACATACCCAGCAGCTAGACCTATGAGATAAGGTCCCATTCTTGTATATGGTTTGGTGTAGTACACTTTATACTGATTCACTCTGCTAAAATATAAAAAAATGACCCAGTGGGAAAAAATAGAAGCCAAAAAAGGAAGAGATTTCAGTAACCAGCAGTAACTTTAGAGCGCCACCTTTGATGGAAACAGTGACTACTAGATGATTTTGAAATCGCAAGCTCAGTTTCAGAAGCCATGCGCCCAAGATCGAGGAGATTGTATTTGTCGTCTTTTAATGTGCCAATCCACCAGGGAGCGCCTACATAGCGTTTCTTTTTGAATGAAATATAATCAAAGTATCCAAGACTTTCATGTGACGAAAAAACGTTTACAATTTCGATAAATCGAAAACTAAAAAACCCAGCTATCTCGTAATTTTCTGATCTCGAAAAAATACTAAAATTTCAACATTTCTTTTACCCTATACCCCCATGCCATCACCTCAAAATTCGTCCGCTACGTTTGGGAATATGGTAGGACGGCAGGACATTTTTAGATATGTTTTTTTGTGGTTACATTCCTAAATTTTGGAAAAAGTAACCATTTGGACCCTGATGGAATATTCCATGCCAGTTCAGAGCCATCATCGGTAGAGTCCGTTACATTACATGGGGAGATACCAATCTTAGCCTTAGGGCTCCACGTTGAAAATATTGATTGCTCTACCACAAAAAAATTCCCTGAGCAACTTTCAACTTGGTGAATTCAGCTCGTATTACGATCTTGGACTGGTTAACCGCCATATCGGCTTGAAATGGTTAATACATTCAAAACGAGCTAGAACATTGCTTTTTCTAGCCAAGCTAATTGTTAGATTCGCTTCTGTAAGAGTATAATGACATATTTACCTGTGTTGATAAAAGTTTGCGCCTATATAGTCCAACCTAGCTATCAACGCAGCTGTTGTGATTGTGGCCAAGAGGAACAAACTCCACACAAAAATGCCCAATCTGGGACGACTGTAAAATAAAATGAATAAAATTCTGTGTCATTTTGTATCGTTGGATTAGACCATTAGTATATCTCAACTTCGCTTAATGAATGTTATTATTACTTATTTTTATTATATGCTAGCCTGTGAATTATCGCCAATAATCTAAAAGATATTTCTTGATAGCTATCGACTCGATAGATATCGAGAAGTATTCCTCAGTAGCTTCCTAAATGACGTCACGCTACGCCGCATCACATCACCTTGAAGGAACAATCAGCTGATCTTTGTTATTGATTTGAAGGGTACCAATTTGGGGTCGAATTGGGCTGAATATTGTGCAATAGAATGTCTCGTAGCATATAATAAAAAATAAATCTGCTTTATTTTAGTCAGTATCTGGAATTATCGCATGATTGTGAACCTGGCAGTTTTATTTTTCACAAGCGCTTGTGCGAGTGAAAAATAATATTTTCAGGTTCACACGATTAATTTTTTCAGTAGCTTCTTAAATGACGTCACGCCTCGGCTCATGACGTCGCATTGAACGCCGCCTTGAAGGAACGATCAGGAAATCTTTGTAACCGCGGATCTGTCAGTTAGAAGTCAAATGCTGAGCCACATCTGAGCCACCGAGCTCTTCCTGTCGATGATGTAAACATATTAGCACACTCACAGGTAGTGTATTCTTCCAGCATACCATGGACGTAAATGCACCTTCTCCCAGGGAATGACCTGTCTTCTACGCCGATGAGATTCATCCCATATTTTTATAGTGGATTTTAGATACAATGGTAAGATGAACCCTCCACCTTATGCAGTTTGTGAAGAGACTTGCAAACACATAGCTTATGACGCCTCACTGTGAGGTTCTTTCCAATGAAATGGCCGTAAGATATATTTAAGAAAAAATAAAATTTGAATGGATATGTTGTTGAATAGCTCTGGTCGCATGTCTTATCGCTGCTAGAAAAGGGTTAATATGTATCAAATTGAAACCTCAAAGGGACAATAAGCCGACTATTTAAAAAAAATATAAGTTGACCATTTGACAAAACCACACTTTTTGTCATGCACAAGTACTCTCATTTTTTATATATCACTCGTATGAATGCGCTCGTATCGATTAAATAAATTAACCCTAGGGTGTGGATTTACTGGCTTTGGGCCTGAAAACGTTGAAAATCTCTTTCCCAGTCCCTCCCCCGTGGCCCTTTAGCCTGCCGCATGCTCTCTTTTTATAACCAATACAAACTTTAAAAAAATGAAAATGAAATAGTTCATGTCTGATATTTTACCCAAGATATTAAAATTGAAAAATGTGTCCCTTGAGTGCAGCACGGCTCTGCAATGCTTTAGCACTGCAAAGCCTCCGTGCACTCAAGAGACGAAATACACCACCACCCATGCTTTTCTGTAGGTTATGAGACCTAAAACATAAAACAAACCAAGAACATGAGCTACTGATGGCAAAGAAATAATTACAAAAATAAAAAATAAAATAAAAAACATCCGCCCGCAGAAGATCTACTTTGTGGGGTCTTATCGAAAAACTATGCCATAGTTTTTTTTTATCCTGATCTTCTTAACCCTTTACCCAACGCAGACGATATCAAAATTTATTATTTTAAATATCAGTTATTCATATTTTTCCAAAAAAAATTCAACAAAACCATTTCATGTGACCCCTCGTTGGAACGAGCTCGTAGAGCTCGTTCCAACGAGGGGCCACATGATATGGTTTTGTTGAAATTTTTTGAAAATAATATTTTTTCAACACCTGTCAATTTTCATATTACGCGGGCGGGTGCGGCCGATTCGTTGGGTAAAGGGTCAACCGATCACTATCGGGAAATTCAGGCACGGCTCGAAGTGCAGTGTCATTTCCCATATTCATCGAAACTAGTTCTTTTCGAAAGACAATGGTGATTCTTCTAACACTAACACTTGTTTCTGTTTGTAGTATACTGAGTCAAAAAAGAAAGTGTAATGGACACAAATGTGAAAACATAGCATAAAGAATGAAATATAATAGTTCTAATGTTGCATGTTTGTGGACAAGAAGTCGTGCAAAGAGTTTAATGACATGATGTTGTTGTTTACCCAACCGTATAAATTTTACTACGGATTTCAAAATAGCACGTGCTACCCGAGAATGTTAAATTGAATGGACGGCCGACGATTTTCTTTGTGTTAGAGAGCCTGGGTTATTGAGAAAACACGCTTGTTTTTGTCTTCCACCATTTTAAACAAGAAATTATAGCAAAGCTATGCAAAAAATGACGATGAAAAATGCACACGGGGTGATCCACGAAGCTGAAATTCTATTCTCCAAAAGTGATCAATAATCTTACCCAGAGGCTCTTCAGGTGACAATATGTAAGAGTAGAATAAGTGGTGAACACGCTTAGAAAAATGCCGTGCTGATGCTATAGGATTTGGTTTTGAAGTCTTGCTTTACCTGTTGAAGTGTTAATTTACTTGTTCTATGCCGTGAAACTGATGTTCTAATTCTAAGTGCTACAGAAACAGATTCTACGAGCTTCTGCTTTTCTGTCAAATTTGTTGCTCAGAAAAGGTATGATACATCAGACTGCCATCGAAGGTCTGATGACAAACGTCTGCTTTGAAAATACTGTAGTACTGTAAGCGATTTTGGTCGATAAGCCCTTAAACCAGTTTTACCATTTGGGAACAATGTGGGAAAAGCCATTTGCTCTAGCAGTTCCTCCTTGTAAACATCCAAGGGAGAATTTCTGTTTCTTGCAATTGTGAAGTATGGAATGTTGAAACTATTTTCAAAATTCATTTTTGGGACGGCCGCATCTTTTATAGTAATTGACATTTCATCGACATGAATATTATCAGCTGTAATCACATTCTCAGCCCTACCTGTATTCATTTCAGAACACATCTGATTATCTTCCATTTTAATTATGTGTAGGTCCGTCTCATTTTCTGAAATGCTATCTACTTCAATATCTTGGTAGATGTAAGTATTCTTTTTGAGCCAAACAAGAGCATCTCTGAATTTTTTAACATCAATAAGGTACTCACAGGGAATTTCATTTTCTTTTGAAGTGTCCTCAATCCAAACAATGACAAAACCATCTGTGTTGAACTTAGAAATTTGCTCTTAAATGTCATATGGGAAGTTTATCAATTGACCATTAATGGCTTTTTGACCATATGGCAAAATTATCATTTTCATGTAGGCATGGGTTAGAGAAATGAATCTTCTTTCTGATAAACTTGAAGCAACGACCACAAAGTTGACCATGTTCATCTTTTTCTTTCAAAAGGCCATGCAAAAATGTTCGCCATTCCTCTCTTATTTTATGTACAGTTAAAGAGTCTTTGTAAAAAAGTTTTCAACAACTTTTACAAGTATATGTAGGTCCACAATGTATTTCCTGCAAAACATTTGCTTCCGCAGTTGAAGGATTTCTATTCTCCGCACTTTCATGTTTACCAATGGCTTTTTTGAAGACAATGCTTCATCTTTCTTATTTGTTTCATAAACTGAGTGCCTTGTCATATCATTAATGGTGGAGGTCTGCGATTGTGATGCATGCGAACACTCAAGCGTATTATTGTTACCGAATTGTGTATGCAACTGAACAGAAGTCCCCAAATGTGATGAGTTGCTTGAAATATGGTTTGTCTGTAAAGGCAATGCTTCCGATTCCTGGGATATCAAATCTACTGTAGTATTGATAGCAATATTTGTAATGAGATCAGGAGGGCTACATAAACAATTACAAGCCACATTGGCTGGTTTTGCTAGTAGATAATGTTCCCCAGGATTAACGAGTGTAATGTAATGCTTTCAGAAGAAGGTGAAGGTAATTGGAATTTTGGATCAAACTTTTGTCAGAGAACCTGATTACTGGTACCAACTACTGTTAATACATATATAGGCATCTGTATGAAGGTAGCTGTACATTCTATCTCTATATCAGTAGCCCAAGATGCCCTGGAGGCATCTGATTTGTACTTGTCATTAATATAGTCCTGTACATTTACATTAGGGTTACAAAATTTTATGTCATTTTCAAAATGATGAATGTTTTGAACCATAAAATTAATAACAGATTCCCTTATGTAAATATGAAAATCCTCAGTGTTGAAAAAATTTAAACTGATGAATCTAAAAAACCTATTTCCATCCCCAGAGACATTTTGAGCGGATCTGTTTTTATTTTGTAACTCGTTATTAATGCTTGTAGAAATGTTGTAGGCATATTTATTCGAATTCCCCTCAAAACTGGCCAGATATGGATGTGGTATTCCAAATAAAAATGCAAGGTATTTATTTTGAAGTTTGCATTCAGTGTTTAATAAAAAAATTTGCCTTCTTGAAAGAGAAGAGTAATTTACCACATTTGTGGACTTAACAAGGCCAATATAAGGAACTGGTTTCTGACTAACTGGCCATGATTCTGCAATTTGTGACAAAATCAGATCACTTTGGTTTTACGTGCTGTGAATAGGTTCTGACCAATGTCAATTCTTAATTTCATCAAATGTAGTTGCATCAAGTGTATTATTATTTTTGTTACTGATGTTATCTACAGCATGAAAGTTTTTCTGTCATTTTCACAAGTCTCTGATATGCAATATGTATGGTCTGTCAAATGAAGCTCATTTCTCTGGCTTGAGAGATAATTGTAAGTGTGATCGTTGGAAAAGGTTGTTTTTTGCCTCTCACAATAGGTATGATCTTCCATACCCTCCTATAAAAAATTGCTATTACTAAAATTAGCCTATGTTTTGTTTACTGAAGTGAATTTACTCAGCAGTTATAATTTCGAAACAGCACAATGCCGTAAATCAAAATAGCTGTACAGTATACCATGAGCACTTGGTCTTAAACAATGAAAAAAATATGAAAACCTGATTATTTTATGTATGTTTTTGAATTGACTGGCATGATCACAAATATTAATTATTTTTTATACAAACTTTACATTTCAACTCAATTTCAAACTAAATATTATTTATATAAAAACTGTAAATGTATAAGTTGATAATCGCTTTTCCTGACGTCTGCACCAGCAGTGATTTTACTTACGCAAGGAATTATCCCCCTTAGATCAGCGTCTTGAAAAGGTCAATCCACGAATGTTGGCAAAGCCAAAGTGGGAACTGTGTAAATTCGGGATTGTATTGCTAGCCCATTTAATGAATCCCATAAAATTGCGCTGAAAAGAATATAAATGTGTACTCACCTCACTTATGAACAGAAAGTCAAATGAAATGGCTTTGAAAAATGGATATTTCACTCGATACACACAGCTTCAAAATTCAAGTTTATGAGACTTAGAGACATGCCACAACTAACTGGCGTCTTTCCCACTTGAGTGCAAGTTTAGTAACTCGATTATAAAAATGTAATATCTGGGATACACTTTTGTGGATGCAACGGGAAATGGCGCTGTTTTGCCTGGTGGGTGTGAAAGAAAAGTTAGTTTAGATCCCTGGTGTATTATAGGTACATATATTGAATTTTGTCAAAATTGTCCTAATAGATAGCCCATCGCTAGGGAGGCACGTTGGTTGCTATGGACACCAACTGACATCACTACAGACTCCTTTTAGATCCTAAGTGTATAATGGGCCCATATATCAAACTTGGCCAGAATTGGCCCAATAGACCACCCGTTGCTAGGGAGGAATGTTGGTTGCCAAGGAAACCCACGGACGTCATTGCCAACTCATTGGTTTAGGTGTCTAGTGCATTATGGGTTCATATATCAATATATCAAATTTGGTCAAAATTCACCCCGTTTTCGACTCCATGGTTTAGATCCCTAGTGCATTGTGGGTCCATAGATTGAATTTGGTCAAAATTTACCCAGTAGGTCGCCTGTTGCTAGGGAGGCACGTTGGTTACTAAGGAAATAAACTGACATCATTACCGACTCCTTGGTTTGAATCGCTGATGCATTATGGCTCCACATATCAAATTTAGTCAAAATTAGCTCAGTAGGTTGCTCGTTGCTAGGGAGGCACGTTGGTTGTTAGGGAAACCAAATGACACCATTTTTGGTTCTTTGGTTTGGATCCCTAGTGCATTGTGGTTCCATATATCAAATTTGGTCAAAATTGGCCCAAGAGGCCGCTCGTTGCTAGGGAGGCACGTTGATTGTTAAGGAAACAAACTGACATCATTACCGACTCCTTGGTTTGGACCCCTATTGCATTATGGGTCCATATATCAATTTTGGTCAAAATCGGTCCAATAGATCGCCTGTTGCTAGGGGTGTTACGTGTTGCTAGGAACGTCACGTGATGTAGTAAATTAGTCTGACTCCCGGTGTATTACGGGAGAATATCTCAATAGCACCCCCCCCCCCCCCCCCACGCCCCCTCCCTTGTTACTTCCCTGAACTGATGGTTCACTCACTTTACTCAATTTGTATCCGAATGTTCCTTTGAAAACAATTATATTGTCCCTTTTTGTTCTTGGAAAGATTCCTCGAATAAGAGCCGTTCTCGTAAAGTCTCTTCTCGGGCGTTCCTTCCGGTGAATAAAAAAGTGTTTATAATATAAAGGACTCTCGAGTTCAGACGCCTCCGGCGTATGAACGCGTGCGCCTACGGCGCAATCGTCCTTTAAAAAATGCAAGGTTAACCGAAAATCAGAGAGTGCGTGCCATTGGTATGTATGAGGCTGGGATACCTCCAGATGAGCTCACTGCTGAGATCGGAGTCACTGTGATCACTATTTACCGTCTCATTGGAAGGTATAGAACTACTGGATTTACTGCCGGCCGACCGCGTTCAGGTCGACCAAGAGTTACAACCCCTGCACAAGACCGACACATCAGGACGTCTCGCGGGATCGCTTCCTTCCGGCGACGAGAACAGCAGCAATTACTCCTGGTAGAACTAACAATAGAATCAGTGCATAAACTGTCCGCAACAGACTCGCTGAACACGGCATCAGAAGTAGGCGTCCATACCACGGACCAATCGTTACCCAACGCTATCGTACCGTCAGAATGGAATGGGTACGTCAGTGTGTTCGACGGACTCAGCAGCGTTGGTGTACAGTTCGTTAGTGATGAATCACGACTTTGTCTACGGTGCGCTGATTGTAGAGCAAGAGTGTATCATCGATGAGGACGGTTTTTCTGATGCTTGTGTGCGGGAATGCGACCATTTCGGCGGGGTAGTGTAATGGTTTGGGCAAGAATTTCCTTGCACCATCGAACGCAGTTTATCTTCATCCATGGTAATTTGAATGGACAGCGATATAGGGACGAAATTCTTAACGCTGTTGTTGTCCAGTTGTTCAACGCTAACGTCGAATTGCAGTTATTCCAGCAAGACAATGCTCGATGTCACTTGGCGCGTATCTGTCGTGACTTTCTTGAGGAGCAGAACATCGAAATTCTTCCCTGGCCCCCACTTTCGTCAGATTCGTCACCAATCGAGCATCTTGGGATCAATTGGACCGTCGGGTACGACTTCATGATCTTCAGACATTAGGCGATTTACGTAATGTTCTAAGGCTGGAGTGGAATGCAATACCACAGGGTGACATCCAGAGTCTTATCAGGTCCATGCGCCGTCGATGTCTTGCCATCCAAGAGATAAACGTGGGCATACACGCTGTTGACTGCATGTGTGAACTTCACATTTCACCCCATGTCTGAATTGCGGCGTCCTGACGTGACGCTCGCAAAAGTACGAACATGTGAAACTATGCAAATTCATACAGCTTGTCTCGAAAAATGAATTTACAATAATTTGTTTGGGATTAAAGTCGATAATACTAAAAAATTGCCCCTCAAAGTTTATTATACTTTCTATTTTGACTCAGTATGTATCCATAAACCCTATTTCGATTTGTCGTTGTCTGTACTCGTTCTGTGGGTTTTATGTGAAGCCTAAAAACGCTTCATTTGAACTAATACGAAGTGTGTTTCAGATAATGATTAGTTTCTGCTAAAGGGAAGCACAGTACTGTTGTTCATGACGATGAAATATTCAGAATACAGCGGAGATATTATGTTATTTCCAATTCGAACTCTTCCGGCTAATTCGTCGTTAATATCTTCACAATATAGTTTTTCTGCAAATTGTCCGCATGGAACTTTTGCAATCATATGTTTAAGTGGATCTGTGTAGCGCCTGGGGCCCAATACTTGACACACATCCCAGAACCCTTCAGACTCATCAAATGGAAATTAGACTGAACCAGATGGGAATACTTACAGACACGGCTATTTGGGGGGAGTGATGTCGTATTAACTATTGAGGATTATTGACAAGTTAAGGAGTCTTAAGTATTATTTATTATATGTTCTTAACAAAGAGAACAACTTAACTCCTGAACCGAATCCGAAAAATCAAAACCTTCCGGCTCTAGGAGTTTCTTGCATCCCTGTGTGCATCTCTTCCACAAAATGTGATTCTTCTATCGATAGATATCAAGTCGAATTCAATGGACTCTCGTATAGAATCGTATAGATAGAATCTTGATGTTATTGTTATTCCAATAAATGGGGCGCGGTGGCTCAGTTGGTAGAGGTGCAGCCTGCAAGCCGAGAGGTCCTCGGTTCGAATCCCACCTACGGCAACCGGTTGTGTCCTTGGGCAAGACACTTCACCCCCATTGCCCACGTGGGGGCACGGTGACGTTGTGTATTAAGGCGTACTGCACGTCGATGGTGCACCTGTCTTCAATCAGTGCTAACCCTGCTTGTGTGGAGTTGGTATGTTGGGGAGCTGATAGTTGCTCGCCGTTGCTCGGTGGTTCTCTCCGGGTACTCCGGCTTCCTCCACCCGTAAAACTGTCACTGTCATCGTTAGCCATTGTGCAGAAATATGTGTCCTTAAAACACCAATAAATAAATAAATATTCCAATAAATGTTATTGTACATATGTTTTGTGGATGAATGAATGCCGGTACCACGCTGGTCATCCTATAATACCCGCTGCGGGCAGTAAAACTCCAATGAGGGCGCCGGTACGCCCGCGCCCGCATCGGGTTTTAGTTTTCTAGTTTAATTGGTTATAAATTGACAATTATGGACCAATGTGCCTTTGATAATAATCGATATGCGGAAGGTAGCAACCGGAATCCCAAACTAGTTACCCGAAAAGACGTCTTTCTGACCAATCGCCGAGAATTATAAAGTAATCCCCGAAGCGGGCATGCAGTTAACCACGCACCGGGCTGCACCGGGCAGCGCCATGCACTCCACGGGTTTTACTAAAACAGCGGGGAGTGTTATATAATAAAAGTTTCCCAAAATGTTTTTATCAATGGCCCGATGTCCATTTGTCTAATTCCATGACACACTACTCTGTTTCGAAAACACACAGCATTGTGATATAGAATGCTTATTATCAGTATCACATCAGTTTTGTAACCATAATGGAACTTTCTTCAGCAAACTTTTGAAATGCTGTAGATGTTGAATTCATCAGTTAATAATGTTAACTCGGAATCTTTTCGGAGACAGACGTATTAATCACAAAGTTTCACGTACAACAGACTCGCCTATCGGCGAAAGGCTGCCCCGTGCCGGATTTAACATGGTATTTGCCCGATGCAGGTTTTACAGGATGACCAGCATGGGTACCATGCACATGTTTTTGATGTGTGCATTCTCACCATTTTGGATGTCAGAGTGTCGTGACTACACCACAGTGGATAGATGCCAATGATTTCTGTGCATGTGGGGTTTGACGAGGTGTGAGTAAAGACTTAACTAAGCTTCTCCATAGTCTGTTTATCCACCTTGTCCACCCTCGCACTGCCAAGAAACTGTCGCAGGGATTCTGCGTCAACCACTTCCATCACCGATGACTTAATAGGACAGGGAAGGTTTGCTTGATTTATCTTTTGGACGATGTCTGTTCTGACGATCCACATTCGAAGTTTTGTACAAGGATGACCATTTTCGCCTAATACCTGTTACGATTAGACACGGCGGGCGTAATTATGCCCGTGGTGTGCGCGTGTTTAACATTTTAAACAATTCGCATTTCAATATAACACGGGCTACACCTGTTACAAGTTAACCTGCCAATTTCGGAAAAAGTAGGAAAACCTACTTTATATAAAATTAAACATACATTTCGCCCCTAAAGAGTAAAAACATTCGCAACTACATCAACTAACATAGTTCCGCTTGATGTCTGAGCCATAAGATGGTTGAATTGGTGAGTTGGGGCATGCAATCAGGTCCCATTCCGATTCGGTACCCAAGTCAAAAATACACTGACCGCTAATAATGGCAACAAAGTACACTCGTTTAACTTCGCGGCATAGACTGACAGAAAAAAGAAACGCAATTTCAGATTTGGTGATATAATGTTTTTATCCGTAGACCAAATGCAGTAAAATTTGACACATTGCGTGCATTCGGGTCACCACGTGTATCTGGGGTACTCCCACGTGATATAGGCTTAAAAACCATACCAAATCGATGTTTTAAAAAGTACATATCGATTGCACATTTCATTTCAACTCGATTGAAAAGCAAAACACGGCAAATGACGCAAGTTGATAGAAGTATGGTTATTGTTCTAATTATGCCGGGCCAATCACAACGTCTCGTCGCCCAGCAATTTAGGGTCCATGAGTCAACGACAGTTCGTTTGGTTGGTCGTCTCAGAGCCACAGGGAAATTGGCTGCTGACCGTCCCAGGAACGGACATTCGTGCAATGCGTCGCCACGTCAACATAGAGGCATACGTCTCTCACACTCTGTAGTCGATTTCAGACGGCGACGAAGACGGCGAGTCAGGTTGTAGGCACCCATGGCCGCCGAGTATGCCCAAGAATAGTTAGGAATCGGTTGCAAGAGTCAAGGTTAAGGCCATTAGGTCCCTACGTTGGTCCGCAACTTTCACCCAGGCGACGTCAACGTCAATTGCAATGACCGCGGGTACATGCACCAAATCGGTTTCACTTGGCCCACTGGAGACGTGTGCTATTCACTGAAGAGTATCGGTTCACGCTTTACAGGTCGACGTCGAGATGAGCGATATACTGACATGTGCGTTAAGGAGGCCGCACGTTGCTATGGTTTGTCGCAACTCTCTCAACCAAAACAATGTCCCACTTTTCGACAGTCCAGACTTATCCCAATCGAGCATTTGTGGGCGAGCTGGACAGGAGGGTCAGGAAGCATGTCAATTTCCCAAACGACATCTCACGCAGGCCCTTCTTCAGGAGTGGAATAATATCCCACAAAGGACCATAAACAATTTGATCAGAAAATGGCGTGAGGTACCCAAGTTTGAACGTTATCCATACAAAGGCCGTCTGTGTGAAGACAAGACAACTGGTCAAAATTTAATCAGTAATGAAGAAATAACATCAAAATCCAAACAAATAATAAATAATCATCCAAAATACACTTGAAATATTTACCACAGAAAAAACTTGCGTTCCTTTTTTCCGCTAGTATATATTCATAATATTCTGCTGTGTGTTTATATGTCTCTTGAAGACTACTGTTGTTCTTTTCATCGCCAGCTGCGTAGTCTTTCCCTTCCCGTACTTCGGTACACATACCATATTCACTCAAGCCTAGCGATTTGGGTTAATATGTAACCCAACTGATTTTAGAGTGTGTACAAACCGACCTTACCTTGCGGCATTCGCTCTCTCTAAACCCTCACCGTTGGCTGGAATGTTGGAAAGAAGTTGTTTGAAAGTAGGATACCACAGGATGGTGAATTTAGAGTGTGTAAAAAATAACTTTACGTTGGGGTATTCACTATTTCTAAACCCTTACCGCATGCCTTTGAGAAAGAAGTTGTTTGAAAGCACGATACATACACTGAACGACACACGCGTGTGATGGGTTAATTGATATGGCAGGAGTGCCTTTTATCCTTCTGTGATGGCACAAGTGCCATATCGATTAAACCATTCACATGCGTGTGTCGTTCTGTGTTTATTACACGCCTTCACGTCTATGAAAACAATTATTAAAAGGACACTCAGCAATTCCTTTACTTGACAAGTATTATCAAAAACAACACATTTTATCGCCAAACAAAATTTGCGAGGGGAACACATGTTACTATTTCTTCCCCTCTGTTCCAGTGTGTTTGGAACTCAGGGGACGATTTTCAGCTATCGCTAGCGATTCAAATTGTAATTGCGTTGTACGATTTGTAGAAAATTTCAGTGAAATTTCGCTTCTATTTGAAAACCGTCTGTCGACGAGTTTCGTCCCGCACATATGTGGGGAACAGAGTTTCATTTTGCGCATGGTTTAGTGTTCCTGTAGATGGGGATTACATAGAACAGGCGTGTAATAAATCAGGGTAGAGCTTAGACTGGGTTATACGAATACTCCTTCAAAATATGATTTTAGCATCGTGATTACTAACAGCTTTCTCAAAAAGACTTTAAACTCCCCAAGTACACTACTTAGATGTTTTTTTTTTTGTTTTTGATATTACTGGAACGCGATGGCAGGTTTGCATGTAGAATATTAGTTTGGATGTCACTTCGCAGTTTTCCTCCATACAACCAACTGCTGTTCTAAGCTGCAACACGAGTGAGTTTGCGAAATCCATGATGAATATTTAAAATTGATTGCATTGATAAAACTAATGACTTGATTTTGAAAATAAAGTATCTTACAAATAAAGTGGCAGAAGAATAATTGGAGAGAGTATGTAGAACTGCATGTCATTCTCCATGTACCATGTGATACCCACACACTGCAATGAAAAAATAATTTCCACTGATTACTCCAATGGCATAGTTGTCCTCTACTTTCCGGAACACCAGAGTCTTTTTCTGTAAATCTTCAACAGTGAAAGAAAAAGATGTAAACGAACTCCCAACTCAAGATGCAGGTTTTAAAGATAAAATCAAAATTCAATTTTACATGGATACAAAGAACAAAAATCCCTAAAAGGAATCTTAAAATAAAGGATAGGTTTATTTAGAGCCTGTTTTGATGCACTGCCTACTCTGATATTACCGAAGATACCAAACTACCTGGTTAACCAGCAAAATACAATGCCATATTGTTCAGACCTTAGCTTTTTCAGCTTCTCGTGATGTTAAAAAATCAAAGGATTCAACTTCTGTTTGGGTGAAGCCAGTACAAAGGACCCATCTTCACATATTCTCTCAGTGCCATTGACTACTGCATACGGGTACTTCTAAAGTGTGACCATTGAAGGTTTAGAAAGTCAGTTGCCAACATTACTAGTTACACAAGACAAGCGAAATGACCCGATTGATTAGCATTCAACAATAATCTTTTTTTCAATTTGCAATCTGAAACGGGCTAATAAAAGATCCACTATGTTACAGAACAAATGTAATAATCAGTTACCATGATCTTTGTATCAAATTTATTTAAAGTATTGTGATAGATTATCGCCCTTAGTAAAAATGAGTACCAACCCGGGATGAAATTAACATATTTTGGTTATTACCACCATGTGGGCTTCCAAGATGGTGTATTGAAATCGAAACTCGTCTTTGAGCATATATCGATGAGTCCGTCAGGACGAGGCGATATATGAAAGAGAGGCGAGTTCGAGACACCATCTCGTAAGCCCACATGATGGTGATAACCAATTTAAGTTTCACTATTCCACCCTCCCTTTACCTGTTCGCATGTTGAAGGGATTGGGTAGAGTTTATAACGGCGTCTGTTTTGACATTCATTGAGCGTCTAAAAATTTATTTTTTATGAATGAAGATCATGACGTCGTGGTATTGCGTTCTTTTGCTGGGCATGACGTAATTCCCATTCAATATTCTAGTTGCACTATGACCGCTGCGTTTTGTAGCAGTGTTTCAGCTGTGTGTTTCTTGGTTTTATTTTTCACGTTTAATGCGTGGCTGACCTACATACAAATATCATCATGGCAAAACATGAGTCTAATTTATTGCGTTGCGCGCCTGATTTATTTATCTTTTAATTGCTGTCATCAAAAACGGTGACCTAGATATATGTAATAACTCAATGCAATTGAGTGCAGGCAAAAACCGTTCTTTCTAAATCGAATGATCGCACGTGCGGTTACTATCCTCAATTCGTGTATTTATTAGATATGACTCGCTTCCCCAGAATTTCCCATAGCAAGACTCGTCTGATATGGCTTCAAACTGGGCTGATATGGCGCCAATATCGGTCGACAGCAACCAATGTGTTTACAGCGAAATCGTTCACGGTTTCTCGTCAAACGCAGTCAGAAAATTGGCGTTACCTGGCATAATGGAGTGCTTGGAACCTACCAAGATTTTGTGTAATTTTCTGATAAAATCAGGCCATTGCTTCTGGAAAGCAGCTATTACTTCATTTGATGAAAGATTCCGAAAGGAGTGATATCAGGAATTATTTATTAGATACTAATTTTTTTGCCCAAATTATCCATTATCAAACTTGGCTGATTTGACTTCAAACTTGGCTGATATGATGCTGAGCTTGGCTGATATGAACCAAACTAGAGTTGTTGCCCTTGTTGCATTACCTGGCACAACAAATTTGCTTACATTGCAATGTTCACAGGTATTCCTCGAACTCAATCAGGACAATCGGTGTTACAAGGAATGGTGTAATGGTTTGAGTTTTGTATGACGAGGAAATATTGATGACAATAAGTAGTGATTAGGTGGATGAAGATACGAAGGAAGAGAGTTTTGGAGAATATCCTTCGCAAACGAAAAAAATCTAAGTCCGAGCGGTGATTCGTTGGGGGAGAAAAGGCAGGTTTGCTTTCCAAACGTCGTGGCTTCACAAGCAGAGACGTTCGGATAGCTAAACTAGGAGTTGAAAAAGAGGAAAGTTCAGACTTTGTAAAAAGAACTGTCAGAAACCTGTAACAGATGTGATAATTTTTGCAATTATTTGTTTTGGTTTAACCCTTTACCCAATGTAACGGCAAAAACCGGCCAGCGCTATTCACAAAAATCGCCAATGAAGTTTCATTTTTCTCATTTATTGTCTCAAAAACATAAGTTATGACCACTCTTTGGAACGAGCTCGTCGAGCTCGTTCCAATGAGGGGTCTCAACCTATGTTTTTGAGACAAAAAATGAAAAGAATTAGTTATTCAAGAATTTTGTTTACAAGTGTCGTCTGCTTTTCATGTTAGGTAAAGGGTTAATAAATAAAGTAGCTGCGGTCTCTGGTTGAATTGATGTTACCTGATAGACGCTTTTACTTGTCTTGGGGAAAATAAGGCTTTGTTATAAGATAATTTTTTCTAGTATACAGAATGAGCATTGGAAGTTTAGATTAATACTCAAAGTGTAATTATCAACAACACACTTCCAATTTATAACATTTATAATGATAGTCTAAAAACTTCGGAAATGAACTGCGTCAGCATTGAGCTGTGGTTTTCATGTTATAGGGAGATTTTGCAAAACATGAACCCTTTATTTTACGTTACTGTCAAACTGGACATTGATATTTCCAAAAAATCATCTTATTAATCTTATTATTATTTCATTTTTTGTCTAAAAATAGCTCGTTGAGCTTGTTTCAAATCGGGGACATAAGCTACGTTTCTGAGGCAAAAAAAAATTAAACTTTTACTTTCATCTATTAACCCTTTACCTAACATGAAAAGCAGACGACACTTGCAAACAAAATTCTTGAATAACTATTTTTTTCATTTTTTGTGTCAAAAACGTAGCTTATGATCCTCATTGGAACGAGCTGAACGAGTTCGTTCCAATGAGGGCCATAAGCTATGTTTCTGAGGCAAAAAATGAAAAAAATAATGAAAATGGAATGGCATTTTTTGTGAATAGCGCTGGTCGTTTTTTTCGTTACGTTGGGTAAAGGGTTAACAAAATTAGACTAACTTCCCAGCGTAATCAAATCATAGAAGTACAGCGGTGGTTGGTTTTCATTCATAATGGTAATTATAGGTTATGACCCCTCTTTGGAACGTGCTCGATGAGCTCTTTCCAATGAGAGGGCATGACCTATGTCTTTGAAACAAAAATAAAAATTAATTGGCGATTTTTGAGAATAGCGCTGGCCGGTTTTGGCCGTCACGTTGGGTAAGGGGTTAAAAAAGGGTCCAAAAATAGCTCGTTGAGCTTGTTTTAAATCGGGGACATAAGCTACGTTTCTGAGGCAAAAAAAAATAAAACTTTTATTAACCCTTTACCTAAAACGAAAAGCAGACGACACGTGCAAACAAAATTCTTGAATAACTAATCTTTTTCATTTATTGTCTCAAAAACATAGGTTATGACCCCTCTTTTGAACGAGCTCGACGAGCTCGTTCTAAAGAGGGGCCATAACCTATGTTTTTGAGACAAAAAAGGACAAAAAATAATGAAAATTAATTGGCGATATTTGTGAATAGCGCTGGCCGGTTTTGGCCGTTACGTTGGGTAAAGGGTTGAAGAACTTTTTTTGCAAGTGTCTCCGATGCGTGTTAGATAAGCTTAACCTTCACTGCGATACATTGACACAATGTCAAACAGGGATGGAGTGGAAGAACCAGGGGTAAATAACTGCTAAATCAGATCTCTAGAATAATAAATGAAGTGTCATGAAATTTATGATTGCCTATAATTTCGGGGCAGTAAAGACACACAAATCACTCTTCTCACATGCATCCAAATTCCAGCTATAAAACAGAAATTGATTAGTATAAGTTGATCACATCATTCACAACATATGCAACGTAGGGCTCTTGACCACTGATCTCTATACTACTGAATTGCTGGAACGCCAATTAAACACACCGAAAAGACTAGCACATGTTGGCACCTTTAAGAGTGGGGAAGTGGTTGGTTGTAATTAATGCAATAGATAAAAGGTGATCAAGCAAACCATTATCTTTCGATTTTTCGTCAATAATCGCAGTAGATTATTAACTGGTTGAGTGCTAGAAGCCACTCTCAGGGCACTGAAAAAAACGAGGGTACCAGAGCAAAAGTAAATGTTTTCCTTGCTCATGTTTCATATTCAGACACACGCAAATAATATTTTGTTTATATAAGTTTGTTTTATTACAATTTATTGGAGAGTGCCTGTTGGCACTCTCCAATAATTTGTAAAAAAACAAATTTTGAATAACAAATTCAGACCACCAAAATAATGTAGCTCTCAACCAGTTGAAGAAAGAAGAAAAAGACTTGATATCTGTGAAAAATAAACATGTTGAAGATGTTTAGATTATTCGCTGCAATGCTTAGCTACTTACGACATATTTTAGTTATTAAGTTACTATTGACATACAATAATTTTTGAGAGTGGAAATGCATTACCGTGTTACTAGTTTTCATGCTTGTCTTTAGTTTGATCAAGTGTAACCTATTATGACGTAACTACAGCTACAGCGCGCTGTTTTCACGTCATCAAACGCCATCTTGGGCGGAGTTACCACGTTCTTTGACCTGATGCCATCTCTTTGGGGTTGGGGATGGGGAGATTGATTTGTAACACTTGGCGCTGACGTTCTAGCAATCCATTCCATAGAGATCAGTGGTCTAAACTTATTGCATTGAGATCTGAATAAATACATTACCGTCTCCTTTGCATCCAAATCAAGATTGTTAACATAAAGTATCGTTTTCCACCAGGTATCCCGACAATACGAATGATCAGGGTTCCAAAATGGCCCATTTCCGAAGTATTCAAACAGTGGAATGACCAATAACATAACCATCCCCAGTGGCGCTGTGAGTCTGAAACATAGAAATGGAAAATTCCTCTCTCAGCTCAATGCGAGAAATGTAAAAGCATGTTCATATCTGCTATTGCAACACAGAGAACACTATATTGGAAGCCAAAGTAGCTGAACCACCGAATGTGGTCGAATGAATATTCACGATGTGAATACAAGTGCTGCTGAATATGTCCCCCCAGCTCTTAGGTAACTTTCCAGGAAGAAAACCTTTGGTTTACTTCACACCGCCCTGGATATCTCTTCTCACCCGCAAAACAAAAGATGTTCTTATTATTTGTGTTTAACGCTACATATACGTCAAATGCTATACAATCGTGGCCAGAAAACGATAGTAACGTAAAATATTCCGATATCAATTATGGAGTAACATGACTGATTAAAAACAGAAAACAATTACAATGGAGTGGCAAAGATACAAGTAACCTGGACAGCAATGAGAGATGATACACAAGCAGAACGTCAAGTGTGTTTGAATCGGTGGATGTTTTACATAACGAGTTGGAATGGCGTAGTCATACTTCGCGAGAGTCGTAGGCTCGCGCGAAATGTGACTACGCCATTCCAACGAGTTATGTAAAACACCCATCGATTCAAACACACCTCGCGTTCTGTGTTTATTACACATCCCAGGCATTAAAATTCATTTAAATAAACTAATTTTAATTCCGATGTTCAAACCCAAAGGTTAAGAGTCCGTTTGTTTTGTTTGAAGCTGTACTGATCAATTGGATCAATAAAAAATCAAAACAACCTTTTAGGAACCAGTCTAAATTACATTCGGTATCTTTTCTACTGGACGTTTTTGTCGAAATTCGTATCGCTGTTTCTCTGCAGCTGGTGTCCATTTACGTCTACATATCTGGTGGCTATTACTGTTAGTTAAAATATAAGTACAAATTTGGCAGATTTGCAAAAAAAAAAAAAAACAACTGGGAGAAACCTTTTTAAAAGAAGTTCGAAGCATGTCTAGATGTCCGAAGATTTACCAAAATAAAGCTGACCAATTTAGATATAACGGGATCTGCAGACGAGACGTCCACGGGACTGGGTTAATGTTGTGGTTGGAAATTTTTTTTTTTTAAATATTATCTCTTTTTTGGTTAATTATTTTTTTGTGAACCCACTTTATTTTGCTTTGACCATTTTCATTTTCACACTACACGGCTCACGATCGATAATTGTATAACGAAATTTGGAAATTTTTCGAAGCCTAACTAATGACTCGACAACAAAGGAATTGGTATAAACGGTGCCGGGAAGAAGTTCCGGTTTGTACATCGCCGGTTGAATACAGAAACATTTATGTCATAGCGACGATTCCGTTAAATACAAGGGCTTAATGTTTAATGGATGTGTAATACAAATAGTGTAGTAAATATGAATAACATTTTTTAAATCAATCTGTTGGTTTGATGCGTGTGTCTAGTTTAATACTTTGATACTTTTGTACGTCTTATGACGTACGAAATCAAATAGTGCGTTGATACTTCGTGGTCATTTGTTTTGTTATTATTTTGCGATTTTTTGAAGTTTTAACCTCAATTACTATTTTATCCAGAATAGTGCTCAATGGCAACCATTGAGCCAAATGTTATCGCAGCCTAAAATACTAATATAATCCTGCTGCCAAGACTTCTCTTAACAAGTTGAGTGCTAGAAGCCAATATCAGGGCTTTCAAAAAATGAGGATATCAGAACAAAAGCCAGCACTTTCCTTGCTTATATTAAATATTCAGTCAAACACAAATAATATTTTGTTTATATAAATTTGTTTTATTACAAATTATTGGAGAGTGCCCGTGGGCACTCTCCAAAAAATTGTAATAAAAGAATAAACAAGTTTTGAATAACAAATTCAGACCATCCAAAATAATCTAGCCCTCCACCAGATAATCACTACTGTGAAAAATATCTTCTTATTTGTTCTTTCCTACGTTTGACATCGCATTTTGAAAAACGTTGAAGAAACTGAATTGTCACTGACGTTTGAATGCCAGGATCATTAAAGTCTCAAAGGGCTAAAAGAGTAAAAACAATTTGAAAGTTTGTTGAGAAAAAATAGATTTCTTGAGGAAATAACAGAATTACGTTTGGGCTTGTATTATAAAAAGCTTTCTAAGAGATGGAAAAGTAAAATATTTCCCCTTTGAAAGATTAAAATCTATACAATATAGAAGAATGTGCTCCACTCTCAACATATGCTGGCAAGGAACACATTCTGGTCGTATGTTACCTTCTTATTAACAGAAATGTATAAGTCTTGTTTGACAATGATGGCACAGTGTCAGGATTACAGGACCTTTCCTACAAAACTTACTAGGCGGAAGGAAACTATGTAGCTTGTTAATTGTCGACCTTTCCCATTCCGTCTGCCACTTGGATTTAATGTAATTACTGATATGGGGTTTAAAATCACTGAAATGAATTTTAAAATCAGCGAGAGCCTTGATTGAAGCCAGTTTTGCTGCACTGTCCGCCATGGTGTTACCAGAGATACCATCATAAAACACGATAACATATTGGTCAGGCATGAAAGTTCCAAGATATGAGGGTCCTTCAGCTTGGAGTTAGTAAAACCAGTGAAGAGAAAAGAAAGTCGGGAAATATAATCGACTTCCTTTCCCATACATACTTGATATGTCAAAGCGCTAGGTATAAAGCTTGAATTTCAGCTGTAAAAATAGACCTTTTATTTGGTATTCTGATCGAGGTGATTTTATCAACCGTAACAACGGCCGATGATACTTTGCCACCGCCATCTTTAGATCCATTTATGCATTATACTTAGACTTCATTACGGCATATTCTTGTTCTGAGTTCATCTCAGATTTTTTTGATGAGCAAGGTCCAAAATAAAAATAGGTTTCCTTAGATGCCAAGAAGGAATATGTGGTTCACGGTTCTATTATCGAACATGATCTACGTGTGGAGGATTGCATACCAGGTTTAAACCTAATTTCCAAAGAAGGAATATGTTTTGGTTGCTGTTAAAATATTCAGTATTTTGGGGATCTAAGACTCAGTTATAAGCGGGGTTTGATGTATCGGTCGACAGTTTAGAAACATATTCGAGTGTCAGTTTAATTCCGCGCTTCTCAAGGGAAGGCTTCTCTGGTTCAACTAAAATTGAATCTATTGGCGATGTTCTAAAAGCGCCCAGGCTAATTCTAATTTATTATGAATTACATCAAATGGGTTGAGGTACGACATTTCCGTAGAACCATAAACTACATCACCGTAATCAAATTTTTATTTCACACGTGATCTGTACAGATGGGGTAATGTTTTATTTATTGGTCAGCACTTCAAATCGCTGCTATCAAATTCCTCTTGGAGGTTATGTGCCCTTTTACGTCTTACTCTTTTGCTGTTTGCTATGAGAAGTGAAATACAGTTTATTGTCAAACAATAAATCCGGGAATTTCACGTCCTTAACAGTTTTGTGGTTATCGACATAACTCTAAGACTGTGAGTAGACAAGAATGTAAGAGCTATTTCTTGGCAACAACGAAGTCAATGACACCAAAATCACCTCCTTCGTTGATTGTTAACCTACAATGTCTTATGAAATTACAAGCCCACCGTTTTGAAATGAAGTCTTCTCTTACCCAATGCTTATGCAGAACCGTCCCAAGTCAGTATTGATTCCCCCAGAGCCATATTTTGCTACAAGACAAATATATATATAGATATATTTGTAATGGAGACATGTGTGCCAATGTGTTATTTTTCGTCCTCATGGGTGAAAGTATTTCACTATCCATTCAAAATGGGCAATCGAGTTTCATTTCCTCTCTCTAGAGAGTTTCGAAAGAAACCCACTAACTGACCTGCACCAGACCATCCATTTCAACCAATAAAGATCACAATTTTATCCCACTGCCAGTCCGTGTAATTGTATGCTCTCTAATGGAAAGGGGTGTGATTAAATTATATGATTTTTGCAATTTCCAGATTTCGCTGATCACCGTACTATAGTATATAATTAACGTAGCAATTGTATAACACGTCTGTTATACTCGACTCCAAACTCTCAAACCACCAGTTAAAAGAACTCGACGCCGTTATAACCTCTCACCAGTCTAGCCCTTAAACAGTATATCGCATATGTTTAGATTCACTCCTCTAAAACACACCTTTTCAACCAACTGAAATAGTCCGTACGACTGAATCTAAAAATACTATGAAGATTCGTTTTCTTTGAATCAACAAAAGAAAAATGTTTCTCAATCAAGACTTAATTTCACCCCGTCTTTCAGGGCATTTCGAATACGATTATATATGTTTGTTTATCATATTCCTCTGGATGATGACTCAGCACCGTCGTAGTTTCATTACTACACCACGTAGTTCCACTGAAGGTGTTAATGCTGATGTCTTCTAGGTGAAATAAATATACTGCACAAAAGAGTACAAGTATATCCATGTGAGAAAAGGGCATAGCTTTTCTTCAATCGTAGTCAATGGACAATCTCATCGAAAAGTGAGTAAACAAACAGCCCACATTATAGCATGGAATTTCCTACAGAATTAGACTTATGCCTTGAGAGCTTGACTCGAATCGTAAAAAATTCTGTTCAGATACTCACCTGAAATACCTGTGGAAATAAAACATGAGCCAGTTTATTTTACCTCTCGCTTTACAAAGCTCTCTCGTTGTTAAATAGGACACCAGTAGTCCGCTGCAAAAACAAAACATCAATTTAAGTGGACATGTTTGGTTGGTTTGGAGACGATAATATGAATCACCCAAGTCTATAACAAGATATATGGTACTTTACACTAGTTTGGAAATTGAAACACCCCGAAGACGATTAATATTATCAATTTTCGAATTGGTGACATGTTCTACAGACACTCGAATATATTCCAAGATGGTGTACTAAAGTACTCCTTTAATTTCAATTAAGCATTTTCAAATTCATCGGCATCTCCGTTCCGGTGAGGTATATTACTTGCAATATCTGTTCTATCAACAACATAATTATAATGGGTTAAAATTATAGCTATTTATTAAACGTGGGTGTGGATTTCTTTCTCATAATTGCCCATTAGCAATCGCGGCAGATATGCCTTCAAACTCCACCAAGGCAGAGTTGTTCTCGTGATGCGTTTGTAGGTGCAAACAATGTGTCCATCGCTATTCGTGGAACGCATTCGGGACAATTGGCGTTACCATGCATAATTAATAGTTTAAAGCTGTTTCTGCATGGTGTGTAATTAGTAACAGCGGGGACGCTGTGGCTCAGTAGTTACAGTCTTTGGACATCAATCCAAAAAGTCCACGGTTCACGCCTCACCAGGGGTAACTATCTTGTGTTCTTGGACATGGCACTCAATCCCGAATGCCCGTGTTGGGTCTCGGTGTAGCTGTGTCCTTAGGCGTGCTGCACGAAGAAGGTACACTTGTCTTCAACCATTGTTAATTCTGCTTGTACGGAGTTAGTACGTTGGGGAATATGACGGTTGCTCGTCTCTGTTTGGTGGTTCTCTCAGGGTACTCCCGCTTCCTCCACCCATAGAACTCTCCGAAACGAGATGACCCAGGCCGTTAAACCCCAATAAAAATAATGATGGCAATAAGAAAGGATTAATTGGATGAAGAGAAGAAACAAAGAGAGTTGTACAGAAAATTAAACGCATGCTGTGATCCCGCGTTGTAGTAGGAGATTCATCAAATTGGGAGAAAAAAAAGTTCAGCCATCTGAACGTCGCTGCTTCCTCAGTGGGGAAGCTGAGACGTTCGGATAGCTGAACAAGAAGAAGCAGAATCTTCGTACTTTGTTAAACGAACGAAAAACAGTAACACTGTCAGAAAACTGTGCAGATCTGAAAACATTTTGTAGCTATTTGTTTTGGTTTAATAGATAATGAAAGGCCGAGATAATCAGCCCACAGTCGAGATAATCAGCTCACAGTCACAGAAACTTCTCTTCAGCCTTTGAACTTCGATCTCAGGCTTATATGAAGTTACCTCGGTATAATATATCGCCGCCGAAATGAAACTAACCAAGTTATAACCTCCGATTATTTTCATGGTAGGGTCTATTCAAGAGAAAAATGTGAGTGAATGATAATAGTATTGAGAGTAATTAATGGTTTCAGAAACACATTCCTAGTGACAGAGATTTTGATCCTGTACCCGACGAATAGGTCACACCCACCCGCGTAACTTACAAATTGAGCAGTTAAAAAGGCATTATTTTAAGAAGAAAATCAATAAAACCATTGAGGTGGAAGGTTGGGGGGTGGGGGTGGGGGTGGGGGGTCAGATGATATGTGTTTCTTGAAATCGTGTGACAAATGTGAAAAAATAATAATTAAAATCACAAATTCTGATGTTGTTTAAGTTGGGTAGTATTTTAAACATAGGCTTTGTGGTCCTTAACTGTATGGGGACTTCTCTGCTATAATTACAATCCCTTCACACCCATTCTTACAAACATTTTATATAGATTGCTGCAAACACTGAAATTATTATCTCGTTGTTCATACGCTAATTGGGCGTTTTGATTCCTCGTCTCACCTTTTAACTCTTTTGGCGCGACAGGCGACTAAAGTCCACAGACGGCAGACCGCGGAAAGGTACTGCAGTAGTAATTTTAGCCAACTGTGTGTGTCCATTTCCAAGTGTTTTTAACCCTTTACCCAAAGTAGACGATATCAAAATTTATTATTTTAAATATCATGTTTTCAAATTTTTTAAAATATGTCAACAAAACCATATCATGTGACCCCTCGTTGGAACGAGCTCGACGAGCTCGTTCCAACGAGTGTTCACATGATACGGTTTTGTTGAAATTGTTTGAAAAATAATATTTTTTCAACTGCTGCAGTTGCATATTACGCTGATTCGTTGGGTAAAGGGTTGAACAAACATACGTATTCCTATGTTCCATGCACCATTTTGTCCTATCCATGAACAACGATATCGTCCCTTGAAAGTATAAAGGTGCCATTTAAATATATACAGGAAATCATTTGAAAAACTGTCAATGAGATCATTAGAACATCTTTTAAAATAATAACGCTTTAGTCTAACAACCTATACTTTTTGTAAAATTCCTGATGAATATTAGGCGCAAAGAATTCTGTTTCTCAGATTATTCCGCGCCAAAAGAGTTAAAGGACAATTTGGATATGATCAAACATTTGACAGAAAATACTGGCAGGAACAGGAGGAACTTTCTTAAACAACTTCTGGACTTCAATAAGTAGAAACTACGCATTCTTCTTGAAGTCTGTGGATGCAGAATGGAAATATAGTACCGTTGTTTTCCCGCTATCTGTAAATCGCAGGATAAAATGTTCACAATCTAACTGTTCCCTTTGCATTTTTCACCTGGAGGACCCATACAATTATAGCCATGGATACAGTCACGGTTTTAAAAATTGTTATTTTGGTTTCACATGCTTAGTAAGCCAATTCAGCGCGGAACAGAAATCGGCTTGGAAACAAGTCCCAGTCTCAACCTCCTGTTAATGGAAACTGATTCACGTTGTTTTGGAAGGACTTGTGGAAATTAAGTTAAACACATCATCTTTGCTAGGGAAGAATTTATTTATTGGTGCCTAACGCCGCATCAGCAGCTAAGGCTATATCGTTGCGGGAAAAGAGTAGAAAGTTTAACATTCCATTGTCAATTACGAACGTAACATGATTGACTGAAGATAGAAAATAATTACAATGGAATATCAAAGACCGGAGATGTTTGAATAGTAACAAGTAAGAATTCGTTAAATCTCCAGCTGTAGAACGCTAAACATTTGCAGAATCAATTTACAGGTTGGCACCGGGGTTTTTCAGACAAGGGGGTTGTGTTCTCAGATGGGGGAGAGTACGGTTTTCGTCGACAACAAACCTACAATAAAGAGGCATCGTCTTCGACGGGTGTGGCATCGGGATGCGGGATGGCTCTCGACAAAGGGGTTGTATCACCTAAGGTTCAATCACAGATTTGAAGGGTTGGTGATTTACAATCGGCGTGCTGAGGGCTAAATTGTTTTAACTTGAGAGATGCAATGAAAATAATTGCTTCACCGGAGTACTCGGGTGTTCATTAAGTGGATTTCGATAGAACTAAACAATCTCTGTTGTTACCTCAAAGTAAAGAATGAATCAACGGCCGGTGTTGCGTTCTCCATTGGTTGGTAAGTCCAGCGCTTCAGCACCCACTGATTCATTTTGTTTGGGTTATCTACAAGAAAGACAACAGATTTTTTGACATACCTCAGTGTGGAAATATCTTCTTAGAAAGTAAAATTCATGGACATCAGATAATAGATTTGAAAATGCAATCCCATTTTAAGCAGACATATTTGGGCATGGATAGTTGAAGGAGATTGGATAAATGTTGTTTGTTCTAGTGGTGGTAAGTACAGTACTGTGTCCACTTTTTTCCCCTCGGCACTGTGGATCACCGTCCTTGGGAAAAGAAACAATGCAAGGAAGTGGTTAAACAATGAGCGGATGATTTATGATTTGAATAATTCACCAATTGCTCTATCGAATATCATTTTTTTCTGAAGCGCGCATATAAAAAGAGAAACCAGCGTTTTGTGTGTTTAGCACGGTGATTCCTTTGCAACACATTTCTGGAACGCTTATTGATCGCACATCACAAAGCGACTCCATCGCTGCCATCGTGGAGGGTAGGGTGGTGCTTTTTACTGAACACTGCCCAACAAAAACAATTTTCTCGAAAGTTTTCAGTTTCCTTATGCATTGCAACCTCCGATCGCTTTTTTGAAAATATACTTTAGTGTCTGCGAAAAATGAATATATAAACCTGGAATTAAGCACCCCCTTTTCGCAGTGGTGTTAATAGAAACTGTCATTACTGTCATGCTGTCTTTCCGATGGCCAAAAGTTATTGTTTGCGGAAAGAATGGTCTATTGACAAATGAAAGACATGAATGACAATATGCAGTATTTTAATGGAGCTAATTACACATATCTGTCAATAATGTTTTTGACGGACAGATGTTCTCTCGACAAGTATGGTGCTGGAACGGCCCGTGGTGAAACAATGCCGGTAATTACTGACAAAAAATGTAACTTGTGATCTCCTGAACACAATAGCAGTGTCAGACGCCAGTAGCGAGTGTATCCACCGCGTGTCCGGATGACAGCTGGACCCTCCTCCTAATGCTACCAGTGAACCTTCTGATACGGTCCAGAAGCAACTGCTGCCACTCCTCAAGCAATGCATCTTCCAAATCGGCCAAATTCTGTACAAGCGGATCCCATGCTTGCACACGACGTCCAAGAAACCATCAGATGTGCTCTAAGGGATTCAAATCGGGGTTCATTGCAGGCCAAAGTTGTGTCGTGATAGTGTTGTTCTGAAGGAATGCTTGCATAACATGGGAACGATGTGGCCTTGCACTCTCGTCCATTAATACAGGGCGAGTAGCCAACGGGTGATTGTCAAAATGAGGTACGACAACCGGATTGAGAATGTCCCGGATGTACTGATGACCATTGAGATTCCCACGTAAGTCACGATATTAAGTTTACAATCATGAGCGTGGCATTCCCAGATCATCACTGATTCGCCACCATGATGAACATTAGGTCGGATGCCCCTAGGCACGTAAGCAGTATTTCTATGCCTCCACACTCCTTCGACCATCTGTGACGTGCAGCAGGAACCTACTCTCGTCTGACCAATGGACTCTCCTCCATGTCCTGAGATTCCAATGTTGCCGTGCCATACACCACTCAAATCGTCGTCGTTGATGCTGATCGGACAGAGCTGGAAGCTTGATGACCCTTCTGGACCTCATACCAAGTGCTTTGAAACGGTTTCGGACAGTTCTGTTGCACAAACGCCTGTTGGGGCCAAGAGCGTTTCAAAACCCGACTTGAAGCAAAGGGGTCACGCCTAACGAGGCGTGCCTGTCTCCGATCTTCCCGAGAAAAGGCCTTTCTTGGCTGTCCAGGCCTTAATCGGTCCTTAACATCGTTGGTTTGTTGATTTCGCGGGCAAGTCTGCTGAAAACAGAATGACTATAGCCAAGGTGCCTTCCAATAGCTTTGAATGACATACCTTTTGTGTGCATGCCAGCGATTTGCCATCTTAGTGCCTTTGACAGTATCCTCCTTGCCATGTCAACATTTACTGATAAAAGAAGTGACAAATGTTCTTGTTTTATACCCAGATATTGGATGATAGTGTTTTTGTGACATTCGTGGGTAGCATGCTTCACCTGGGTTAGGGGATGTCATGTTTCACGAGATAAAATGTACTGCAAGACATAACAATCATTAAAACATGATCAGTAACAGCAAATTGACTGTCATGAAACATTTCAAGGGGTACTTAAGTAAGTTCCAGGTATATATATATACATTGATGGTATGCCCAAGATGGAGTAATGGTTTTTGGTCAACACCCCAATCAGTGCTACCAACTACCTTCGGGAGTTTAAGTGCCTTTTTACATTTCACTCTTAGTTGTTTTATATGATAAGTGAGATTCGGTTAATGCCAAACAATAAATCCCTTTCTTTTCTTTAGCAATTTTAATTGTTCTCCCATCTATTTTCAACTCCGGATCGAGGCGATGTTTCAGAAGCTTCCAACATTATACACAATTTGTTTGGGTTTTTATGAACTTATAACCGTTTTCTGTAGTCCATTTTTCAATTCTGTTTAAGCACAGCTGAAGGTTGCGTTCAACGGTATTCATGTTTTCCTGCTACAGTAGATTAAAAGTCATCAGCATACAATGAAAACTTTACCACATTCTCAGTTACGGTAATGATGCTGCTCATTTATTGTGAAAAGGGTAACAGATAAAATACTCCCCTGAGATACCCCCGAATCTTATTCGAGAGGATGAGATAATGTAGATTCAACACGAACTTGAAATTAACGATCCTTTAAAAAACATTCTGTAAAGAGAGGCAAACGCCCTCTCAACCCCTTTTCCAGGTCACAGAAGATGGCGACCACATGTTCTGCCATGGCAAAAACATTTCTTACAAACCTATCAAATCTAACCAATAATCCACAGTACTGTTCTGGCCTCTGAAACTACACTGAACATTCGCATTCGAAATAAGACAAGTCAAACAGAACACACAGTAATAACTTAAAAGTGTCACTTCCAACAATGACAGACGCTCATCGAACATGATGATCAATATTATCTGCCCCAGCATTATACGAAGTATAATGCTAACAAGCTGAATGATCTTGAAATTCGGGTTTCTTTAAAAGAGTTTCCTGCTAGCAAAAAGCAGCAAGGTTTCATCTTTGGCTTAGAACGACCAGTTCGTCAAAATTCGCCATGAAACCTCGAAAATTCCACTGTATTATATTGGGTTTCATTTTACTCCCCATGTTCATTTGAAGATTTTGATGCGGACATATGGGCGAAAGAACCCCGGTAGATTTATTGCATGATTTATTTCTCGAGGACCAATTCTGAGAATATGTCGAGCCTAGTTGACAGAATATTTAATCTATGCTTTCACCGACTTCCACCAGTTCAGAGCCCTCAAATATGTTACGAGTAAAAGGGTCTTAAAGAGTTTTTGTTTTTATTTCTCTATTTTCTTTTTTCCAATCTCTCTTATTTTCTTCTCTGACTCTGATTCTGATTTTGCTGCTGTGATTTTTGTGTTCTCGTTTAGGCTTTGTGTTGTGTTTACTATTTTGCTTGTGTGATTTACTATTTTCCTTTCTTGCCCCTCTAGTTTAGATTTGTGTTGTATATGTTCGTTTTGTGTTTTCTTTTAAGCGTTTCGTGAGCAGTTGAGTTTGCTTGTGTGGACCTTGGCTGCGAGTGGTCGTTGTTTCCTATGGTAAAAGCTAGTAACGAGGTTAGAATTATGCCCCTGAGCCAAGTAAATTCAGTTTGAAACATCAAAGTGGATTAGCGGCTTACCAATCTACTCTAAGTTCACGTAACCAATTTGGATAACTTTTGGAGGTTTGTTGCCATCAAAGGTGTTTTGTATGTATTAGTCTTAATTTTTTGCCATCTTTTTTTATTTCCACACGTTTCCACAGCTGTTATACCTTGGGGTCTTAGTTCAAGAATAATTTTACTTTCTTTTTATCATCCAGCTCTCGAGACATTTTGCTTGTATTTAGAGTTTCGTGGAAATTGGCATCATCATGAAAATCAGTAATTTTGGTAGTGTGCAAAAGATTATGTACTTGAACTTATTTAACACATTGTATTCCCCCGTGGAAACCAAGGGAAGTTAAGCAGTGCTTGTTTACTGTGGTAACCAAGCTCTGTTTTACTGGTAAAATCTGATCCAGTCACCAATGCTTGGGGTGGAAGTCCTCTAAAATGGGCAAGATGGATATAAACGATTGACTAAGCTTGTCTTTATTCCCCACGCCGTGGTCATGATTAGCCATCGTGCAGAAATATGTGACCTTAAACAACAATAAATAAATAACACATTGTATTACTATATTATCTCATCTTAATTTCTTGATATCCTTAACAGTTCCTGCAATACCTTTGATGGCTTTCTCAAGGATTAATTTAACCCTTAACCAAACGAATAGGCCGCATCCGCCCGCGTAATATGCAAATTCAGCAGTTGAAAAAATATTATTTTTCAAAAAATTTCAACAAAACCATATCATGTGACCCCTCGTGGGAACGAGCTCGTTTTGGACGCACCGAACTGCTAGTATTCCCACGTACTTATATTAGGGCTGTATACTCAGCCAGTATTGATTACTGACTCATTAGCCCTTGTATGAGTGGTGCCAGGTCAGAGGTCGGTCATTCAACTAATCATTTTGCGATATTCTCCGATGGAAGTTACTACTAATAACTAACTCAGACAGTGCAAGAAAATTAACATATTTTAAAATTCAACGATAATGATAAAAGTCAGTAAACAATATCAATGATCGGATTTATTATTATTATTAAACGAAATGACTAATTGAATGACCTTCAAGTGTCCACTAAGTGACACCCCTTTCCGAGGCTCCCGATTCGTCAGAACGGGTCATCCGAAAATCCGTCTACTCTTTTAGTTAGAGCCAAAGCAGTGTATTTGGCAGGTATATCCAAAATAGAGATTACAATAACCGAGGCACTTTATGTCATCAAATACCAGAATTCCTTCCTCCAGTATCTTCTGATCTAAATACAGAATGATTGCTAGCATGTAGGCGAAAGACGTCTCGGCTCCATCTACCCCACTAAGCTGGATACAAGTCAGTCAATGAAATAACCACACCCAATCGAGTGTGTAAGTTGGTAGGGTATGGGAGGATAGTGTCTTGTTGATTTCTTTATTGGTGATACGGACATTTAACCCTTTACCTAACGTAACGGCCAAAACCGGCCAGCGCTTTCACAAAAATCGCCAATTAATTTTCATTATCTTTTTCATTTTTTGTCTCAAAACCATAGGTTAGACGTGCTCGTTCCAAAGAGGGGTCATAACCTATGTTTTTGAATCAAAAAATGAAAACAATTAGTTATTCAAGAATTTTGTTTGCAAGTGTCGTCTGCTTTTCATGTTAGGTAAAGGGTTAACTTCACCATTCAGAGAAATGTTTGAAAAATAAACCCCAAATCGCAAAACACTACACTGATTGTGGTTTGTTATACGTTATAACACGGAGATGGATTTTTTTTTGTGGGTGGGTGTGCCGTTAGGATTTTGTAAAGACTCAGCTAATCCACTCCCACCTCGCACCACTACAACATTTCCTAGTGTAGTAATGTATGGGTTACAACAATTATTTATTACTTTTTGGGGATTAAAAAGACACTTTCAACAGACCGGTTCATACCGTGTGTGACAAAACAATAGAACTGAAAGTATCAATATATTACTGACAAACTAATGTGTTTGGAGATTCTTACATACCACTTTGTCTTTGAAGGCTAATTAGTGTGTGTCCTATAATCACCCAGGTGATGCTGAGAAATCGTATTCCGTTTATGGCCTGTAGTGTTCCAGCTCCTTGTGATGTGTTTAGCAACTTGGACCCATTTGTGTATAGCGAAAAGCAAACTATAAAGTGCTTCAGGAAGTCCATCAAATGAAATGACAGCATCCTGTTTCTAAAGTTGGCGTAGCATCGATTCCGAAATTGACAAAATGCATCTGAAAGTATATGAAAAATTCTCTCTCTCATGCATTTTTGCACGACCTTTCATAAAGGTTACGAGAATGGGCACAAACCACTCCTGTCATGGGCTCCCGTAGTACCAAACTTGGTAAACAGATGGAGGTGGATTCTGCACAGAGAACATTTTGAAAAAGTAACTCTCGTTGTTAAGACAGAGATGTCAAAACGCTTCCTCTGTTGCCAGTTATGTTAGAATGTGAATGTACGGGGCTGGGTGCAGCTGAGACAAGTTGTCCCCAGGAGCTTCGATCCTACAAACGTGAAAAGAATTATTACAAAAGACGCTTTGTTAATACGATATTATTTAAACCAAATGTTTGTGACCAGATTATTTTCAAGTTAACCATATTGTTACAATATTGCTACAAGCCCTTCATTCAATAATCTACAACTGAAAATACTCCACCCAGGGTCATTGATTCCTGTCCTCTGTACACTATCCAAGTTATGTTCTGTATTTTTACCACGAGTAAACTTGAATGAAGTGACTAAAACTGATATTTTTAAAGAAAAGTATCACCTTCGGCTCTTTGATGACCTTCTTGCTTGACACTGTTTTGTGTCGAAACATTTCATTCACGTCAAAACGTCAATCAGTACGTGGTGTACCTAGTACAATCCCCAATTAGGGCTACACGGTATATCGATAAACCGATACATACCGGTATTCAAACCAGTATCGACTGAATACCGATGTAATTGCAAAAATATCGGCTTATCGTCATTATGTGTTTACACGCAGTTCAATTTGCAAGATGTCCTGAGTTTTTTAACTGTAGTCGAATAATATTGTCCCTGTACCTAACGAATTGGCCGCATCCTCTCGGGTAATACCCCAATTGTGCAGTTGAATTGATATCATTTTTCAAACAAATTCAACAAAACCTTATCACCTGACCGCTCATCGGAACGAGCTCGACGAGCTGATATGGTTTTGTTGAGTATGTTTTGAAAAAAATCGATAAACCAATATTTGAAAAAATAAATTTTGATATCGTATGCGTCGGGTAAAGAGTAATTCGAACTGCATCATCAAGATATGCGGATTTGTTCTGATTGTGAATGATCAAGTCCCAGTTATGGTACGTATGTCCAGACATCTGAACCGTCTTTCGATATACCGGTATACCGCGGTATTTGTTTGAACACCGTTACCGGTATTCATATCGAATACCGTGCAGCCCTATCCCCAATGTCTGTATTGCATCGCGTAATGCTGAATACACACTGCAATCGCGGTATAAAACAAACACTTTTCCAAAGAAATTGTTTGCTCCATGCAAATTTTCTGTCGGTGAATGATAATGAAATTTTAATGCAGGAGGAACATAATATTCACCAGCAGACATACAACAGGTAGCACAACCTTAAAATCTCTGGATCTCTACCTGTACCGAATCTTTGATCTACAAGAGAAATATCTTTCCAGTCTGATGACAGTTCACCAACATCAAGGCGTGGAAAAAATCTATTCTAGGCTTCGGCAGGAACACAGATACAGAAGTCAGAAAATAATGATGAATTTCAATTGCCTCATTATACTTCAGAAAGTGACACTTCAGAATCTGATGAAGCATTTCTTATTTTTGTGTCTCAGTCGTCAATATCAAGGATTAAGACCGGGGAGACGTTTCGAAATGAAAGGGCTGCCCATCTGGCAGGACATGACCATAAGCCTTTTCATGTAGATAAATTCAATTCATGACATTCTCCATTTTGATAACTGATGAATGAACTAGTTTCCTCAAGAGAGCACGGTCTACAGTGTATTGAAATGTTCCATCTAGTACTGATGCAGACTCTGATGCTAACTGTTCAGCACATGAATTCAGCAATGCAACATTCCCCCCCACCCAGCAGTAGCCAAGAACAACAAGAAACCAGCTTGAATGACATCTGCTCAATATGTTTTGTCCCGGGCTGACTTTGAGAGAAAGTCTCCGTGGAAAAAAGAGCAATAATGTAAGAAAGTGTTGCATTCGAAAATGTGTTTCCGAATCACCAACAGAAAGTCACTATCGTTGTCAGTGATTATTTCATCGATGCTGATAGTATCAGAGTGACAGAATGTGGAGGGAAATTATGTGTGTGTGTGATTTAAAAAGGTTTCCAGGGTGACGTGCTTGTTTCTGCAGCAGAGTCAATTAGGTTTGTCTCCTTACTCTTGCTAAGGTGACAATCCTTGGACATTGCACTTAATCCAGACGGCCCACTTGGGGGCACGGTTGCGCCGTGTACTGAGTAGAGCTGAAACGGTCAACCGATTAATCGATTAACCAATGCTCAACATCTTGATCGATCCAAAAAGTAATTGATCGATTAAAGGTTACTTTTGAACTACTGTATTGTATGGGTTAACAAAGGAACAAACGTGCTCCAAAACAGGCAAACATTGTCACAGTGACTCACATCAAATATATGAGAAAGTGTAAAGCATGCAAGTTACTTGCTGACATACTTGTTTACTTGCATGATCATCATACTCTATCAGTAGCTGGAAATGGTCACTCAACCCTTTACCGATTTCGGGTAGCAGACGATACTTGCAAAATATATTCATGAATGACTAAAAATTTTCAATTTTTGTCTCAAAAACATAGCTTATAACCCCACATTGGAACGAGCTCAACGAACTCGTTCCAATGAGGGGACATAAGCTATGTTTTTGAGACAAAAATTGAAAACATAATAAATTTGAATGAAGATTTTTGTATATAGGCCGAGTCATTTTTGTTTGTTACGTTGGGAAAAGGGTTCATGCTGTAAATCATCAATGGTATGACAATTATTCAGATATCTATTTGGACAAGTGATTAATCGGTTAACCAAGGTTAATCCCACGTGATTAATCGATCAAGAAAACCCCTTCACCGTTTCAGCTCTAGTACTAAGGCGTATTTCACGTTGATGGTGAACTTGCTTTCAACCAATGCTAATCCTGCTTATGTGGCGGGAGTACGTTGGGGAGTATGGCAGTCGCTCGCAGCTGTTCTGTGGTTCTCTCCAAGTACTCCGGCTTCCTCCCCCCGTAAACCTCTCCGGCACGAGGTGGCCCTGGCTGTCGAAATTGTCGCCAAACCCCAAATAAAAATAAAAAAGAATGTTAACCCTTTGAACCCGAAAGACCGTTTTTTTCTAGCCCATGAACGTGATACTTCATAATTTCGTTAAGTCGGATGGCTGTAAGTGAATGTGAGGTTGACCAATCAATATTTTCAACGTGCAGTCCCAAGCCTGCAAAAATTAAATTATTAAATTACCTCCCCGCCAATAATGAATATTGACTCTTCCAATTGCTGCCGTTGAACTGACATGGAATATACCGTCAGGGTTCAAAGGGTTAAACTTACAATATTATGTGTTGGTTGTATTTCATTCATCGAAAACAAATGCTTCAAGCGAGAGCGGTTTGCACCTCTGACAGAGTCAGTGAGAATTGCCTCGCTACTCATAATGTCTAAGTGACAGTGAGTTGGTTCAAATGATTGGTGTGTCAGTTGTTTTAGAAATCACCTGCTATTGAAGTCGGTGAGGATTGCCCCACTACTCACAATGTACACAGTGCCATGATTAGGATGGTATAAGTTTCAATGCTTAAATTGATTCTGTGGAAATGCTTTGCCGTATGAAATCAGTATATACTGATGTAACATGGAATGTCTCAATATATTTTCTACATTTTGAATTGCTGTCATTACAGAGTAAGTGAAGATTGTCTCGCTACTCAATACATTATAATGACATATATATATTTTTATACTTTTTATGTATACATATTATGGTACCAGTGTGAATGATCTTCCCGAAACTGCTTCCAAGAAGTTAATGAGAAGTGAGAACTGAGCATTGCCTCATTACTCACTATATTATATTAACAAAGTTTTCAGGAGATCATCTCAGAAATTATTTTTTTGCGACTGAAACTGATCAATGTTCATACAAGATAATTAACAATTACCAAACTCCAATGTCTAATATATAAATGCGAATGTCTGTATCTATCTATCTGTCTATCTTTGTTCCGGCTGAACTCCTCCGTTTCTCAACCTATCGATCTCAAAATTTGTACAGGGTGGTAATTCGTCCCTGCGAGTAACATGGGGTGGGTGCCGTGCCCGTGCGGGGTGATCTTGACCTTGAAATTGATGACCTTGATCTTTTATTTCGAAATCGGCTGGGCCGATCGGGCTAAAATTTCAAATGTGCGGGTATATTGACCCATCGATCATTTTGACTTTATCGGGGTGCCCGTGCGGGGTGACCTTGACCTTGAAATTGGTGACCTTGACCTTCTATTTCGAAAACGGCTGATATAACCATCTTCTCCCGTGCAACGCCGGGTATTCACCCACTAGTATTTGATATGACAAGGATCTCATTTTTCCAGAAGGGGAACGGTGTGATAGGATCAGAATTTTTTCAGCATCTATAATTTGTGTATATATGATGTGCATGTATTATGTAGACAATTACCATTACGTGACGTTTGCAACTTGTAAGCACTTTTGAGAACACCGCTGCACTGAAGTACCACAACACAAAGAGTTTTCGTATTAAGTTTTATGTTTTGAAAGTGACTGTGAACAAGTGGGAATGGGTGAAGTGAACAACGCCATGTACTGTCGATTCATGGTGTGTAAAAGGTGACCAGCCTTGACTACAAAATACGCCAAATTGTCCATTGTTGTCAATCGAATTGTTCGCTGGTGGTAGATTGAATTAAATGTGGAATGGTCTACATGTAAGGGGGTGCTTTTCATGTGAGAGGCACGAAATCTACGTAGTGTGTTTATATGAGTGTATTTTACCAATACCGACAACATTTGTGAACATTTATAAACATAAAAAATACTAGGTATAGGTAAATCATACACCACGCAGATTTTTTGCTTCTTGAAGACCATCCCATAAATAATGTGTTTCTACTTCTTCAAATGTCGGATTATTCAACTTGCAATATGAACATTCTGAAGCGACTGTCGCGGTGGTTCAACATCTGGCTAATTAATTGGAGCCATTTATTACCCAAAATACAAACTGTGGAAATAGGACTCAATTGTTGTGATTGATGACACCCACCCCACCACCAGTGGGTCGACATTTCTCATAAAAAAACTGCGGAATGGAGAGTGCATTAACAAAACACAAATAAAAATAGACATGGAATTTCGATTGTATCTCGACCGATTCACTGTCCATTTTTGTGACCACAGTACTGTAAATACATTCTGAGCACTCATTCGGGAGGAAAAAATTTGAACTAAAATTCTAATCATATGTGGAACATAAGCATTTGATTAGAATGGGGAAGGTTATTAAAAGTGGGAATCGCGGTGCCTCAGTGGTTATGGAATTGGACTTCAAACCGAAAGGTACATGGCTCGGGCTCCGCCAGGAGTACCTGCGTTGTGTCTTTGGGGAAGGCACTTAATCCCGATTGCCCACGTGGGGCACGGTGGCGTTGTGCACTAAGGTGTACTGCACATAGATGATGCACTTATCTACAACCAATGCTAACCCTACTTCTGTGAAGTTTGGGAGTTTGGCAGTTGTTCACCATTGTTCGGTGGTTCGCTCCGGGTACTCCGGCTTCCTCCACCTGTAAAACAGTCCGTCACGAGTTGACCCTGGCTGTCGAAAGTGTCGTTAAGTCCCAATAAATAAATAAATGAATAAATAAATACATTAAATTAATAAGTTATTAAAAGTATTAAAATTAGGGGGTCTCATGACACTACTGAATAATGACACCGAAAGCTTTAATTAAAGAAACGTGTAAATCATTCTTACAAAGAGGTTAACTGCTAAATAAAGTTCCCTTCATATTCCAAGGTGTTAAGAACCTGGGGACCGATTGCTTTCTCTAAATATTACTCCAGGGGCCTGGTTTTAACAAATACTTGAATCTTTTTACAAAGATATTAAATAACAAATATGGAAGCAATTGGCACAGTAGTCTCCAAGAAAAAGATTTTTGCTTTTCTCTTTAACAACAATGC
Organism: Pictodentalium vernedei; assembly: GCA_031216915.1. NCBI lineage: Eukaryota > Metazoa > Mollusca > Scaphopoda > Dentaliida > Dentaliidae > Pictodentalium > Pictodentalium vernedei. Next base: position 355,610,317 of record CM062291.1, read on the forward strand.
TAAAGTCTTGGGCCAACGAGAACCCTAAATATGATTTCCAGAGCTTGTTTACACCAAATGTGCTAATTATTTTTGTGTTCTACTCCACAACACAATACCTGCACTTTTACCATATAATAGGCGCACTTTTGGCACAATTTTAAACATTCCAAAACTCCAAAGTGTGCTTGAAATGTCATTACCCTTGACGTTAGTTTCGCTGATGTGCTTGAAATGTCATGACCTTTGACGTTAGTTTCGCTGATAAATTGTTTCAGTGGCATTTCACACATGTAAACATAAATAGTTTAAAACAAGTGGCCATGAAATTACTGGAACGGATTATTATTATTTGGTATAAAAATGTTTTTTTTGTGACAACACAGATCGAATGTATCACACTTTAGCAAACGAAAAGCTCATAGCCAATTAGAGCTCTCTTCAAGAACCGCCATTGGTTTCTTTTCGTGCCTGCAAACAGAACTTATGAACCCTCACTGGAACAGGCTCGTTCTAATGGGAGAGGGAGGGGGTTGTCAAAACTTATATTTATTATTTACGAGGGAAGAAAATGAAAATTTAAGTATTGTCTACTTTTCGTGTTAGGGAAGAGGTAATGGGGATGGGAAACAATGCCGGTGTGACAGGAAAATTAGTTCCTCTGGACTATTATTCCGCGGAATTACAGTCCTAGGTCTAACATTTCTAGGAATAGTAGTCCGCCGGACACCGGTGTAAAAGGAATGGAAGTCCGTAGGAACGTTAGTCCCTCTGGACTATTATTCCGCGGAATTATAGTCCTAGGTCTAACATTTCTAGGAATAGTAGTCCGGCGGACACCGGTGTAAAAGGAATGGAAGTCCGTAGGAACGTTAGTCCCTCTGGACTATTATTCCGCGGAATTATAGTCTTAGGTCTAACATTTCTAGGAATAGTAGTCCGGCGGACACCGGTGTAAAAGGAATGGAAGTCCGTAGGAACGTTAGTCCCTCTGAGCTATTATTCCGCGGAATTATAGTCCTAGGTCGAACATTTCTAGGAATAGTAGTCCGGCGGGCACCGGTGTAAAAGGAATGGAAGTCCGTAGGAACGTTAGTCCCTCTGGACTATTATTCCGCGGAATTATAGTCCTAGGTCTAACATTTCTAGGAATAGTAGTCCGGCGGACTACTATTCCTAGAAATGTTAGACCTAGGACTATAATTCCGCGGAATAATAGTCCAGAGGGACTAATTTTCCTACGCACTTCCATTCCTGTCACACCGGGATACAGAAACGTTAAATTAAACACCACGCATTTTGTATCTATACGTTATAGGTGTCACCGTCAGATTCTACACCTGAGAAGACCGAAATTATTCTGAAATTGTCTCGAGGAAATCCTAATAAAAGGCTTAATATTGTAATAGTAAGGTCAAAAACAATTGACTCTTTGATAGTCAGAGTACACAGACGTGCTCAATCACTTTTTCCAAATATACTACACATTTACACGGTGAGTAAAAATAAAAATAGCAAAAATGAAAATTTTGCGAGTATAAAATACATGCAGCTGCATCAGTGGTTTGTTCGGTTGGTTCTATCAGCTGTAACAAAACTTTAACCCTTTGATACTTTTTTACGTCTTTTGACGTGCGAAATCAAACAGCGCATTGATACTTTGTGGTCATTTGTTGTGTTATTAGTGTTCGATGTTTTAAAGTTTTAACCTCAATTCCTAGTTTCTCCTGAATAGTGCTCAGTGACAACCGTTGAGCCAAATGTTATCACAGCTTAAAATACTAATATAATCCTGTTGTCAAGACTTCTTAACTTGTTGAGTGCTAGAAGCCACTATCACGGCATTCAAAAAAAATGAGGATACCTGAGCAAAAGCCAACACTTTCCTTGCTACTTTTTCATATTCAGTCAAACACAAATAATATTTTGTTTATATAAATTTGTTTTTTTTTTACAAATTATTGGAGAGTGCCACACGCACTCTCCAATAATTTGTGATAAAACAAGTTTTGAATAACAAATTCAGACCACCAAGATAATCTAGCCCTCAATCAGTTCATCACTAATGTGAAAAATATCTTGTTATTGGTACTTTCCGACGTTTGTCGTCGTATTTTGAAAAACGTTGAAGAAACCGAATTCCCAGTGACGTTTGGACGTCAGGATAAGTGAAGTCTCAAAGGGTTAAAGGGCAGGGTCATATCGTGTCGGACAGTTTTAGGGACGGAGGAAGCCTGAGTTCCCGCAGAAAAAGCAACAGCGATTAACTGCCGGACTCCCCAACTTGCTGACCCGTTAGCTGCAGTTGGGGTAAGTGTTACATCGCCGTGCCCTGTATACAGCGCCACCGTCTCCATCCACACGCAAAAAGGATGTCTTGCAAGCCCAAAGGCACAACGCAGATGGCGCGGGTCAGGAAAGTTTGTAAGTGAAAGGTCACAGTGACCTTGATCCTTTGCACAATGACCCCAAAATAAGTAGAGTTCTTTCGGTCATCAAACCCAACCCACATGTCAAGTTTGGTTTCTATCGGCCCGTCGAAACTTTAATTATACTGGGCAAATATGGAAGTTACTGGTCACTGTGACCTTGACTTTTGGTACAGTGACTATAAAATCAACAAAGTTCTTCCTCTCATTATACCCAACCTACATTTCAAGTTAGGTTTCAATTGATCCAGCGTAATTTTAATAAGGAGGCGAAACAAACTCCAGAAAAAACTGTCAAGTTCAAGGTCATTGTGACCTTGACCTTTGGCATTATATGCCTAAAATAAATAGTTTTTTTTCTCTCAACATACCCAACTAGATTGGTTTCGATTGCCCGAGTGGAACTTCAGTTCGAGAGCAGAAATCAACATCGAATGACACATGCATTGAAGATTGGGCTAGATGTATATAAGATAACTTGATTGCCAAATATAATATCATTCCACACAGTACTCCAAAATTTATTGAGTTTGAAAACTCGTTGTTCAAAGTTTCAAAACTAGTTTCGAAGTCCTAAAGCTGCATGTGGCAGCTAAAAATTAGTCGTGGTATTAAATTAATATCCTTTAACGTTTCTGGGTGGTTTTCAGTGAAAAGCTATGGGGACTATTTTATTTCTGGGGCAACTAATTTCGTCACTGAAAATTGTTCGTTTGCTATCTGCCGATGGCTTTTAAACCGAAATGTTTGTCGCTTTCGAAGCAATTACTTAGCAATAGTTTGGAACTGAAACGAAAATTCCTATCCAGAATAGACAACGCGTATAATGAAACCAATACCTATGCTTTTTGGGCCATCATTTGTTACCATCAGTGTTTCATTCGTGACTCGCAGATTACCTACGGTCGCCCGTTGGCAATTAATATTTCACCTACTAGTCATGAAATAATTATAGTATACACATGACGACCACAGATATCCTCAGTATAATACCGAAATGGAATGATGAATCTATCTCAAAGGTAAAATATATGTATAAGCCCCATCCCCACCTTTATGCACGCTTCAACACATTTAGTCGCCTTTGTAAGAGCTGCGAATGAAAGAAATTAAATTTCTGTGAATCCATTTTCACATACCGGCCCAAACATGGGAAGGTCCAGTATGTTTTGGACATTCGACCTCTCCCCTTCCATGCATCTCTTCGACTACTCTGTAAAACATCTAGGTTAGTGAGGAGTTTTCTCATAGAATAACTTTAAAATCCCTTGTCAAGTGGAACCACAGGAACTGTAATGAAAGGTCTACAATCCGTAACTTTGTTTATGATTTTGAGATAAACACAAACTTCGCGATAACAATTCAGTGCAATTAAGATTTTATTTCTGATATTTAATCAGTATTAATCGGTACACAATGTGAAAAATCAAACGTCCGGACGAGGTTAGCAATGCAATTCCTTCGATGTATTTATTTATGGTCATCTTTATCATGTTTTATATATTTCTCATATAAAATTCATTAGAATGGCCATTGTTGGAAGGCGACCGCAAAAAAATATTTTTATTGGTGTCAAAATTTGCATTAATATTCACAACTATACACATTGTATGGTCCTACAGTACTGCGATCACAAAAGTGGTATGTTTTCCCGATCAGATCGTTAGTGGGACAAACTCATGCACCAGTGGGTCGACATTTCATAAACAAAATACAGCATCATAAAGAAAACGAAAAAAAACAGCTCCTCAGATTCAATGTTTACGCTTTCCTTTTCTGACGCGTAGGTTGTACATTTCTGTGAGGAGAAAAGCGGAAGATAACTTCGACTGGATCGCAACCCAGTCGCGATTAGATCGAAATTCTCTACGCTTTATGATCGCTGCACCGTACTTTCCACCACCCCCAACCAGATAGAGCAACTCTCTCTATTTCACTGATTTATTGGCGATAATTCACATTCGACGCTTTGGGAAAAAACACAATAAGAGCTAAAATATGGTAACAACAAGACAGTGACAATTATGCACACTCTAAAATCAGTGTGGTTAACAAATGAGTTGACCAACCAGATAGAGCAACTCTCTCTATTTCACTGATTTATTGGCGATACTTCACATTCGGCGCTTTGGGAAAAACCACAATAAGAGCTAAAATATGGTAACAACAAGACAGTGACAATTATGCACACTCTAAAATCAGTGTGGTTAACAAATGAGTTGAGTGAATATGAACCCAATTGGGTTCAAATTCACTCAACCTTGTTGGTTTGGGTGGAATTCTTACCCAACTGGTTTTAGAGAGTACTCGCTGTTGAAGTCGACTTGATAATAACATTCAAAGCTAATTTATTTATTTATTTATTTATTGGTGTTTAAAGATGCAAACCCCGTCTTTCAAAAGTGAGCAAGATACCAGTAATAGTGCCCTTCGTAATGTGAACGTACCTTTGCACTGACGACCTCTCAGCTGCCTCACTTTTCGTTCCGGAAAACTGTCCGACCTATCGCAATTTCTATCATATTCAGGGAAAGTGATAGACTGAGTAACTGGTGGGATGTTTGAGCGTATTGCTTCTCTGTCGTCAGTAGAAGATGAAAAGAATTTCAGCAAAACGTCATAGACTGTACCAATAATAATAAGAGCACCAACAATACCATAAATTGATCTGAAAAGGTAAGAAATGTGATTGAGCCATGGTACTCCCTGAAACCCCTCCCCATTACAATGTCGCACGAGGTTTTGTTTTTAATTTTAAACTACGCTTTTTTAAATGAAATAGTTTTAACTGCGGGAGATGATAATTTGACTTTATAAAACAAAAGCTTGTTTCTCAAGTACCTCCCTCGTTTTTAAATACTGTGAAAAAACACTCTTATCTATTAAAACTCGGAAAAAGAACTTGTTACCTCTTTAAATTAATCCATCAAAACGTATTCTGACTAAAGCAAATTCTTTTCAAACTTTGATATGTATAAAATATGATAGGTAAAATTGCAAGTTAAAATTCTAAGTACCTGGGTAATTCATTTTCGACAAGTCTTGCACGAAGCAACGATAAAGCCACAAAATGTAAACTGTCAATACCTACCAATAATGCAATAAATCTCTTGGTCATTTGCGAATTAGAAAACACTACCTCCCCCCCCCCCCCCCCCACTCCCTCATTAAAACATTCAAGAAAAGAACTGCCCGAGGAAAAAAGACGAGTTTTTGCTAACAGCCTTACACATATTCGTCTAAATAATGCCCTCGAGCAAATGCCCGTCAACACTCCGGAGATTAAACGAGTACAGCCAGACAACAACGATAATGGAGAGATACAATTTCCAAGCTTGCAGAAAACCTTGAAAACTTCGAGAACCAGATTAACCCTTTACCCAGCACAACGGTAAAACAGGTCAGTGCTATTACCATTTAATTTTCATTATTTTTTTCCATTTTGTGTCTCAAAAATATAGCTTATGACTCCCACTGGAATCAGCTCCTTCAACTCGTTCTAATGTGGGGTCATAAGCTATATTTTTGATGCAAAAATGAAAAAAATTAGTTATTCAAGAATTTTGTTTGCAAGTGTCGTCAGCTTTTCGTGTAAGGTAAAGGGTTAACCAGTCTGATGATTTTGTTAACTTCCTTTTAAAGTACTCAAACCGTACCATGCACGTGCCATAGTTAAACGAATACATGCTTCTTTGCAAGCTGTCAAGGCTCCATAGGCGTACGGGCCCAATTTTTCAGGGGGGGGGGGGCTGGAAGATTTTGCCCGAATAGTGACAAGTGACGCTGCTGGTATTATCGAGGCACGTGGAGCCCAGATGGGAGGAGGTCCCAAAGGTGAGGGGGGGGCCGGATTTTTAAAGCTGATTTGCTCGAATCTAGGGGGGGGGGGGGCAACTCCCCCCCCCCCCGCCCCGTGGCTCGTACGCCCATGTGTCAAGCTATCAGTCTAATGTTGCAAGGAATTCGACGCTGTTGTGGCTTGGCACCAGTTTAGCATTAAACTAGTCCATCGCCTACGTTTAGATTCCTTCGTCTGTAATATGCCAGTTGGTCGGAAAAGCGATTCTACTTATGTATTCTGGACGAGTGAATCTAGAGAATACCATCAAGATTCATTTTTTTTAATCAACGCTGGAAATGTTGCACAATTGAGACTTGATTTAACCGAAAATTTGATGCAATTACCATCAGTAATGAAGATTTACCACACCCGTAGTTTTATGATCACACCACTAAATCTGTTAATATTTTTATGATTTGAAGATGAATTAAATACTTGTTTGAAATATCTCTACTGGAATACGAAAGAAAATCTGCATATCTCTGTGACTGAATGAACATCATACAGTTTAAAATAGAGGTCCTGTCACAAGTAGCGCAGAAAGTGCTCGGTAGCGAACGCGCTCTTTACTGCAAAAGAATGTAGTAGTCTGAAATACACAAGAGCGTTTGCGCTGTGCAACGCAAAATATAAGGTGCTTTTGGCGAGGTCGGTAGTGAAATCACGAACTGAACCGATCAAACAGAAAGAAAATATTAAGACTACAGCATGTGGAGGGAGGATTGCCAGTAAATCGCTGCGGGATAGATTTTCCATCTAGTAATTATTTACTATTTTTGAGGACAAAACATAAGAAGCACTTGCAAACTTCCATCACATGGACCATCGTGTGCAACCCTGTGGTCCTTGTGATGGAAGTTTGCAAGTGTTTCTTCTGCTGCTATGAACAATTATAAATATTTTTCGAGTGTAGAATATATTGCGCTGCGATTAAATAGTAATTTACTCTCTTCTTTCCGTAAATGGAGTCGCATTTTAATATCTATTTACGTCATCACATGTACATGTACATGTATCCCAGTAGAGATAAGGAATAGGGTTAGTGATTTCTACTTACTAGTATAGACTTGTACAGAGTTGGGCGGCACGCTACAGGAATTGAGGTACGCTAATGGTGCAGTTTGACAGGGACAAAAGTACACTTACGCAGTGCCCTATTCCGTCAAACTAGTGCACAATACAGTCACAAGCCTTCTGGTTTCAATTGTATAACGTCAAAGGTAACACCACGAAAGGCGGGTAAACAGACAGTACATAACAGCGTCGAATTCCGTACATAATTGGCCTGGGAGCATTGTTTGTTTCGTGAAGGCTTGTTGAAAGAACTTACATTGCGACTTTTGCTCTATAACTTAGTTCCTGGGTTTGTGTCGTGGCACTTTTATCTGGTGTATTCTGATATGCTGAAAAGAAATTCCCTGAAGAATAAAGAAAATCACATAAAATATTTCAACACTTTACAAAACTCTTGTTTTCTGGAATAGAATCGCCACATGAAACATTCACCATATATGAGTGAATTGTTCGTTTTAATTCATATAAAAACCAATGTTATTTCAATCTTCAACACACAGGTATGCACAATTTATAATTATAACAGTAACCTTTCATTCTTCTTATAATTATAAGGTGTTGTCTGGTAGCCGAAAATTGACACACTTGTGCCATTGAAGGTTCTGAATATGTGATGCAGTTACTGGTGCTTAAAGCCACATAACGCATATCGTGGCGATAAAAAAGTTCTGTAGTGTAAAATAAACCATTTTATGACGTAAAATAAGTGATTATTAAAATAACGAGAAATATAATGACAACGAAATAAATAGCCATGATAGCAATGAGTAATGCTACAAATAGCGGACTGAATTCTGTGTGAACCAATCTGTTGGTTGAAAAACCGCTTGAAGATGAGAAGTTGTTAAAAGAATAAAAACAACCAAAACGTTGATTTTCTTGAGGAACGAGAGAATCTGAGGAGAATTCATCCTGTAATATAGCTTTTTCAGGAGATGATACATTGTAATGTCGCCGCCTGATGTTATTAAAATCAGTAGTCAAAGAAAACCCCGACTGTTAAGAGATATTGACAGGGACATTAGTAGTGTATAAGTGGCGGTCCTGGCTCGCTTCCAACAGGGTGAGCCAGAATTTAGGTGAGCCAGAAAAATTGAGTTATTTTGGAAAAAAAACCTTGATTTTCTTGGAAAATTTTGTTTTTTCCAAAACATAATTCAATTTTTCCTAGAAAACCTCGAATTTTTCACGGAAAATGTTTAAATTCGAGCATTTCTGGCTCACTTTTGACGGAATTTTCGAAAATGTCTAAAAAATTCCTGGTTTGACAAATTCACTTTTCCCAAATTCAATGCCGAGTCTCTCGCGCAAAAATTCACTTTTCGCAGACGCGACACGGACTCGGCGATCGGGGTGAATTTTTCCCTATAGCAAAATTTCGAAAAGACAGTGTCTTGCTCGAAAAAAAAACACGATCCAGGACGCGGATTTACACGGAAAAAGACGATGTTTCGATGAGGTGAATTTTTAACTGAGCTAGAAAAAAAACGCAACTCGGGATGCGGATTTTATTTTCCCCACGGGAAAGAGAGACCACGGTCAATCTAGGTTCGAATTTTTTTTTTTTTTGGACAAATTGAGCATTGGTGAAAAAATATTCGAATTTCATCATTTGAGAACACGCGTTCGAGTGTTCTATGTTTTTAACTCCATGGGAAAGATTTGGTTGGGGGAATGGGGGATCGCGATTGAAAAGATGTGTATATATATTTAAAAAGTTAAAAGATGAATAATAATAATAAAAAACTGTTTAAAAAGATTGTTTAAAAAAATAAAAAAAATATATATATATAAAACAACATTCCAAAAAATAAGAGTATAAAAAATAACTGTTTTTTTCCATTAAAGAAAGAAAAAGTAATAAATAAATAAATAAAAACAATGTTTCTACATATCAGAGATTCGAAACGAAGGGACGAGCAGGTTCACAAATTAATACGGAGCAAGGAGAATATTCAAGTGCAGGATAGAGCCAGGCGATTGGGAGAGATGGGACTGAGACGAGAGGCGACCAAGTTGTTCAGACCCGTCACCGAGGTTCAGGAACAAGCGAGGAAAGAGATTGTCGAGGAATTGAGACCCATAATAGAAGGTTCTCTGAGGATGGGTTCACATCCCGGTAGTTTTGCACCGAGAACTCCGTCCGATTACACTCTGTAGAGAATCGAGACTGATGCGAGTAGCGTCGATAACGATGCTCGAAGCGTCGTTAGCATCAGATCTGAGACAGATTCAATATCTTGTTCAATCCCACATCCAGATCCAATTTCATTTCTAACTCATCCACGTTATTCTTTCTCAGTTCCAAGTCTACGTATTGTTTGGTCGCTGCATCATTAGGATTCATGGGAACGGGCACGGTGGTTATCTTGTTAGAATTCGCATTCAATTCAGACTGCATCACTTCTAGGAATGTAACAATCTCTCAGATGTTTACTGAATCTTCCGTAGGCGTCGTACACATATCTTTTAGTGACGAAATCGGTCAAATCTCTACGATCCGCTACATTCACCACTCGTTTAGATTTCTAGTCGAGATCGTCCATCATGTCTTTATTCACGAAGTTATCTCTCATCATCTGTCAGAAATTTTCGTCTCCTCTATCAATGTATTTTTTAGTTGCATCATCTGACAGATCGATTGGTTCAGGAAAATTGGAGATTTTCTTATTGTTTAAGTTTAAAGGTTCTTCTTGAGGTTTGTATCTCCGAACATATTGTTCGTCCAAGTTGGCAATGTAACCACCACCACCAACAATTTCAACCGTTTTTCTTTTCTTTCTAGAGGGACCTTGATTATCATCAGCATGACCAAATTTATCGACTGTCATGTTTTGTTTCGTATTTTTTTTTTTTTTAATTAGGAATATTATAAGTTTTCTTCTTTTTTTATTATTATTTAAATTAAAAACAACTAAAACATTTCTATTATAAACATTTTTTTTTATTATATACCTCTCTGTATATATATATCAAAAAACTTTTTTTTTCAATGTAAATCGTTGGGAATATACTGAAAGTTATCTCCTTCCGACCATCTCTTGAGAACACAGAGGCACAGGAGACCACAAAATGCTTGATCCGGTGATTGTTCTCATTCGGTATTGCAAATAACTGATGATAAATAGTTTCTTATTTCTATCGGTGGTGAGATTCCGTAAATATCGAAATAATAATTTTTATTGTTCCCATTCAAAAACCATGCAACCCAATGCGTGCCCTCACCTTCGATGTCGTCCAGATTTAAAATTCCACATTCCGAATCGTTGTCTTTTTTTCTTGGCAAGGCATCTCTAGAAAACATACAGCAAAAATGTTTGATTTTTAAATCTTTTGCCACTTTCGACAGGTCAATGTTAGATAGGGGTTGATTGGGTAAGATGACACCTTCTACAGATATGTGTTTTTTATTTTCTTCTTATTCATAAATATGTTTGTTTTGTTTTTTTTTATTTATTATTTTTTTTTCTATTCTTTTTTTTTTAATTTACCAACTCGTGAGTGTTTTTTAAACTTACAACATTTCGATGTCCTCAATCATACTGCATTCTTCATCCTCTCGATTTTGTTGTTGAAATGTCGCGGAATAATGTCCAAGTGCGAAAGTGTGTATTTTATCCTCGCATATAATTCTCTTATCGTCGTCGGCCATCAACACAATCTTATTGATTTGTTTGGTGTACATCTCATGCTTTTCACTTTGAATCACTGTCATCTTTTTATACACTGTCGAACCTTTGAAAAAACACTCTTTATACTCATCAAAAGTGATGTTTTTATTCGTCACACATGCTTGAATGCCTTTACATCTCTTGATCTCTTCGCCATTGAGGAGATAAGTGTACAATTTAGGTCTCAAACCCACGAATTCGGTGATCTGTCTTCCACCACTCTCGTCTTTGAATTTACCCAACACCTTTTCATTGACATCCTTTGGAATCTTAGATGGGTGATCATCCAGATAATTACTCGTATCAAACCATTCGTTCATGTCTGGTGCTATGTCCTTGTAGACGTTTCCAGTTTCTATCTCGTAAGCCAGACTGTCCATGTCGGTGAACAATAGTTTGGCTTTTGAACCGAATTTAGATTTGACATAATCGTAGTGAAACTCGTACATCAACTTCTTGCTAATGTCTAAAATGATCGCTCCGAGATAGCAGGGTTTATTGAACTTCAGATGCATCTTTTGCATGTGTACGGCCACTAGATTTTCATCGAATATGGTTCTATGTTTATAATTGGGATTCGCGATTAATTTTCTAGGCCTCTCTTCAGACGCGACGAGTTGAATGTTGGTTCTTTTTCTTATGTTTTCTATAGATTTCCTGTACACACAATTGTGAGTTTGAAATCTTTTTCGAAGTTGCTCTCAGCCTGCATTCTTAAATTCATGTTGAGATTGATGTATTTTTTCATCAAAGGCTCCTCGTCGAATCGAATGATTCAATGCACGTCGATCAATCTCATTCCATGATTGATGTAACATTTCAGATTTTCACAATAGACCACATATTTGAATTTATGATTTAAATTAGGAATGAGTTTTTTGACGCCGTTCACTTCCATTCGTTTGGGAGCCAGTGGATAACCATTGTGTGAATCGTGTAACGTTTCCAGATAGTCCAAATCGACCTCTAAAATACAAGGATAGTGTCTCCAGTTTTGAACATGAGCAACATGTCGACGTTATATAATAATTCCAATCTAACCTCGGTCATCTTCAAGAGAGCATCCCAGGCAAGTGAGGGTCCCATGTAATACCAAGCCAGATCTAGTTCGTAATGTCGACGACACACTGATCGAAAATTTTTGAACACATCGGCCAAGAGAAGCACGTCGGTTTTAAAATATAGGTCATGATATTCTCTCATGGATTTCATGTCGAATAATCTCCACACTTTTTGCTCATGTTCGTAATCGTCATTGGAAATGTGAGACTGGTATAATTTTGAATAAAAATTTTCTTTAGAAGGTAGATCGACGTCATCGAATTTCTCTAGATGACTCATGTAATCGTAAGGGTAGACGCCTTTTCTCAACATGACGTCCACCAATTGTCGTCGATCTTTAAAATGTTTACTCATGATTTTAAATTTCTCCCTAATCAAACCGTCGACTATTTTTTTCAGACTGGCCGACATGAATTGATAACTGTCAATGAAACGTATCTCTTTACGGATGGGACTCTCTTTTTTCTCACTCGATCCATTCTCCTTTTTATTCTCCTTCTTCTTTTTATTCTCTTTGCAGATGACACTCTCTATTTCCTCACTCGATCCATCCTTCTTCTTTTTATTCTCCTTCTTTTTATTCTCCATCTTCTTTGTACCGACGTCCTTCCATTTAGTGAATGAAATGTATTTTTCGTCACTTTTCGCGATGCAGCTCAGCTCCCCCTCACTGACACCCATGTTTTTCATGAACAGGTGACTGTCATAACCCGAGAGATTGTACTTTATCACCGGGTAGAATTCAGTGTCTTGAAATCTTAAATTACATTTGTTGTGAGCAGTGCCACGAAACACACCTGTATAGTGGTCGTGATCTTTAACTTTTTTTTATTATTTTTACAATTATTATCGAGTGGTTGTCTAGTGTTGTGACTAGCATAATGATAATCTTTTCGGGTTTTTTTAATTTATTGTATAATTCTTGAATTTTCGATTCTAATGCTTCCATACTTTTTTAGCCACGTCATCATCATCTGAACGTTTACTGTAGACGAATGGACCTGACGATTTAGAATCGTCGAATAAACATTTCTCGTAAAAACAATAGCCCGAAAGTACATGTTTCTAATATTTTTTGGCATAACTCCTACCTCGTCTGGCTGGCAAGAATTCGTTTTCATGGTCAGACATTCTAAATCAGCATAGATGACGAATGCCAGTCCCAATCTTCTTTTGTAGTTGTAAAAATTCATGTAAGTGTTACGTTTAGGCATTTCCATGGCAATGCTTCACTTTTTGTTGCAATGTTCCCGATGATGCATCAACCATTCTTGATGATGGAATGAATTCATGTAGTTGAGACAGAAAAATCTCTTGTGCTCATGTGTAGAAGTCTGCTTCCACAACAATTTACTCATACTTTTAATCCAGCCATAATTTTGATTGTCACCCTCAGAAATTAACAACAGATTAACAATATTTTCTCTCTCTTTGTGCGAAGTCAGTCTGAGAGGATAGACTATTCCTCTTTATAGTCTCCTTCGTATCCCATGACGTTCACAGCCATGGTGAGATTTAGCTTTTAGAAACGCTTGGTGTCTTCCAATCGCGTCAGGAAAGGCACTCCCGCCCAATCGAGATTTTTACAAGTCTCCGCATACTTAGAAACTGTATCAACAATCTTTTCTACGGGATATAAGGCCGATGTGATCACCCATTTGAAACACTCACTATCATCTCTATTTTTCACATTAATCAAAGCTTTTTTATTATATAAGAAACGAGACAATTCAATATAGGAAGACGTTCTCAAAGGATCATGTCTGTCCACGTGAATCTCGAGATTCAATATCTTCTCGAACGTCCAACCACTTCCATTCTTATGATAAATAGCCATAGATTCCAACATCTTGTCTTTCATCACACCATAAACATCGGATAATTCCTCGTCTTCGAACACAGTCTCAACTCTAGATTGAAAATAGGCATCTTGCACCATGCTCTCAATGGTTTTCGCATTGACCTTTTTCATCAGACAATGGAAGATCATTTTTATTTTTAAGCCCCTATCTAGATGTTTTCGAAATACATCCAACATTCCACCCTTCTACCGTTCCGTGAACGATTCTGGATCGGGATTTGCAAGACCAGGAATCACATTGAAAGTTTTAAAATATCCTTTAATGGCAACATCCTGCTCAATTGGAATCAACGATTTCTCCCCCGCACTGAACACAATTTCTTTTATCACTCAGAGTCCCTTGTTTTCTTTCAGTGCTCTCAAGACTTCATCAAGCATTTTTTTTTTCTAACAAATCACCATCTTGAACCGCGTCACTTTTAATTTTTTTTATGTTCAGTCTCTTTCGAAAGCTGTGGGTCCACTTTTCGTTTTACAGTCTTCTTATTAGTTTCCACGGCCGTGTGTCGAGGTTGTTTCATCTTCTCATCATTTCTCACCACACTTCGAGTTTTCACCTCCATCACAGGCCCCCTTCCCATAGAGTAAATGATCGATGCATTCTTCTTTCTTCATGCGTTTGACACCTTTCAAATTCGACGACTGACGCACTTTGGCATGTAAATTAACCAGTGCTTGTTCATAAGTCTCAGCAAGCACAAGGTTAATCAATTCCCTTCTGGTATTTTTACCACTTGTGCGATTTTTAATTCCTAGATTTCTACAGTACTGTTTCAACTGAGGTACGGTAGAGAAATATAACTTTTCCACATTGAACATTTTTATTTTGGGCATTTTGTATGTTAAAACTTCTTATTTTAATATATATTATTTTGAGTTTGTTTTTTTTTTTTGTTTTGTAAAAAAATGGATTTGCGAATTTTTTAAACTTCTTATTTTAAATATATATATATATATATATATATATATATATATATATATATATATATATATATATATATATATATATATATATTTTTTTAACACTAACGCCAATATTTTTTCTAGAGAGATTCAATTTTTTTTTCTAAAACATGAACATCAATTTGTTTTCAAGCGTGCTTCAATTTTATGTAATGCAAATACAAATGATTGTGTACTGTAGTAGAAGAAACCAGGTAGTTTATTTTCTCACGGTAATAGAGATCGTGGCAAATTCATTCCACTTTTATCCACTCTTAAGTTTACTGAAGAATAACGTTTAACATGTGATTATATATATTTTGACAAACACCTGCCTCATTGATTATGCAAACATTTTTATTAGATTGTTACAGTGCATTTTTCACACTCCATTAATAAAATTTCAATCCAGGGATACACCACTGCTAATGTATTAGTAGTAGGAAAAATTGAATCAGAATGGAAATTTTCTTTCCGAGTCAGTTTATAAATATTAACCCTTGTCGTGAGACGAATGATGGCTAAAATTATTTTTGTCATTAATTCATAAATATTAACACTAAAAAATATTTTTGTTTTTGTGCTTTCCACTAGAAAAAAAAATTGAATGGGATTGAAGTTTTTTGCGAACAAATCTCACTTTGTCATAAATTATTTAGGGAATATGAAAGACTCTATACTGATTCATTTGGCAAAACGAGTAGAGAAATACCCGCACTTCGTCAACATGGATGGTTCGAAGAAATTCATTCCTTTGAGCAGTATTACAACATGCATCAGGGAGAATGATCAAACAAACACGAAACACACATGCAGACATTCTTACACACTCTTAATGAGTTTTTCTCGAGTCAGAATTAAAAATCTGTCTATAATGGATTTTCACACAACGTCGCATCCACTTGCATATTAATTTTGAAGTCACTTCCCTTTTGGTACATCCATCGAAACATGATATTCACGGTCTCAAACGTCAGTTGTTTTCCAGTGATCAAATTTTATCTGTGAACTAATGTTTCAGAAACACTGGGAAATATGCTCCTGCCGCAGAACATCGACACACTGTCTGGATAGAAATCTTCTATATTGTCTGAGAGAATATTAATAAATTGTCTTGGAGTTCGTACATCAAATCCAGATCGGTCTCACTCAATTTTAAAGGTAGAACATATTTATCGAATTCATCTGTCAACCCACTACATTCCACATCTTTCAATTGAAGAGGATCGTGAGATTCTAACTTGTAAATTTTACTGCCAAAATTCGGTGATCTTTCGACCCTCTTCAGTTTTAACACAGATTTTTTTCAGGTGCTCTCGATTTCATGATTTTTTTTTATGAAAATATTAAATTTTGTGTTTTTTTTGTTTTTATTAAATGATAATAATTAAAAATTGTAAAAAATATAGTTTGCTTTTTGTTTTTCCTTCTTATATATATATAAAAAAAAATAAAACAACAACTTTTACATTTTTTTTCTTTAATGACAAAAACAATTTTATCCATCATTCATCTCACGACTCATAATTACACACGCACATGCACAAACACACATTTCTTCAATCGTGATCCCCCATTCCCCCAACCAGATCATTTCCCATTGAGTTAAAATCATATAACGCTTGAACGTGCATTCTCAAACAATGAAACTCGAATATTTTTTCACCAGCGCTCAATTTGTACAAAAAAGAAATGTGAACCGAGATCGACCGTGGTCTCTCTCTCCCGTGGGTGAAAAAAATCTGCATCCCGGATCACGTTTTTTTCTAGCTCAGTTAAAAATTCACCACATCGAAACGTCGTCTTTTTCCGTGGAAATCCGCGTCCAGGATCGCGTTTTTTTCGAGCAAGACACTGTCGTTTCAAAATTTTCCTGTGGGGAAAAATTCACCCCGATCGCTGAGTCCGTGTCGCGTTTGCAAAAAAGTTATTTTTTGCGCGCGAGACTCGGCGTTGAATTTGTGAAAAGCGAATTTGTCAAACCGGGAATTTTTTTTAGACATTTTCGAAAATTCTGTCAAAAAGTGAGCCAGAAATGCTCGAATTTAAACATTTTCCGTGAAAAATCCGAGGTTTTCTAGGAAAAGTTGAATTATTCCTGGGAAAAACCAACATTTTCCAAGAAAATCAAGGTTTTTCTCAAAAATAACTCCATTTTTCTGGCTCACCTAAATTCTGGCTCACCCTGTTGGAAGCGAGCCAGGACCGCCACTTATGTACTACTGACATTGTGGTCGCTTACCCACCTCTTGTAATTATTTGGTGCAGGCAACATCGGTGTGGAAGTTGGCTTGTGTTGCAACTTTAATAGGGTATATATAGCGAGTATTTACACTTTAAACTGGAGAGACCGCTTTTCTGGTCCTTTTGCTGAGACTCACGAAGAATTGAATGCTCCACACTTGTAAGATAATATATTTTTAAAAGCACCAATCAGGCGCAATGATGCAATCTTTCCACTCTTTTTTTACCTTTCGGAAGTTGACGGCCATCGCTGTTTTGGGGGCAAGAGGTGTTTTGGCAGTCATCTGTCATATCTATTGTAATTATACTTTAAAATATTCGAAAATCAAATACTGAAAACAGGTTGAAAAGGGAATGTATACACAACAATGTAAGATTCGTACCCTCTGCGTTATTCACGTGATATCTGCGGTATATGACGTATGCGGTATATGATGTCTGTATTTCAAAATGCTTTCTATTTTGTATTTGTGACAACGAGTATTAAATGTCCTAAGATTTCGACTTTGTGGAGTGAAATTTAATTTTTACGTTATCCGCACTCGATAGGTATTTGCGTCATGATGTCAAAAAATTCAATGTGGACAAAAAATGGCACTACGTGACTTTAATTATTTGCTTAGCCGTCTGCATTATACATCTAATGCTATGCTATGTATTTTTTTTTGGGGGGGGGGGAATAGGAAGTTTTACGTTTTTTGCTCCTCCGTCACGTTTGGTGTCGTAAACATGTACATTGAAAAATCCAAAAACAGTTATCTTTTTAATTTTGAGCTCTACAACAAACACAATTTTCGGATAAACTTTAATTTTTTGGATGTGTACGTCCTGACGTCACCCCAGCGGAAGCCCCAGACGAATTGTTCGTCGGCTGAAAACTGATAGCATTTCTAGATATGGTTTTTAATGAAGAAAATATTTCCAAAATTTTTAGAGTGAGTATTTTTAAAAATGCAGCTGATATTTAACGTTCTTGAACTGACGTTATTTTGGATAAAAGTTTAAATGTGAAATCGCAACAAATGCATTTAATAGACCCACCATGAAAGTAAATGTCTGTGAAATGTCACAGTTGTGTGTATTATTTGTACGGAACTGTTTATTTTTGAAAATCAGTGCTTTCGATGAAAAATGTGCAAAATAACCCCTAAATTTGTAATGACGTAAAACACGTAGAAAATGGTGATAATCGAAAAACAATAAAAAAACAAACAAAACAAACAGCTATCTCCTACAGTTTTGAGCTCCACTACATACTAAAATCTAAAAAAAAAGCCCGACGCATTTTAATTTTTTCCCTATGACGTCACCTCCAAGTTCAACCATAATGTGTGTAGAATTAAGTGATACAGTTATACGATCAATCATAATGGTTGTGAATTTCGAAGGACGGCACCAAGTTTTTGGATATGGTTTTTGTTAGAGATGAGATATACAAATATTGAAAGAGGGAGACTTGACATAGGCGTTGATATTAAAAGATGAAAGAAAAAAATAATGTTTTGGATAAAGGTTAAAAAAAAAATTCGGCTAAATTGCATTTCAATCCGGATTATCATTAATATTTCTGCCCAATTAGGCTAGAGTAGCTTTAAAACTGTGTAAGTGAGAGGCTGAATAAGAAAAATAAATTTAAAAGACGCTGACGCTGTTAATCATTTCAGCATCGTTGAATGACTTAAAAATGATGTTTTCCTCGAGAAATAAGGAATTTGTCCTGTAAGAGTTCTCTCAGACACGGCATAATCTATCTTCGCCGACTAATATCATTAAAAGCAATACACTCCAAAGGAATGAGCTCCACTGTCAACGAGCATTGGCAGGAAAACACATTCTGGTCGCACCTCTTACAAAACAATATAACATCGTGTCAGAATTACATGATCTTTTCTACGAATGTTACCAGAATGATATTTATCATTGATAGTTGATCGGAAGCGATACAGCTTTTTATTTGTTGCCCCATCACATCCCACCTGCCACATAGATTTGATGTAATTACTGATATGTAGTCTTAAATCACTGAAACAAATTTTAAAATCACAGATAGCCTTGTTTAAAGCATGTTTCGCTGCGCGTTCTGTCCAGTGTTACCAGAGATAACAGCACATTGAGGTAATCGGCAAACACGATATCATATCGGTCAGACCCACAGAGTTCCAAAATGGGAAGTTTCTTCAAAGTAGACTTGTGTAAAGCTAGCAAACAGGAAAGAGAATCGGAAAATACACAATGTACATTCCCAATGTGTTCAACAGCTGTGAAAATATAAGTTTTGTTTGGAGGTCTGACAGAGGTGATTCTTTGTCACCATATTTAGATGCATCCGTATATATCCTTCTATATACACTATACTTGGACTTTTTTCTCTTCTATCGATTCTGATCCGTGCGTGGCAGATTCCATATGAGGGCTACTCCTGATTCCCAAAGAGGAATTTATGGTTTCTGTCAACGAAGTCTACATTTTTAGGGTCTGAGACACAATTATTAGCCAACAGTTTAGAAATATATTGGAGGCACAATATAATTCTGCTCTTCTCAAGAGAAGCCCCCCCCCCCCCCCCCCCCCACACACACACACCCTGCTTCAACGTGCATTAACGCTACTGGCGAAGTTCCAAAAGCGCACAGTTTAATTCTAATACAACTATTATGACTTGAACAAGTGGTCTGAGGTGCGATTTTCTTGTGGAACCGTAAACTATACAACTGTATTCTAATTTTGGTTTAACACGTTATCTGTGCAGAGAGAGAAACACTTGTTTTGGCTAGCACCCCATTCAGTACTATCAGCTACCTTCAGAAGGTTAATTACCTTTTAAATGTAACCTTTAGTGGTTTTATATGAGAAGTGAAATTCAGTTTATTATCGAACAGTAAATGCAGGAATTTCACTTCCTTAACTTTTATTAGTAATCCCATCTCTTTTCATCTCCTGGTCGAAGTGATGTCCCCAGAGATTACAAAAATGAACACAATTTGTTTTGGATTTCGAGAACTTGATCTCCTTTTCTGTAGCCTATTCCCGAATCCTCTTCAAATACAGCTGAAGTTCCCACTCGATGACATTCATGTTTTTACTGCTGTAGAAAATTAAAAAGCCATCGACCAACGATGAAGAATCTACCACATATTATTAATGTTCATAGAACAAAATGATAACATATAAAATACTAACCCGAGGAATCGCCAATTCTTGTTCGTGAGGATCAGATAACGCAGATCCACCACAAGCCTGAAATTGACGATCAGTTAAACACCCCTATAAAATGATGTATACGCTCCTCAACCCCATGTTGAAAAGATCTTTTAAAATCGCATTCTTCAATTTGTACCATATTGTTCTCCAGTTCCAAGAATACGGCATTTTGAATTAACGTTTTAAGTCTATCCAGATGATATGCAGTACTTCTCTGCCCTCTGAAACGACACTGAACATTTGCAGGAAGGTGGTCGATTCCAGATACCAGTCGATAATTGATAATCCTTTCCAAGGTTTTACACCGAAAACTTGTTAATGCAATATGTCTGCAATTACTTGGATTGATGTCATCGTTATCAGGTCTTGGAATGAGAATTATTGTTGCTTTCCGCCACGAAGACTGAAACTAACCAGTTACCCACATGTGATTGATAACTGACAGCAAAACAAATGGAGGTTGAGGCAAATGTTCTATGAGTTGATAGTGCATTTTATCAGGTCCACTGTCAGTTATTTATTTATTTATTTATTTATTGGGGTTTAACGACACTTTCAACAGCCGGGGTTACCTCGTGTCGGACAGTTTTACGGGTGGAGGAAGCCGGAGTACCTGGAGAGAACCACCGAGCAACGGCGAGCACCTGTCAGGCGTTCCAACATACTATCTCCACACAAGCAGGGTTAGCATTGGTTGACGACATGTGCACCATCGACGTGCAGTACGCCTTAGTACACAACGCCACCGTGCCCCCAAGTGGGCAATGGGAGTAAAGTGTCTTGCCCAAGGACACGACGCGGTTTCCGCAGGTGGGTTTCGAACCGAGGACCTCTCGGCTTGCAGCTTGCACCTCTACCTACTGAGCCACCGCGCCCCATCCACTGGCAGTGTATTTTGCTTTATGCAAAGAGTTATTTAACTCTTCCACAGAAAAAAGGTTCTTTGTAATCCAATCAATTGTAAGACCTAAACTTGATTTCTTGTTTTTTCCTGTTCTTTGGTAATTTTGATTACAATTTTCAGACGACGGATGTTTACAAAATGTTCAGGCCAATTTGTGTTTGATATTTCTTTTTTGAAGTAATTGGTGTGTTGGTATCTTCCAGGTGTTGTACATTTGATTTTGTTTCTTTACTCTTAATTTCTTTTAATCATTTTCCAAAATTTCCAGGTGTGTTGGTTAGGTTTAGAAACATGTACCCCAAGAACATTTTTTAAGTTGTCTTGTTTTTGGCCGATTTATACGTAGTTTGTCCAAATTATTGGTAGGTGGGGATTTAAATTCACATTCAATTTTCTTGCAATTCCTTTCAGCCTGTTTGCAATCAATATCAAACGTTTAAGATTTGCCGAGGTTTTTGTAATGGTTGTGTTTACAATGTCAAGCAATTCCATAGTGAAATGCTCTACTGGGTCAGCACTGTCTCCAAAGCTCTTTCGTGTGAATGAAGCGATGAGAAAGTGTCCCAGTTTGCCCTTTTTAAAATTTCATTAGGACATTCCCTCACCACGCGCTGGAATCACACTTTCCAGCTAAATTGGAAGGTGGTCTCTGCTGCGCCAGTTATCTTCAACTTTCCCAGAAAAATCAAGGGAGATTAAAGTACATGCCATTTTAAGATCACGTGAAGTGTAAGAACAATGGGGATGCAGGTAAGTGTTTGATCCATCATTGACCAACCGCAAGTAGTATTTTGTAATAGGTTCTTCTGTAGGTTTAACTTTTAAATGTTCCTTGCTGCTGGAATCTCTCCATAGAGGACCATGTGCATTAAAATCACCCAACAGGATGTATGAGGCAGAAAGTTAGTGCATCAGTTCTTCAACATCATTCAACTGAAGAGCTGTATTTGGAGAAACGTAAATGAAACATTGTGTAACTGTCATATCTAATGTCAGGCATACGACTACAGCCTGTAAATTTGTTTGTAAAGGCACAGAACTGTCAATAATGTCGTTTCTAACTAAGATGGCCTTTCCACAGACACGAAGACCATATTCATCTGCCCAGACATTATACGATGTAAAATGCTTAAAAGCGAAATGATATTGAATTTCAGGTTTCTTTAAAATTGTTTCTGCAAGCAAAATGCAGCAGGTTTACATATTTGACCCAGAAGACCTAGTTCGTTAAAATCTCCTTAAAAGCCTAGCATTTCCATTGTATTATATTATTAGTGTTGTGGTCTATATTTGAGTGGTGATTTGGGTGGTGGACGTATGAGAGATATTACCCCGGAATCTTTTCATGGTAAAGTTTTTGTCTGGGATCCACCCTGGGAAGAGTTAAGGTGTAATTTAGAAGTGAACGTGTCATCGATGCAGTCATCAACTGGTATATCCTCTGGCCGTTCAAACATGTTGCTGGCCATAACATTTTTAAAGTACATTGGTGTTCTATCCAAATTCAGTTTTTTTTTTGTTGTTTCTTTGTCTTTATTTCCTTATCTCTTTATTGTTTCTTTCTCTGCCTCTGACTGCGATATTGTTTCTGGGGTCTTTGATTTTGATTTGGTTCTAGTTTGGTAGATTCATTTTCCGGTCAGGTTTAGGTTGTTCATTATTCTGTTCTGATTCAGGCGGGCCATTTGCCTGGTCTTACTTTTGGCTTGATTTTGTTATTTTTTGTGTTGATATTGTATCGTTTGACTTTGTTCGGGTTGACTTTGGTTGTGTTTGATTGGTAGATCTATAATAAAGACTAAATGGTGCTGTTATTGTTGGGCCACGTATATTGTGTCTGGCATTCTACTGACGTTGTTGATACTTTTGTTTTGTTACGGTAGCACATGATGGTGTTGATTTATTCATATCAGGCATCGATGAAATTATTTCTCTGGCCTCATTATAGCTTAGCCGTCTTCCACATTTTATTTTCTGTATATGTTTTTCTTTCTGCCATATGAGGCCATCTTTCAAAGAGGACTTATGATTGCCCTGACTGTTTACATATTTAAGGAATTATTTTGTTATATATCATCGTGCTTTTGTGCGCATTCATAGCAGACTAACAGCCCCATGAATGACTCCTGGCTGTGTCCGTATTTTTGATATTTGACACAAAGAAATGGATTTAGGATATGGAAATACATTCCGGCGTCGTCCATATAGCCTATTTTGACGAAGATAGGTAGCTGGAGGATATTAAAAGTAAATATATAAGTATTTGTACTGATTTTAGTGTCATTTGTCTTTATGTTTATGCTTTTGGCACTTGTAACTCACTCAGTTTTCATTTCATCAACTATTTCCAACTCATCGATGTCGGTGAGCTCACGCTTCCGTTGGTATTGTGGGTTCGGTGAGCTTCTAATTTCACTTCAACATCCTGAAGTTTGAGTATCCTTCAAAAATTGAATATCTGACCTTATTACTTTCCAAAGTGTGATTTACTGGGATTTCCGAGTTTGATTATAAACGATAACTTCACAGGTAAATTATGCAATCAACAATTGGGTCATGTATCCGTGCGCACAAACGAAGACGATCGCTTTACCGTGGGTGTAATGGGGACTTCATTGTTTTTTGTTTTTAACCCTTTACCTAATATGAAAAGCAGACGACACTTGCAAAAAAAATCTTGAATAACTATTATTTTCATTTTTTGTCTCAAAAACATAGGTTATGATCCCTCATTGGAACGAGCTCGACGAGCTCGTTCCAATGAGGGGTCATAACCTATGGTTTAGAGACAAAACATGAAAAAATAATGAAAATTAATTGGCGATTTTACGAATAGCGCTAGCCGGTTTTGGCGTTACGTTAGGTAAAGGGTTAAATAATATAATTATCGTTAATAATGAAAAGTAATAAACAGAGTAATCGCTTGACTGGATTGGTTAGTTCGCGCACTCGTGTTTGTACAACGTCCCTCACCTCTCATGAATTATTTCACGTAACCAGTCCAGTCAAGCGATTACTCTCTATTTTACCAGCAAATTAAATCAGTATGCCACCGGATCTAAACTTCTTCATATTTTTACGGCGTTGGAGATCCCTTCTGTTTGTCTTCTCCAATGTTTGTTTGCATCTGTTGAACTTGTTTGTATGGACAGTGGCAAGTCATATATCTGTTAATGGCTTCATATTCTGAATCAGAGTCAGAGTCAGGGGATGATTTACCATTTATCGAATCATACGGTTGTTTCCTTTTTGTTTTTGATGACGTCATTTGAATTTTTTTATTTTTCAGTTCATGCCTCTCCCCTGACACCGAGCCCATCCTAGCCTAATATGAGGTGGTTACAAGCCGAGGGTACCCGAAGAGCAAACTCGACCAGGGTATGCATATGGATACCGCTGACCGACTGACTCGGGCAGTCGCACCATCATAGAGCAGTCTACAAACTGGTCACATCAAACAATAAAGATCGTTGTACAAAAAATATTTGGTACCCACCAGACTTTGCAGCAAACGTGATTGGAAAATGATGAGGAATTATTCACAGAGACTACAATGATAAAAGAGAGATGGCGATTATAACAGACCGGTCAGTTTTGCGACTACAGTTAAAACTAGTCCTGTCACGAACAATGCGCTTATCTAGGCTTAATTGTGCGTAGGAATTGCGCGCAACTGTCATATCGAATGGCATCCAAATCAGGTTCTACTGGTTACTCATAGCAAACACAGGCAATATTCCTGCCAATGGACCTCCGGGTTACCCGGAGGTCCATTGGCTGAAACATTGCTTGTACACAGGCCATATGCACAAAATTTGATACCCTTACTATGGTCATAACGCGTAGATTAACGCACAGATCGACGTGCTATTTATGCGCATTTCATGACAGGACTTCTAGTTTTACCTGTACAGTTATTAATTGGACAATATCCTCATTGTAGATTGGTCAACCTGGGCCACTGTAGTCTTCTTCCTTCTGGGATCCCATCTTCGGCCTTCAGCAAGCACATTATGGGAGATCAAGGCGCCCTTTTCCTTTCTCAACCAGGGTTTGGGAGGGGTACGGCGGAGGTTTTCGGTCAGTTACTTCATGTTTAATCGTGGTATAAATGCCACAACTCAGAGTACGGTGAAATGAATCAACGATTTCGGCGCTCGTTAATACAAACAAAACTCCAACTCAGGTCGTTAATTGCAGCCCCCCCCCCCCCCCCCCACTACAGGCGGCTTTGTTCTGTCTCGTTACCAGACAGAATCATACTTACCGTGTTTACTTTCCTCAATGGATCTTGTATTATAGGCTACACAGTCCTGTCTGTTCTCTCTATCAAACTTTGTACTCCACGTTTTTAAGTTACAACATACATCTCCACTCTCTAGAATGATGCCTTTGTTCCCGAAAATACGAATTACAGACTGGTTTTTGTCTGCTCTCTCACCATTTATAGTTAAGGCACAAAATAGCAGAAAAATTATCACTTTATTGAGCATTTTGTTGAAGCAAAAAAAAAAACGGCCAGTGGCAGTAATTCAAACCAGATTACCATCAACTGATAAATATACTAAATATGGATATAATGTTACCGTAATCGGCTTTATTTAATCTAGCAGACTAGACACCCTCAATGCTGAGTTTACGAAGGGAATCGTCCTGATGAACAATGGTTTAAACAAAATGAGGAAACTTATGTATGGGCAGGGATGTTCTGTAATTACTTAATACTAGAGCCTTTAATTACGAAATCTCTTTATTATTTCTTGTTTATTTAGTTATCATCCGGCCTTAAAATCTCACCCACAAAACTCACAGTGATAACCGATTTATTTATTTATTGGTGCTTAACGCAACATCAGCAGCTAAGATCATATCGTCGCGAGAAAATGGTAGAAAGTAAAACATATCATTGTAAACTATGAAGTAAAATGATTAAATACAAATAGGAGATAATTGCAATAGAAATATCGAATACAGAAGTGGTTTGAACAGTATTGAGTGATGCTACTGGTAAATACCTTAATACCTTATAAATCAACTTGATGGTTTGACAGACATTAAAATGTCGACAGTTACCGTGACGAAGATAACCATGTTACCGAGCATCTTGACTTGGGTACTCGTCAGCAGAGGTATGTCAGTCAGAGTAATTAGTCACAGCTCCATAAACATTTCGTGTTGAAAGGCTCAGGTGAATCTGATTTGTGGTCATGCCGAATTTCGACATCAGTACTTCTTAATATTACCGACAGGATCAACAAGATCACATCGAGAAAGTTCTCACAATGGGCTATTTTTCTCATAATTTTGAATATTTTCCCGAATGGACGCCTCATTTAGTGTAGTGCTCCTACTCATCGACATGGCCCGGTTGATGCTTTCTGGATCATGTTTGCGATACTATTGATTAAGAAAGTGCTTTTGAACAGCGGGCTATGTTTAGGGTGGAGTTGCGTTGGAGGCTGATAATGTCGGAAACATATTTTTTTAAAAGTTGCATTAAGTTGTTTTTCATGCTGATTTGGTCTCCAAATTGTATTTTATCATGACAACATCCATTGGAACTACATGGACGCGTCGCATCGTGTACATATTCTGTCCACGTTAAACAGTAACACCAGGTGCAACGAGAGATGTTTGGGAATGACTCTGTTTCTTATTAAATAGGCAACAGTATTGTAGACAGTTTGTTCCTCTGACTCCGTGAACACTGTGATAAATTCTATACCCTTTATTAAGCTTTTTCAACACACTCTGGTACAAAGCCTTAACAGTAAAGTTGGAACCTGTAAGTTTTCTATTGTATCAAGGACGACGAGGTTCGAGCGGTACTCCAAAAGATGTCATTCGCGGCCTTGTGTTCAAGTTATTGAATCTGAAAAAGCAATACCGATCGCATGCACAAGAACAATACAATTTTTGAGTTGATACCGACGTCATTTCATCACAGGTATGGACGAAAAATAACATATATTATGCATTGCAAAGAGTCCTGCGAGGATTTTATTTTCTATCTCATTGTCACCCATGAAATGATTCAGGTATCTACCGAAAACCATGGTGTCCTCGACTGAGTCGCATCCACGTGAGTGAGAGAGAGAGAGAGAGGGAGAGAGAAAGAGAGAGAGAGAGAGAGAAAACACGTGAAAAAAGATACCGCTGAAGCGACGTTTTCATAAGCCAAGGCTTGTCATTCCCCCCCCCCCCTCCCCCATCGGTTCGAGCAAAATGATTTGTTTGGTTATAAAGTAAATTTATTTATTTATTTATTTATTTATTTATTGTGTACAAATATCGTCTGCTATTCATATTAGATGAACAGTTAATGGAATATGAAATATTAGGGAATTCAATTCCACTTCCGAAACAAACTCACAATGTTACAACGCTGTCGCCCATTTTACGTTAAGCGTTCATCGGATGTAAACGCCGTTTCTGTTATGATCTTGATTTGATGATGCTTATGTGATAAAAAGAATTCCTCTCAGCAAAAAATATCTGATCAAGAGAAAACGAGAATGCCAAATTATGAAATTTATCACAAGTTTACTATAAATAGATTGGACGACAGTCAGCGCATATTTTTCAGCAGACATGAGCTTTTCAATACGTGTCCCTATTCTGCTATACTTAAAGAAAATGTGGAAGAACTATTTGAAGGACATCTCAAATTACATCTCAAGTAACTGTAAGCTGCCTTCCTATTCTTCAGCAAATGATTGGCAGCGTATTAAGGAAGATGCGTAAACTCCCTCAAGAACTTATCGCCTAATCCCACCCAGGAAAGTCTGTTATTTCTGAGTTTCACTTCCAATCAATCGGCATGCTATTTCACTTGAACACACACTCAAGTGAGGTGTTAGTTTTTGTACTAACAGAAAAAACATGAAAATTGTTTGCTATATTAACGTACGAAACATTGTGTCAAATAAAGGTTTGGTGACAGTGTGCTGACGAAGCTTATCGGAATATTTATTTATTGTGATTTAACGACAATCGCGACAGTCAAGGTCACTTCGGTCAGTTTTACAGTTGGATGAAGCCGGAGTACCCGTAGAGAACCACCGAGCAACGGCGAGCTACTGTCAGACTCTCCAACGTACTAACTCCACACAAGCATGGTTAACATTGTAGCATTGGCCGAAGACAAGTGCACCATCAACGTACATTACACCTACGTACACAGCGCCACTGTGCCTCCACGTGGGTAATCGGGATTAAGTGCCTTGTCCAATGACACGACACAACGCGGTTACCTTGGCGGGGATCGGATCGTGAACCTTTCGGTTTGGAGTCCAATTCCGTAAAGGTCTAAAGTATGACTTGTGATATTGACATTCGCATAAACTGTATCGACTTCTGACACTCAAGAACTCATATTTTGTTACTCTAATCTGATAAGTACAATCCGCGAACATACAGAGGCTTCCAGTGGAGATCTGTTGGCTAATTTATATGCTTAACCCTTTACCTAACATGAAAAGCAGACGACACTTGCAAACAAAATTCTTGAATAACTAATTTTTTCATTGTTTGTCTCAAAAACATAGGTTATGATCCCTCATGGGAACGAGCTCTCCCCTATGTTTTTGAGACAAAAAAAATGAAAATATAATGACAATTAATTAGCGAATTTGAGAATAGCGCTCGCCGGATTTACCGTTAAGTTGGGTGAAGGGTTAATTATTAGCTGTGGGTTGCGGTTGTTACTTCGTTAGAGCGGCGGAAACGGTGAATTGCATATCAGTGAAGTCGAAAAAGGGCCACATCTCTCCCCCTGCTGTGATACTGCCATACGACCTATTTGTAGATGCGTTTCTTATTCATTTTTATCTCGTAGTGTTAGTGAAACATGAGATTCACAAGAGCAGCTGATAGATACTGCCCATTGTCAATCTGCTGCGGATCCCAATGGGAATCCCGGGAAGTGAAGCAGTGCTTGTTTACTATGTAAACAAGCTCTATTTCTTTGGTAAAGTAGGACCCAGTCACCAATGCACGGGGTGGAAGTCCCATAAAATGGGCAATATGGGAATAAACGATTGACTAAACCTGGCTTCATCTCCATGACGTTGTCATAATTAGCCATTGTGCAAAAATATGTGACTTTAAACACCAATAGATAAATAAATAATAACCTGCTCAGGATGTGCAGTTGTGTGATTAAAGCGGCGGTTAGAGAATTTCGGCCAGATCGCGACTACCTTGCAATCCAGTCGAAATTCTCTGCCCGCTTTACTCTTCGAGACACTCTAATGTCATCTGTCGAATCGGAAACGAATTGGAAATGCGAGAATACTGATTCTCAAATGCGGTTTTCGTTTTGTTTTTCTTGAAGCGGTCTGGATGTTATTATGCTCCCGACTTGAAAAGTCGAAGGGGTATCTCGTGGAGACCTCCGTCCGTCCGTACCAACATTATCCCTTGTATCTCAGCCACTGCTTGTCCAATTTGAATGATATTTGGTGTTGTGATAGAGCATCATGGGAGGTCGATACCTGAATGTTATGACCCTTTTGTAATCTTTCGACTTAGAAATGTTTTGGTGGGTCGAGGGCATAGGCACACGCTTTGCGTTGCCGATCTTGATTTGGAAATAGAGGCCCACTGGTGCAAGTAACTCTCGATCCAATCGCGATCTGATTTCGAAAAAAGCCGCTTTTGTAATCACAGTAGCGTGATATTTTAGCGTGCTTTAGAACGATTGGTATAAGCAGAATGGCATCTATTGGCTATTCACGTATTAGTTGAAATAACAACAGTCGTGCCTATCACTTTGAGCCTTGGTTGTATTATGGTCCATGTCGATATCAACTTGAAGAACCCATATTCATTATTTATTGGTGGATATTTAATACTTTCAACTTGCAGCCTTGGCAAAATTATTTGAAATGAAAAAGATAGAAATGACCCCCACCCCATGACGCAGCAGCATAGATGACACTCCAAGCATTACTCCTTGATTCCGTGGAAGAAGAGGATTGATCAGTATCTCTATTTACATGTTTGTAAAATATCTATATAACGTACAATTAAATATCCATGCATGACAATTTCATAGTCCTAACAATGTCCACTTGCTTTTTGCAGACCAGGTGCTTTAGAGGGAGAGGGGTACCAGGAAGACGGTCAAACATGTCATAGTGCCTCCCCAGGACACACGTTAAAATTGTTCTTTGTGTACATAATTGTACATAATTGTTTAAACTCGAGTACATTGTTAAATAAAACTTCATTAATCATTTGAAATATGAGAAAATTCGATCGGTGTATCATGATTTTGCTATGAACATGTCGTCCGATTCAAAATACGCATCTCGATACTTCTGATTTCTGTGCATCGACACAATATTTATTTTTTATCCAAAACGCAGGTTATGTTCTTAAATTATCATCATTATTTACTGAGATTAAAGGCACATCAGCATCCAAAGCCATGTTGTGGCGATACAATGATTTTATATTGTAAAACAGATGGTGTGCAGAAATTGGATATAAAACGGTAATGCATTTTTGTTAAAGTTGTAAGGGATTTTACCCGTTCACTGAAAAAAATTTCGGTTCAGTCTGTTCCACAAGAACAGCGAAGACAAAATCATGTGACAAAAGAACATTGAAATATTTATTGAACAGAGTGATTTACTTATAACTTCCTCTTTGAATTCCTTTGATATAATAGAGAGACAAGAAACATTCAGGGACTCCAGAAACACGGCGGCAGAGGGGGCAGCTGCACTCATTGCCTTCCGACAACGGGGACGAGAGGGGCAGACAATGACCTTCCGAGGTTCGTCACTCAATTTTTTTTCAAATGATTTCTTCTCGAAGGAAAGCTAAAATACCCCCAAATCCGCCCGGGAGCTTTCAAAATTCAATGGGGGAGTTGCAGGAGTTTGGAAGGAGGTTCGCGACTCCCAATTGGAGGGGACGCACTCCTCTCAGACTCCTCCATCGCGGACTTTCGAGACATGCATGCTTAGGCATATCATGGCGGGGCTGCTAGTGCAAGTGAATGCCTTTTCCCGAGATCTGACCCTCCTACCCTGAAATGATTCCGGGGCCCACAGAGACATTTAATGATAATATCCCCGTACGACATCCATGAAACGTTACGAGTTAACAATATGCTCAACTTATTGTGTCCGTAAATAACTTTCAAATTAAAACCCTCTATCGCCATCAATTTTCTTTCATCTCCGCTGTTATCCGAAAAAATAACCGCCACTAACAAAAAATAGGAATTACTGAGAGTTACCTGGATCATTAGAAGAATTAAAGGGCCTTGTTTGAAAGAATAGACTAGACAGTCATTGTTTCTACTGGAAAATCCGTGCTCCGTGCTTATGTCTTCGATGAAGTATCCCGAAAGATAACTCGCATTTCAAAGACTGTTCATATTTACAAATCTTATTCTTCCAGTATGATACAATTATTCCATTTGATTCGCACTGAAACGACAATTTAACGTAAAGTGCTTTTTTCAGTCCGATAACAGACTCGACGCAGTATATTCGGTCAAACAATGGGCTTCGCCATCGACCATTATCTATCCGAAAAACCTGGGATCGTCAAAAATCCGTTACACACCCGACAAGCCTTTACTGAAAAACAAAACTAAATGCGTCACGTGTTTACTCAACTTTATAGAGACGGCTTTTGATTGTCTGATAACAGCGTGCCTCTCAAACCATCAAATACTCAGTTTACTGACGTCATCTACTGTTATAAATTGGTGTATAGTTTGACTATCCACCGGTTAATAGTTGGATAGTTGTATATTTAATGAACTATCCTATGGTATACGGCATCCTTAGAAGGGTCAGATTCAGTTCGTTTAAATAAAGTCCCTCGGCTGATATTGTGTTCCCTACGTGAGCCTGTATTTTAACTGAGTGATATATATAGAATATACCCATAGTAGCTTGGTGTACTAAATGTTCACCACGAGTGGTGAACATTTGGTACACCAAGCTACTTTGGAGATATTTTATTTATACCATGATCGTCAGATTATTAAGAGTCGCTATTATTTTTTCTCGATTTTACTGAGCACCAGAGTACACACATGCGAATCTGTTTTTGTTTACACGAGCATCGGTGGGCGGTACTTCCGCTGTAAATTTTATCCCCGAAATAAAATGAAACGGGGCCTTTTTCATTTTAGTAGCATAATATTTCGAGTTATGGATGCTTTATTAATATGAGACAATGCGTGTTTGTTAAGTTTTGGTATCTTATGGGGCAAACTCATTTAAAAACGTAATAAATAATTGTCACTTTCATTTCACTCTTCGTGAGGCCACGTGCGATAAATTTAGACAACTTGCATTTAGGTCGACGTCACCAAAAGTCAACTTGGATGTAGTAAATTTTAACTATTGAAATCTCATTGCTGGCTTGTACACCACGGTTGGTGTGTAAAGCTAAAATTTATGTCATAGCTTTTCATATATTGTAGAATAGGTAATCATGGTATAAATTGGGAATATTCTCAGAATCCTCTTCTCCAGCACCAGCACCAGCACTCAGAATCCTTTGATATTTGTCATACGACATCCTGGGGATGGGGGCAATTTCAAGTTTGTTCAAATAAAGTCCCTGGGTTAATATTTGGGCTCCCTTTGTAACCCACAATTACCATGATTACCTATTCTACTATATATGAAAAGCCTATGACATAACGTTTAGCTTTATACACCAACCGCGGTGAGCACGCCAGTAATGGGATTTCAGTAGTTAAAATTTACACCTACAGTGGAACTACATCCAAGTTGACCTTTGATGGCGTCGACCTGAATGCGAACCTGTCTAAATTTATCTATCACACGTCGCTTCGTGAGGAATGAAATGAAACCCGCAATTATTTATTACATTTATAAACAAGTTTACCTCATCAGGTACCAAAAATTAACAAACACACGTTGCCTCATTTTAATATTAATAAAGCATACATAACTTGAAATAGTATGTTATTGTGTTATTAAAATGAAAAAGGCCCTGTAATTTGCGGTTTCGTTTTCTCTCTCGTTTCGGCGATAACATTGCCAGCGGAAGTACCGCCCATGTAAAAACAACAAGATTCGCACGTGTGAATATTGGTTTATTTAACATGTAAACTCTTATTAATCTGACGATCATGGTATAAATAAAATATACCCAAATCTACCCAAAGAAGCTTGGTGTACCAAATGTTCACCACTTGTGGTGAAGTGGTGTTAACCGCGTGCCAAAGGCTCATGGTTAACACCACCTCACCAATCGTGGTGAACATTTGGTAAACCAAGCTACTATGGGGATATTCTATATTTTTACTTTGTGCAAAAGAGAAATATTCCTAATAATCTTCATGAGAACCATCATTTAGTATGTTTTGATATATGGTCAGATTCAAGTTTGTTCAAATCAAGTCCATGGTTTCATATTTGGACTAAGTTAAATTGGGCTTGTAGTTCTTATGCATTATGAGAGAGAATTTACAGTTATGGTATATATGGGAAGTTCTCTCCATAGTAGTTTTACCTTTAATCCATTCTCAAAGTACTGTATGCGCAGTTATTCCAATGAAAGTATAGTACCGCCATTTGCTGCAACGGACAATTATTCGTTATGTCATTCACTGAAGTTCGAATAGCTTAAACATATTTATTTGCCAACAAAAGCATAGCAAAAGGATTGGGGGACAAGTGCTCAACACTTAGCAAACCCTCCTCTCCATTACATGTAACATTTAGTAATATAATTATTGCAATAATGGTAGTATTTAAATAATGTACAAAACTTTACAAATAGATTTATACTGATATTTTCTGCCAAATAAAAATAGGCAAGAGAGAGAGAGAGAGAGAGAGAGAGCGAGAGAGAGAGAGAGAGAGAGAGAGAGAGAGAGAGAGAGAGAGGAAAAAAGAAGAAGTAAGGCTCACAGTGAAGGGGCAGAGATTTCCACTGATAAATGTTGCTCAAACTCCTACGGAAGTGTTCCATTACAATGGCTAGACAAGAGGTCGAAGACAAACTGCAGCGCGGACAATACGGCAGCCTAGAAGGCACTCAATGACACTAAGAAATGCTTTTACCTGGATATCCTTAAATGGCATTTCCTTTACAAGGAACTGCGAGTAAGGGTTGAAACACTGATGGTGTTACGGTGAAGACATTATTGAAATTTTCGTCGATGATCTAGTTTGCGAAGCGGGATGAATCACGAATATATCTTTGAACACATTTAAATAAGATCTCATTTTCAGCATTTGTTAGCGAAGGGATACAATACAGGAGTGGACTGATCTCTGTGATGTGATAATGCTGTATAGTTTGAAAAAGCTCAGTTCTAATATTATCTTATGTAGAACAAACCGTGAAGAAATGCCAGGCATCCTCAAAATATTCTCCACATGAGCAGTACGGGGTTTCAGATATATGATTTCTGTACTTGTGTACATTGAGGTCACTACATTCATTTCGAATCATGCTATGGAGAATGTTAAGTCTTCGTTTACCAACATTGAAGTATAACGGCGGGCTGTAAGTTGGTGGCACTAATTTTCTCGACATAGAGCTTTTAACTTGGTCGGGTAGAGTATTCCAAATCTCAACACATGATGGGATAAAAGATCTTTTCAAAAGTTTCGTACGAGTTCGACATGGGATAAAATTGGATGCTCCCCTCAAGTTGTATGGAGAAATTTCACTAAATCGAGGAGGCAGCAATTCTACAAGATAGTCAGGTGCAGTGCCATTAATGATTTTGTAAAATACACACATTTTTGGATGTATCTTCTGTCATCGAGACTTTTCCAACCGAGTTCAAGCAATAATTTTTGCCTGGAAACGGATCTTGTCAATCCACTAACTATTCGAGCGGCATCATAATGTATGTCATCAAGACGCTTTAACAAATAAGCGCTCGCACACCCCCAAACTGGGCTTGCATACTCCAGGATGGGTAATACAAATGACAAATACATACGTTCAAGTGTTTTCCTATTGAGGGTGTATTTTAGTTTTCTGAGTTGAGATAATCTTGAACACGCCCTTCTACAAATATTATCAATATGATGGCCCCACGACAGGTTACCCTGTAGGGTGATCTCTAAATGTTTGTGTTTTTCTTCACACGTGAGTACTGTGTCGGAAAAAACAATATCTGGGCAGCAAATGTCTCTTTGAAGGGTGAACTTTACTAAGTTTGTTTTGTTAGCACTGAATTTAACAAGCCAATTATTAGCCCAAATGTTTATCCGGCGCAAGTTTTCGTTTAAGACATTGGCTACTTCGTATGCTGAAGGTGCGCTTTTGCTGAGATACGTGTCGTCTGCAAATAGTCTTGCCAGGGATTCTACATTGTCTGCAATATCACTGATATACACTAAGAAGAGAAAGGGACCAAGCACTGAGCCTTGCGGGACGCCTGCTTCGATGGTTCCGTAACCGGAGTAACTCTTGTTTACTAAAACTCGTTGTTTTCTGTCAGATAAGTAATCACCGAACCAGCGAAGCAGTGTGCCAGATACTCCATAGCGTTCGAGTTTAAAGATCAGTCCACGATGCCACACTCTATCAAAGGCTTTCGAAATATCACAAAATACACCACATGTGAACTGCCTGGAATCGACACTATCACACAGATTATGATAGACTTCTATCAATTGAAAAACTGTACTATTTTGAGGGAGAAAGCCAGATTGATACTTATAGAAAAGGTTATTATCGACAAAATGCTTGTGAATATATTTGAAAACAACTCTTTCCATAATTTTGCCAACACACGATAAAAGAGATATTGCCCTGTAATTGTTCGCATCAATGCGATCACCTTTCTTAAATAGTGGAATTACATCGGCCAGTTTCCATTCGCTAGGAAATATACCACATGATAAAGATTTTCTGAACAGAAGAAAGAACGGGGAGCAAATGGAATGTTTTGTTTCTTTCAAGAGCCGGTGACCAATACCA
The DNA here is from genome assembly GCA_031216915.1 of Pictodentalium vernedei. NCBI lineage: Eukaryota > Metazoa > Mollusca > Scaphopoda > Dentaliida > Dentaliidae > Pictodentalium > Pictodentalium vernedei. The sequence goes on from CM062291.1 coordinate 355,646,474, forward strand.
TCATGTCCACTTGACATTTTATGTTGTAGTGATTTTATTATGTTGAATATATCTACTTCGGTAAATTCTATATCTGTTACTAAGTTACCGCATCTGGTCGCGAAGGGTGGTAGGTCATCTTTTTGATTATCTAAACTACTATTTTTCAAAAAAAGGTTATTCAAAAGTTCTGCTTTTTCTCCATCATCGTTGACAATTTTGATTCCAGATTCAGTTGTAAGTTGTAAAGGTGGAATAGACGTGTTTTCCATAAAATTATTCATAAATTTTTTCACAATATGCCAGAACTGACTGGAGTTGGAATTAGAATCGGCAGTTAAGGATTCATCTACTTTATCAAAAAATCTTTTCTTCGCTATTTTTTTCATGTTATTTACTTTATTTCTAAGAGATTTATACTTTTGCCACGAGGCGATGGTCTTTAATTTCAATGCAAAACTCCTTGCTCTGTCTCTTTGACGAATTATTTCTCTGAGAGTATTGTCAAACCACGGTTTGTCGTTTTTCCTAATTGTCACCTCATATCTCGGTATACAAGCTTTTGCTAGTTCAAGAAATTTACGTTGAAAGTTATCCACAGAAAGGTTGATATTGTCAGGTTAACATATAATGGGTTTCCAATCAGTTTCATGTATTAATTCATTTAATCTCTCAAAATCTGCATTATTGTAGTTCCATACACATCTCGTGGTACAAGATAATTTTGGTCGAGTTTGATTTAAAATTAAAAACGTCGCTTTGTGATCAGAAAGCTCTAAGTCAATGGTTCCAGAAAATGTATCGTCAACGGTGTCACTTATAATAATTGGATCGAGTAAAGTTTGACTTCTCTGTGTAATACGCGTCGGTTCTTTTATAACATTTTTCATGTTTAGACTTGTTATCATATTGTGTAACGGGCCAGTACATTTTAATAAGTCGCTGTTTAAGTCTCCAGCAATTATTACTGAAGGGTTTAGGGTTAATGCTTGTTCCGTCTTTTCGCGGAGATTGTCCCAATAATTTGGGGTACACAAATTTTCCGACCTATATGTGACACATAAAAGAAATCGTGATTTCGTACCTACTTCAAACCATAATATGTCATCGTCAAACTGTAGACTGTGTAGTGGGTTAAAAAATAAATTGTCAGAGAAATATACTGCGACACCGCCGCCAGACTGATTTCTATCACGCCTAACTGGGGTTTGAAATCCGGATATACAAATATCATTTGAGCAGACTGAGGAATCAAGGTGAGTTTCTGTGAAACAAAGAATGTCATACTCATCTACTAGATCATTTAATATATCTATTTTGTTACGGATGCTATTTATATTATAATGAAATAATGCTAGTGTATTATACGACATTTCACTATTAGTTGTGGAGGGACCCGGATTTTGTTTTACATCTCCGGACAGTATAAGAAGGACACTTAAAACAAATACGACCCCAATCAAGAGAAATGGGATTTTTATATTTGTCAGCCCCCAAATCTTACAAATAAGACGGTGATTTTCGCTTCGCTGAAAACATGTGTTCGAATAGCTTGGAGCGATCGTTAGCCTTTTTTTCCTTTCTTATTCGTTACCTCACGGCCACAGTTTTAATTCTTATATTCGCGCAGTGTAGCACAAATGTTAATTGTTGTTCAGTATTTAACACCATGCGGATAGATTTTTTATTTTCGACCGTTATACAAAATAACGCCCAATTTACGCCTTATCGTGGTCTGTTGATGTCAACTCGGATACCAATTGCACATGCTTGGAATTTATGTAATTATATTCTCCAACAAAAACCAACTTCTCATTTTCACACTTCCTTTGGTATGATTGAGGATGCTGTCTTCATTTCTATGTTGGCACGAGATTATTATAACCCTGGGAGGGTTAGGGTGAAGTGGTGGTGTGTTGCGATGGCATGTTCTGTTAAATGCGAGTATATCTAAGTACTGGAAACAGACCGGGAATTGCCAAAAATTACCCAAATGGAATTTTCCAGTCTGCTTTCTTCTGCAGCACGTACTGCTCTAGGGCTGTTAATAAAATAATGTATGTCTAAAGGCCCATCCAGGTAGGCTGGAGTATATACCGAGAGATATGAGCCTAGCTGTCTCTGGTTTGGACTTCTGACCGATACTGAGTCTCATTAGCCAGATCTCGCCATTCTCCTTAGCCCATATCTGTCTATAAAGTCCCTTGGCCACGTTGATGCGAGTATGACCTTTGCCTACTAACTGTCTCTCCAGCACATTACATGCGGCAAAAAGTCCGCGATGTGATGATGAGATAGGTCGCAGTGTTCCTCAAAAACATATACCACATGGACACCTACGGATATTTGGATGTTTTGCGGACTGGATTCTGATGGTTAATTAACTAGTGTCTGCGGAGTACTGTTTGGGGACTTGGAAACAAATAGACTAGTGTGGACTGATGAGACCTATTCGAGACTAACTCCTAGCTTCTATACCATTCTACGGTTCCTACCTTCAAGAAAGTCGATGGCTCCGTGGCTTCTATTCGACTGACACTGTCAGCTATCCCTCCCACTGCGTAAGTTTACTAATGCCTTCTACATTTGCTACTGCTTTCTATCCATACTGCACTATCTCCGTTGAATAATACAGCCCCATGTTCGTTTATTTATTTATTTATTTATTTATTTATTTATTTATTTATTTATTTATTTATTTATTTATTTATTTATTTGAGGGCGCGGTGGCTCAGGAGGTAGAGATGCAGGCTGCAAGCTGAGAGGTCCTCGGTTCGAATCCACCTGCGACAACCGCGTTGTGTCGTTGGGCTCTTCACCACCATCGCCACGTGTGAGAACGGTGGCGTTGTGTACTAAGACGTACGGCCCGTCGATGGTGCTCTTGTCTTCAACCCTGCTTATGTGGAGTTAGCATATTGGGGAGCCTGCTCGGTGGTTCTCTCCAGGTACTCCGGCTTCCTCCACCCGTAAATCTGTCAGACACGAGGTGGGCTGGCTGTCGAAAGTGTCGTTAAACCTCAATAAATGAATATATAAATCGAACAGTTATACTGGTGCAGGAAGTGCCTCAAGAGAACCACCGAGTAGCAGCAAGTAATATCAGATACCTCAACGTATCAACTCCGCAAAAGCAGAGTTTGCATTTGGTTGAAAACAAGTGCACCATCGACGTGCACTTGGCTTTAGTACACAACGCCCGCGTGCCCCCGAGTGCCCCCGCGTCCCATGTCTATCATTGTCTCCTCTCTCTTCAATCGTCTCTACCTTGACATTACGGCCCAAAATACTAGCAATACAACTCTAGACCCCACTACACATAACTTACTATTTAAGACACTAAGTACTATCTCCACTGCTAAATCCCATAAGTCCTATGTTCGGCGTCTATTTCTTCTGCCTGCCCCCTTCTATTAATGGGCATACGAACACGGCTACGAGACACTATCCTCCGATAGTATAGTAACTATCCCGCAGCATTACTTCCCCACATCTGCTAAACATATGTCCTAACCTCTTCTATTAATGGTCATACGGACATGGCTACGAGACAGTATCCTCCAATAACTATACCGTACCACTACTTCCCCATGCCAAAAGTACCCCCCAATACCCAAATGAGGTTATAGCTTATCCCGCATTGAGGTCTAGCCTAATGGCACTCATACCCACATAAGACTAAACTGTATGAGCCATTTGGCTTCTGCGGGCAGTATCCTCCTATAACTGTCCTCAAATACAGCACCGTATCATATTACAAGTATCCTCCAATAGTATCCTCCCTCCCTCATTGGGGTCTAACTTCATGACCCTCCAAAAAGTACCAGAAGAGGTTATTGAGTATCTCTCATAGGGGCTTAATCCAGTGGTTCCCCAATGCTAAATGGCTTATATATGCCATTTTCTGCCCTTCTTGCCAGTTGCAGTACAGTGGACAGATTAACAATTTACGTAAGAGAATGAATGGACATTAGAGTGACTTGAGAAAGTGTTTAGGGTATACTAGGTATAAAGGAAGATGAAGGTGCGCAGGGATGGTTTGAGGCAAGCCCCTTTCGACCTACTCTGATATTTTTTGGATTTTGTTGACTCGCAGATCCACAGCAGTGGAGGAAGAAGACACAGCAGTGGATGAAAACGTCCTGGAAGTAGGTGTCTGGTGATCATTCGTAGGGTGGTCGGTAGTGGTTGTTATATTCTTCCTCGGGGTGAGGACCAGTGTGAGAGTGTGACCTCTCGACAGAGGTGATACCTCTCCCAGGGGGATGTGATGTTGGATTTGAGGTGTATTCAGGCAAGTATAGTCTGCCACTGAATGTATTGTTGTAGGGGCCATCATTGGCAAGCACAGTCTGCCCAGGCTGGTGTCGGTGACGGTGACCTCTCTCTGACCCGGTGGATAGACAAATCTAAAACAGAAAACAACTGCCCATCAGAGGGTGCCAACTAAAGAAGACCCTAACTTCCCTGGTTCGAGGGTAGGCCTGCATTTTTATCCTAATTGGCCGGGACGTGAATGTGCGCAAGTGGCATTTACAAAAACGCGGGACGCGCAGAGGGACGCAGGACCAACACTCGCCTTCCCGGAGGTAGTTGACCACCTCTGGGGATGGAGCGAATATATGTTGATAAAGTCCTATTTTCAATATGCTCTTAACCCTTTACCCAACGAATCGCCCGCATCCGCCCGCGTAATATGCAAATTCAGCAGTTGAAAAAAATATTTTTCAAAAAATTTCTACAAAACCATATCATGTGACCCCTCGTTGGAATGAGCTCGTCGAGCTCGTTCCAACGAGGGGTTACATGATATGGTTTTGTTGAATTTTTTTTTTAAATTTAAAAAAATGATATTTAAAATAATAAATTTTGATATCGTCTGCGTTGGGTAAAGGATTAAAACGCGACATTCACTATGCCACTGAATTCGAATGAAAGGTTTTCGCTCTATTCAGTTGTGTGCTGAATATTCACTCGACTACTTTCCATCTTCAGTGCATCGGATAGGTTTTTACCGTTTGTATGAACACCGTGAATGACTTGGGGCTACGTCCCCGTCCACCACCTCCGTCATCGTGGTATTTCGTTGTTTAGGTTTCCGGTTTGGATAACAGCGGTTAGCGCAAAACGGAATACCCTGGGAGAACCGCCGTACTGTGGTAATCAGACGTCTGACTTTCATTGTTTTAAAGCATAAGCTGCCACTGTGCACCGTTGGGTAATTTAGGGTTTAAGTGTCTCACCCCAAAACCCAACGCAAATGCGTTTGTCAGGGCCGAACTTTCCTGGGGGAACGCAACAAGAACGCCATTCCCCTACCTTTTTTGTTTTTTTCAGTGTCAGAAAAGTGAATGACAATCACAAAAATAATTTCCGTCTCATTTTCTTCATTCGAAGGTTATGTATTTTGGGATATTTTTCTTTGATGAATACATTGTAAAGTAAAATCGATATCTGTAAAATAGTTATACATTGTAATGATTGTGTGCTTTCCAATAAAACTGGTAACTTTGCATGGCATATCGCCATTTGAATATCAGCATGACACATTCATTAAAGACACAGTATTTGGGAATGGTTTGAATCCTACAATCAGCTGTGAATAAAATGAGGGAAATCAGCACAAGTGAAAGACATGCGCTACTTTCTGAACAGTTTGGGGGTTCAGATTAATCTGTTGTTATTTTGGGCGTCATGGTTTAACATTTTTAACATTTTAACATGACAAGTGTAGTTAAATCTTCTTATTGTTAATTGTTCGAAGTTGTTCTTTGCCTTGGCGATATATGCGAATGCACTTAACTGGTCGCTTCTTATATTTCATCGTCGACTTCTCTATCATCTTGTTCTAATAATTCCCTTGGAATAAGCGAATGGTCAACGTATGTCAAAATGTCAAAATATTGGAACCTATACCAACCCCCCCCCCCCCCCAGCCCTCTTATTTAGCTTCTCACCATTAATGACCTCTGGTGAGTAAAACGATCGCTTAGTTTGACACATGAATACACATGAATACGCTGCTGTAAACATAAATACTCCTTAACCCTTTCAGTCTGATACGTCATAATTTCATTAAGTACGGTAACTGTTTAGTGATTTTGTGGAGCTGACCAATCAGTATTTTAAAATATCAAATAGTCTTCTCCCAAATATGAATATGGACCCAGCCAGTTGCTGCACTGGACTTTCATGGAATATACATCAGTCATCAAAGGGTTAACAAGTACATGCCAAAACGGGAAGAAGTGATTTTTGGCATGTTTGGAATACAAAATGGAAAAATTCATAAAACTGTGTCAGTTTCCTCGGACGGACAATAATTCCACGGACGCAATAATATTAGATACCAATCACTAGTTCTAAGAATAATCATCAAAATTCAATTAATGAAGCACCGGGTACAACCCGGTGCTTCATTAATTAAAATTTTGCTGCTGATGATTTTTATAACCTGGTAAATGCATGCCTGGAAATCACTACCCACACGTGGATTACGACCAGTCCTCGAAGGCTGTACAGTACAAAGAGGAAAGTTTACTTAAATGTTGTACTTATCGGGATAGACTAAATTTATAAAATAAAACTTTCTCCAGTTCCGTGTCCTTCAAACTTACCCTTCCCTTGGTTTGAGTTGGATTTTGAATTTGGTGTCAAGAAAACTTGAAGGATAGAATTAAACATTTTGAAACTTTATTGAAAGCGTTATTTCATAAGGGATTTCTATCCAGATGTTCGTGGGAATTTATTTTCTCTGTAAATGTAGATGTGAAAGGCAATGCTGTCTCCAGCGAAACAGAATTTAAACGAAAACGTTTTCAAACTTCCAAGTTGAACTGATTGGTTACAGAGTAAACTCAGATTAAATGAATATAAAATATTGTAATATGTCGAGAAATTACCATAATAATCATTAAATTCCCCTATTTACCCATTTAACCCCACAACATCCAACACAGGCATCTTATCTATTATTTGATGTTTGTTAATGTTCCGCGATCTCTGTCAAACAAGATGTAATAAAATAAATGCTAAGGTTATCTCTAAAATATAGGAACGTAACCAAATCCCTGTCGATTGAATACTCATTCTAACTGAATAATGTACACTGACAAACTAAGTATTCAATTTACAAAACTCCACTGTATTATTAACTAGAAAGCAGGGTTTTCAAACACGTATGATCTCTGAAACTACAAAAGCTAGAAGCCGACTCCTATCGTGTCATCAGTCGAAAACATCTGCGTTGCCTTGGATGGTCGCTATTATCATGAATGGAGAGAACCATTCGCAAGAGGAACAACAAATGTTTCATTACATGCCTTTTACTGTTCCTCCAGTCCCATATTTACAAAACCGCTTGGAACACGTGTTCCATACGGATTTCCTTTGGCGGACTGTTTTTGCACCTGCCGCCAATAATGTATCAAAAGAAATAAACTATAACCATTTTCATAATCCGCCAATCGAAACGTCGCATTCTGACCCAGATCAATTCGAAAGCTGTGGTGGTAGCCAATAGATCGAACGCATCGGTCAATAAATAAAAAAGAGTTCCAAAGTTTGAAATTTTCTGTGTGTGATGTTTGAATTTTCAAATTTATGGATTTTTTATCATGGATGCGTGTAAAATTAACACAGGCTGCCACGATGTGAGAATGCGCTCGTCAATTGGGCACCCAAGTCATCGCGAAAGAAAACAACAAGAGACTGCCCCTCCCGTTCTATCCTTCGCACTGGCACTCGTGCCATATTGACAAAGGCATTCGCACATCGTGACGTTCTGTATTTTTACCGGGATGCTTTTGGAATTATGTTTGTGCAGGTGCTCGCTAAAAATCATATAATGTTTCTTTTCATTTCCGATCCATTGTACCGAGTCCGTAGATGTTCGGGCGCTCCTAGACTCCATAACTCCTTAACTAATGTAATTTTTATTTTTTGTCTTCAAAGCATCCCTCATGCTGCGCTCAGTGAAATGAGCTCCCCAATCTCATTCCAATTTACCAATTTTCTGATGTAACTTACACTCTAAAGTCAACAGTCAAATTATGTAAGAAATCCGACGTTCTTGTGACAATCTTGCCCTTAAATAGTCTCTCCATGCTTCGATTTAATTATCTGGAATATTTCAGTTGGTCCGAAAAGCGAACCAACGGTTGTTTTTTTCCGATCCCAGCCGATTGACTGTAGAAACACCTTAAACATTCATTTTCTTTGAATCAACGCAAGAATTGTCTCTCAATCGAGACTTGCTTTTGCCAGTATTTAATGACATTGCATTACAGTTAGGCACTTTTGAAAACAAAATTATGAATGAAGACCCATCACGGCTGTAGTTTTATAAATACGCCACGCAGTTCCACTTCTTGTGTTAATATGTTGATGATGTCAAGGTGAACTAAATACCTATTGATTAGAATATCTATTACTGTATCGCGAATGAATATCTGTCTACATATGTGAGTTAAGGAACATTCGCATTACATTAGCGTGCATACAAATTAGTACATACAGTACAATCGCCCGGGCTGGTCAAAATCTACGCGTGGGCAGTGAAGTATTCAAGAAAATTCTGTACTGGGATTACATGTGAACTTAAAATTCCACATATGCTGGAACTTATGGATTGTCTGGGAACAGGGACGTGGCTAGAGGTTTCCGATTGGGGGGGGGGGGGGTGTAGGGTAGTGAATTTCCAACTAGGGGGATGGACCGGGAGGGGTTTCCCCCTCCCACTAGTTGAAAATTCACTACTGAGAAAAAATGTGAATATGAAGCCATGGAAGGCGGCTTAAATTGATTCTAGTAAGTGAAATTCCAACACATTTATGATAGAATTTTTAGGTTATTATTATTTGGTATTATTCTGGGAATTGAATATTTGCAAAACAAATGCTCAAGCTGAGAACTTTGAGCAATTCACACTCTCCTAACATTAAATTAGATCTTATGCATGAATGATCAATTATCGATGTTTCATCATTTTGTAACTTTGAATGATGGAATTAACTCAGGATAACGATTTTACATAATGCGATTTTCTTGAAGTGTATTTGGAGGATTTTTTTTATTACGATAAGTAAAAGTACTGTAGAAATCTAGTACCGATTGACATCATGCATGCTTATGAAGCTCGATATTGCGTACACTGTAGTTGTAAATAGTAACAGTTGGAATTTTGCCGCTTTGAAACGGAGTTGTAATTTTGGGAAGTAAAGGAGACATTAGCATCACCAAAGAAGCACTAAAATCCAGATAAATGGAATTTCCATCTACTCATGACTTTCCCCCCGAATTTCCAGGATATTTTGGCCAGGAATGGGGGTGACACTCCCCCCCCTCCCTGTCGTCACGCCCCTGTATGGGAACCAAAGAGGAAAGTGTGGTCTGGGAACCATTAACCTTGATAACAATGATAGCAACAGTAATATTGTGGTGATAGCCGGTAGAAGTAGTACCAATCATTAATAGATTGCCGGTTGTAACAACTTACTATACAACAGTTAGCCGCACAGGTTGAATACAGTAAATGTGTCACGGTAGAAGCCAGTGGTCGTGACTTTAGTTGTGGGAATTAGCAGTTTTAGACGCAGAAGACTAAGGTAGTTGTAGTACTAGTTGGGATGGGCGGGCTGTGTGACATCCATGGGGACCTTTCAAACGAAACGTACCCTGTCATACACCGGTTTAATGTAGAATGAGGAACGGGGTAGAGGATTACACATGCTCATACATGCACCTGATTATCTCCTGTTTCTTCTAAAGGGGCACATACAGCTCCATTCCGAAATGTTACAGTTGAAACTAGAAGTCATGTGACGGAATTGTGCACTATTTTGAATGAATAGCGTGCTGAGTAAGTGCAAGTTTGTCTGTCTCCGTCAAACTGCACCATTAGCGTAACTCGATTCCCGTTGAAAAACAGCGTGCCCGTCTCTGTACAATTCCATACTAGTAAATAGAGATCATTAACATCATTCCTAACCTCTACTGGGATACATGTACATGTAATGACATACATAGATATTAAAATTCGACTGCATATACTTAATGCAGAGAGCGGATTACTCCTTAATCGCAGCACCATATATTCTCCACTTGAAAAGTATTTGGGGAGCGCGGTGGCTCAGTAGGTAGAGGTGCAGGCTGCAAGCCGAGAGGTCCTCGGTTCGAATCCCACCTGCGGCAACCGCGTTGTGTCCTTGGGCAAGACACTTCATCCCCATTGCCCGCGTGGGGGCACGATGACGCCGTGTACTAAGGCGTACTGCACGTCGATGGTGCGCATGTCTTCAACCAATCTAATCCTGCCTGTGCTGCAGTGCGGAGTTACGATGTTGGGGAGCTGGCAGCTGCTCGTCGTTGCTCGGTGGTTCTCTCCGGGTACTCCGGCTTCTTCCACCCGTAAAACTGCCACGGTCATGATTAGCCATTGTGCATAAATATGTGACCTTAAACATCAATAAATAAATAAATGAAAAGTATTTAATTGTTCATAACAGCACAAGAAACATACGGACCATCGTGTACAACCCGGTTGTGCATGTGATGAAAGTTTGCAAGTGCTTCTTGTGTTTTGCTCTCAGAAGTTATAGATAATTACAATGTAAAAAATCTATCCCACAGCGATTTAGTTGTTACCAACTCTCCACAAACTGTTTTCTCAATATTTTCGTTCTATTTGATCGATTCAGTTCGTGATTCCACTGTCGAACTCGCTAATAGCGCATTACGTCTTGTATTGCACAACGCAAACCCTCTTGTGCATTTCAGACTACTGCATTCTTCTGCGGCAAGCAGCGCATTAATTAATGAATATTTTCTGCGCTAATTGTTACAGGACTTCTAGTTTCAACTGCACTATCCAATAGTTTATATTCCAAATATCGATGTCAAGCGGTAGGTGGGTACTCAACACGATTGATGGTTGGGCTTTAAAGAGTGTGAAAACCGGGTCGAAAGTTTGGCGCTTGTCTGTACCCCCGCAATGTGGATCGAGAAACCAAATGAATGGATTCAAAAATCTATCTTCATGGACTATAGGGCTCCGGCAACATGTTAAAAAACCAAATGGAAATTTAAGACCGTGTAAAGCTCCCACCAGTTGGGGAAAGTTGGAACCTTCTTATACTTAATTCGATTAAATGCGGTTTTAATCTTTTTTTAACGAATTAGCTTCTTAATGTCACATTTGACTAATCAATTTAAACTAGCACTTGAGCTGATGGGATATATTGAGATAGCGTTCTATTTATTTATATTTTGGGGTTTGAACGACAATTTCAACAGCAAGAGTCATTTCGTGTTTTGGGTGGTTTTACGGTGGAGGGAGCCGGGGGTATCCAGTGAGAACCGTCGACCAATGGTGATTAACTGTCAAACTCCCCAAGTTAGTATCCCGCAGAAGTAGGGTTAGCATCGGCTGAAGACGTGTGTACCTCCCGGGAGTAGTAAACCTTAGCACACTGCGCCACCATGCTCCCGCTTTTGAAAACTGAATTGTGTTCCCAACGCTTTTACCATTGGAATATTTTAAGCGTGTTGAATGACACCAGCGTCACTAGGGCGGAGATGGGCATTTGAATACGATCAAAGAACATTGAAATGATCAACCTAATATCTCGACCGTTCTTCTTACTGATTGTGGTGTTTAGGAATGCTACATAGCGTTACAACGATTATGGTGAACATGCACGTGACCGAATGAATTCTCCTTTAACCCTTTACCCAACGCAGACGATATCAAAATTTATTATTTTAAATATAATTTTTTGAAATTTTTCAAAAAAATTCAACAAAACCATATCATGTGACCCCTCGTTGGAACGAGCTCGACGAGCTCGTTCCAAGGACGGGTCACATAATATGGTCTTATTGAAATGTTTGGAAAAATAATATTTTTTTAACTACCTAATTTGCATATTACGCGGGCGGTTGCGGGCGATTCGTTGGGTAAAGGGTTAACAACGCCAGTTGTCAGACAAAAATCCGATTAGAAAGAACAAAATTGCATCCAATTAATTTCTGCATCAACCGACCAAAATGTGGTGATGGTGGCGACTGCGTTTTGAAACAGTTCAAGTTGATATCTCGTTGAAAAGTACTGGACACGTATGCATTCAGCCAAATTCCTTTCCATTGAAAACAAACTAATAACTGCAGACCAGGGTGTAGGGTAATACCCAAATCACCAACGGCCGGTTTAAGGTTCGTTGTATCATTGCTTACCATTTTCATAGAATAATATGAATGATTTATTTAAAAATGCAAAAACGCGCTTGTAGGGATACAAAAAGGGACAAAACAGATTCTAACGGAAGGAAGAACAGTACATGGAAATGAATTTGAGCTGCGGAAAATGTTCCGACGGGAGAAATTATTACATACGTGGGGTATCACATATCTTACGCTGTCTAAATCGACGTTTGTGTTAATCACGTGGAGAAACAAATATTTTAAATATCACACTAGATCGAAATTACATACTATGATGAAAAAATGTTACTCCTCGCTCCGCCCACAACGCATACAGTTTTTGACAAGCTTTCTAGTACCAATCAACATTTGAAGTTAGATGACCTTGTTGTTACATGATGAGTGTAAACGTACGATGCACATTCAAGAATTATAGTTTGGACTGATTTATTAGTTTTATTTCAAAACCACTTTGACGAACTATGCTTTTTTTAAGCAGCTGAAATGTCTGAAGGTCAGGTTTAATTTTATTGCGTCCTTCATTGGCTTATTAACTCATGTTTTTTGATACCATTAAGTAGTATAGCTCGCACGTTTGAGTACTCATTGGCGGGATCTCATTGCCCGATCTCATGTGACGTCATAGTCACGTGACGTAGTGGCGCCGTGTTGTGTTGTCATGGTAACCCGCGTGAGCGGCCATATTGTGACGTCATCCCCATAGTGATACGTGGTGTGAGTGCGCATGCGCAGCGCGTGTTGTTAGGGTGATACGTGTTTCCGTCGTCCATTTTGTATACTGGAGGCCGCCATCTTGGTTTCTATGGTAGCACGTGATTGCTCTGTTACCCAATTTTTCTGCAATAAGACGGGGTATGTTTTGGGGGTATGTTCCTTTGTAGAAGAGTAAATCTAATAACCACAAACAACCCGACAATCCCTCCAAATCACCAAAATCCACCCGAAATCACCGAAATTGACTTTATTTCCCCAATTTATCGGCTTAGCACGTAGTGCTATAGTACTAAGGGGTACAAGGGGTGCATTTGATTGAACAGGAGTAATGTTCTGGATTAGAATTCTCCCAGAATCCCTTTTTGGATCCCTATCCCATGACGTTTTTCCCATTAAAAGACAGGTTCCTTTGGTCATTACCCAGAATTCTCCGCTTCTATCTATATATGCAATAGTTTTCGTCTATCTGACCCTGTTCCTTCGTTCTAGAGTATACTCCAGTAGCGTAGAAGAGCCTATTAGTTGGAACAGCTTTGCTTATTATTACTATATTTAGCTATTCTAGTCTATTCTTGTTAGTTCTGACCCTATTCCAAGTACTCTTGTTGTTTCATTTACCTAGATTGTAACTAACCAATCAGATTGCTTGATTTCCCATAACCTGTATGCAGAGTTATCCCCCTTCTGCATAATAAAAGCCTATATCCAATGGCAATATCCTATCCCCAGGCACCCCAATTTTAGCACCCCTTTTTTGAAAACACCTGTGGCTATGGAATGCCTTTTTTGTCATATGTGCTTATGTGACACAATGTGCCCTAGCACAAAGGCACATGCTTTATGTGCCGGTATGTGCTTATGTGAAAAGGCACAATGTGACACAATGTGCCCTATCACATAGGCACATACGGGTATTTGAGGATACCTTTGGCCTGGTATTGTATTATTTGAGGATACTTATCGAGGATACCTACTGGAGAATCCCTTTTTGTCGTATGTGCTTATGTGAAAAGGCACAATGTGACACAATATGCCCTATCACATAGGCACATGCTTTATGTGCCGATATGTGCTTATGTGAAAAGGCACAATGTGACACAATATGCCCTATCACATAAGCACATACGGGTATTTGAGGATACCTATGGCCTGGTATTGTATTATTTGAGGATACCTATCGAGGATACCTACTGGAGAATCCCTTTTTGTCATATGTGCTTATGTGAAAAGGCACAATGTGACACAATATGCCCTATCACATAGGCACATACGGGTATTTGAGGATACCTATGGCCTGGTATTGTATTATTTGAGGATACCTATTGAGGATACCTATCGAGGATACCTTTTGGAGAATCCCTTTTTTGTCGCATTGGGCTATGTAAAAGCCCTCAACGTGTCTAATGTAGTCTTACCAACCGCTTCCATCTTGTCGCCAAAGTTCCAAGGCCATTACAGGTCTATGGCCTATCTGTCATTAGCTTCTACAACAGTCTTGTTCCATTGCGGCCATGTACCAGTACTATTGACTTCTGTTATTCTGCCCCATATCTCGTCCATTACTTCCTAGCTATACCTACCTCAGTCTCGACTATAACATTGATCAAGGTTGAATCAGATTTCCCCTGTATACATATAAGGCATTCCGTTATTGAGATTCCTAGCCGAGTCCGTAAAATTTGGATAAATTGGGGAAATAAAGTCAATTTCGGTGATTTCGGGTGGATTTTGGTGATTTGGAGGGATTGTCGGGTTGTTTGTGGTTATTAAATTTACTCTTCTACAAAAGAACATATCCTCAAAACATACCCCGTCTTACTGCAGAAAAATTGGGTAACATAGCAATCACGTGCTACCATAGAAACCAAGATGGCGGCCTCCAGTATACAAAATGGACGACGGAAACACGTATCACCCTAACAACACGCGCTGCGCATTCACACCACGTATCACTATGGGGATGACGTCACAACATGGCAGCTCACGCGGGTTACCATGACAACACAACATGGCGCCACTACGTCACGTGACTATGACGTCACATGAGATCCGGCAATGAGATCCGGCCAATGAGTACTCAAACGTGCGAGCTATACTACTCCATTAGATTACGTATGTATTTTACAGGACTCCACGACCCTCGCGAGTGAATTGCCCAACATATCAGCTGTTTTCGGTAAAATACCGTGTAAAAGGGAATCTTGTTCTCCCGTAAGGTGCGAGCTGGCTGAAGGTCATGACAGATGGAATCCTTTTTGGTTGAGGACAACAATGACCCCGGCTGGGCAATCCTCATTTAGGATATTATCCAATATTGTCACCTTCGACCCCACAAATGAACGTCAAGTCGAGCATTTTATGGTTGCTAGACATTTCAGTCAGTGTTATTTCCAAAAAACTTTGTTTAGAACCAAAATATCCCGGTTGGCTAAACATTTGGAACCAAATAGTTTCTCAGCTAGCGTCTAAAGCTATTGATACTCTTTACCATTAACGTTTCCTTTGTTTTACTAGGGACTTAACCCTTTGGACCCTGACGATATGCCTGTTAAGAGCCATCGACTGGTAGAGTCTATATTCGTTACTTGAGGGAAGACCAATCAATATTTTCAACGGCATTTCGGGTTCAAAGTGTTACCGACACTTTGAACAGCGAGTTTCTAATCGTGTCGGACAGTTGTATGGGTGGACGAAGCAGATTACCGCCGAGCAGCAGCGAGCAGCTGTCAGATTAACCAACTTAAAACATACAAACTCTGCACTTTCGGGGTTAGTAGCAGTGGAAGTCAAGAGCACCATCGACGTGCAGTAAGCCTTAGTACACAGCGCCACTGTCCCCCCACATGCGCAGTCGGGATTAAGTGTCTTCCCCAATGACGCGACGCAGCTACAGTTCATGGGGATCAACCAATGCTCTAACTAAGGGGCCACGGTGCTCGTACTTTTTGTGCGTCGTCTTGTAATCGAGAGGGTTTCTTTAGATAAGCATTTATGAGCGGGGCTATCACTGGATTTGACAGAGAATAAATTAGGCTTGTAATACAAAAGTTGAGACTCAAATTATGGGCCAATGAAGCACAATGAAAGTATGCGCGTGCTTGGGAGTTGGAGGAGGGGGTAGGCACAGCTCGCCATGAAGCACTTGGCCGACCATGGTTCGGCCCGGTAGGACATGAATTAAAAAATGGGTAACTGAAAAAAATCCATTTTCTTAATTCTCAAGTCTTGATGACTGCCTTGGAAAAGTGCTTGAAGGGACTGACTTGGTGTGTTTGGGTGTGTGTGTGAGAGGGATCCCCCGTGACAAAAGAGGTGACCCCGTTCGTAAAGAACACCAGAACCAGTCAAATTAACTTAATTAAATCAAAGTTTGAGAGAGACTCCAGTTGGACACTTGTACAAGACTCCGTGTGTTGCGTGGTCCATTTCGAAAAGAGCTCACCCCATTTGTTAAGAACGAGCTCGGTTAGAAAGATTCAAAATCACAATGACACAAACAACGGAAAAAGATTTGGATGTGTGATCTTTTGCCATTTATGAAATTCCATTGCTGGAGATACAACAGAAAGCATAGAAACCGGCAGTGATACGTGGGGCCAATGCGCATGCCCAGTGCGTTGTTAAGGTGACACGTGTTTATGTCGTCTATTTTGATTATCGGGGGCCGCCAACTTTTTGCTATGGTGGCACGTTGTTGCTATGTGAAAATGAAACACTAATACTCTAATATCAGAAAAGTAATGATTCGATCGTCATTCTCCATCATGTGTCACATAATTGGCTCTCTGTTCATTCTTTCAGTCACAGTCTGTTTGCAATCACCCCATCTTCTTCCAGGGGGTGGCAGGTAGACAGCCAATCTGGCTATGCCACTTCCTACGGTATACTTCACATTACATTTGTGCAATATGTTTATTTGTAACCATTTTACATGTATGTGTACCGTGAATAAAGAATCTGAATCTGAATCTGGATGTATCCCAAAGTCTTCTAATAGGACGGGGGTATGTCGGGAGGTTAGGCTTGATTAAACCGGAGTAACTCTGATTACCCAAATGAACTCGACAACTAACCAAAATCATCAAAAGCGACTATATTTAGTTTGTAGCGCTATAGAGCCCTAAAATGATCGTTCCATCAAATAAGAGTATGGCTAATTACCCAAAACATCCCTCAGATTGTTCCGGAGTTCTCGAATCTGCTTATCCTGGGTTGTATACTGGATACTCTCTTCAGCCGCTTATCTAGTCCCACCAATTCATTGCTGTGTGTTAACACAACCCCCTGACCTTGACCATTCAGATTTTTCGACTTACTTAAGCTCCATCCACTCTCACATTCTTATCTGAGTCAAGGGCTCCTAAGAATAGGTTCTTGCATCAATCGAGTAGAAACTGAAAGGACCTTGCTTTAATGACGATTTCATATCTATTCCGATTTCCTCAAATGAACTATCGAGTAGCCACTGGAAAAAACCTTGCTCTGATGACTCAAATATCTCGTCGAGCAAATGAGCTATCGAGTAACTGCTCAAACGAGCGACTTCTCGTACTGCTCTTCGAATCGTCTTGTTATTTGAGGAAACCTATGACACGGCGACGTACTAACTGAGGATACCTTTTGAGGATACCTTTTCGAGTATATCAAACTGTGCATATTTATGGCTTCAAGTTCCTTTTAAGCGTCTGACGTCTAGACCACCCAATGTCCTGGCATGTCCATTGTCACCATCTTTTACCCTATGATTTACTTACTCTATTTTCTATCACTGCTACTACTGTCTGTGCAACACCTACTGGCTACTGATGTCTGCCCCATGATATAATCTCCCACGAGTACTACTCACTTAGAGTAGTACTACATCATTATATTACTCGTCTACCACTACGGATCCCAGTTCATATCAGCATCATACTTGCCTTTCGCCACTACTAGCAGTCAAATACAATCTGCTTGCGACATTTTCAACCCTGTTCCAAATTGCCTTAATGAGCAGTGACCAGAAAAGGCATTACCCAAACGACTTAAGTAAATGTTTTAGGTAGTTGTCGAGCCCATTTGGGCTATTAGATTTACTCCAGTTCAATAGAGCAAAACCTCCCAACAAGTCCCTGTGCCCACCCCGTCATATTAGAAGACCCTGGGTCACACAGCAACCATATGCCACCACAGAAACCAAGGTGGAGGCCTCCACTGGACGACGGTAACACGTGCCATATCAACAATACGCGCTGCAGGTTGCCGAAGGCGTGCAGGGACGCAAGCCCCTTTCGACCCTCTTTTACTGTATCATAGTATTGCTTTTTCTTGCTTGTTTGCTTCATGTCTGGTCGTGTTAAAAGAGGAAAAGGGAAGGCGTTTGTGTTTCTTGCTCTTCTTCTTTTGGGGAGGTGGCAGTGATGGCGATAAAACAGTTGTGGCAGTAGTTGGTGTTGTTGGTGGAGAGGGCCCGTTATTTGGTATTGTTTCTGCTTTGTTCTTTTCTATGAGTTGTTGTGCCAATGCAATTGTTTGTTGATATTCCCTGGCTTTTTGTACTGCTTATGTTGCTTCTTGCATTATTTCCTCCAGGGTTGGTTCCTCTTCTGCAGAGTCTTGTGCAGATCGGGTAGATTCGGTATCCTGGTCCTGGTTTTCTGGTATTGAAGGGAGAGGCGAGTGAGGAGCGGGAAGTGGCGAGAAAGCAGCTTCCATTTCCAACACAGTCTCCACAGAGTTGTCCGCATCTGGCGTCTCCAGCTGTGAAGCTGGAAGCAAGATAGGTGTCTCTGTGGGAGTAGGAGCGGAAATGGTGGCTGTCTCTGGCTCCTCCTTTTCCTCACTCTTCTTCTCCAAGAAAGCCTCCAAGCGTCAGGAAACCCTCCGCTTGGTGGACGGACTCTTCTTCCTGCTCTTTTTTATTTTCTCCCTCTTTTCAGGGCCACCTCCTAACCCCCTCAGGTGAGGACCAGTGTGAGAGTGGTTCCTCTCACAAAAGGTACTACCTTTCCCCGAGGAGGGTGGTGTATTACTCTCTTCAACGATGAATTCCAATGTCAGATGGACGCTCTTGCCCGTTTCCTGGATAGTCCAGGAGATGGGACAAGAGACGCCCAGAGTTGATACGGCTTTTTCCAATCTGGCTGGTATTACCATAGCTGTAATCAAGTTGTTCACGCTCTGA
This sequence comes from Pictodentalium vernedei, assembly GCA_031216915.1. NCBI lineage: Eukaryota > Metazoa > Mollusca > Scaphopoda > Dentaliida > Dentaliidae > Pictodentalium > Pictodentalium vernedei. The sequence continues at coordinate 355,665,549 of CM062291.1, forward strand.
TGTCAGAAGTGTGAATGAGGAAAAAGCTTCGCGTTTACTCTATGGCGAGTGACGCTGCTCATGTGCACTGAAACACTTATAACAATGGCAAAAACGACACAACAAGGCCGCCCATGCGTGCTACCATGGCAATCCCACATGGCGTAACTGGGGCACGTGATTATGATATCACTTTCAAGGTCCGGGGCGAGGTCAGGTAAATATCCCCTGAAGCCTGTCAGATATACTACTCATATCGTTTTCTTCACGGGGACATTGAGAAACAAAGAAAACCAACGCCGTCAAGCCGTCGAGTTGATAATTGATTGAAGTAGACGAAATTCACCGAACAGGCTCAAGGTGCAATTTTTTGACCAAATGCAAGTAAATCTGTTTTTACTTACAGGTGATATATTACAGGCTTATTGACACATTCTCGCGCCCCCAAAATGTTTTCTGATTGCGTAATTCTGTAGCGTACTTGTGCAACGGCTGTTGGGGTAGGAATGGGCGAATTAGAGAAACGTGCCCCTGTCAGATCCATGCCTCATGGATCAGTTCACGCAGCTTCATGTATGGGTAGATACCTCCTTAAGCTGAGAATTTAACCTCACGCGATTGGACGTCCAGGCAAGGGGAGGGGGAGGGCCGAGTGAACTACTCACATCGACTGACGGTACAAAGACCAGGATAAGCTCCTATGTGATTGTTGTCATGGCTCAAGAAAGGATTTTAAAGCATTTACGCATACCGGGTTGAAGGATTTAATCCATCTATTTTTTAACGCTTTGAACCCGAGAGACCGCTTTTCCAGCCCAAATGAAACGTCATACTTTCATTAAGTAGGGTGGCTGCTAAGTGAATGTGTGGGTAGACCAATCAATATTTTCAACGTGCAGCCCTGTGTCTGCACGTTGAAAATGTCGATTGTCTACCCCTAAATAATGAATATGGACTCTTCAAATTGCTCTCACTGAACGGACGTGGAAGATGCCACCATGGTTCAAAGGGTTAATAGTACGTCTTGTTTAATTGTCTGAATAAAGGCTCCACACGTGGTATGCAAGGAAGATTTTTATTTTCGCTATGCAGCTCTTTACCTGGAAGCTAAGAACATAACGACCATGTAGTATTGTACGACTGAGGTAAATAGCACAGCTTGACTTCATAAATTTCTGTCCAGCTCGAAAGATGACATTCGACCTTAAAGTCCTTATATCAAGTTTCTCTTTTATTTTCTCCTCTCCCGTCTGAAGATCAGTGTCTCAATATTAAGGATTGGTGCTTCCATGACCAATGTAGCTGCCGACGACACTAGAAATGACAGGGAAACACTCCCCAGGCAGCGATACACCTGTAAAAGAGAATAAAATGCTCATTATCTAATTGAATCTTCACCGGTTACCTGCATGTATTACTTAATTGTATCGGTAAGCACTGTTCCATTTTAACACTCCATAGTAACGAATAGTTCTGCGGTACAAGCTGTAGTAACCGACATCCATCTGTACTTCACAACACCAAGGCACTTAACAAAGTTACAACGAAATCACCTCACAAATACGTCCTGCAGGCTGTGTCGAAAGTTTTAAGATCAAGGGCTGTTGATGCCCTCACCATTGACCAATTTTGACCAAAATACATGTAGGATGTTCTCATCTAGTCAACAGACTAATTCATACTTCCAAGTTAAAATGAAATTGGTTCATAAATACGACATGTAGATTTTGGTAAATAAAGACTGTAGGATTCCAACCCACACAGCTGTCACAGTTGACAGATCATGACCAAAGTAGGATGTTCTCATCTAGACACCATGCAAAAAGAAAGGATGTTCCATGTTTATGACGGAAGTATGAAAGACAAGAATTGAGGCCATGGCTGATGTGGCCCTCATAGTTAGTAGATGTCAACCAAAGTTACCAAGTTACAGTAAAATCATTCCACAATGAGTCCAAGTTACAATGAAATCTCTTCATAAATATGACTCGTAGAATTTGCTAAAGAAATCTAGATCCCGTGCCCGTCGGGTGGTCACGGTTGATCGATCGAGACCAAAATAGGATAGTCTCATCTAGATATCATACCAAGTCATCCTACCAAGTTACAATGAAATCCCTTCATAAATACTACCTGAAGACAGTGCTGAAGGCATCTAGTCACGTACCCAAGCAGCGGTAACGGATGCTCGATCGTTACCAAAACAGGACAGCACTGTTGACCGAATCCGACCAAAATAGAACGTTCTCATCTACATATTATGCGGAGTCATCCTAATGAAATCCCATTCATAAATACGACCTGAAGACTGCGCTAAAGGTTTTCGGTTTTCGAACTCTGGACAGCCGCCACGGTTGACATATCGCGACCAAAATGAGGCATTCTCATCAAGACATGCCCTGGAGCCTGCACATGAAATTTAGTGATGATCGTACAAGAACTGCCTTGTGTAGACCCACATACTCACTGATTCACGGGCTTACAGACGTACATACTCACAGACTTCCGCACGGGTAATGGCAACAGCTTATGTTGACTTTGTCAAGTTAAGCTAAAAATGAGCCTAGTTTTTCAAACAGTGTGCCAAATTTCTTGACCGTTTGCAAAGATGTTCTGGTCCAAGTTCCGTGCAGGAAAAGGGTAAAACAATGTCGACTATTGCAATATCCTCATTCGTGGGATAAATAAAGAGTCCTATCGGTAAAAGATCGGGGCTTTTGCTTTCATCCTATGACTTTCAATCACTACTTTTTCACCGTGGATTTCGTGACTTCAGTGATGGAGAGTGTATGTGGTTTCAGCGCAAAAATAGTTGTAATAATAACATCATTGGATGGAATATGTGGTGGGGGTGTAATCATTTGTTGCGACTATGATGTGCCAAGTCGCGCTTACTAAAAGCTTGGGGGGGGGGGGGTTGTTGACATAAATTCAGATGAAAAATATAATGAACAACATATAAACATAAATACATAAAAGTATAGTTATCCTACAATAATTTAATATATATATATCTGAACATTACAAGATTATCTTCATTTTAGGCCATCATAACAGTAACTCCATTTTAACTAATACTTTCCACCCAGCTGATTGGACTCATGTGCAGAGAATAAGCGCTTGATAAAAGTTACCAGCTACATTAATGTAAGCCTTCGTTGAAGGAATGTCATAATGATTATTTATTTGGAATATTAGTCAGTCTCGATTGTAGTTCAAAATACTGAATTTATGGAAGTTTATTCGTAGCTAAACACATGTAGTGGTCTTGGCACGTGGACTTCCCAACTTCTTATTCCATTAGCACGTATCGTACTCCACATTGATCGTACTGTGTCAACCACAGCCCGAATCGGGCACCACAGGAGACCATTTGCGTGATTTTATAAAGCAGATGGCTATCCTGTGAAGTACTTTGTTAGACCAATCAATAATTTCAAGGTCCAGACCTAAGACTGCACCTTGAAAATATTAATTGGCCAATCACTAAATAACAAATATTATTAGTTACACGGTGTTTCATCAGGGTGTACGGGCGGGGGGGGGGGGGGGGGGGCGGTGTCATTTCGGTAACCGGTTCTCGTCAGATCACCGAAGTTGAGGAACGTCGAACCCGGTTAGTCCTTGGATGGATGACTGGCTGAGCGATCGATTCGGACTCCTGCGTTGTGTCCTTGGGCAAGGCACTTAACCCCGATTGTCCACATGGGCACGATGGCGCCGTGCACTAAGGCGTTCTGCACGTCGGCACGTCGGTGGTACGCATGTCTTCAACCAATCAGACTATAATTCTATTTGGGATTATAGGCTCAACGTCTTTACTTGATTATACCACAGGCCATCAAAAAGACTCCCACGCAAACACATTGAATATGAGAAAAATTCAAGAAAGTTGGTCTCTTTTTAGATTATTTCATGGAATTGCCGGCGTTATTCTGGCTCGATGCGCCCAGGCAATACAAGGGGCCGGGCTATGTCCCCATACTATGATAAGCCTTTAGGTCGCACAGCGACCTTTTGTTTCGAGAAAAAACCAAGATGACTGACACAAAATTACCAAAATACGTGACCTCAGGGGAATGTGGGCCTCATTTGGGTCATTCGATACGTTCGGAATATATTCTCACCCAAACCTACAAAACAAATCCGCGTACTGTTCTAATGTTCTGGTCACTTAGCAACCAGTCGTCAACTTGAAAATCAAGATGGCGATCTCCTATATCCAAAATGAGCGACCGACAGACGTGTCACCAAAACAACACGCGTTGGCAATGCATACTCCGACTACGTATGATCGTGTCAATAACCTCACAAATGGCTACGCATTTTCCACGAAATGGCTAGTCACAGCCACGTGAACACGAATTCTCTCTGAAAGCCAGGATGGGATGCAATAAAATGGATTTATCTGGTACTTTTTGCTACTAGACTTGGGACTGAAACACACGCTGTTTTAAGAGTGGGGGACAGCACTGATGACGTTTGGCAATAGGTGCGACGCCGCTACTTCCGACCGCTCATATACTGTCTTTGTTCTTACAATTTTCGCCTTCGTCCATTTGTCTCTTGGTGCGTTACACTCGATGTCAACGTTACTCATGTAAGTTCGTGACTCTGCGTTATTCTTGTAAAAGTTGCAATACCACAAAACATTAACTTGAATTATACCGGATTTGGCCTTAACCTGACCGGCGCAAATGACGGTTGGCAACTTAGACCTTGGCGAAGCCCCTTAATGTTGGTGGAAATCAATTGGTGAGATACGACTCCCGCTTGAGAAAATACACAATTTTTTGAATTGCCTGACTGTGTGTCAAATTCAAAGCAAAGAGCAGCGTGGTATTTTAGCGCTATTGTGTGAGTGCATTGCAAGCATTATATGTATGCTGGAAAAAACTACACATCTTCTGCTGGTGTGGGGTAGTCTATTACACCTCCCCCAAGAAGCTTACAGAAGAATATCAACCACGTAAATACATCACGACATTTGTCCGCAAATTAATGGTAGCCTAAACTAGTGTTAAACTTATGATTTTTATTTTTGATTTCAGAGCTCCTAACTCAGAAATGTAACCCAGAAAAAAAGAGATAACTAACGTTCAATCTGCAAGGCGGCAGTTGCGTAGATGGAGGCTGTGATTTCAAGTCAGTGTGCAAGAGATGGAAATATTTGGCAAAAGGGAAATGCGAATTCTCCTTGATGGTGTCGTTTTGTTAAGAAACAATGAAGTTCCAAGAGTTGTCAAACAAGGATATGTAAAATCGAAAGGATGTTCCACTCGAAAAGTTGTCACCGGCTTAAAGGGTACATTTTCTGGAGCTTCGCACCGCAAGACGTCAAAATACCTAGACGATTTACCTTATACGGGCCATTCGACACCACTATTTACGAATAAAATACCCATGAAGACTATTGAAGCAACCCAGGTTCAAGAAAGACATCAAATAGACTTGGTTGTACTAAGTAAATATACAATTTATCCAAATGAGAAAAATGATCGTTATGTCCTCTCTGTTTTTTATGTCTTTAGTCGGTATTTATGGTTAAAACCCTTGCGACACAAGTCTAGTCGATCGGTGATGAAACGATTAAAGGGAATATACAGTAAAGAGGGAGCGCCCTGGGTAATCCAGTCGCACCAAGGAACCGAATTTAGAAAGTTCGTGAAGTTGTTTTGTAAAAGGCACGAGATTAACATGATTCGGAGTCGACCGTATCACCCGCAAAGCCAGGGGAAAATTGAAAGTTTGCCCAGGGTAAGGACTCGAAAACTAAAATTTGATCTTGCAACTAAAAAGGATACCTTGAACTTAGAGAAAAAACTTCAAGAATATGCTTGTCTTTACAATTTGGAACTTCATCAGTCACTGAAACAGAGACCTGCGGATGTATACTTTGGACGTTGCCTAAACTGTCTTGACGCTGCTGGGTATTCATTCGATTTGCATTTAGGTTCTAAAGTTCCAGAGTGTTAGTATAAGGGACAGAGCTCTCAGAAACTCGGAAATAAGTGTTCAGCGAATGATTAAACGACATGTCTTGAGATTTCCTCCAGCTTGTTACCTTGTTGGCGACAATGTTCTTATAAAGCAGCGCAAAAGGTCAAAAATACGTCATCTGTTATAAAAGGACACGTCTTGAAAACAAGGTACTCACGACAGATATACATGGTTAGATCTGACGACATGTCAAAGGGCAAATGAGTTTCCGACTCTTGGATTACTCCTAAAAGAGCAATGGGTGCAATAACTCAAGGCACAAATACTCCAACCAGTCTCATTGTCATTTCAATATATATGGATTCTTCAAACAACATTTTACTCTAAAAATCGATTCCGTAATTTGCATTTCTTCAAATGTTATACTATAAATTGATTCTGTCAAATAAGGACTACCAGAATCCATTTCATCGTCGTATGATGCAATGGGGGCCACTAGTATTCTCTCAATCAGTACCCCCACAAATCCCATTGGTATGAGAGCGAAAAGGGGCACCAAGATGATGCACAGCCCCCTATCATCCGTTCGATATTTTTTTCGGGGGGAGGGGGAGGATTTCACAAGTCACACATACCGCAAAAAGGGGGGATTCCATAATTTGGATTCCATCAAATAGGATTCCATAAATGGAATTTGTCGACAACCAATTTTATCCGTCGCATGAGGTTATGGGGGCTATGAATATCCCTCGACGAGTACCACCTATATCCTCATAAAAATAATCATGGCGCTAAGAATGCATAACTTCTTTTTTAATCTTTAAGCCACACATGCCATAAAAAGTAGATTTTATAATTCAGATTCCATTGAATGGGATTCCATAGATGGATTCAGTCAAATGAGGACTACGAGAATCCATTTTAGTCGTGTGAGGCATTGAGGGTTTAAAAGGTTATAAGTATTCTTCAATGAATTCCTCCTCATATCCTCGACTCATAGGCGTTTTTGCTTTTAGAGTGATCACTCCCATTGCTTCTATACTCATTATACCTCCGCTTCACCGGAGGAGGGGGGGGGGTGGGGTGTATATTGTCCTTCCGTCTGTCCTTCTGTCCGTCCCATGAATTTTCCGTCGCATTTTTCTCTGCAACCACTAATATCACAAATCTGATATTTGGTCACAAGCTTCATATTTGTACAACATATCGCGGGAAGCGATTTTGGACACATCACATTTCTACTTCCTATTTGCCGAACCAGTTTGGGTTTTTTCTCATTGTATATACATGCAAATTTTTCGTCAGATTTTTCTCCGCAACTACTGATGGCACAAATCCGATATTTGTTCACAAGCTTTATATAGGTACCCAATATCGTGCGAAGCGTTTTGGGACCCGTCACATTCATACTTTCTGTTTGTCCGTCCTTCCGTCCGATGATATTTCCGTCACATTTTTCTCTGCAACTACTGATGACACAAATCTGATATTTGGTCACAAGCTTCATACAGATACCCCATATCATGGGAAGCGTTTTCTGATCCGTCACATTCCTACTTCCTGTTTCTCCGCCTGTCCTTCCGCCCGCCCTATGTTATGTTTCGTTACATTTTTCTCTGCAACTACTTATGGCACAAATCCAGTATTTGGTCACAAGCTTCATATAGGTGCCCCATATTGTGGGAAGCGTTTTTGGACTCGTCACATTCCTACTTCCTGTTTGTCCGTCCGTCCGTTCTTCAATCCCATGATATTTTCCGTCGCATATTTCTCTGCAACTACTGATGGCACACATCTGATATTTGGTCACAAGCTTCATATAGGTACTCCATATCGCGGTAAGCGTTTTTGGACCTGTCACATTTCTACTTCCTGTTTTTTTCTCCTGTATCAACAACCCCGCGGGGGTATGAATCACCTTCAGTGATAGGGCTTGTTTGTATAATAGCTGAAGGTGTCGAAATGGGGCGACACAATGAGGCGCTAAAGTTGAAATGCATATGAACAATCAAACCATATTTACGTATAGGATATTAGATACTAGGTTAATTAAGAAAAATAGGCCGGATGAGGTGGGGGATAGCCTACAGAATGGAGATTTTTAGATCATGAAAAGGAAGAAAGGGGCTCGACGGGCGCATTGCTTCCCAAGCTGTAGACCTCCAGTCACACCCCATCTTCTAAAGCTCCTGGACTCTAGTTTCTTTTGCTTTTAGGCTGCTGAGCCTGGAGAAGTGCTCTCCTGAGAGAGCTTCCACGAGAATTCGAGGTAGCTTTCTATGTTTTTGCGGACATTATCGGGTTTATTTGGGTTATTCGACGTTTACGGTGATGGGTGAACAGAGTCCCCTCCCCAACAATATCTGAATAGAATGAGTTGTACGGCGACCGTGTCTTATCATGGAAACCGAGAAAACTAGCAAAATTCGTTATACGGAAAATTAATGGGATGTTGGGCTCATTTGGGTAATTCGATTCATTTCAAAACAATGCTCACAGAACACACTCTCATACCCTACCAAGGGGTTGTAGTTACCTTGCAATTACGTAACAACTCTGAAACCATAAGGGCCCTTACCTACAAAATTGACGAGGGAAACACGTTGCACTTTTACAACGCACCCTGCGCATGCTCAGGTGCACAAACGCACCTATCACTATGACAATACAGTCACAATATGGCTGCACGTGCACTAGAATGACAACCCAACATAGCCCCTCCAGAGACGTGGCCGTGGCGTCACTCTTTGGTTATTTATTTATTGGTGTTTAATGTTTTATATTTCGGCACATTGGCTAATCACGACTGCAGCACAAATATAAACTCACGTATAACTAATCATTTACAACTCTTAGGTATCGCTGTGAAATACGATTGTTGTCCACACAAAACTTATCCCTCCAAATTTGGTTGCAGGGAAATATTTGAAAGTACGCCATTTGGAGATCATCAATTGACTGGCTGAAATACCCGATATCGTCTGGGTTGTGTTTCTTCTGAACGTGCACCCTAATTTATGGATAATGACCAAATATAATAAAAAAATAAGTCTCTCTTTTACAATTTTTGAGGTCGAATTGTACACTTCCAAGGTCACGTGGAAAGTGTAATCTGACCTCACCATGTTGTTTTTCATCCCTCAAACCCATCACCCCAAGTACAGTGTTTCGTCGTATGATTTTGAAGGTCATGTGAGTTACCCAATTTCAGGGCGGACACCATATTGGTGGTCGGATCTGTTCTCATCATGTAACTCCGCGTCCCACAAAATCTCATAGTGCCGCTTTTTGTCGAACGTGGTCCAAAATTGATAATTTTTGTGGGGCCAGTTTCGCGGGTTCAAATTTAAAGCGTTGCCACGTGAATATATCATGTGGCATATGCCCGGAAACAAGTATCCTTGGTTACCTTTTCCTTTCGATACGTTTTGAAGTCATAGATCCTACATGTATGATGGCGACAGACAGCCACACATGCCAAGTTTCTAAAATATTACAGACTAGCCGGTGTTCCAGTGGACTATCATCTATATCCAAATTGTGAAGTTAACAAAATGAGTAATGTGCGGACTCAGGGTTCTCAATTTTAAGATCAAGGTCATGCGGGAGGTCCTAATTGACTTGTCTCTGTTGTTCCATCAGCATCAAAAACACAAGGGCAGAGTTGGAAAATCAGCACATTTACAATTTTCAAGGCTACGTGACCTGCTTTCAAAGTGGAGATGCGGGACGTCCGATCTGGAATCGCCGTGCCATTCCCTGATCTACAATGACCCAAAGTGTTGAGTTTTGTCGAAAGCAGTCTAAAATATTTCAAAAATTCTACTCAGGAAAAAGTGTAAAAATACTCACACATCATAAGACAATTTACAAATGGAGGGTTCTAAAATAGTAACGTGTGTCTTTGATGTAAAACAAACATACAGGCTGTGTGTGTCAGAACATTTTCCAGGGTTCCCGGGTAGCGCAATCGGTATGTTGGCTAAGCATCTGAGGCTAGTCGAATCGGTACAGTTTAATATATATATATATATTATACTCCCAAACCCAATCCCTATCAAGCGTGTGACGTAAAATTAGTTACCTATTCCTTATTCCTGATTCAAAATACTTTTTTCTGGCTCAAAAAAGGCACGTGCCATGTGTTGATACATCGGCAACTTACCAAGGAAACGCAAAAAAAGCTCCAGCTGCAAACCTCCTTCGATTAATAGAGCCCTGAAAAGGCCCAGGGGCAGAAATCTACAAAGGAGGTATATTCCGGTCAAAATAACAATGACATCCACAAATACATCGGCAACTTATCCAAGGGACTGGTTTCATTGTTTTTCACCCATGGTGTCTTTTCAGGGCTTTTAATAATTGACTGCCTGTTCTGGCGGGGCCGGTTTTTTTGCGTTTCTGGGTAATTTTCCGATGTATCAGCAGATGGCATGGTTACTTTGTCCGAAATATGCCTCCTTTTCCTGCGGACGTGATGGATCTTGCGGACACAATCGTCAAATTCTTACGGACATAATGGGCCTGGTGGCCACAATGGACAATTTTATTTGCGGACGTAATGGGCCTTGCGGACACAATGGTCAAATTCTTGCGGACGCAATGGGCCCTGCGGACACAATGGGTCAATTTGCTGAGGACTTAATGGGCCTTGCGGGCACAATGGTCGAATTCTTGCGGACGCAATGGGCCTTGCGGACACAATGTTTCAATTTGCTGCGGACGTAATGGGCATTGCGGACACAATGGTCAAATTCTTGCGGACGTAATGGGCCTTGCGGACACAATGGTTCAATTTTCTGCGGACGTAATGAGCCTTGCGGACACAACGGTCAAATTCTTGCGGACGTAATGGGCCTTGCGGACACAATGGTTCAATTTGCTGCGGACGTAATGGGCCTTGCGGACACAATGGGCAAATTCTTGCGGACGTAATAGGCCTTGCGGACACAATGGTTTTATTTGCTGCGGACGTAATGGGCCTTGCGGACACAATGGTCAAATTCTTGCGGACGTAATGGGCCTTGCGTACACAATAGTTCAATTTGCTGCGGACGTAATGGTCCTTGCGGACACAATGGTCAAATTCTTGCAGACGTAATGGGCCTTGCAGACACAATGGTTCAATTTGCTGCGAACGTATTGGGCCTTGCTGACACAATGGTCAAATTCTTGCGGACGTAATGGGCCTTGCGGACACAATGGTTCGATTTGCTGCGGATGTATTGGGCCTTGCGGACACAATGGTCAAATTCTTGAGGACGTAATGGGCACAATGGTTCAAGTTGCTGCGGACTTAAAGGGCCTTGCGGACGCAATGGTCAAATTCTTGCGGACGTAATGGGCCTTGCGGACACAATGGTTCAATTTGCTGCGGACATATTGGGCCTTGCAGACACAATGGTCAAATTCTTGCGGACGTAATGGGCCTTGCGGACACAATGGTTCGATTTGCTGCGGACGTAATGGGCCTTGCGGACACAATGGTTCGATTTGTTGCGGACGTAATGGGCCTTGCGGACACAATGGTCAAATTCTTTCGGACTTAATGGGCCTTGCGGACACAATTGTCCATTTTTTGTCAGTATCTGCGGACATATTGGCCTGCGAACGTAATGGAACAATGCGGACCTGATGGGCCTTAACAGCAACCCTAATTGATCGTGCTGTGTCGCCCACAGCCCGAATCTGGCACCACAGACATCTGTTGGTGCGAATTCGTAACCCAGATAGTTGTTCTGTGATGTTGGTTTGAAGACCAATCAATATTTTCAAGGTGCAGCCACATGGCTGCACCTTAAAAATATTAATTGACCAATCACTAAATAACGAATATGAAATCTTCCAGTTGGTGACACTGACTTGGCATGGGAGATATCATCAGGGTTCAAAGGGTTACAATTCTCGTTAATTAGACTAGAGATATATGCTGTAGAGTTTGACAAAGAAACAACCAATAAATATTAGGCAAAATTCAAGATGGACACCAAGGAGACATTTCTGCAGGACATACCACGATAGCCGTGAGTTTTGGAATCTTATATAAAAAATTCCCGAGAACTTTTACATGTTGTTTTGTTCGGTGAAATTATCTGTCTCTTTCAACTGAACATTTACGAAAGATATTTTAGAGCAGCTCGAGTGATACTGCCAATTTTCCTTTTACAATGAGAAAAAAATGTACTCATTAATATTCCATCTTTAAAAGTATATTTTGATCTAAAAGTATAATATATAGAGGATATCTACGCTATTTTTGTGAATATCGGGCATTATCTCATGAGTGTGGACCTGAAAGTTTTATTTTTCACGAGCGCTTGCGCGAGTGAAAAATAATACTTTCAGGTCCACACGAATGAGATCATTCCCGATATTCATTAAAATAGATTAGATTTTCTTTTTATTATATGCTACTTGACATTTTACTGTGCAATATTCAGCCCAATTTCACTGCAAACAGTTATGTTTCAGGACAACGTTCAAGGCGACGTCATGCGCCGAAGCGTAACGTCATTTAGGAAGGTACTGAAAAAAATTCAACGTGTGAACCTAAAAGTATTATTTTTCACTCGCGCAAGCGCGCGTGAAAAATAAAACTTTCAGGTCCACACTCATGAGATAACTGCAGATACTGACTAAAATAGAGTAGATTTTCTTTTTATTATATGCTATGAGACATTTTATTGCACAATATTCAGCCCAATTCGATCCCAAATGCGCACCTTTCAAAACAATAACAAAGATCAGCTGGTCGTTCCTTCAAGGCGACGTGATGAGGCGTAGCGTGACGTCATTTAGGAAGCTACTGAGAAATATTTCTCGATATCTCTCGAGCCGATAGATATAAGGAAATATCTTTTAGATAATTTGCGATAATTCACAAGCTAGCATATAAAATTCCTAATTGCACCAGATCATTACGCAAACTTAATTTTGGTTGACTTATTTTTCCGTTTTCAAGTTCCATCTTTACGATTGGCCTTTTATAAAATTCGAACATTAAAAAACGAATTTCTATGTGAAAATAAATTTTTCCAACACTGTTGCATAAGCAAGATAATCTTTTTGTTATTTCATCCGGTGACCCAAAGCCACGAGTGACTCAGATGGGAAATTATTATTGCTTGTTTTTGGCGCAGATTGGTTTTGCTGCTTAGGGAAGGATTCTCTGGTTACTATAGACCTTAACAGTATAAACTGACCAGCATTTTATTTCTTTTGAAGAGGTGTGTGGAGGGGTGTGTGGATTTCAATACAGACTTCGTGAGGTTAAGGACTTTGGTAACCCAATTGTTCAGGAATATTACAGATTCAAAAATTAGCATACAAAAGCGAACTGAAAGTCCGAAATTAAATCCCACGTGATTCACATATTTTTACTATTACATTTATAGCAGTATCAAATTTGAATATGAATTTGTTTTAGTTTCTTTTGAACCCCAAATCAACAAAATAACGAGCTAAAAACAAAATTGAAAAAAAAGATTATCTGCTTTTGATAGTGCAGATTCACAAACAAGAGAATTATGCTGTCTATAATTACGCATCTATCAACATTCTAAGATTTAAAACTTTAAAAATCTTGAAAATTGAATTTGTCAAATTAATATTTTAATATGTATGCTTACTGGTGTAAATTTCTCGTTTGTTCATCATTCTTGAATCTTCCAAGGAGAAAAATCTTCCTTTCAAATTCTAATTCAACACACAAGGTTTTTGATTTGGGGTTCAAAAGAAAATTGTTAATAAATTCAGATAAACAATTGGAATTCTGGGTCAAATACTGCTATCAATGTCGTATTAAAAATGCGTAGATCACGTGTGGTTCAATTTCAGGCCATCTATTTACATTTGCGTGCTTTTGTTGAAATCTGTGAAATTCCAGAAAAACTGGGTAATCATTGTGCCTAATTTTGTCTGTGGATGTCCTGTTTCATCACAAATATAATTTGAATGTCACATTTATATGAAGTACTGCAGTTCATTAATAGTAACTTCTCCACATGTGTGATTTGCACTTCTCAGATCATGGCCAATGTGTGAAAATAATGACTTCATGTTGTGGAATGTGTACTTATGGAGTTAAAGTATGCTTACAGCGAAAAACAATTGATCCTGTCATGTTTGATAAAACCAGCAGAGTTGTGTATCTTGATTTCTAAATGTCTCCTTTCCAGCCCAAGGATCGGGTTGTTCAATTGTTGGATTTAGTTATTCTGGTGAGGGGTTGCATTTGATGCATGGGAGGATCCCCTGGCACATCTTAACTGTTTTTTGCAACTCGTTGTTTTCCACAAGCATTGAAACTAGGGGACGCGGTATTACCCGTAATAACACATGGGCATCCACGGCCGTAGGTAGTGGATGCCTATGTATTATCACGGGTAATACCGTGTATTATCTTGGGTAACACTGTACACTCATGCACACAGTATAGCTCCGGTGTGGATCTTATGTGAGCCACCATAAATTGGCTTCCATTTGTAAAATTCAAATACGTCTATACCAAATTCCGGGAAAACATTGTAATCATTTGCAATAACCAGGCAGGGCCACATTGACCCACCATTTTTCAATTTTTTATCCAGCGGAGCCCTCGACCTCGGAGACGAAAGTGGAGTATCCCCTCTCGTGTTCGTTCCCACTTGCAGGTACGCACACCGGGTTACCAATGATTGATATATAACGCCCCCCCCCTCCCCCGCTGCTCACAAACCCAGAATCTAGGAGTCGCCGCTAATACACGTGACACGTTACAAAGCAAAGAGGGCAGAATATTCTCCCCACGTGCAATGCAAAACAATAACTGTTTAGTTGTCTACATTCATTCTATAGGGTAGCCTGCTCTGTGAGCAGTCTGACTCGATGTCTTAGGACTTGAAGTTCCCACTTTATTGATTCAACCGGAATTCCCCCTAATGTTTCATTTCTGAGGTGTGTATTAAAACTTTTAATAATGACTCACCACTCCAATGTCTGTCAGATGTGGTTTACCATGTTGTGATTCGAAAAACCATTCGATCATGGAGTAATGGATTAAGTACGCCATGAAGGAACATCTGCTTAAAAAGACAAATGGTTCCCAAGACAACAGCGAATTAACAAATCCTGTCAAAAAAAATAATGTTACTAACCATGTTATTACGTCATTAACATTGTTACGTGCATATCTGGTTGCTAATTATACTTTGCTAATATCAATATAGTAGTTAACATTGTAGTGAAGTATGATTATATAATTATTGTGGCGCAGACTTTGCAGATTCCTTACTGCGATGAGTTTCGCACAAGTTCCATGAAAAACATCGCGTTAATTGCAGGGGTGGATGTATACTCGAAAAGGGTATTTTCCATCACATAATTACCCGGCGACTGAACAAACAGGCGTCCGGATAAACGATGTTAGTCTACCAGGATAGGGTTGGCTCTTTTTGGCCGCCAATAACGCTCACCAGCTCCTCAAGGGAGCGTTATTGGCGGTCAAATAGAACCAACCCTTTGCAGAACAAACAGGCGTTCGGATAAACGATATAAGTCTATCTGGAGAGGGTTGGGTTTTTTTAACCTCCAATAATTGTGTGCAAGGGCAATAATCCAAAAAGCTTTACTAATTGCCACAGACACCGTCAAATCAGTTGAATGAAACATCAACCAATATCAACTGGGTCGAGAGAATATGATCCCAACTGATTTGGGTTGATTTTTCTCTCAACTGATTTTAGAGTTTACACTTGGGGAAAGGAATGTCACTCTGCGTTACGGAAGATTAAGGCGATGAAGCAATGAAAAGATAAAATGCGAGGTGTACCATAACGTTGACGTTAGCATAAAGTGGCAATGTGTCATGTTGTTGAGTGGGATACGTCTGCGACACATATGTATACCACCCTGAACAAGCCTATTCCAGTGCGTGGGAGGTGGGCGGAAATCAAACGTGAAAAATAGTTTGGAAAGAGCAGTTGCAGGTGTGTAGCCCATTGCGAAGTGTTTCTGTTCAGTTGAGATTTCGACACACTGTTATACCAAATATAAACTTAACTGTAATACAAACACTACCAGTGGCTATAGCACTGCCATTACAATACTGGTTTGAATATTTCGACTGAACTGTGACTGAGTCGTGATTCGAAATTCTTTATCCGCTGTTTCCCCTGTATTGTAGAATTTCACGGGTCGAAAAATGAAATACAACATTAAATATTAGATGCTTTTTTGTTGTTATTCTTCCTCTGGGCTTGACTTTACAATATTTCATTAATGACATCTCAATCCACTGATGTGTGTAGCGATCGAATCGCGATCTGGAGCCAATGCTACAAAACTTATACAATTGTATTTTCTAGAACAGTATTTTCTAGTTATGACTTTAAGTGCGTTAAAATGAACCATTAGCATTTTCAAAGATCTGGCAATTTGCCAATTGGCAAATTGCCATATCTTTTAAAATGCTAATGATTCATTTTAGTCAGTTATATTAATAGGTAAAAAATACAAATCAAGAAAATGTAATTATAAAAGTTCTATAGCATTGACTCCTGATATCGGAATTGTGATCACAGTACTGTAATCAAGGCGAACCAGCACAATTGAAACATAAACATTGAATATTAATTTTTCGCTGCCCTTGTCCGACACCAAGGCAGGTTAGAGTTAGGTTTTTACCGTAACGGTATGAGATGTTTAATTCTAAAATACTGACCACCGGTGGGAAGTGGAACGATGCCCATGCAGTGAACAAGTTTTCTTTTACCGGTATAATAGTAACCGGAACCAACGCCTGGGGCGGAAGTCCTCTAAGGTAGGCATCTTAGGTATAAACAATTAGCTAAACTTGTCTTCATACTCATGCTGCGGCCATGATGTTGCCACAGGCGCTGGAAGTGTTCTTAAACATCACTGAATAAATAAATAAAATATTTGCTCCCTTGCAGTTGACTGACATATTTTCTGTAATTTTGTTTGCTCTAATGCAAGAAACATTGGGCGTGTGTATTGTAAAAAGTAACGAAACGGTCGTTCCTGGTAATATAGTGATGGAATGACTGACCTCTCGCATTGTTTATGTTTTGAAATTTGCATTCCCACATATTGCTGTGTAATATCACTACATGCAACAACCGATTTATACCTTTAGAGGCGTTGCGGGGGATATTAATCGTGCCAGTAGATCAACTAGCCATGCGGAATTGCTATAAGAAACGGTAACCCTTGAAGTGGAGCTCAAAGGTAGACACTTTGTCATTCTTAAACACAGGAAGAGACAAAGAGTGTGTGTGGTGATAAATTTTATAATGTCAGTTTGCATTTCAGGTTTGACCACAAGGGGCGATAACTTCCTCGCGAGCAGATTTTGATGGCCAAAATAGCTTGGGTGATTCTGGTTATTTCCTCACCTCCGTTATTCGTGGCACACGCTATGACCACCCATGATACAGCAACTCCCCATGCAGTTCTGTGAACGGCGTTGTATAGGGCAGCAACATCCCAAGTGAGCCTGAATTTCTCCTGATCAGATCCTACAAGTCCATATATAACAGCCAATCCAATGGATACAGCCATAATCCAAAGCAGTGAGTTAATATACTGTAAAGAACATAAACACGAGTAATTTACGAGTACAACTGTATTATATAGTTATGCCTGGGGACGTCGCTGGGGTAACCGATTGGGGTTGTAAACCTTATTTGGCCCAACTGTGATGGTTCACGTTTTGGCTCACTAACTAGTATTCCTTTTACATCATCAGGGCATGCCTTCATTAAAGGCATGCCTTGATGATGTAGTTGGAATTTTAGTCAGTTGAGTCGGTATTTTATTTATTTACTTATTAACAACACTTTTGACAGCCTGGTTCACCTCGTGTCGTACAGTTTTACGAGTGGAGAGAACCACCGATCAGCGACGAGCAACTGTCCGACTCCCCCAACGTACTAACTCCGCACAGGCAGGGTTAGCATTGGCCGAAGACAAGTACACCATCGACGTACAGTACGCCTTAGTATACAGCCCCACAGTGCCCACGCGTGGCCAAAAGACACAACTCAGTTACCCCTGGGGGGATCGAACTGTGGACCTTTTATTTGGTTTGAAGTCCAGTGCCGTAACCATTGAGACACCGTGCTCCCTGTAAAGTTTTTAGCGAATAAATAAAATACGCATGCAGGTGTAAGGCAACCTTTTATTTCATTAACATGTACCGTACCGGTACCCCAAATTGGTAACTGTGCACCCCCTCACCAACAGACCGAATCGGGCGATACAGACGCCCATTCTTTTATGACCGACTGTGTGGGTGACACAGCTAGCTCTAAGTGTCAAAATTCGTCTCTTAAGAAAGTACTTGATTGCTAGCAAAATAAAACTGATATCTTAGACTTCAATCTTGACTAAAATGCCTCGACTGGAAAAAATAATTGGGGAGGCGGGATGGGGTGGGGTCTCACCCCATAAACCCAGTTGGCTACACCCTGGATAAGATAAATAAAACTTTTAACTACATGGAAACTGGTGTTGAAAACTGTTCATTTTCTTCCATCATTTTATTATTGACAAATTGATAAAACGATATGAAGATCAGACAAGAACTGTCCTTATTTCTTAGGTGCTAATACAGTTGCGTACCTATGAAACATCTTGTTTGTAACTGTGGTACGCGTTTTCTCGAGAATAGTTACAAATGTGAATTGTCCTCCGTTAGAATCCCACCTGCGGCAGCTTTCATTATTTTTTCATTTTTTGTCTCAAAATCATAGGTTATGACTCCTCGTTGGAAAGAGCTTGTCGAGATCGTTCCAACAAGGGGCATAACCTATGTTTTTGAGACAAAAAATTAAAACAATTAGTTAATCAAGAATTTGTTTTGCATGCAAGTGTCGTCTGCTTTTCATGCTAGGTAAAGGGTTAAGAAAGTACATGATTACTAGCAAGCGAGAACTGATATCTTAGACTCCGATCATGACTAAAATGTCCAGACCGGAAAATTTATTGGGGGGGGGGGGTTACACCCCACTAAACTCAATCAACTATACCCTGGCTAAAATAAATAAAACTGTTCTTAACAACATCGAAACTGGTGTTGGAAAATATTCATTTTTTGCCTCATTTTATTATTAACAAATTGATAAAGTGATAAGAAGATCAGACAAGAAGAGTTCTTCATTTCTTAGGTGCTATCGCAGTCGCATACCTATGAAACATCTTGTTTGTAACTGTGGTACACGTTTTCTCGGGAATAGTTACAAATGTGAATACTCGTGGAATACAGTGCAACCGAGACTTAGCTTGGCATTGTTTGCACACCTCACAAACATCCACAAACTCATCCGGAAAAGAAACGCACCCGATGTGCGTCCTCTTAAAATTCTGTAACTCATTTCTTTTCATAGGCATCGATACCTGGGTACACAATATTATGCGCGATAACAACTGGACATACAAAATCCAAAACAAAAGGTAGTGGGTGTCTATGTGCTGTTTCGTATAATACTGTAGCCCATGCATACAGCTATATCGCTTCCGTGGGTTTCTCTTGAGCCCTTATAAAGTGGTTTTCTTTTTGAAAATTTGAATGAGTCTGAACAGAAGTGCGGGAATATTGTGATTTCAAAACATAGTGGTCATGTTCAAAGAAGCCATCAGAGGGCCACAATGCCTTTCATTATCCTAATTTCTTTCAGGGGATACCCTGGACCCAGCCAATGAGATTGGGATTTGCCATCCGTTTGTTCATGTCCTAATACGCGCGTACGCGTATCAGATGATTATTCACATCATGATTGATCCACGATTAAAAATGTAGATCCCCCCCCGCCCCAAAAAAAAAAAACTCTGAATCATGGATCCGCCATCGACATCGTAGCCAACATGAATTCATTGCTCCCCGAGAACCATAACAAAACAAATAGCACGGATAGACATCAAAAGGTAAAATTACACATCGTGATAAAAGGAATCTCACATTGCTCACAATTTGACATGGACTCGCGTCTCATTGGAGATCCCTCATTTATGAAAAAAACGTATGTTAGTTTGATAATGTTCTTACATTTTACCACTTCGTCTCTTGAGTTCCTATGTGTTCTATGTGCCTACTGGCACAAAGAACACATTGGAACTCAGGGGACGACTTGTTAATTAATAACTGCTATTTGTCAATATGGATTGACACTGTTGCAAGAGTGTTGGAGAGTCCACACCCTAATAAATGTCGTGCATAACTATAGGGTCCAGCGAACGTTCGACATTTGATTCGCTTTTGAATCTTGTCACTCATTCGATTTAATTCGATTTGAAACCATCTCGATTATTCGTAAAAAAATCGAATCACGGAGAGAATTTGGATTTCACACATGTCTTTATTGCAGACTGTCTGAAGATGACAACCCGTCCTGCACTTTTCTGAGGAACGACATTTCCTGTGTCCAGCCCAACAAATTTAGTAGAAAATTTCCAAATATGTCAATGGATGCGATAGGGGAGATACATCTATGCTGCACAGTATATTTCTCCTTGGGTGGAACAAGGAGCAATCCCACCTGCAATGCCTTTCTTGAATGCCATTCAAAGGACACTCAATTTTGGAACTGTTGAAAATAGGAATGAATAACATTTACATTGAACGGGTGGTAACGGAAGTCTTCAATTTCAGGCCACTAATCGCAAATCTGCACGCGTAAAACTTCCTGATATGGACGGAAGAAGAAATGTAAAAAATAGTCCACTCAAAACCCATCTCTTATACTAATTGGTATACAGCTAGATGTCAGAATTACTTTGTTTCCTTTGATGACAGGAGTTTCATATTTTCACTTTGATCAATGACAAACTAAATTGCATGTGTGACAGATGTTATGCCCAACCAACAGAAGGAGGGGCGCGAACGAACGACAACTATTTCATCACTTACCCATTTGAGTTTTAGTTTACAATTTGTACGGTACAGTATGTACCCAGCGGCTAAACCGATCAGATACGGTCCCATTCTTGTGTACGGTTTGTCGTAAATCAGGTCAGTTCGGTCTCCACCACTGAAATGTAAGAAACATTTTTTTTAAAATTTGATTTGTGTAAATGTTCGAAGAAGGCATAGTAAATATGACCACAACAGGAGGTTTATGTAAGGCATTCAACGAGAGACCGATAATTTCTTGAAGTCATCGAGTTTCACGATACCCCCTGAAACAAGCAGGTTTCGTTACTGCCAACGATGTAGCAATTACCAAATTTTTTGACACTTTTTTCGGTTCCATACACATTATTTTTAAAGTGGAAAGTCATGATCACTCATTCATAGTCCGAAGGTAGCTTCAGGTACACGCAGTTGTATTCTTACTCGAAACCAAACCCCTGTCCTCGGAATGTCTGTTGATAGTTCATATGCTCGTTATCGAAAAAGTAGGGCTTCTCGCGATATATTTTCGTAGTGCAGGGTTCATGCGATAACAGGGAGCGGTGATGGTCAATAAAAAGGATACAATGCAGACTGTTTTTGAGCGGGCGCTCTATCAAACATCTTACTGTGTTTCAACTGCTTTGACAGTCTGTGTATTGATTTTTTAAGAATGAAGACCATGACGTCATGGTATTGAGTTTTTGTGTTTAATGTATAGTAGACCTTTATAAAATATCATGGAAAAAAATAATCTCGTTTAGTTTATTTCGTTCAGCTGGCGATTTATTTATCATTTCATTACTGCTATCCTAAACGGTGTCCTCGACATGTGTAATAACTCGATGCCAATTGAGTGTAGATAAAAAAAAATTATCTTTCTGAATCGAATGATCGCTCGTGTGGTTACTGCCCTCAATGCAGATCTTTATTACTTTCCAAAGTGTGATTTACTGGGATTTCCGGGTTTGATTATAAACGGTAACTTCACAAATGAATTATGCAATCAACAATCAACAATCCGCGCGCGCAAACGAAGACGCTTTGCCGTGGATGTAATGGGGACTTCATTGTTTTTTTTAATCCTTTACCTAATATGAAAAGCAGACGACACTTGCAAAAAAATTCTTGAATAACTATTATTTCGTTCCAATGAGGGGTCATAACCTATGTTTTAGAGACAAAAAATTACAAAATAGTGAAAATTAATTGGCGAGTTTCGAGAATAGCGCTGGCCGTTACGTTAGGTAAAGGGTCAAATAGTATAATTATCGTTAATAATGAAAAGAAATAAACAGAGTAATTGCTTGACTGGACTGGTTACGTGAAATAATTCATTCGAGGCGAGGGACTATATTGTAAAACACTCGTGCGCATTCGCGCACTCGTGTTTGTACAACGTCTCTCACCTCTCATAAATTATTTCACGTAACCAGTCCAGTCAAGCGATTACTTGCTATGTATTTGTATTTTGTCTACACGTGCTTACTTGTATTGGGGTAAATATGATCTTGTTGTAAGATAAATACTTAAACCAGTTTTGTAGAAATAGTTAGGGAAGTCGTCTAGTAAATTAGGGATGGCTCGCCCAGATCTCATATATTTACTTGTTTTGAACATTTCGATTGAGATCCTCCATACACGTGATACCTTTTAACACTTTTAATTTGGTTTGCATATTTCTTGGTGTAAAGAATATTCTGCACTCCCCAGAAAACGGCAAATCAGAGGATTTGTTTAACTGGAAGCAGGGATGTGGCTAGAGGTTTCCATTTTTTTTTTTGGGGGGGGGGTGTTGGTTCCCCCTCTCGATCCCTCCCCCAGTTGGAAATTCTCTACCGAACAAGGTTTTGAAAGTGAAGCCATGAAAGGGGGCATAAAACGAGTATAAGTGAAATGCCAACACATTTAGGACAGAATTATCAGATTATTATTATTTGGTATTATTCTGGAAACTGAATATGTGCTAAACAAATGCCCAAGCTGAGACCTTTGAGCAATTCACACTCTCCTAACATTAAATGATATTTAATGCAGGAATGATCAGTTTTGAATGTTTCGTCATTTTCTAACTGTGAATGATGGAATTAACTCGGGAGAACGATTTTACATGATGTGATTTTCTTGAAGTGCATTTCGAGGATTTTTTTTATTACGATAAGTAAACATACTATAGAAATCTCGTGCCGAATGACATCATGCATACTTATGAAGCTCGATATTGCGTACACTGTAGTTGTAAATAGTAACGGTTGGAATTTTTGCCGATTTGAAACCGAGTTTGAATTTTGGGAAGTAAAGGAGACATCAGCATCACTAAAGAAGCTCTGAAATCCAGATAGATGGATTTTGCAACTACTGATGACTTACCCTCCGAATTTCCAAAAATAGGAAATTTTGGTCAGGATTGGGGGGGGGGGGTACTGATAGGAAGTGTCACTGTAATGAGGCACATTGAATTGAAATATTCAAAGCAATATAAAACCACTACTAATGAAATCTCTGTGGTATTGCAACGCCTCGTATCCGCTTTACAGATTTTTAGTTTCTCATCAAAAATAATGGTTTGCGAAATGTTCAGGTATGATATTTTTCTTGACGTTTTTAAAGATTACACAATCCCTACCGCCCGTCGATGTTGCTCATGACAGGAGGGTGCTAAACGTACTTACCGCGATGCTTTCTTCCTGTTATCAATGGGAGTAAACGAAATTGTATGTTTCGTTGGGTGGCCTTTTCAAAAACAGAATTACCCTCGATTTCCAAACTGTCTTCTTGTTTGTTTTTTCTTCAGTGATAAAATCATTACAGTTCACTGATTTGTTTGTGTTTTGATTGCTAACACTGATTGCGAGGAGTTAGTACGTTGGGGAGTCTGGCAGTTGCTCACCGTCGCTCGGTGCTTCTCTCCGGATATTCCGGTTTCCTGTCCGACACGAGGTGACCATAGCTGTCGAAAGTGTCGTTAAATCTCAATAAATAAGTAACTAAATTTGATTATGATTAGAGACAGCAGTCCTTGAAAGGGTGTTACAAAAGGCTGGATTTACCAATGCGGAAAAGTGTTAGAAAAATGATACATGCATATATTATAGCTTCAGTGATGTGATATGGGTAGCAGTACGGTCAATCCGTTCGTCAGTACGGCACGGGTTCCAACGCGGTAGGATAGAAGGAGAGACGCAGCCTCTCGTTTTATCCTTCTGCGATGGTATATGCGACGTATTGAAGAACACAATCACACATCTTGGCGTTTTGTGTTTCTTACATCTATCTATGATAATTATCATTTTTAAATTCATAGAGAAAAATTCAGTCTTATTTGTAGAATTTGACAGTTCTGTCGTCTGCTTGAAATGAAAACAAAAGCAAACCTCGGATGTGATTGGCAAACGCGTGCGACAAATCGATGCGTAAACAAACAAATATATCTGAAAATTGTGTCCAAATATGTTATTTGCTCGAATTTTTAAGAAATTAGCTGCCATTACCTGAGAGATAATCGTTTCAACGTCAAAACTTAAGTGTCTTAAAATCACTCCCCAGTTATAGAATATGTTTAATTTCATTTATAGTGTTTATTGTATTGGGGTTTAATCTTTAACGACACTTTTGACAGCCGGGGTCACAATATTACCTGTGGAGGAAACCGAAGTACCCGGAGAGAACCATCGAGCAGAGGTGAGGAACTTTCTGACTCCCAAACGTACCAACTCCGAATAATCATGGTAAGGTTGGCTGAAGACAAGTGCACATCCACTCGTTATACATCCCTTGGTTATGATGCTGTACCTTGTCTTTATTGGGTTTTTTAATAAATAATGAACATAATGTTCTAAAGCGTCCATTCTTCTGTGCGCTGTGACAGACGTTATGCTCGGTCGCATAAATGCCAGTTTGAAATAATATTTTCACGGCGGAGGCCCTGACACCATGACACGTATGCAAATTCCATCTTTATTCTGTATTGTCTGTATCATTTTTGTAAGATAATTCTTCCAATTTGGCTTACTCTTATACCATTGTGATATATTGTATTGTTCTTAACCCTTTGAACCCCAGCGGCCGCTTTTCCGGCCAGGAACATGAGGCATCATAACGTCATTAAATAGGATGGCTGTTCAGTAAATGTGTGGGGTAGACCAATCAATATTTTCAATGTGCAGCCCCGAGGTTGTACGTTGAAAATATTGATTGGTCCACCACAAATAATGAATACGGGCTCTTCTAATTACTGCTATTGAACTGGCATGGAAGATACCACTAGAGTCTAAAGGGTTAAAAATCTATCCAATTCGGGATGGAGCTTCAACGAGCAACATTTCAGGACATCTTAGGAACCTTATATATTCTCTGATCATTGTAGCTTATGTCCCGTTCTTCGCGCTCATCTTCGTAGTTTATTGTTACATTCATTTCGGCAAATAACAACATTCGTAACACTCCGGTTCACTTTAACTCTTTAGCCCAAAACGCTGTTCACGAAAATACCAGTCAATTTTCATTATTTTCAGTTTTTTTCTCGCAAATGCATAGCTTATGACCCCTCACTGAAACGAGCTGAACGAGCTCGTTCGAATGGTTGTCATAAGCAACATTTTTGATGCAAAAAAAGAATAAAATTAGTCACTCAAGAAGTCTGTTTGCAAGTACGGTCTGCCTTTCGTGTAAGGCAAATGTTAATTAATTGCCTCCCGCTTTTTGAAAAAAACGGGAGATATTAAATTCGGGGTGTCCTTCCGTCCTTCCATCCCTCTGTGTTTTTTGTTTCCAAACTCTAAATTTCCTTGCAGTGATCGGATTTTGATGAAATTTGGGTAGTAAATCACTTTCATCAATTGTGGGTGCAAGTTCGAATATGGGCATTTTCCGCGCATATTTAATTAGGTTGCTGAAATTTGATTGGCTGACGGTTTCCAGACTCTAACTCTCCTTAAAATCAACCGATTTCGATGAAATTTCATATATGGATTACTTTTATCAATACCTAGGTCAAGTTCGAATGTGGGAAATTTTGTACCGAAAATCTGTCCGTCTGCCTGTTCGTCTGCCCCGTGCGTCAACGCACCTCGGACTAAAAGCCGTATTTGTGAACCGATCTTCACAAAACTTCTTGGGTATCTTTGTTATCATTGTGAGACCAGAATATGTGTTTTGGGGTTTGGTCCAAAATTGAAGATGGCCGCCAGCGGCCATTTTGTTCCGAAATTGGGTGTAATTAGTTTTTTGTACAGAACTTCTATATGAAAGTTCGGATTTTAATAAATTTTTGTATGAATGTTTAGTAACATGCAATACATCACATATAATACGGGTTTTGTTCTCGTGCAAACATTATGCAAATTAGGGAAACTTTGATTTATTCAGTGCTACTACTAATACACAGTAAGTGCACTCCTTCCGTGTTTTTCGTTTCCTGACTCTAACTTTCCTTACAGTCAGTCGATTGCGATGAAATTTGGGTAGTAGATTACTTTCATCAATTGTGGGTCCAAGTTCGAATATGGGCATTTCCCGCGCATGGGTCCAAGTTCGAGTATGGGCATTTCCAGCGCATATTTAAATAGGTTGCTGAAATTTGATTGGCTGACGGTTTCCAGACTCTAACTTTCCTTAACATCAACCGATTTCGATGAAATTTCATATATGGATTACTTTTATCAATACCTAGGTCAAGTTCGAATGTGGGAAATTTTGTGCAGAAAATCTGTCTGTCTGCCTATTCGTCTGCCTCGTGCGTCAACGCACCTCGGAATAAAAGCCGTATTTATGAACCGATCTTCACGAATCTTCTTCGGTATCTTTGTTATAATTGTGAGACCAGAATATGTGTTTTGGGGTTTGGTCCAAAATTTAAAATGGCCGCCAGCGGCCATTATGTTCCGAAATTGGGTGTAATCAGTTTTTTGTACAGAACTTCTATATGAAAGTTCGGATTTGAATACATGTTTGTATGAATGTGTAGTAATATGCAATACATCACATATAATACGGGTTTTGTTCTCGTGCAAAAATTGTGCAAATTAGGGAAACTTTGATTTATTCAGTGCTACTACTAATACACAGTAAGTGCACACCTTCCGTGTTTTTCGTTTTCAGACTCTAACTTTCCTTACAGTCAGTCGATTTCGATGAAATTAGGGTAGTAGATCACTTTCATCAATTGTGGGTCCAAGTTCGAACATGGGCATTTTCCGCGCATATTTAATTAGGTTGCTTAAATTTGATTGGCTGATGGTTTCCAGACTCTAACTTTCCTTAGAGTCAACCGATTTCAATGAAATTTCATATATGGATTACTTTTCACATCAGTTTAATGTAATATGTCTGATCATACAGTTTTAACTTTTAGTGATTCTCACAGTTATACTCCATATCACTTTACTTGCTTTGACAGTGACCTCCGTGAAAATAAATCTGGTAACCACTGTCTGAAGCACTGTCTGTTCTGTCGCTTCTGTTCTGTCTCTTCTAAATAAATTGCACTTGCAACTCAACTATATTCCACTGGATGCATTAATTCCCATTGAAACAGCTGCCCTGCGGGAGACATGAATTCACTTAATTTGCTTGTTTAGACTAAATCATTTATTATTTCAGCAAAGCAGAACATCAAGGGAATCGTACCTACGCGAAAGTAGTGTCTCAGTTTTCTCGTATCACACACTTCAATAGCCGATTTATGTTCTGGCTTCTTGTTGCCGGCTTTTGTATAGAGGCAGCAGTACCTGGCAGGAAATATGCTGTTGACTGTTGTTAACTTATTATCTGTGTCGCTATTTTTACTCCTTTTAATACGCGCAGAGGTTAAATATCTGTGGATTGCAGTCCGAAGACATCGTCCCCAGAGTTCCGGTGTGTCCTATGTGCCAGTAGGCACATAGAACACATTGGAACGCAGTGGTCGACATGTTAATGTCTTCTGAGTTGAACTAGCACTTGGTTTTCACACTTTTCACTTTTCTGAAAAACGTCGGTTAATGTTTATTCAATTCGTTTCCATGACACATATTCGGTTCTGACAGCCAAATTGTGAATTCTGTTGTTTCGTATGCAGTAGGTCGTTTCGCGTTCGCAGGTCTCGATTCGTTTTCCATTCTCCCCAGATCGTCTTCATCCAACTGCAGCGATTGCGATATTTCGATAAACTTTCGACAATCGCCTGCAGACAGAATACAATTTCCAGAAGTGGAATTGACGTTATGATTTCGCGCGCGACCTCCGCGTGTTATTACACTGCTCAATCGGTTCTCGGATTCTATGAGCAATCAGAGGATTCTCTGTTGATGTTCGTTTGTTTCTCTGTTGAAATTGCGTCTTTTCACTCAGCAGATACAGTTACAGAGCAGATTTCTAGTCACCCGAGTAAGATGGATGGAGTATTTATGAATCCCTTTGAATTTATCAAGTAGCAGGGATATCTACTGAGGCTTAGTTTACCGGAAGGAGACGTAATTTATGTTTTAAGCTGGAAAAGAGGCTGCACAAGTCTAGAGGTGCCTGGTAGAATTTGTATCTTATGGACAATCAGGTGAATTTTTAACCAGTCTGTAGGCAAAAGTTTAGGAATCTGAGGTGATTGATCGGAAGCGAAATATATTGAGAATGAGAACAATTCAAGTTGGGCACCGTGAATCGTCAGTGGGTATAGTACACAATAAAAAGTGGTTCAGCAGATTCTATGTGGCCTGTGTGGAGATTTATCAATGGTTCTGTGCTAAACATTTCGTTGTTTTGGGTATACAGTAGGTGCGAAGCGCTTTAACACAAAACGCCCGTCGCTGCGGTAGCGACCCTTGAAATCGGAAAATGACTTTTTATATTCGATTTCTATGGCAGCGACAATGGGTGCGGACCAATGGAACTAATAATCTTTCACTGCAAACGCAAGTGTTGAGGATTAGCGCTTTTCGGGAAAATTGTCTAGTTTTAATGAACGAAAAATGCTTCCGTACGAGTGATCCGCCGCGACGTCGGGCAATTGGGATTAAATTTAATTCATGTCAATAAATATGTCACTCAAAGAAAGAAGTAATTGTTTCTGCTGTTGCAAACATGTTATTATTAATATTATTATCATGTGTGCACGCGTTTAGTTTATCCTTCGCGTGAGAACATCATTCTCTGGTTACTTTATTTTTGACTGCGACCGTTCGGCAAATGTACGTTTGGTATTTTGGGAAGACGGGGGCGCTATAGGCTCTGTCACTTGTTTTCGATTTCCGAATAAACAAGTTTAGCTCCCATGGCATCGCCCTATCTTCACGCTGGCACGTGCCGATGCGTGTGACTGCAACTGACATGTTGGAGACTTGGAGTTCATACTACGGGAAAAGAAGATTATTATTACACTACCGAGGAGGACGTTTTGCACCCAACAATTATTTACTAGTTTACGGGATTAGTAGAGTACGTCCGGTGAGAAATACACCCCGCAACCAGTGGCGTAGAAATCGCGTAAGTGGGATGGTACCCCCCCCCCCCCCCCACTAACAGAACGGAAAATTCCCAAACCCTCTTGTGACTCGCAGCCTCTATCCCATCTCCGTGCCGCCCTTGATCCTTGCTCTACAAAACTGACACTTCCAGTGCCACTCCCAACCCTTACTGCCTCTTGGGTATTTTGTTAGTCTTGTTTGCGCAGTTATCCCCAACACGAGTTATTATCTGGGTGGAATTTACACTGGGTGGGTGTTTCCAAATCCGCCCAATATCCTTGTATTCTTGTAATCCCTTAAACTTGTAAATAATTGTTGGGTGGAAAGCCCCTCCTCAGTGGTTTAGTAATAATCTTCGTTTTGCGTAATATGAACTTCAAGTCTCCAACATGTCAATTGCAGTCTTACGCATCGGCACGGGTCAGTGATATGAACGTTCTTCACGCTTCCACGACCATTGTGTGGGTCGAACTGGATGGAGACAAAATGTCTTACAAATGAAAATGACGCGATGGGCAACATCCTTGCTTTGGTCGGTCATTATTCATTTTGTTGGCTGTGGTTTGACTTTTAAGTAAAGTTAGGCCTAAATGTTTGTATTTAATATTATGGCAATTAAATATCCTAAAACTCATTCCGCTGTGTTGTCTGTCATTTGAACATATTCCACAAACTGAGATACATACAATGAGGGAGTCCAAAGCTCAGGCTATTAAATTTAAGACTTTATTCATTGATTCTCCAAGTGACCGGACTCAAAGCTGTATTCAGTGGTAAATGCCAACCCGCGTAACACAGTGCGAAAAGATAGGAAATGCTCGTTCCGAGGCGATGAAATAGCAGGTAGGCCTACACATCAATAGAGGAAAAATACAGAAAAAAAAACAGTCGTCAGTTCCTTTTCGAAGCCGAATTTACGTTTGAACTCCATTGAATATGTGATAGGGGAGGCCGGGGTGGATAGGGTGATGCTTTGGGCTACCGCGTGCTAACCCTGTGTCTTCGAAAACAAGTGGCAGACCCTATACACTCCTGTCTTCCCAAACGTGTATTGGATTTCAAGGAAAAAAAATCGTTTTGTTATTTTTTGTAAGACGTATGCCGAACGGTCGCAGTCAAAATAAAGCAACGAGTGAATGGTTTTCTCGCACGAAGGATAAACTAAACGCGTGCAGACATGTATGTTGTTACATGTACGATAATAACACGTTTGCTACAACCGAAACAATCAACTCTTTCTTTGAGTGACATATTTATTGGCACGAATTAAATTTAATCCCATTCACCCGACATCGCTTCGGATCATTTGAACGGAAGCATTTTCCATTCATTAAAACTTGATCATTTTCCCGAAAAGCGCTAATCCTCAACACTTGCGTTTGCAGTGAACGATTATTAGTTTGATCGATTCGCCGCGGGTTTTAATCCTTTCCACCCGTTGTCGCTGCCATAGAAATCGGATATAAAATACTTTTTCCGATTTCTATGCCGCAGCGACGGGCGTTTTGTTGTAATGCGCTTCGTACATACCGTATACCCAAATGTCGAAATGTTTAGCACAGGACCACTGAGAACCCACCATACAGACCACAGAGAATCTGCTGAACCACGTCTAAATTGTGCATATTTTAAAACGATTCACGGTGCCCAACTTAAACTGTTTTCATTCCCAATATATCTCCCTTCCAATCTATCACCTCAGATTCCTAAAATAATGCCTTCAAATTGTTTAAAAATCACCTGATTGTCAATAAGATATTCTATCAGATCCTTCTAGGTTTGTGCAGCATATTGTCCTGCCTAAAACATAAGTTACCCCCCCCCCCCCCCCCCCAGATGAACTGAGCCTCAGTCGATAACCCTGCTATTTGATAAAAGCAAGGGGATTGATAAATACTCCCTCCATCTTATTCGGGTGACAAGAAATCTGCTGTGGGACCGTATCTGTTGGGTGAAAAGACGTGATTTCAACATAGCAACTTACAAACATCACCAAAGAATCCCCTGATTGCTCACAGAATCTGAGAACCGATTGGGGAGTGTGGTTTTTGTTCATTTTTAGCCAGCATTGTCCTCAACTGAAAGAAGACTTTTTGAAGAGGTATTTTAATTCCTTGCGATTCCCTCGGGAGCGGACTGGACCAAGGTACAGGAAAACGTACCAAGGAGGCGGGACTCGGACGAAATTTCGATTTTTCGAACAGAAAGAACGCATCTTCTTTTTATCTGAACGATCAAGGGTAGTCCACATAGAGGTTATTTTCGATGGCATTTTTGTGTCATCTTTGTCGCCCATTTGGCAAAAACGGTTGCACGAAAGGGCGGTGGGGGAACTCATCAGGTCGACCACAGTTTTGATTTTTCGAACCGAAAAAACGCTGTTTCCTTGCATCTGACCAACTAGACTAGACTGTTGGTATATCAAAAGGCATTTCGAAAAGCCGACAGTCTATGCAAGCAGATCAATTTCGCCTTTTGGTCATTTTCACGAAATTTCATGGGCCAACAGGTGGTGGGCTGCGTAATCTTTGAAGGCCTTGGGAGGGGGCTCCCAATAGGGGCCCCGCCGAGAAATTTCCCGGTGGATCCTACAGTCAGTCCGCATCTGGGTACCCTTAATTGCTATTTATGTGATAGTATTATTAAGTATTATAATTAAATATCTACCCTCGTTCATAGGCAAGTGCTGTGATTTGATTCAGCCTAGATATAACGCCAGTTGCTGTTAGCGTTGTAAGTAGGAACAAACTCCATACAACAATCCCAAGTCTAGGTCGGCTGAAAATAAAAGAAATATTTACAATTTATTTATGGCCGTTGAGGGATCATCCCTTTGTTCAATAGTTTTTGATAAATGTTTGTGACCTGTCAACTAATTGTTTCTCTGCTGCACAAAAACGCTTTTCGTGAAAAAAAATGTTTTCAAAAGTTTGGGAGGTGAAAATATACTTTTCCTCAGATAAAGTCATCCCAGTTTTCAGGAAAGTATGCTTCTGGCATTATCGATAAAACGTAAGTAAAGTTAGTAAGTAAGTAAAGTTTATTCAACAGAATATTATAGTACAATAATTGTGAAAATCTGTAAATGTAGGTAATTGATGCTATTCTGTTGGGAGAAAGCATGGCCAGATTGGCCGTCTACCTGCTGTCTCCAGTAACATAAATGTGTTGAAAATGTGTCAGAAGAAGCTATCTGGTTCTATAGAAAATAATTATAACAACAATGTTGAACTCTAAACAGTTCCTTATATGGAACCGGTTGATGGAATAAGAATAATGGGATTGGGATAATTGTATAGAAGAACAAGAGGGGTGCACCACCGTGCTATATGTCGAGTTTTTTCACTACCCTCGCCCTCAAATCTGTGACCTTCACATCTGCATTCTAATGTCAGAAAGCTATACACAAAATATGTGAAAAGAAAAAAAAGTATAACGTTTACTCAAGTTATCAAGCTAACGAACGTTAAAAAATGATGAAGTATGGGTCATAACTCCATCAAATATCATCAGACCGAACCGGTTTGCAAATTTGACCTGCAATTTATTGCTATAAAGCTATATACAAAATAGGAAAAACATCGGAATGTGTTCGTCCAAGTTATCGCGCTAACAAATATTAAATGTGTGGAAAAAGACCAATGAAGGGCCATAACTCCATCAAATATCATCAGACCAAGCCGGTTTTCGAAATTGACCTGCAATTTATTGCTAGAAAGCTATATATAAAATTTGAAAGAAACGGTTTACATTTCTTAAAGTTATCGCGCTAACGAACGTTAAATGTGTGACAAATGACGAATCATGGGCCATAACTCTGTCAAAAATCATCAGACTGAGTCGATTTTCAAACTTTACCTGCAATTTATGACCAGAAAGCTATATACAAAATAGGGAAAACATCGGAATGTGTTCGTCCAAGTTATCGCGCTAACAAATATTAAATGTGTGAAAAAAGACAAATCAAGGGCCATAACTCCATCAAATATCATCAGACCAAGCCGGTTTTCGAACTTGTCCTGCAGTTTATTGCTAGAAAGCTATATATAAAAATTGAAAAAAATCGATTAACATTTCTTCAAGTTATCGCGCTAACAAACGTTGAATGTGCGAAAAATGACGAATTATGGGCCATAATTCCGTCAAAAATTGTCATGTCGAGCCGGTTTTCGAACTTGAACTGCATTTTAATGTTAGAAAGCTACATACAAAATTTGAAGAAAATCGATCAATGTTTGTTCGGGTTATCGCGCTAACAAGTGTTAAATTGGTCAAGGGCCATAACTCTAGGGAAAATGCATGAGCGAACCCAACATTGTGTCAGTAGCTGATGACTATGGATATAAATTCACTTACCAAAATTTTTAGAATCGGGTTGAAAATGACTGAGTTGTTAGAAATTGGAGACGCCCGAACCCGCCCGCCAGCCATCCCGCCCGTAGCCCGCCGCCGCCCGCCCGGCAACCGTCGCTCGCGAAACCATAAGTCGAGTTTTGGTAAAAAAACTCGGTTAATAAATGGGTAGATGAGATACAAATAGATCAATAAATAGGTCACGGAAGACACCTGACCTTATCATGGACCCAGCCTTTTTTGACAGCTGCAATCGTTACAGTAGGAGTCACAGAAAACACCCGACCTTATCGTTGCTCTAACTTTCATTGGCATCTGCAATCGTTGCAGTAGGGATTATTGCATATTACGCTTGAAGAATATGAATTTAAAATTGTCATGAAAAGTTTCTTCTTGAATTATCCTCTAGTGGGAGTTTCTCTTAAAGTTCTATCGAGCTCATTCCATATTTTCGGAAATGCGTACTTTGGTAACAGAGCCGACAAATTGGTCCTTGATTTACCATACTGCAACAGGCCTACTTGCCCTGTTGCCATGCCCGTTGGATATGTATTAATATTAAAGAAGTTTTCAAACGTTTTTGGAAAATTAGAGTGGTGCCAGTCAAACATAAATAAGGATACATTCATCTTGTAGAGATCTTTCAGTTTTAATATTCTACACTTTTTAAACGGCGGATCAGTGTGGCAATTTTATCTTTTATTATTAATCAGGCGAACTGCTTGCTTTTGAAGTGAGAATAATCTGAGAACGGCATTACTATGACCCCATATTTCGATTCCGTATTGCAGTTGACTGTGTATTAGTGAAAATTACAGAGTTTTAAGGACAGGTATGGTAGGATGCGTTTTGCCTTGTTCATTACATAAAGTGTTCTCGATACTTTGGTATATATATTAGAGACGTTAAACTTATATTTAAGGTTTGTTTCCAGGTATATGCAAAGAAACTTTATCTCGGACTCGCCATTTGTTTCTGCCAACGGGAGTTCCTGGTTGTAGACACTCAAACGTCTATCGCTTGAATTGTATATTTTATTTGGTGGGCTGAACAGCATATACTTAGTTTTTTGGGCATTCAAAACAAGGCGGCTTGCAGCGCACCAGTCTGTCAACTTAAAAATCTCGCGGTGTCCAACACTGAAAAGCGATTCAAGAGAACAGTGAGAAGTACGGACTGTGGTGTCATCAGCAAAGGACAAGAGATCTAGCTGTGTGGCAGCACTAAAATCGTTTACATAAATTAATAAAAGAAAAGGACCTAAGATTTATCCTTGTGGAAAACCACACTCAGTGTTCGCGAATCCAGAACTGCGTCCGTCATAGGTGACATACTGCACTCGTCGATCTAAATAACTCTGAAACCAGTTGTTGGAAAGGCCCCTAACACCATAATACTCTAGTTTGTTCAATAAAATGCCGTGACTAATAGTATGAAATGCCTTTGATAAGTCCAGGAATATCGATAAGGTTCAATCTTTCGTCGCCTTATCATTATTGACGATCGCATGGTTAGGACACATCCTATAGGACTGCATATGCCTGAGGTGGAGCTTTACGGGTTAAGGTGTGTTTAGTATAAGTCACAAACTTTCTGAAGATATGTTTTCTTCGTAAAGGAATGCTATCGTTGAGCTCATTGGCGGTGTCATTCGTGGCGCTGTGGAATGATACATTAACAACATATTCTGTATTATCCTGATGTGAATTCCCTTGTGGTACTATCAGCGAATCTCAGTCAAGTCAGACATCGAACACCGAACCAATACCGAGGTATACCCTCTTAAAAATACTGAAACCGATGACAAACTCGAAATTCCAATACCGCCCATCTCTTGTAGTTGGTATCCTACAATATGGACGTCTGTGGCCCATTCGATGCCACCATGATCAATTTTGAGTCAGGTGCATCTTTATTAAATTAGAAGGTGGAAAGACCAAGCATCTCTATTACTACGTGTATTTATCCCCAAAGAAATTACAGGAGACTTTATTAACCCTTTACTCAACATGGAAAGCAGACGACACTTGCAAACACAATTCTTGAATAACTAATTTTTTCATTTTTTGTCTCATAAACATAGGTTATGACCCTACATTGGAACGATCTCGACGAGCTCGTTCCAAAGAGGGGTCATAACCTATGTTTTTGAGACAAAAAAATGAAAACAAATAATGAAAAATAATTGGCGATTTTTGAAAATAGCGCTCGCCGGTTTCCGCCGTTACTTTAGGTAAATGGTTAACTATAATCCCTATTGGCAAATAACTACGTCATGATGGCATGCCTTCGAAGATACCTTGGTGATGAAGTTCGAATATTTCTTCAGTCACGATTTGAGTCATGATAGTCGCGATAAATGGGGTTTACAACCTTCCCAATCGGCCATCATCGCGACGAACATGAATACATCATGTCTATTATGCTGTGATGGAGCAGATTCTAGACTCTTACTTCTGTGGGTTTATTGAGTAAGAAGAGATCCTTTTTCGCGACAGGTTTACATCAGTCGATCGAGATGCTAATTATTTTGTATAATCGAGACGTATTCAATGAAAAGAATTATATAGAAACATAATCTGATATTCATTGTTGTCACCTTCCCGTCTCAGTATGTGAGATAATAGAGCTTTGGTTTAAAAAAAAGAAAAAAAAAGAAAAGAAAAAAATACGAGTGGGTCGAAATTATCTGAGATGTTTGTAATGATGGCACAGATTCTTGGAGCAATACATTTGTATGTTTATGCACTGAGTGGTATAGTTATATTTCCGTCACGCCGGTCTTTCTTTATAACGACATTTTCGACAGCCAGGGTCACCTCGGGTAGGACAGTATTACGGGTGGAGGAAGCGACAGTGCCCGGAGAGAACCACCGAGCAGCGGCAACAACTGTCAGACCCCTAACGTACTAACTCCATACAAGCAGGGTTAGCATTGGTTGAAGACAGGTGCACCATCGACGTGCATTACGCCTTAGTACACAGCTCCACCGTGCCCCCACGTGGGCAGTCGGGATTAAGTGCCTTGCTCATGGGCACACCGCAGTTACTCTGACGGGATCGAACGTTTGGCCTCTCGGTTTGAAATTTAATTTCGTAACCAGTGAGCCACCGCGCTCCCTCCGTTTCGCTGGTTTCAGTATTTTTTTTATTTTTGATAAAACCGAAATCGAGTAAATTCATTCTTCAGTTGTCTGTTGGGGACAAATCACCGATCTTTGTATAACTGTACTTCTGACACGCCAGAGAAACACTTTGTTTGAAACCCAGCCTGCCCTTCCCCATGATGGGATCAGGTCAATCTGTCATTAATTCCCCCACAGGTGACGCTTGGTGACATGAAAGCTTTTTTACACTGCGACTGCAGCACCGATCTCTATACATTTGGCGTAATTCAATATACACCTTCAAGATGGCGCCGGGTTAATTTTATGCTTTAAACCCGAAAGATCGCTTTTCCGGTCTCAAACATGATACATCATATTTTCATTACGCAGGATAGTTGCTAAGTCAATATGTGGGGTGGGCCAATCAATATTTTCAAAGTCCTGCCCAAAGGCTGCACTTTGGAAACATTAATTCGTCTACCCCCAAATAATGAATAAAGACTCTTCCAATTGCTACCATGGAAGATACCAGGGTTCAAAGGATTAACGCGATAACTTTTCCAACTGGTGACGTTTGATATGGTTCAAAGAGTTAGCGCGAGAGATTTTCCAATCGGTGACGTTTGATAACTTTCAAGCTATTATGCTGTGACTGCATTCACAGCGTAACAACTTTTTCCGACCTCAAACGAAACCTAGCACGGAAACTTAGAACACCGTATCAATTTCCCAATGTCCGTCTTTGGGTTTTTTTTGTCGACAATAACTAAAATATGTTGTGAGTGGTTAATTTGCGTGACGCGATAAATGTATACGTCATCTATATATCCACTTTTTGCAGACATCAATGTATGTTTTTTAATAAGCGATAAGCGATCTCAAGGCGTAGGAAAATTGAAAATTTTGGAGAAATATTTTTTTAGCATTGCCTATTTATAGCGGCAGGTGATACATAGTTCTATATGTTCAGGTCCAGTTGTATAGATATGAGTGGATCTCATTTTCATAATAAAACTATAAGAAGAAGGACATATTTCAAATATGATCAATAGTCAAGCTAAAAGTAGGAATACAAATTAACTCACAAATAAAGTGGGATAAGAATAATAGGGCTGAGAATGTAAAACTGCATGTCGTTCGTGATGTACCACGTGACTCCCAAACACTGTAATGATAAAGAAAATATATGTAGACACTGGAATAGTTCTGCTTTTAATTGTTTGCGAAATGATTGTCCCTCAAATCCCTGTCTGCTTCGACTTCAAGATCTAAATTGTTCACATCGCTTGGCCTATAAAATACAATTTCAGGCCATTCTGAAAAATACACATAATGCGCCCTGGGTGAGCCTGGTGACCAGGGGCCAATACTACAATTGTATTTTCTAGTATAGTATTTTCAAGTTATGACTTTAAAAGGTTAAAATGAATCATTAGCATTTTGTAAGAACTGGCAATTTGCCATTGGCAACTTGCTATATCTTTTAAAATGCTAATGATTCAGTTCAGTTTAGTCAGTTATATTAAAAGGAAGAAAATGCAATTGTAGAAAATACAGTTGTAAAAGCCTTATAGTACTGGCTCCTGGACCCAAATATTGAACCTCCAGCAAGTTCCTACGTGTTTGGTGTTGGTCCGAGGTATTTACATCATGTCATTCTTGAGGTATGTGCGTGACCCGCTTTCAAACGTTTTTAGTTTCGCCTACTTTTCTGAGTGATGAAATACGTGTGTGAACTTCAAGAATGCATTCGAAGGGCATAAAATGCGATTTTCTGCATTTCTGAAAAATGCACCATTTAAATATTCCATTTCAATAATTCATAACGAAGAGTGTTTCCAGAAAGCCACTCACCACTCCACCCCGAACCGCGTTGTTTGTTTGTTTGTTGGTGGTTAACGTCACACATTTATGCACTATGGCTAATCGTGACACAACATGGAGATGAAGTCAAGTTCAGTCAATCGTTGATCAACATGTTGCCCATTTTAGAGGAGTTTCACCCCAAGCATTGGCGACTGGGTCCTGTTTTACTAGTAAAGCGGAACTGGTTTACCACAGTAAACAAGTGCTGCTTACTTCCCGGGGTTCCCACGGGGACCCCGAACCGCGTAAATCCTGTCTTATGATTGAGAATCAATTAACTAAAATCAAATTCTTTGAAAGGCAAAGGGTGATTCTTTCAACTTGGTTTGAGAATGAATTTGTAACACAAGATTAAATAAACAGATAATGTTATTAAATGGGACAGTTCAACCTTACTCAATATCCGCTTTCTTTATAAGAGTTTTTCTCCTGCTTTAAATAATGGCGATTTGGTTACTGTTTCAATAGTTACAGTAAAAGTAGAAGCTGCGAATATCTCGTAGCCAACAGATCCAAGGCCCCAAATGACTGAAAAACATCGATAGCTGAGTACAAGTAACTGACTACCAGTAAAAAAAATCATTGGAATGGGGTATTTTGTATTTGAGTCATCGTGCAGACAGAGGAGAGCGCAGAGAAGACGGAAATATTCCAATTCTGTCATTAAGGCATGCCTTCTACGAATGTAGCTGGAATACCAGAGAAACAGAATAATCTACAACGAGTAATTTCGAGTTTGTTTGAAAATGTTGAAAGCATCAGAACTAAATAATATAGAAAAAGAATTTAAGGAGACGTATTTTCGTGAGTAAAATATCTTTAAAGAATTCAGAAATAGGTTTTCGTAAACAGAGTTTAAAGATTTTTATACAGAATTCAGATAAAATTTCAGGAAACCGAAAATAACTTCTGTGCATAGCATTAAATGTGTTCTATAAAGGAATCAGCAATGGGGATTTTTGACTGGCACTTTTTTGAGACAAGAAATGCATGTATGAACTTCAGAGATGCATTGGGCCTTTAAAATGCAATTTCAAGCAATTCTGAAACCTGCTCTGAATGAGACCTGCGTGCCACCAGTCAACGGGACCCAAATTATTAACTTCTACGCGTGTTTGGTGTTGATCCCAGTTATCATGCTTGAGATATGAGTGTGATATTCAACATTTTTGGCATCAGTTTTTTCAGAATAAAAATACATGTATGAACTTCGGCATTGCATTAGGGAGGTCATAAA
Organism: Pictodentalium vernedei; assembly: GCA_031216915.1. Classification (NCBI taxonomy): domain Eukaryota; kingdom Metazoa; phylum Mollusca; class Scaphopoda; order Dentaliida; family Dentaliidae; genus Pictodentalium; species Pictodentalium vernedei. The sequence goes on from CM062291.1 coordinate 355,705,356, forward strand.
TGCACAGAACGACACACGCGCGTGAATGGGTTAATCGATATGGCACGAGTGCCAGCGCGGAAGGATAGAACGAGAGGCCAGGGGCCTCGAGTTTTATCCTTCTGCGATGGCACAATTGCCTTATCGATTAACCCATTCACACGCGTGTGTCGTTGTGTGTTTATTACACGCCTTCAGTCTACAAAAACAATTTTTACACGGACACTCAGCAATTCATTTGACAACTATCAACAAAAGGAACACATTTTATCGCCAACCAAATATGTAAGGGGAATCCGTGTCACCTTTTCGTTCCCTGAGTTCCAATGTGTTCTATGTGCCTACTGGCAGCCTACTGGCACATAGAAAACATTGGAACTCATGGGACGATTTTCAGCTATCACTAGCGATTCGAATTGTAATTGCATAGCACAATTTGTTGAAAATTCCAGTGAAATTTCGATTCTATTTAAAAATAGTCCGTCAACGATTTCCGTTCCGCACATATGTGCGGAACAGATTTTTATTTTCTGCACGGTTTAGTATTGCTGTAGGTGCGATTACATAGAACAGGCGTGTAATAAAATGATTTTTCCAGCCATTCTGAAAAATGCTCTCAATGACCCCTGGGTGACCTCGGTGACTTTGACCCGAATGTTGAACCCATATTGAGTTTTCCAGCAATTCTGAAAAATACACTCACCCCTGGGTGACCACGACCCATATTTGGAACCTCATTTTAAGTGTCGACTCATTTTGTGTTGGTCCCAGGTCCAAAGGTCATACCAAGCCTAAGATATGGGAGTGACCCTAATTCAAAACACCCCTATGGACACCTTCAGTGCCCCAGGAATATGAAAAACATAGCCGCGTACATGTGACTGTCTAACAGTATGCCAAAAATCTGCGAAATAAGACAATTCGTTTTCGAGTTATCATGCGGACAAGGAAGTGACAAGAAGACAGAAGACAGGAGAAAAAGAAGAAAAAAGAAAGACACCTCACAAAAACACAGACTAACTAGCCAAAATAGGTATTGGCTAAAGCGTACCATATAAACATATATATACAAATATATATACATATATGTCAAACATATACAGAAAATATTCCGTCCTTGAAATGTTAAATATGGCTACGTAAAGCAATATTAGCTACCAACATACACCCTTATTGTATGGTAACAGAAGTACAGAAAATAGAGAAAGTCACAGAAGCTGGAAGTTTTAATAACGTGTGACACCGAATCATATAACAGGAAATTAGTTACATGCGTTGAATACAAACTTAAAACTTATTAATGATGTCTGTGATAAGTTAGATTATTATTTTTTACACTTGAATCGTCATAATTATACTTGAAAATGTCTTCTCAATTTACACTAACTGAAAAATAATCATACAAATGGGCGGAGAGTGTGTGGGAGGAATATATATCCCATTGTTTTCAAAATGCAAAATAAAGTTATCCCTGTTTTGACTGTCATATAATTCACGAGTACAAGATTGGAAAATGTTACGTTAAGCAAACAGCCATTGGCGGTGTGTTGAATTCATTGCCTGAGCATTTCCCATTTGATCTCACCTATTCCAGACTACTCGACAGATTTCAAGGTTTTTCGAAGATATTTAGGCAGGAAAATAGTTCAAAAACAACGTTTGGATGAATGTGGAGTTTTTTCCACTAAACATATTTGAAGGACTACCAGGAAATCATGCTCTAACCAAAAAAGGGTTAACCCTTTACCAATGTAACGGCCAAAACCTGCCAGAGGTATTTACAAAAATCGCCATTCAATTTTCATTATTTTCTTAAATTTTCGTCCTCAGAACATAGCTCATGTGTACTCATTGGAACAAGCTCGTTGATCTCGTTCCAATAAGGGATCGTAAGCTATGTTTTTGACGCACAAATTAAAAAGAAATTTTTTCCAGAATATTGTTTGCAAGTGTCGTCTGCCGTTCGTGTTAGGTGAAGATTTAGAAGTACACTAGATGGTGTACTATTATATCTAATTTGGGGTGCGGTGGCGTTTCGGCAACCGGTTCTCGTCAGATCACCGAAGTTAAGCAACGTCGAGTCCGGTTAGTCCATGGATGGGTGACCGTCTGAGCGATCGATTCGGACTCCCGCGTTGTGTCCTTGGGCAAGGCACTTAACCCCGATTGTCCACATGAGGGCACGATGACGCCGTGTACTAAGACGTACTGCACGTCGATGGTGCGCATGTCTTCAACCAATCTAACCCTAACCACGATGTTGGGGAGCTGGCAGCTGCTCGTCATTGCTCGGTGGTTCTCTCCGGGTACTCCATCTTCATCCACCCGTAAAACTGTCACGGTCATAATCGTGCATAAGTATGTGACCATAAACACCAATAAATATTATCATTATTGTTATATCTAATCAAGATGATGTATGTTATAGTTAGACTAATTTTCAAATTTACATGAAACAAATTCAGTTAAAAATATTATTCAGAAATTAACTCCCTTTAAATGACGTCATCGACTGAGAGAGTTTTACATGATATGTATCAGACATGATAAAGTGTGAATCAGCAAACTTGGCCCCGCATTTGCAATAACATTCCGTTTTATAGTATGAGCAGGTTATCACATGAAAAACTATTTTCGGTAATTTCATTGCTGTGTCTGCCTGTATTTCATGATGACTCTCTTCACATTCAACTATTTGAGGGCTAGATTATTTTTGGTGGTATGAAAGTTTGTGTTAGTACAAATTATTGGAGAGTGCCCACTGGCACTCTTCAATATTAATTTGTAATGAAACAAACTTAGTTCATCAAAATATTATTTGCGTTTGACTGAATATGAAACGTAAGTAAGGGAAATGTCCAGGATTTCACACACTGGACGCACTGGAAGCTCTGGGTGCAACATTACAAAACTATACGCATCGCTTTCTCTTCTTAGTTTGGAATTTCAATGTCGTGCTGTGTCTCTAATTTGAGCCTTGCTTTGGTGTGGGAACCCCGAAAAGTTAAAAAAAAACAAGTTCTTGTTTATTGGTAAGATAAGACCCGATAATCAATGCCCGAGGTGGAAGTCCTCAAACATGGGCAACATGTGCAACATGGGTATGTACATATGATTGGCTGGACATGACCTATGTCCAAGTTGCGGTCACGATTAGCCATTCTACAGAAGTATGTGACCTTAAACACCAACAAATCAATAAATTGCGACTTGCTGTCGAACAAAGACAAATGCCAGGCCAAAGCCCAACGGAAAAAACAACTACTCAGTATTCATTTTTCGCAAAGATTCCTAATATAAATTAAAATCAGGAATTGCTAGTGTCAGTTTGCACATTTCCTTCAGTGGTGACTGTGTTTTGGTTTGTTTCACAGCAAGGACAAAACCTGATGTACAAAACTGTGCTAAAATATCTTAACTAGAATAAAAATATTTGTTATCATTTGTCATACAGCCTGCAAACCTCGTATCGCGAGTAGAGTTGTACTAACCTTTGAGTGAAGTCTGACATCAATCAGAAACGAGTGAGGTCGCAGACAGAAGGCCCATTACATGTGTATTTATCATCGTTTCTAATTTCAATAAATTTATCATTTAACAAAAATGAACATCTTACACGCATAAATATGTAAATATATGAGGTGTTTTCATGATTCATTTCCTTTAACCGTCTACCTAAAATAGGGGTAAAAAACGCCAGGAAACTGACCAAAATAAGCTTAACACAGCCTAGAATATCTCACAATTGTCTCGATAAGACCATACAAAAGTGGATATCACTAGAACCGGCTCGTCGAACCGGTTCTAATGATATCTATATTTGTATGGTTTTATTGACAATTGTGAGAATTTTTTTCGAACAATGTGAAATTTAATTTATTTTTTTAAAAAGCAAAGTTAGGTACAGGGTTAAAAAGTATTGATTACCAAAGTATTCTCTATTTTTTATTCTAAGTGAAGGCTGTATCTCACAAAAATCGCCGTTCAAACGTTCATATTTTTTTCAAAAATGTTTTAATTTATATATATATATGAGGTGTTTTCATGATACATTTCCTTTAATTGTCTACCTAAAATAGGGGTAAAAAAACGCTAGGAAATTGACCAAAATAAGCTTATCACAGCCTAGAATATCTCACAATTGTCTCGATAAGACCATACAAAAGTGGATATCACTAGAACCGGCTCGTCGAGCCGGTTCTAATGATATCTATATTTGTATGGTTTTATTGACAATTGTGAGAATTTTTTTCGAACAATGTGAAATTTAATTTATTTTTTTAAAAAGCAATGTTAGGTACAGGATTAAAAAGTATTGTTTACCAAAGTATTCTCTATTTTTTATTCTAAGTGAAGGCTGTATCGCACAAAAAATCGCCGTTCAAACGTTCATATTTTTTTCAAAAATGTTTGCCTTGAAAGAACAAGTTTGTAACACCTCACTGGAATGGGCTCGACGATCATAAAATATAGTTTCCAAAAATGGTTTGTTCTTAGTTATTCCAGATATTTTTCTGTTAAGTTCGCCATATGGTTTTGTTAGCAAAAGACTAAAGGGGCACCCATTAATGGTCTATATCACAAGTTAACAACTGTATGGGGCGGATTGGGGGCGCGGTGGCTCAGTTGGTAGAGGTGCAGGCTGCAAGCCGAGAGATCTTCGGTTCGAATCCCACCTGCGGCAACCGCGTTGTGTCCTTGGGCAAGACACTTCACCCCGATTGCCTACATGGGGGCACGATGACGCTGTGTACTAAGGCGTACTGCACGTCGATGGTGCGCATGTCTTCAACCAATCTAACCCTGCCTGTGCTGCGGTGCAGAGTTCAGAGTTACGATGTTGGAGAGCTGACAGCTGCTCGTCGTTGCTCGGTGGTTCTCTCCGGGTACTCCGGCTTCCTCCACCCGTAAAACTGTCACGGTCACGATTAGCCATTCTGCATAACTATGTGACCTTAAAACACCAATCAATAAATAAATATAATGGGGCGGATTATTATATTTAATTTGAAGAGTGATGTTGGCGTTGCTTTTCACTCGACAATTCATGCGCAGACAGGCAGAGAGGCAGACATAGAAACAGACAGACAGATATAAGGACGGACATATTGGGTATTTGTCTGAGTCATATTACGGTTTGTTGTTTTGACTCACAACTCTTTGAAACCACCCTAAAAGGAATTTACATAGATAAACTGAATTCAAGAGGAAATAGAAAATGATTTACCGTTCCTTTATTGTTCAGGTCAAAGTTTTCTACGTAGAATATAGTTTCCCACCAGGTGTCATGACAATAGTAACGCCTCCTGGGCCAGAGTGGACCATTTCCAAAGTATTCCATTAGTGGTATAAAAAATAGTATCATCATTCCCATCGGTGCAGTTAGCCTGAAATAAAATCATGTAAATTTGTATATCTGTTAAAGGGCAGGCTAACTGCGGATGCAATATGTGTTGCAAGTATCATTTTTTATCTAAAAATCATATACATTTTGGCTTGAAAACCACGAGAAACGGTACGTATCACATAATGTGTTCCGATTCCGTATCATATAGATGACTCATTCTGATTCCGTATCAATCATATAGACGACTCGTTTCCAAGAACGCAACAACCTATCATAACAGGTGCATGAATACATTCTACGTACGGTTCAGTGATCGACTCAGCTGATCGCTTTCGAGACAAAACAAAATTCCTTACAATTAGCCAGAGAATTAGTAATATAGCCACGCCCCACCCCCCCACCCCACCCCCAAACACACACAATAAATAGAAACTGCACAATTAAATATTACGCACTTGTAAATTCAAGTGTATCATAAAAGGAAGTGACACTGAGAGTGAACAACGCACGTAACTTTGAAAATTTGCAGTGTCCGCGTTACTCATTGTTTATTAAAGTGTACAACAATATTGTTCCATAAAATATAGGTTTTTTAAAACTTTTCTCCCCCAACATTATATCCCAAGACTGTATTAATAATTTATGATTCAATCTGTTTATGTGACACAATTGTTAGATAAATAAATTATCATGATATTAAAGTGCATGTCATGTGATTTGCACCAGATTCTCAGTAGTGTCCAGAATGGGATCAAAACTCGCCGGCAAAGCCGGCTCGTTGAGATCCCATTTTGCACACCACCTCGAATCTGATACAAATCACAAGACATTCATTTTATCATGATACTCTGTATGTATCAGGCTGAAACTTTTCTCATGCCGACAACCGTCTCGATATAAACAGTGTATCTCCGCTGAAGTTAAGATACCCCTCAAAAAAGTTAAAAATCTGTTTCTCCTGTCTCCCCGCGCGTGGTCCTTTTGGCTGGTGTATGCTCCTTTTTATAACCAATGCAAATTTTTTAAAAAATAAAAATTAAATGGTTTATGTCTGATGTTTTACCCAAGTTAATAAAATTGATAAATTTGTCCCTTAAATGCAGCAAGGCCTTGAAATGCTTTGGCACTGCAAAGCCTTCTTGCACCCACGAGACGAAATACACCACTACCCTTGCTATTCTGTAGATTATAAGGACTAAAGCATAAAACAAACCAAGAACATGAACTTTTGATAGGTAGATAGATAGATACTTTATTCAGCAGCATGCATGTTTTTTACAATGTAACAAATTCCAACTTATAAATAGCAACATATAGCACATTCTGCTGGGAGATGGCATAGCCAGACTGTCTGTCTACCTGCCATCTCTCTCATGTTGGAAGAATGTTTCATTGAATTCAGACCAATGTATGTCAAGTGAGGTACATTATCAGTGAATCATCTGTAATATTGCGAATTTAATGAAGTATGCGATTGAATGAATACGTGACTGTGGATGGGGCTTTGAAATATACCAATAAATTTGACTCCCCCATCCACCAAACCAAAGAAGACCAGAAGCAATGATGCTAATTGAAGTTGGTTTATAAGACGGTGGGTAGATACACTGTCCCGACACCAATTTGACACCTATATCACTGGTGATAGTGCTTACGAACAGTGGAACGAGTATCTCGCTGGAATCAGGACAGTTTGTTTTGCTTGATAAAATATAGCCTCTGGTTCCCACGACCCCACTCGTCAGTCCGCACATTCGTGCTCTGTTTCAGAGACGGGAAGACCTGCAAGTGTCATACCGTGAGGGCCAGGCGCCCCGGACAGGTCAAACTCACACAAGGGGAATGTTGTTCGCAGTCAACAATCAGTTGTTTTCATCAGTTATTCAATGAATGGAGCGCTTGTCATGCACGTTTCCCCATTCTTTGAAGTTTTGCTTGCTATTCTGATTATTTTGATGGCAAAGAAATAATAACAAAAAAAAAAATAAAATAAAATAAAAAACAGCCCGCCCACATGCAATTTTACAAACAGAAAATCTGCTTTGTGGGGCCTTGTGGGGGCCTTATCGATAACAGTCATCTGTATCTTGGATATTCATATTATAGGTATCGTCAAATTATGGCCATCGAAGAAAATGGCATTTTTTCATTTCTGATCCAAGGACCTCGATGATCTGTAATTTATCAGCAAATTATTCCAGGAGTCAACGAATCTTGACATTATAAATAGATATTAAATCGTCCATTGGAAGCATAAAGGCGCCAACTACAATGTTAAAGCACCAGAGAGAGACGATGAAATAATAATTGAATTTATTATGTGCTAGTCTGTGAATTATCGCAAATTATCTAAAAGCTATTTCTCGATATCTATCGACTCGATGGATATCGAGGAATATCCCTTAGTAGCTTCCTATATGATGTCGACTACGCCGGATTGCGTCGCGGCGAAGGAACGATCAGCTGATCTTTGTTATTGTTTTGAAAGGTACATATTTCTCGTCGAATTGGGATGAATATTGTTCAATAAAATGTCTCGTAGCTTATAATAAAAAAGAAAATCTACTTTATTTTAGCCAGTATCTGGAATTATTCATGAGTGTGGACCTGAATGTATTTTTTTCAGTAGCTTCCTGAATGACGTTACGCTACAGTGCATGGCGTCACCTTGAACGTCCCCTTGAAGAAACGATCAGCCGTTTTTTGTTATTGTCTTGAAACTGTTTGCAGTCGAATTGGGTTGAATATTGCACAGTAAAATGTCACGTAGCATATAATAAAAACAAAATCTACGTAATTCACTTGTGAAGTTATCGTTTATAATCAAACCCGGAAATCCCATAAATCACAGTTTTGAAAGTAATAAAACATGATAACATGTGTATTTGAAGTAATAATTTATGGTAAGGTTTTTTTGCCCCCAAATCTTTTCGTCCGAAGTCGTTTCATCCCAAGTCGTTGTGCCCTCAGTCTCAACCCGGATTGTTCCTCTCCCAGTTTGATGAACATGGGTAGAACGTAAAAGTATCGTGAAGAAAGAAAGTTGCCGAAGTAAAGTACCGAAAAGCCGATGAAGCCTTGTAGTGCAGGGCGTAGTTTATACAGTGCCTTGAGACGTATCACCTGGGTCATAACCTTTGTATATCCGTCGTTAGAAAATGAAAGCTGTACATGATTCCGCTGTAAAAATATATTAGTCACATGTGGCGGAATGGAGAGGGGACGTACATGGCTAAAGTGACGGAAATGAACGGACCAGCCACGTACCTGTGCGTGACACACTGACAACGGATTGGCTAGGATGAACATGGGGGTTCTTGGGTGCAATTCCTTAAACAGTACTTTTAAAGTGACAGAAGAAGGAAATAGAACACGCACTATTCTGGATTATCGGTATTCCTCCTGGTAGCTTTTCGAGAGCGGAAACAAGAAATAAATGTTTTTGAAAGCCGGGGAACATCGATCAACTTATCAAAGGGGACAGCATGCTAAACACTGCGTCATTGGATCCAGCTTCAAAATATTTTTAAAATGATTCAGTTAGGACTCTAGAAATCGCCTGATTTTTTTTTTGTCATGTCTTTGTGTTCGTGATAATGTTTTTTTCGAATTTATAACACCACTACATATATACCACCATGGGGGCATGAACAGAGTCGGCCAAAGACGTCGTTGGTATTGAAGCATTTACAAGTCCACTTGGCTTATGTGTACATTTGCATATTGTCGTGATTTTACAGAATAAATAAATAAATAAATAAATAAATAAATAAATAAATAAATAAATAAATAAAATTGCTATGTCGTGAATACATCTTTTTGTAAAATGTGAATATGAGGAATCAAGTGGTAATTGAAATGGTGAATACACTTTTACAGTCCTGTCATCACGAAAGTTGTCTCTTTTTTGGCCAGGTCGCAAACCGGTTGCAAAACACATCACTCGGTCTGAATCGCATGCCCGGAGGAAAAAAATAACATCTGATCTCAACGTTCTCACACTCTTCTTGATGGGTGCGATTGTACAGTGATGGCGAGAGAAAAAAGGGCCGATAAATTCGAGCGATTGGGCCGCGATCAGTTTGTAATTCTCTGTGCATGCTTGCAATTACACTATTTTACAACAAAATGCTGTTTGCTTTGATGTCATCAAATCGCATATCTGTATAATATAAAACCACCGCTTAGAACGTATACGTCCCTACAAGTGTAACACAAAAACGTATTGAAAATCTTTCAGAATACCGGAATAACATATGTTATAGTCAGGACAATGATGTTCCATTAGGGACACATTTTGTCACCAGATCGACATTTTTCAACATCGTGAGAAATGTACATTGGCATATACAGTTAAAACTAGAAGTTCTTTCACGAACAATGCGCTTATGTTGACATAATTTCGCACAGGAATTGCGTGAAATGTCGTTATCGAATGGCATCCAAGGGTCCCACAGGGTTCGGTATTAGACCCAAATCTATCTTTACTATACATTACCGATTATTGTAATTTCACTTCCCTAAAACCTATGCCATTTGCAGACGATACTACTGCGTATTCATCAAGTCGTAACGTGAATATTTTGACAAGATATATAAATAATGAATTACGGTGTGCATCCGAATGGTATTCTAGCCTTCGCCTGGTAACAAATGCTAACAAAACAAAATATATTGTATTTAACCCTTCTAGGAAGAAAATGGAAATTTCCAAAGGAAACGTCTGCATCAACAATGAGAGAATAACGAGAGTAGGTATCGAGGAAACCGAAAAATCTCTGAAATGTCTTGGGATCAACATTGATGATAAGATATCATATAAACTTTGTATATCACAGCTATACTCCAAGATCGCACGGCCAAATTTGGCCCCCAGTAAGGTCAAATCCATTCTTCCACGCGATTCCCTGAGAACTCTCTACTTTGCTCTTGTACACAGTCATTTGATTTATGGTATTCATATTTGGGGTGGCTTAAGAGCTTTCAATAAATTACTTTTAATGCAGAAAAAGATCCATGCGAATAATTAATAGTAAAAGATTAAATGCCCACACCGAGCCTGTGTTTATTAAGAACCGTATCCTCAAGGTTAGTATTCTATTTGAACTTCATGCTGTATTGCTCATCTACGACTGTAATGCATCCAGCCTTCCAGCCTCATATAATGATTTCTTTATGCACGTTAACAGCCAGACCGGCAGATATACGAGGCAGTCTACGCTTCTACGCGGAGGTAGAACTAGAACGTGATCTCCGGAGAAGTTTCCATTGCACTCGTATCCAAAATTGCGGAACGAATTAGATACGGAATTTCGTCTGCTCGAATGTTCAAAAAAGTTTTGCTTTCGAGCTCTTAGCTTCATACTCTGACTGCGTTGAGTTTAACAATCCTTACCGTGCAGACTGTCCTCGGTAAAATTACCTCTTAGACAATTGACAAGTTGTTTGACAAACCTGAATAATGAAACCGCCTGTGGGACTTAGTCAAGCAATAATTGTTGCCTATGTAATGTCCGCCCTACCTGAACCATATGTTGTGTGTCATTTTTTGCCTTTTTGTCTGATATCTCATCTGACTTGGCTTCCCAGTCCATATTTATTTCTGTAAATTTGTTGGCGATTAGGAACTAAACATTTCTACTTGTAATGCGTTCCCTCTACATTAACTTTTCTACAAAAGCGTTGTAAGTTCGTCTTAATTTCGTGTGTCGCAATGCTCCGATTTCTCAGATCGGAATATCTTTGGCGCGCTTGATTACGTAATTAGAAGGCAATGAGCTTGAACCCTTTAATATACCGAATACTGAAGTATTGGTGTTAATATTCATCAGCGGCCTAATTGTGACATCACTACGAGGGAACCGTCTAACCTTCGGTGTGCCTTTCAAGTATAGCCATAAAACTTCCATTTGCTGACAACTGTCGCCTTCATCATGTGTTGCCGCTCATAAACTGGGCCGCTGCTCATAATTGTCAAAAACCAGTTAGCCTTGGTGCACATCGCTGCCCAGATCTTGCTTGTAGTTATATTATTTCGTTATTGAGCTCTTATTTGCAGATATCAGTCCCATTAACCTATTATCGTTATTTACCTTTCGTCTAGTCGATAGGGTAACCCAGGTTATTGAACATAGGTTTCTTAACTGGTCACAGTCGCTTATTTTATTTTCAACTTGTTGTACTTAAGTTTTCAGTTTTGTAGAGTGTTCAACAGGAAAATGTAGCTTGGTCTGCATCGAAATAAATCTAATGTAAAATAATTTTAGTCTTTAGGGTGATGGCAGGTAGACAGCCAATCTGGCTTTGTCATCTCCCAGCAGTATGTATCAAATGTTTATGTCTATACGAAACTTATTGCACTGTGTATATGCATATACTGCAGAATAAAGTATTCATCTATCTATCCAAAGCAAGACTTATTCTTCTGGTTATCAATAGAAAGCGCAAGCAATATTTCAGCCAGTGAACCACCAGGTTCATTGGCTGAAACATTGCTTTGTATTGGGTAAATGAACAGAATTTGATAGCCTTATTATTAAATAGTACATAGATTGACGTGCATAGAGACGTGCTATTTACGGGTAATTCATGACATGACTTCTACTTGAAGTTACAGTTCTACAGGATTTTAACTGTATATTCAGAACGCATAATTGTCTGAATGTATTAAAGATTTTAATATATTTTGTAAGATAAATAGAGACTAAACGCTGGACTGGACTTGTTACGTGAAATAATTCATGAGAGGTGAGGGACGTTGTACAAACACGAGTGCACGAATGCGCATGAGTGTTTACAATATAGTCCCACGCCTCGAATGAATTATTTCACGTAACTAGTCCAGTCGCTCTGTTTATTACTTTTTATTATTAACGATAATTATAGTGCACACCCACGCAGTGGCGTGTGCGCACATAGGTAACCCAGGTATGTGTCCATGATTTTATAATTTTTCTATATACCATGCAACAGAGTTTGGGGTGCCATCTGGCGGCGTGGCTCTCCCACTGGCAAAAAATTCAGAATCATTGTAACGGATATTTAATTGTTTTTGGCTTTTCAAAGGACATTATGTAAAATATATTGTCGCAGAATGCTGGAAACTATGAGAAATAATTAAGTAATGAAGTGACTTTCGAAGTTAGGTAGTTGTTGGAGAGTTAAATATTGTTTCAATGTTCGAAGTGCCAATGCCGTCCGTTGCCGGTTTCGTCAGATTCAAAGCCCAGTTTCAGTTTTAATTGAGAACGTACACTTCACAAATTGTTGACAACGAATAAAAAAATAAAACAAGTGATTTATTGACACTTTTAGTGGGCCTTTTTCATTTGTGGGGAACTTAGCGCGATTTCCTTAGAAACAGCCGGTGTTCGGATGAATTCAAGTAATGTTGACGTACGGTCTGGGAAAATCTTTGTTCTCAAAACACGGGTATGCAGTCTTGTACTTTTTGTAGTAAAATTTTACAGAAACAGACATACACGCGAACAGCGATATTCATTTATTTCCTAGATTTTTCTTCACAAGTTCACTGGCTCCAGTGTATGAACTATTTTTACCAGTGATCCAATACAATGTCAGTTTAAGACTGTCAGAATTACAGTGTAGCGGCCAGCCAATTTTGTGATCCGACGTCTTCTCCTAAAGGCTAAATACCAGAACCACTCAGAACTCCCATTTAAATTGCACTTCATCTGGGTTTTGGTAAACAATGTTTTAATTCCTGGATGCCTTAGGCTTTGCAACCAGAATAGAACTGAATTCATCTTCAAACTAGTCAATGTCGCCCACACGCCGTCGTCTGACAAACATCTGGAGGTAGGGATTCTGATATTTAGTATGTTTCTCCAAAAATAACAAAAATTTTGAAAAAGCCTAAATACCAACCTCCCCAGAAACGACCTCGAAATAACATTTGCACAATGATTCCAGAGGAAATATTTCATTTCTACTAATTCTAGTTTGTTTTAGCATTCAAAAGGAAACTGAAATTGAATTTATTACAAAATGTGTGATTGCATAAAATAAAATTCTGTCTGTCCATCCATCCATCCATCAGTGAGTTGGACAACTCATAACCTGGACGATCCATACCTCTGGCAATTGGTACCGTTTGCTGGACAATTCGTACCTTTTCCCAGGACTATTTGTACCTCATTCTGGATGATTCGTACCCCTCCTCTGGGCAGTATCCGACAGTTCGTACACCCTCTGGAAATTTGTATCCTCTTCTGCAAATTCATACCCTGCTTGATTAAGGGGACGTCCAACCTAACTTTGGTCAAATTTTATGTAATTTTCTTTCAAGACTAAAAAAGGCCCAAAATGAATAACTCCAATAAATTATATACCAAAATGCTTGGAATAAAACATAGAACATGTGGAAACTGAAATTTGCCATGGAACTGCTGCCATGTGTAAATAGCACCACCTGAAAGTCTGCTGTGGCATAAGTAAGAGAACAAATTTTTTACAATAAAATACCTCAAAATAAAATAACAGCTGTATTCTATAAACATTTAAGTACGTACTCGAAGAAATCTTTTCTTAATTCATGAAAGCAATAAAGATTGAGACCAAATGTTATAAGTGGAGTGCTCACTGATTGAAGGCAGACATTTTCTTTTGTTTATGTTTTGAAATGTCAACTTGAAGGAGTACAGCAGAAGAAGTATGGAAGGACAAAAGAGTGTCTCCCAATATCAAGATGTATGTGTTACTGTAATGGTTTGGAAAGAAAATATGATATTCTCCTATGTAGAATGCACTGCAAAGTCATACCTTGTAGTTGAATAAATATATTTACAAACCCCTTACACTGTAACCCCTTTTATCCCATGCATCAACTTGATAGTGATTAAATTGTTAAATTTGTCTGGTTTATCAATAAGTATATTAGCTTTGTTTAATTCTTGGACACCAATACACTCATGATATCTGTTGGAGAAGAAAAAAGGGTAACTGTAACCTGTCACTGCAATAAACCATCTAATGTACTTAAAAGTACATTGTTATTCAAAACACATCAAATCAACCTTACATAACCATTATTGCATGTACTTTCCCCAAGGAGGCTTATTGACATATTGAGATCAGAAGGGCACATCCAGAGGTCACATAGATGATGGAAAATATTTGGCTTCCTTCGCCTTCTCGTACTATTTAATTACCACAAACAATATCAGTTTGATGCCGACAAACGAAACTGAACGCATGTGGTTTGGTTAAAAAGTAACTCGGCATGAATAATGAAGAAATTGCGAATATTTCGTGTATTTCATTTGTTTAAAAGCCAATTGCAGCTAATATTGACCGTGCATTCGATAATTCGTTTCGGTTTTGACCACACGGCCACGCTGACACTCCGTGACAGCGGTTATGTTTATTGTGATATGCAAATTGGGGGATGGTTTCCGGTGAAGGAGATTTGTCACATTTGTCAGTGTAAAACGATCATAAAAGACACTGATCGACGCTTGTATTACTATGGTTGGTTGCAAGAAAAAACTAAATTCTCAGCATCGTCCAAGCGCACCTTATTTAAAAGCAGGAATGCATCATTTTCAACCCATCTTCAATCGGTTCTTTGCAGACATCAAACATACCCGCCTTCAAATTCCATGGTTACTAGGAAGTAAATAACTTCACAACACCTGGGGGAAATCAACACGCTCAATATAGTTCCAGGTCACTTGGAATATACTTCGTGAAAAAGTGATTTCTGAAGCATTCTGCTTACTTTGTTATGAATATTGCCTTATTTTATGAGTATCGTCCCGATTTTATACACTCGGTTATTTTTTTTACAAGTGGTTCATGTTGTCTTTCTAGTGCGCAATAATTCAGATTTTTGTCAACAAAAAAGTTCAGACGGCCTGTGAACACGAGAGGGAATTTCGAACCATATTTTGCAGTTATGACATTAACAGCTCAAGTATTTGCTGTCACCTGTTTGCAAATCCGCTCATACATTGTCTCGAACAAATAAAGGGCGTGATCACGTCCTTGCATTCTTACGATTGCCCAAATTGAGTATTTCTGCAAGAACCACATCGTAATCACATGACTGGAAAAACATCATTGAAACATGGCCACATCCGGAACATCAAAAATTTGTGTTGGTGTTATTACATTCAAACGTCAAAACCCACCAGAGTGTGTGTCAAAAAAATGCTTTCTCCGAGTCTGTAGTATGTTATCATTATATTGAGGATAAGGCTTTCGAATTACCGATTATTTTGTGGTTTTTTGTGGTTTTGCCGGTTCGTTACTTATGCCATTTGCAAACTAATCTTCAAAATCCTAAAATTCACTTTCTTTCCTGAAAAAATTATATGTACCTTTTCTATGCACTTTACTCATTATTTTGATATATAATTTGCCTTTCCTTACTTCTCTTATCTGTTTCTAAGGCATTGGGAAAAATGTCAAAAAATTGACCAAAGTTAGGTTGGACGACCCCTGAACCCCGTCTGAAAAAAATATACATGGCGATGGAATTGGGAGAGGATTATAAACCTGGAGAAAGCATAAAAAAGTTGATGTCATATCTTTTATTTTAAAAAGACACAGAATATCAAATTTCATGACTTACATGTAAAGTAAAAAGCAAGTAGACACTTAAAAGATTCAACGTCACATCAGTAAAAAGAAACTACTCTATTGAGGGAGCTCAGAATTAAAAACGTCAAAAAAGAAAATGCTGTATTGAGGGAGCTCAGAATTAAATTAATTAAATTATTAAGGCAGCACACTCTTTAACTTATTATTTGGGGCGTCATGAAATAATTTATTGTTAGATCTTCATCAATTTAAAGAATTATTGTGGCTTCATTAAAAAAATAGTGTTTTAACTGTAACACTACATCCATTGCTATCAACAATAAATTTTATTTTACCACGTTCGGACCCGAAGCTGATAATACTAGAGATCGCTTTTTCACTTATGCTGTTAAGCGATGGTTCACCCATTGAAGTTTCATTTCTATGCATAAATTTTGTTTTGATTGGTTGCTTCATGCATATGTTTACTTACTTGAGACAACTTGTACCAAAAAGGAGACAATTCATACCTTTTACTGGGACAATTCGTACATTTTGTCTAGATAATTTTTTCCTTGTTGTCAAGACAATTTATACCCCCCAATTGTGGTATGAATCGTCCAGGATGCAAGTTGTCCAAGAACCGTCCATCACAGACAGCGATTCTTTGTTTTTCATTTGCCCGGTTGTACATGCACATTTTCAGTTACTGGCTTCTGACTGTTTTTTACACTGTAACCCCATCCACCTTACACACATACACAAATGTATTAAACATTAAAAAGCACTATCTTTTTCCTTAATGTTACTCCTTTTATCAAAATGGGTCATGAGTGTCTGTAGGGATTAAATCCAATGTTGTAAAAGTGCCTTCATGGGTACTTGCAGCATAAGAACCACACTTCAGAATCAATATTTGATGGTTTTAGGCATTTTAATGGTGCTATGAGATACCACATGAGCTGCACTGTGTAATGTTTTGTCAGAGACATACCAATGACTATTGGTGCCTTAATTAAGAAATCTGAGGGATTTAAAAAAAAAAAAATTTTTTACAAAAGTTCCAAAATATTCATCAAACACAATGTGAAATATCTTAAGAAGCCAGAATGTGATTTAAAAACTATCACAAATGAATATCATAAGAGGTTTGTTTTGTGTCAACATCAATTAATTTATGAATTATATCATCATGAAAGTGGGTATGCTGGGGGTCTAGGGGACACATTCAGGGCTATATTTTACCACATCAATATGTAGAAGAAAATTTGACATAATTTGTTAGGATAAAATGGCACAGTCTATTGATATTGGTGCAACCCAAGTTTTTAAAACAAAATTGACATTCATTTTGTTTTGTGTGGAGGGTGGAGGTGGGGGGGGGGGGGGCTGTTGAGCATCACTCTTTCTCTTGCAGTATGGTTAAATGAGACAGATTTTTCCCCCAAACTGTTGTCTGTTGATGTAGATTTTAGTTTTATTTTTGGCATTGGGGTAGTTTTCAAAGAAAGCAGTGGATTCTCATGCAGAAATGACTCTTTTATCAAATGAAAGAGGCAAAATGTATCTTTGGAAGGATTAGAATGTACATGTAGGTTAAAATTCCCCCCCCCCCCCCCCCAATCATTTTTACACACTTAGCAAAAATCACCCCCCCCCCCCCTCAATTTTTGAAGGTATTACCACAATCTCCCACATTATTTTAAGGGCATTACAAAAATCCCCCTCCCGGCCTTTTACACCAAAAGGTTAAAAGGCAGTCCAAGAGGATTTAAAAACGTATGTATTTGATTTGTAAATTACATAAATCACTATTTACAAGAAAACATGCCTCAATAACTATTTATCAAGACAATTATTCGTTTATTTATTTATTGGATTTTAAGGGACACTTTCAACAGCCAGTGTCACCTCATGTTGGACAGTTTTATGTGTGGAAGAAGATAAAGTGCACTGAGAGAACCACTGGGCAACAGTGCTAACTCCACACAAGCAATGTTTGCATTGATTGAAGCAACAAGTGCTCGGCCTCGAGTGGTAAAAGGCTTTGGACATTTTTGTATGGCTTTAAATATACTTCTAACAAATTAGGAGGGATTTTTGTTCACCAGAAATTATGGAGGAAGGAATTTCTGTTCATCTGAAAATAAATTGTGGGAGGGGGGGGGCATTTTTGTGCATTGTGTGAAAATGACTGGGGGGGGGGGATTTCCTCCGGGAAAAGTTTGTAGGTTACACTTGGAAGGTTTAGGGTTTATGAAAGGAAATACATACATGTAAATGTACATGTAATTTGGCTTCCAACATTGATTTAATTATATTCTTTTTGATATTACACATATTTCACATTTAAATGTTCATTCGAGAACCACAGACCGAATAATACTGTTTTATTTTTTGAAAAGTTATATTTTTGTCACAGTCAGCAATAAAGGCCATATATTGCCAAAAATAATGCAGTTAAATGCATCTTGAGCAAGTGTAGCATCCAGAAATGAGAAGCACACTATAATGTCTGGCAAATGCCAAATACACAAGTAACCCCCAATTTTACCCTATTAACACATTTAATTAAACCATAGTTTCCCCTCATAGTACTTGTGATAGAGGGGATTCCAATTATATTCCAATCCTCTCCCAAATCACCAACCAACCACTTAGCCAGAAAACCCATATTTCACTTGTATTCACTGGTGTAATACAGTTAAAACTAGAAGTCCTGTCACGAACTGTGCGCTTATCTAGGCTTAATTGCACGTAGGAATTGCGCGCAATTGCCATATCGAATGGCATCCAAGCACGGCAGATTCTCCTGGTTACTCATAGCAAACACATGCAATATTTCTGCCAATGGACCTCCGGGTTACCCGGAGGTCAATTGACTGAAACATTGCTTGTGCACATGCCATATGTGCAGAATTTGATAGCCTTACTATGGACATAACGCGTAGATTAACGCACTGATCGACGAGCTATTTGTGCGCATTTCATGACAAGACTTCTAATTTTAACTGTAGAAGTTTTCTCCATATTATGATAACCCTTCAGCTTACATGAAAAGAAGATACGACTTTTGAATAACTAATTTCTTTTCATTTTTTGCGTCAAAAACATAGCTATGAACTCCCTCCCCCACTGGATAGAGCTGAATGAGCTCATTCCAATGAGGGGTCATAAGATATGTTTTTGACGCCAAAAAAAAATGCAAAAATAATTAACATTGAATGGCAATTTTGGTGAATTGTGTTAGCCTGTTTTGGCCATTACAATGAGTGAGTGAGTAAACATGTTAAAAAACAATTTCTTCATTCACAGAGTATTTTGGAACATAAATTTTGGGAAAGGGGTTGGGGGGGGGGTACAATTGGAAAAGTAACAAAGTTGCAAATGTGAATGAATGGCTTTTGTGCACAGCTACCAATATAGTAGTCTGATACTAGTGTTGTCAGGTTCCCCATGTTATAGCACAAAACTACATTAACAATTGTCCCCCTACCACCCATACTGAACCTCTCAGCAGATGAGAAAGTTAACAGCATACTCTCAGTTTCCTATGATTTGCTTTAGTTATGCAGCACTCGGGGTCCACTGAGTTTTTTTTCTGTTTGACAACCCTGTCCTGGCCCTTCTCACTATATTTTTCATTGTATGTCAGTCAGTATTCCTATGTACATGTAGACTGTCACTTTCAAAATATGTGATTGCATGTCTGTCTGTCCATCATACCATTCCTATGTACATGTAGGCTGTCACTTTCCAGATATGTGATTGCATGTCTGTCTGTCCATCATACAAAGTGTTGGTTTGCTTTTCATTTGCACAGTTCTACATGTTCAATAACTGGCAATTGACCCCCCCCCCCCCCACCCACCCACCACCCCCCCCCCATACAAACACATACACAGATATATTAAACATTAAAGAGCACTACATTACAGAAGCAAATATCTGAGTCATCCTCACTGGATACTATGCATGAATGTATTTTCCCTAATTGCACTCTTTTTATCATGGATGCCTGCAGGGATTAAATCCAAGGTTGTAAATGAGCCCTTGTGAATACACGGACTTGCGGAACATGCACATCACTACAGAATCAATATTTGATGGTTTTAGGAATTTTAACAGTGCTATGAGATACCATATGAGCAGTGCTCAGCTGGTCATACTGTTGGAAAAAATCAATGTTTAATGTTTTGTCAGTGCCATACCAATGACTCTGGGTGCCTTAATTGAGAAAGTGAGGCTTTTTTCACAAGAATGGCAAAATATTCATCAAACACTATGTGAAATATCTTCAGAAGCCAGAATGTGATTTAAAAACTATCACAAATGGGAAATTTAATATCACAAGAGGTTTGTTTTGTGTCAACATCAATTAATTTATGAATTTTATCATAGTTTTTGATGAAAAGAGGCATACTAGGGGGACACCTTCAGGGCTATATTTTGCCACATCAGTATGTAGAAGAAAATTTGACATCAGTTGTTAGGATAAAATGGTACTGTCTATTGATATTGGTGAATTATATAGCTGCAACACCAATTTTTGAATCAAAATTGACATTCATATTGTTTTGTGGTGTTGGAACACCACTCTTTGTCTTACTGTATGGTTAAATGAGACAATGTTTTCCTCAAAGTATTGCATGCTGATGCAGATTTTAGTTTTATTTTGGGATTAGTTTAGGTTTCAAAAATAGCTACATGAATTCCTTACCTCTCAGCTTACTTATTAGGTAACATAGGCGAAAAATGTATTGGAGGCAACAGCAGTTTTTAAGCCATTTGACACAGTTTTTTTTAAAAGAACAAATTTCCCATGTTTTTAAATCAGTGGAAGCCAAGAGTTGAATTCTCGTGCGGAAATGACTCTTTTGTCACATGAAAGAGGTAAAATGTATCTTTGATAGGATTGGGGTTGATTAAGGAAATACATAATTTGGTTTGCGAACCTGATTTAATTATTATTTTGAGAGGTTATTTCACATTTAAAAATTCATTTGGGTATCACACACCTTACAATACTTTTTTTATTGTTTTGAAAAGTATGTTTTTGTCATCGTCAGCAATAAGGGCTATATATTGCAAGCAAATTCACATCTTGAGCAAGTGTAGCCTCCAGGGGCATACTACACCCTTCAGCAAATGCCAAATGACAACCTATTTTACCCGACATGTACACATGTATTAACAAATGTAATTAAACCTTGGTTCCCCATAAAACCCATATTGCACTTTTATTTACTGATATTTAGATGTTTGTCTGAATGATGCTGTTTACCCTTTACTTGACATGAAAAGCTGATTACCCTTGCCCACAAACTTATTGACTTACTAATTTTTTGTGTCAAAGACTTGACTTTTTACACCATTGGAATGACCTCATTCCAATGAGGGGTCATAAGCTATGTTTTTGACACAAGAAAATAATGAACATGGAATGGCAATACTTGTGAATAGCACCAGCAGCTTTTGATCGTTACATTTGGTAAAGGGTTAAAAAATGTTAGAAAATAATTTCTTCATTGAAAGAGTATTCTGGAACACAAATTTGGAGGTGGGGAACAGTGGAAAAAATAACACAATAAAGTCGCAAATGTGAGTGAATGGCATTTGTGCCCAGCCACCAATAAAGTAGTCTAGTACTAATAAAGTAGTCTAGTACTAAATTTTCCCTCTTATTTGATGCACGACCCCCTGTTTTGGGGTCGGAAAAAGTTCTCTGAAGGGTTATACTTGACAAAAATATTTGAATCCCAAAATTAAAGTGATGTGATCAAATTTTCTTTACCTCGAGCGTTGTTGTCATGGTTTCCATGTTACAGCACAAAACTACAGTAACAACTGTGAAATATTGTTCTCTCCGTGAATCAAGTCCCCACCCACCCATACTGAAGCCTCAGTTGATGAGAAACAATTGGAAAGACTGTACAGTACGTTTTTGGAAACTAAAGTAAATCTCATACACTCTCAGTATCCTATGATTTGCTTTGGTACTGCAGCACTCAGGGTCCATTGAGGTTTTTTTCCGTTTGGCAATCATCTCCTGGCTCTTCTAACAAAATTTTCCATTGTATGTCAGTTTTTATTTCTGTGTAAACGTTCAATTTGTGTGACTGTCCATCAGACAAAGTGTTTCTTTGCTTTTCATTTGCCTGGTTGAACATTTTCAATAACTGGTTGCTGACTATTTTTCACACTCTACCCCCCATTCACACACAAATATATTAAACACTAAAAAAACCCAAATTTTTTAAGCAAATATCTCATTCATCCTCCTTGGAGACATATTTTCCACAATTTCACTCTTTTCACCAGAATGGGTGTTTGTGGGGAGGAAATCCAAGGTTGAAAAAGTGCCCAAATGGATACTTGCTGCTTAAGCACAACACCACAGAATCAATATTGGATACTTTTTTGGCATTTTAATAGTGCTATGAGATACCACATGAGCAGTATTGGTCATATTGTTGAAAGAAGCAGTGTTTTATGTTTTGTCAGTACCATACCAATGACTCTAGGTGCCTTAACTGAGAAAACTTGCTTTTTTTAACAAAAACTGCAAATGATTCACCAAACACATGATGTGAAATGTTTTCAGAAGCCTGAATGTTATTTAAAAACGATCACAAGTAGTATATTTAATGTCACAAGTTGTTTGTTTTGTGTCAACATATATTAATTTATGAATTATATCATGTTTTTTATGAAGAGGGGTATACTGTGGGGGGGGGGGGGCACATTCATTGAGGGCTATTTTTTTTTAATTTTACCACATCAGTATAAATTTCCCGTTTGTGATAGTTTTGTCGCAAGATGTTTGTTGTGTGTCAACATCAACTAATTTATGAATTATATCATAGTTTTGATGAAAAAGGGTATGGGGTGGGGGGGGGGGGTCACATTCATTGGGGGCTATTCTTTACCACATCAGTATGTGGAAGAAAATTTGACATCAGTTGTTAGGGTAAATGGCAGTTAAAATGGTAATGTCTGTATTGGTGAATTGACGTTCACATTTTAGAACTTGGTCGAGACAATTATCCTGGAAACCCATACAATAAAAAAAGAATCAAATCGGTTATGTTCAAATTGGTATCAAGCACAAAATTTGCAAAAATGACAAAGTCAGCCCAATAATTCTTCAGCCGTACATCGGACCGAGCCCGTTTTCGAACTCGACCAAGACATTGTTCCTTGAAACCCATGTGCCAAATATCCGTCAAATCGGTTGACGTTTGTTGAAGTATCGCGCTTTCAAGCACAAAATTAGTAGATTTTAACAAAGGGCCACAACTCTTGCGAAAAAAGCGTGGACACACCATATTTTGCGTCATCGGGTGTTGCACATGCTTATCAAGCCACATACCAAATATCAAAATCCCTCCAGAAATAAATAAGTTTCTTAGCAAAAAGGACCGCCAGCCCGGCAACCGGCCCCCGCCATACCAATAGTCAAGTTTTTTTTTAAAAAAATTCGACTAAAAAGAGGAAACTAAATGAATAGAATTAAATAAGTATGCCTAATGATATCACACAAAATAAAGACAAATAGCCGGTTTATGCTTTTCAAAACTGGCGGCAATTGCTTATCGAATAACATTATTACCACTCAATCTACACGTTACTAGTCAATTAACATTAGTTTGGAGGCCCGTTAAAACTCCATAATTTCAGTGACGTCATTCAACGGAGCCGCGCCGCGAGCGACAATGGTATAAATAGCCATTAGTGGCCCGCGGCCCGGCTATTTTTAGATTCCACAGTCTAATGAATTACTCCAAGTCGGATGACGTCCCTTTGCATTTCTGAACTGAAATCGAACGCACAATCGAAACAGAAATATCGAACCGACTTTAGTGATTATTTCTTCCAGCAATTCCCTCGTGCGGTTGGCTGTAACAGGGAGTGGTAATAATAGTAATAACATGATTGTTGTCAGGCATTATGATTCATTAGCGGCCCTGCAGCAATGATTAACAGCCCTTGGGCTTATTAGCGCCCTTCGACTTCGTCTCGGGCCTTTAATAAACCCTCGGGCTGTTCAACCCACTTTTGTGCTGCAGGGCCGATAATGAACCGTAATACCCTCCAAAATCATGTTATTGTTATATTATCGTCTTACTTTTGTTAACGATTCCTTCATTTTCCTTTCGCCCCAAGAGATTCATCAATTTTAAATAGCGAACCCGGACCAGAAGTAATGGATAAATTACCAAATAACGGCGACGTTATTTCGTAAATCCGGCGACGGAACACCAGCGACGCGTTTTTTCTCGTGTCTGGCAAATAATTGACAACATTGATGTCATTAAATTGAGATAGGTCGGATATCACACATACATCTGTTATTTCGCATCCCCCCCCCCCCCCCATTTCTTGCCTGATGTTCCCTATATGGGTTAACTTGGAGGGAGGGGGTGGGGGCGTGTGACTGATTTTTAGCTCACCGAAGGGAGCTTAACTTGCCGTCCGTCGTCGTCCGTCGTGAACTTTACATTATCGACTTCTCCCCCCAAACCACTGGACCAAATTGAACCAAATTTGGTGTGCATGTTCCTTATCATATGTCAATTCAAGTTTGTACAAATAATCTTGCCGCGCTGACAAGGGGTACCACAAGGAGCATTACTCTGATAGCACCCATACATTTTTTTTAAAAATTAAATCTTCTCCAGAACCATCATTTAGAATCTTTTGATATTTGGTATATAACATCTCGGGGGAGGGGGGGGGGAGGCTCAGTCAGATTCAAGTTTATTCAAATCAAGTCCATGGGTTAATAATTGGGCTCCATGTAGGAGCCCGAATTTTAACTTAGTGAAATATGAGGAAATTCTTTAAAGATCTATCATATTTGGTATGAATGCTTTCATATTTGGTATACAACATCTCGGGGGGGGGGGGGGGCAGGGTGTCAGCTTCAAGTTTGTACAAATCGGGTCCCTCAATTAGTATTTGGGCTCTCTATTGGAGCCCAAAGTTTAACTTTGTGCAATTTGAGGAAATTTCTTTAAATCTTCTTCTTCAGATCCACCAGTCAGAATCCTTTCATGTTTGGTATACAACATCTATAGGTGGGTCAGATTCATGTTTGTTCAAATCGAGTCCCTGGGCTCATATTTGGGCTGCCTATGAGAGCCTGAATTTTAACTTAGTGCAATATGAGGGAATTTCTTTAAAAATCTTTTTCTTCAGATTCACCAGTCAGAATCCTTTCATATTTGGTATGCAACATCTTGAGGTGGGTCAGTTTCAGGTTTGTTCAAATTGGTTACCCGATTTTGGCTCCCTGTTTGAGCCCAAAGTTTAACTTAATGCAATGTGAGGACATTTCTTTAAAAACCTGCTTCCTCAGATCCACCGCTCAGAATTCTTTCATATTTGGTATATAACATCTCAAGGGGGACCAGGTTCAAGTTTGTTCAATTTGAGCCCCTGGCGTATTATTTGAGCTCTCTATGGGTGGGGGTGGCATGGGAAGCATGTTAGGTTCAGGTTTGTTCAAATCGATTCCTTAGTGTTTTTCCATAAAATTTGCCTTTCATGATTTCATTCCTTTGCAGTGTTGATGAACCATGTATAATTGAATATGACCACAAATACTTCTTGAACCACTTTGGCAGATGAGCGATTAAAGCCGGGGCTCTTGTTTAGTTGTTTAGTCAAGTTGTGACGAAGTCAAGCTCGACTTCTAGCTCGGTGAATGTCGGGCGGGCGTAAACAATTGGTTTCCGGACGATAACTTGATAATGGTTCGACCCATGTTCAGGAAACTCCATAGGTAGGTTGGCATCGGTGATTGGAAGAACCTTATTTATTTTGGACTTGCTTGGTCAAAGGTCAAGGTCACAGTGACCATGAACATAGTAAATCAAAACAATGGGTTTCTGGATGATAACTTGATAACGGTTCGACCCACGTTCATGAAACTTCATAGATAGGTTGGCATCAATGAGAGGAAGAAACATATTTATTTTGGACTCGCTAGGCGAAAGGTCAAGGTCACAGTGACCTTCAACATAGTAAATCGTAAACAATTGGTTTCCGGATGCTAACTTGACTACGGTTGAATCCACATTCATGAAACTTCATAGGTAGGTTGGCCTAGGTGAGCGGAAGACCCCTATTTATCTTGGACTCGCTAGGTCAAAGGTCAAGATCACAGTGACCGTGAACATAAAAATAGTAAACAATTGGTTTCCAGATGATAATTTGACAATGGTTCCACTGACGTTCATGAAACTTCATAGGTAGGTTGGCATTATTACAAGAAAGAGCCCTATTCATTTTGGAATCAGTAGGTCTAAGGTCAAGGTCACAGTGACCCTTCACATAGTAAATTGTAAACAATTGGTTTCCGGACGATAAGCTGATAATGATTAAACCCACTTTTGTGCTGTCACAACTCGACATTGGATCTGTGATCCTATCGGAATTTTTTTTTTTTGGGGGGGGGGCGGATGTGCCCCCAGAACGCCCCCATGGCTGCGCCACCGTGTCCCCACTCGGGCAATCGTGATTAAGTGCCTTGCGCAATGACACAACGCAGTTATCCCTGCTGGGGATCTAACCCTGGATCTCTCGGCTTGGTGTTAGTAGTAGATAATGTACCCGATCGACCCACATTGTCCGAATCTCATGTTACGTCATAGGCGCATGGCCCAGTTACTTCATTTTTGGTGGTCATGGTAGCCCGCGTGAGCGCCATCTTGTGACAACATTCCCATACTGATACGTGGTCCTAGTGTGCATGCGCAGCGCGATTTGTTGAGGTGAGACGAGTGTACGTATATCCGAGACCGCCATCTTGGTTTCTATGGTAGCACATGGTTGCTATGTGACCCAAAACCTTCTAATAGGAAAGGGATGTGTTCGAAGCGTGTGTTCGATTGAGTAGGAGTAAATTTAATTACAACAAACAACCCGACAATCCCTCTAAATAATCCAAAACTACCGAGACGGACTTAGCAAACCCCAATCTAGGGCTTATAATAGTAGCACGTAGTGCTAAATGAATGATGAGAGGTCTCATGTGGATAAATTCAAGTGAACTTGAATACATCGAATTACCAAAAACATCCAGACAATCCCTCTGAACAATCAAAACAACTTTATTTGGCACGGATTCCTCAATTTTGGGCTTAAAAGAGTAGCATTCAGTGCTTTATGGTGCTTTTCCTGGTATGAGTAATTGTATTTGTTCGAATACTTTGTAAAATTACCCAAGTAAAACCAACAGTTCTTTTACTAGTGCGGATTTCCCACTAAATATTCGGTTTCTGTGTGTTGTCCCCGAGAATTCTTTTTTGCCCAACAATAGATGCATTCCTTTGTATAAGAGTAACTTTGTTGTTTCGGATGTGCTCCATAGTCTCGGTATTTTATCTATCCCGATATATTCTGTGGTTTATTCTTCTATTTTCTGGCCTGTTTTGCCTTTTACTGGTTCCATTTCTGCCTATTCCAACAGTCTATTTTGTCTTGGCCGTCTCTGTTTTTGCCTTTCCTGTGTATAACGAAGTCCTTTATGATCCTCAAACCCAAAATACAATCAATCAGGGATAGGTATTATTCGAACGACTCGAATTTTACCGAGCAAATAAGCTTTTGAGCAGTTACTGCAAACATCATTGCTCGAACGACTCAAATCCCATTGAGCAAATTAATTACGACTCTTAATGCTCATCGGGGTATAGGAGGACACCTATGACATGATGATGAAGTACTAGATACACCTGATGATAATTTAGCTCCTAGCATCTGCCCAGTTCTAGACCTCTCCGTGATCTTCATATCTCCAACATCACTATTACTGATTTTCCCAATATTGCCATTGTCTGACCAATGATCAGCTTTTACAGTAGACACCAAATCCCGTAGTCTTCTTCCACTCTTGCAGCCTTGTACCATTACTAGCACTAGTACAGGCTTGCTAACCATCTCAGATTGATTGCTCGATCGACCAGAATCCCATCGAACAAATGAGCCATAGAGTAATTGCCTGAACGAGTGACTCCACGTACGACTCTTTTGCTGGTCTAGGTATTGATGGATGGGAAGGATCTTGGAAACTAACAACGTGATATAATAACCTTAGTTATTGAAATTGATATACAATCCCGCTCATAATGTAGCCTTGGTTTTTGGAAGTGTTGTTAAACCCCTAATGAACCAATTTGCCATTGAATTATGATCTTTTGTCAGTTTAAAAAATGAAGGTCTGTTTTACTATAGCTTGTCTCAAGTTTTATCCTTCCGCAATCTTTCAAAATTTCTCGATTGCCATATTTGTCGCCACATTAACATATGATCATACATGTGTGGTTCTGTGTTTTTGCATGGCGCTGTACAACACGTTTTGGCAAATTGTTATATTTCACATAACCGGTGCTATTTTTGCGATATACACCATATCTTTCCTGAAAAATTTTGCTTGGGGCCTGCATTATTTACCGAAATTAACAATATTTGGTGTGCACCATTACGTGTCACGTATTTTCATATTATTATTTAACCCTTTACCCCCCAAAAAGGCAAAAAACGGCCAGCCCTATTCTCAAAATCGCCAATTTATTTTCATTACTTTTTAATTTTTTGTCTCTAAAACATAGGTTATGACCCCTCTGTGAAACAAACTCTTCGAGTTCGTTCCAATGAGGGGTCATAACCTATGTTTTTGACACAAAAAATGAAAATAATACTATTCAGTAATTTTTTTTTGCAAGTGTCGTCTGCTTTTCATGTTAGGTAAAGGGTTAAAATAAAAAAAAAACAAAAAAAAAACAAAACAATGAAATCCCCAATACACCCACGACAAAGCGTCTTCGTTTGACCTAGTTGTTGATTGCATAATTCATTTGTTAAATTATCGTTTTTATTTAATGCTCAGGCATCAATTCACGCTGAAAAATTAAGTCATATTCCCCTGTCGGTCGGCAAAACGAAATATCAAAATGATATTTAGAAATCGATATTTCATCGTAGGTTCGGATGACGAATCACATGTACTTTAAACGAATCAGCACATCAGTAATGAATTCCAGAATCCCAAATACAAACGAATTCGAATAATTGATAGTGACAGTGACTAAATCAATTCATTAAATCAGCGGTTTCAAAGTTTGACTTTCTCATTCACCTTCCAGCGAAAAGCCGAAATCACTTTCAAATTTCTTCAGTTCAACTTCACACGTCTTCAGTGCATTGAGTTCAAAAAAAATAAAATGACGTGTCTTGTTATTGAAAATAAGAAAGTGGTGTTTTTTGTTATTGTTCTATTTCTTCGAAACACATTGCGATTATTTCAATTCGCCAGCCTTGGTAAATCGTAAAGTTAGGGGAGAAATAAGACGGGACTACTTTTTGTGCGGATATTCACACATTCCAATGGTTGGAGTTTGGTTGTTGTAATTTTTGTATGGACGCCGGTTCGGCACATAAATTTTGCGCCTTAATGGCAAATAAAGGCCACAAATTGGAGAGTTTGTAGTCGTAGAGCATTAAATAAAAAGAAAATTCACGAAAATTTGATGCGTCGCTCGTGAAGATCCTCATATTTCTTTGTAGCCACTCACGAGATATTTTCGGTATTCATCAAATTTTCGTGAATATCCTCTATATATTCAAACAGGGGAATCCAAGTAAATCACACTTTGGAAAATAATAAAATAAGATAAAAAGCTGTTTCAGTTTTATTTAATAATAATTTACGAACTACAACTCACTATGACGAGCGCTGGTTTTAACCCTTTACCTAACGTAACGGACAAAACCGGCCAGCGCTATTCTCAAAAATCGCCTATTAATTTTCATTATTTTTTTCATTTTTTGTCTCAAAAACATAGGTTATGACCCCTCGTTGGAACGAGCTCGTCGAGCTCGTTCCAACGAGGGGTCATAACCTATGTTTTTGAGACAAAAAATGAAAAAAATTAGTTATTCAAGAATTATTTTTGCAAGTGTCGTCTGCTTTTCATGTTAGGTAAAGGGTTAAATAACATTTTGGTGGCGATTCATATCAAAGGGGTAAACCCAACAGCAAACAACGTAGAATTCACCAGGTTTCTACGGGATTGCAAAAACATGCCATCGAAATAGGTTGTCAAATGTTAGAACAGATGTTGTTGCAGATTTGTCGCTGTTACAGTTTGTCATATCCCTTTACCCAACGTAACGCCAAAATCCAGCCAGCGTTTTTCGCGGAAAGCACCATTATACTTTCCATTGCTTTCTCATTATTTTTTCTCTGAAAAACATAGCTTAAGACCCCTCATTGGAATCAGCTCAACAAACTCGTTCCTATAAGTGGATCATACGCTATGTTTTGGCGTAAAAAAACCCCGCAAAAATCAGTTATTCAAGAATTTTGTTTGCAAATGTCGACCTTCTTTCATATTAGGTGAACGGTTAATTAAAGACTGTGTGGAGTACATTATTTGCAATGAATAATTTCGTAACTATTTACCTGAAATATCTGTGAAAGTAATACATAAACCAGTTCATTTTACCATTGGCTTTCCGTAATTCCTTCATTGTTAAATACGAAACCAATAAGCCACTGAAATATTGAAGAATACAACGCAAACATCCTGACTGAACTAACAATTCAATGAAAAGTAAGGAAAAACAAGTTTTATTCAAGGAGGAGCAGAACCAAGATTTGTGATAAAGGGGTAGGCGCTGAGAGTGTAATCCAAACTGTCAAGGGGTTCAGAACAGCTAATGTCCCCGGAGGTGAGAGGGTCCAGGCAGCCCATTGTAGATCTGTAGCATGTTGCACCATTAGATTGTCCTGAAACATTCTGACATACCAGTTGCAGTGCTTGTTTACTGTGGTAAACAAACACCGTTTTACTGGTAAAATAGAACCCAGTCACTAATGTTTGGGCGCAAGTCCCCTAAAATAGGCAACATGGGGCATAAACGATTGGCTGACCTTGACTTTATCTCCATGCTGTTGTCACGATCAGCCATTGTGCAGAAGTATGTGACCTTAAACACCAATAAATAAATAAATAATACCAGGCTACAAGGTATACTGTGTTATTTTGGAATAACTCATGGTTCATGATACACCACTTTAGGCTTTTATAATGGGAATCCCTAATGCTTTCAATATCATTTTCTCCTACATGAGGTTACCAGCACTTTGAGGTGTTACTTTTAAAATATAAAAATTAAATGCCAAGATTATTTTGCTATTACGTAGTTCGTTGCCAAATTAAGCAAAAACCATTTTTATTACCTCTCCGTCGCACTTATTGGCAATATTGGTAAATTAGGATATTTTTTTAGAATGGACATGAACCGGGTCTGTCCACTTCTTAATCCCCCACTGATAAGGTCTGACAATACTTACCTTTTCATATAAAGGTCATACGCACTTAGACTTAAAACACCCAGCTCACATTCATACTGCGACAGATATATTTTTTTAACCCTTTACCTAACATGAAAAGTAGACGACACTTGCAAAAAAAAATCTTGAATAACTAATCTTTTTCATTTTTTGTCTCAAAAACATAGGTTATGACCCCTCATTGGAACGAGCTCAACGAGCTCGTTCCAACGAGGGGCCATAATCTATGATTATGAGACAAAAAATGAAAATATAATGAAAACTAATTGGAGATTTTTGAGAATAGCGCTGATCGGCTTTGGCCGTTACAAAGGGTTATTGATTATATCTTAATTCTATTTATTCATTTACTGGTGTTTAAGGTCACAGGTTTCTGCACAATGGCTAATCGTGACCGCAACATGGAGATATGTCAAGTTCAGTCCATAGTTTACACTCATGTTATAATTTAATATTCATAGTATTTGCTTGTATTATAATGTCTCCGTCATCTTCATTATTGATGTCTTATCAACCTTGTGAACATGACACTTTTAATACTTTCTACATTGGCTAACACGCACGGTCTTGAAAACTCGAGAGAAAAACTAGTGTGAACATCCCACATCAGTTCTGACTAACAGTTCACTTGCAACAATTGCAGTTTATCGGCAGTGTTGGACATGTCCAAGTTTATTTTTATTTCATCGTTGGGCGGAACAGAGCAAAACATTCTTTCGAAGGGGAACAATATTCAACTAGTTACAGTACAGCTGCCGTGGAATGCTCATAACCCACGCGTGGGCAATGATGTCCACGCATGCGTTTACCAGGTAATAAAAATCAGCATCAGGAAAATTTTAACTAATGAAGGACCTGGTTGTACCCGGTGTTTCATTAATTAAATTTTGGATGACCATTCCTATACCTTGGAATGGATCATCCCCTACTAGGCGGGCCCTCAGGTGGCGGATGGAGAACGGCCTGCTCAATTGGGCAGGTTTGCTAATTTCTAATCGGCAGGTTTGCTCAATTGAGCTGGTTCGCTGCGAAATACACAAATACGCAGCCCCGGACCAAAATGATCAATCCTGTTAATACCATCTGGCAGGCAACTTGTTCTCCCGTGAGGTGCGTTCCAAAGGCCCCGGAGGAAGGAATCCTGGCAGTTGAGGACTCGTGCCCCGGTTAGGGCAGTCTCCGGGATGGAACCCTGGTCTCCATTTCGGAGATAATGTTCAACACACTGCTTTGGCCCCAATTTCGGGAGTAGAAGGATGGCCGGATGGTCCGTTCTGGCCAATCGGGAGCCCCCACCCCAAAAGTACTGGGTGTCACGTCGGCGGGCATTTAGTGGCCATTCAATCAATCATTTCTTTTATTCACATAACATAATTGCCATTATGTACTGTTTTTAAACACTTTATATTTTAATAGCCACTTAGTTTTGCAGCGCTGTCTGTTTTGGTTATGCATGGCAACCTTTTATTATGGTGTTTTATACAGTGATTGATTGGATAGCCGCCATCTGAAGACCTGGCACTTCCATACACAGGCCAATCAGTCAGTGGTATGCCTCGGCATCAACACTGACTGAGTATACTGCCCCATACCAGGTATGTGGGAATACCGGCAACCCGGTGGGTTCACTGCATGACAGTAACCCTACCCCTTGTTGGACTCCGTGGTGGGTGGGAGCCGGGGCAGTGAACGCCTTAAAAATCAAATATGGATTCCACAAATAAAAAACAAAAACGAGGTCGGGACTTACTTCCTACAGACTCGGATTCTGACTCAGATTTTGAACCTACGACACATACTTGGCCAAAATTCATTATAATGTATGTAGCTGACGAAAATAAAAGACTATCAGATATGAACCCATTTCTATTAGAAAAATCAATTAAAGGGATTGCTGGAACAGTTAAAGACGCCAAGAAATTAAGATCTGGCGCTTTATTGATAGAATGTCGAAGGGAAGCTCAAACGACAAATTTACTAAAAACACAAAAACTAGCAGATATTGAGGTGAATACTTTTCCACATAAAATATTAAACAGCAGCAGAGGTGTAATAAGAACCAGAGAATTAAATGGCATTGTTGTAATGGAAATGAAAAAGGAATTAGAACCCCAAGGAGTGACCGATGTTAAAAATATACAGATCAGAAAGGATAACACAATAATTAAAACAAATACTTACATTTTGACATTCAATTCTACTCAACCGCCAAAAGCTATTAAAGTTGGATATATGAACATCAAAGTGGATTTGTATATTCCAAATCCACTTCGATGCTTCAAATGTCAGAAATATGGACATGGACAGAACAATTGTAGAGGTCAACAAATATGTTTCCGATGTGGCCTGCAACATCAAGTGCCATGCAGCAATCCCATCAAGTGTGTTAACTGTCAGGGCAATCACATGTCATCGTCCAAAGATTGCCCTGTCTGGAAACAGAAGAAAACTATTCAAAAAGTCAAATGTGAAAAACAAATAAGTTTTAAAGAAGTCAGGGAAATCGTGTCGTCAATGCCAGGTATGTGTGCATCATCACCATCATATGCCACAAAATTATCCCAAAGATTACCAACTCAATCAGTAGCATGCCAAACACAATACACATGGCTCAAAGGTACAATACCATCTTCAGTTCAGTCATTTAAAATAGATCAATCAGAACCACCATCCACTCAAAAGAATACAGCTGTTCAAACAGCAGAAAAAATAACAACAGACAAAAAGGAACAACACCCTAAAAATCCGCCTCCAACAGAACAAAATAAAGAACCAAAACATAAACCTGAAAAGAATAGGTCAAATAAACCAAATCAAGACATACAACATAGCTCTCAACAAAATCTGAGTCAGAGCAGGAAACAGTCACAACAAGACAAGAATAAAGAAAAGGAAAAGCAGAAACTAGAATCCAATAGAATATCTAAACGCCTTCAAAATGTTTTCACAAGCAACATGTTTGAAGGCATTGAGGCAATGTCAGTTGATGAGTGCCTCGATGACACGTTCTCAAACAAACCACCCCTGAGTTCGTCTCAGGGAAAATCCCCACATAAAACATCACCTAGAAGAAACACTGGGGCAATTTTGCCCATACGTCCACCTTCTAATTCACCACTCAAACATGGATAATACATCCAAACAAAATATTATACAGTGGAATTGTCGAGGTTTTAGAGCGAATTTTAATGAACTAGGCCTTTTGAGCCAAAAGTATAAACCTGCTGCTTTTTGCCTGCAGGAAACTCTTTTAAAGAAACCCGAGTCTCAAGATCATTCAGTCTTTAAGCATTATACTTCGTATAATGCCTGGGTAGATGAAACTGATCTTCATATTCGTGGAACATCCGTCTTAGTTAGAAACAATATTATTCACAGTTTTGTATCTTTGAAATCAAATTTACAGGCTGTAGCAGGACGCCTAACTTTAGACAAGACAATTACATTATGTTCTGTATATGTTTCACCAAGTAAAACCCTACAACTGAATGATCTTGAGCTGCTAGTCCAACAGCTCCCAACCCCATAATTTTGTGGGGTGATTTTAATGCACATAGCCCCCTTTGGGGTAATTCCCGTAGTCTAGAGGATGCAAAAGGTAAAACTGTAGAAGAGTTCATGACAAAATATGATCTGTGTTTGTTTAATGATGGTTCAGACACTTATCTGCACCCCGCATCTGGTTCGTATAAATCGATTGATCTTTCAATTGCATGCCCCTCTACCTTCCTCGATTTTTCTTGGAAGGTAGAAGATGACTTGTGCGGGAGTGGCCACTTTCCAATTGTGTTGGAAAGTGTAGTTCCGGCTGGCGATGAGAGAGTGCCCCAGTGAAACTTTAAAACGGTTGACTGGGACACCTTTTCGTCGCTTTGTTCTGAGCTCCTCACACGGGGGAAATTTCAAGATAGTGTTGACCAAATAGAACATTTTACAAACGAGCTGCTTGACATTGCAAACACAGTCATCCCTAAAACCTCGGTAAATCCAAAACGTTTCACCAAACCATGGTTTGATAATGAATGTAAACAGGCTATAAAGGAACGTAAAAAAACGGAACGGGAATTCAACAAATCACCAACCACAAATAATCTGGACAAACTACGTATCAATTGGGCAAAAACAAGACGGCTTAGCAAACAAAAAAAGAAAAGTTCTTGGGAAACTTATGTTTCTAAGATTAACCAGAACACACCCATCACTAAGATTTGGAAAATGATTAAAAAGATTAAGGGAAAAGAAACAAAATCAACTGTACAACACCTGAAGGAAAGCAACACCCTAATTACATCAAAAAAAGAAATTTCAAACACATTGGCCTCCACATTTTCGAAACATTCGTTGTCGGAAAATTGTAATCCTGAGTTTGTCAAAATTAATAAACAGCAAGAAAAACAAAAGATTAAATTTACATCCAATAACTTAGAGGATTACAATGAACCTTTCTCTATGGAAGAGTTGAGTAACTCTTTGCATAGAGCAAAGGATACTGCCACTGGACCCGATGACATACACTACAAAATTTTAAAACATTTGCCACATTCCTCACTGGAACTTTTATTGTCAATTTTTAATGACTTTTGGGTGACTGGCCAGTTTCCACCTTCCTGGCGAAATGCTACAATTATTCCCATTCCAAAGCCTGATAAAGATCACAGCAACCCAAGTAATTACAGGCCTATCGCTTTAACAAGTTGTCTGTGTAAAACCATGGCAAGGATGATCAATGATCGACTTGTCTGGTTTCTGAAATCGAACAATATACTTGCGAATGTTCAGTGTGGTTTCAGAAACCAGAGAAGTACTGTGGATCATTTGATTAGACTAGAAACGTTCATAAGAAATGCCTTTGCCAGAAAAGAACATGTGGTCGCAATTTTCTTGGACCTAGAAAAGGCATATGACACAACGTGGACGTATGGAATTTTAAAAGATCTTTTTAACATGGGGTTGAGAGGGCGTATGCCTCTTTTTATTGAAAATTTTTTGAGGGACCGCCGGTTTCGGGTTCGTGTCGGATCAACGTTATCCGATCCGCGCGAACAGGAAATGGGGGTTCCTCAGGGTAGTATCTTATCTGTTACCCTTTTTCGGTGAAAATTAATAGCATCATCGAGACAATTGAGAATATGGTAGATTCTTCGTTGTATATAGATGATTTTTTAATCTGCTACAGCAGCAAGAAAATGAATGCTATAGAGCACAAACTTCAGCTGTGCCTAAACAAAATTCAAAAATGGGCCACAGAAAACGGTTTTGAATTTTCAAAGGTGAAAACAAATTGTGTTCATTTTTGTAAGCTTCGGAAGCATCATCTCGATCCGGAGTTAAAAATTGATGGGAGTCCTATTAAGGTTGTTAAGGAAGTGAAATTCTTAGGTTTGTTGTTTGACAACAAACTGAATTTCACTTCCCACATAAAACAACCAAAAGTTAAATGTAAGAGAGCTCTGAACCTACTGAAGGTCGTTGGTAGCACTGATTGGGGTGCAGACCAAAAAACCTTGCTCCATCTGTATAGATCACTTGTTCGATCAAAATTATATTACGGTTCTATAGTTTACGGTTCTGCAAGGAAGTCATACCTAAAACCACTTGATGCCATTCACAATAGTGGTATTAGAATTAGTCTAGGGGCTTTTCGAACATCCCCTATAGACTCGATGCTTGTTGAAGCGGAGGAGCCTTCTCTTGAGAAGTGCAGAATTAAATTGTCTCTCCAAAATGTATCTAAACTGTAGGCCAATCCTTCAAATCCTGCTTATACTTGTATTTCAGAACCTCAAAATGTTGACTTTTTTATCCGACATCAGAAACATATTCCCCCATTGGGAATTAGAGTTAAACCCCACATGGAGTCGGCAAAAATTCATTCTGATTCTATAAAAGAAAACCGTAAATCACACATTCCTCCTTGGCATCTTAAAAAACCTACAGTTATTTTAGACCTTGCTTCTACCAAAAAATCTGATACCAATTCCTTGCAGTTCAAACAAAAATATGCCGAACTAAAGTCCAAGTATAGTTCATATACAAGGATCTATACAGATGGATCTAAAGATAGTGACAAAGTATCATCAGCTGCTGTTACTGGTGATCATATTACCTCAATCAGAATACCTAATCAGAGTTCTATTTTTACAGCTGAAGTTAAAGCTTTACAACTCGTGCTTGAACACATCGAGAATGTCCAGGAAAAGAGGTCGATTATTTTTTTCCGACTCTCTTTCCTCTTTACTTGCTTTACTCAACCCCAGGTTGAAGAACCCTCTCATTATGGAACTCCGTGAGAAGTTATCAACTCTCATGTCTGACCAATATGATATTGTGTTTTGCTGGTTACCCGGACATGTCGGTATGGGTGGTAACACCAGAGCAGACAGTGCAGCAAAACAGGCTTTAACAAAGCCTCTCACTGATTTTAAGATCCCTTTCAGTGAGTTTAAGCCTCATATTAGTAGTTACATCAAATCTATGTGGCAGGCGGAATGGGATGGGGCGACAAATAACAAGCTCCATCGCTTCCGACCAATCATTTTTGATCACTACTCATCCAGTAACCTTTGTAGAAAAGATCATGTTATTTTGACACGATGTCATATTGGTCACACACGACTTACCCATTCCTTTCTGTTAGAGGGTAATATGCGACCAGAATGTGTTCCGTGTCAAAAGGTGTTGTCAGTGGAGCAAATTCCCATAAATTGTACTGATTTTAATCGTGTTAGAGGGCATTACTTCACAGTTGGATCCCTTAGAGATCTATTTTACAACACGAGCCCACACAAAATTGTATCATTTTTGAAAGTAATCAACCTTTTTAACAAATTTTAAAATTGTTTTTATTCTTTTAATCTAGACTCATCAAGCTCAGTTCATCAGGTTGATTTAGAAATAGACATCTTTCACTTATCTCATTGCTCATTATTATTTAAATTATTCTTGTCTTTGACATGTCTATTGTGATTATCCTTTGTTTTTATTCAATTTTTTACTTCATAATATTGACGTTTTACTTTTCTCTGATTTCTCGCCACGATATAGCCTTAGCAGCTGATGTGGCGTTAAGCCCCAATAAATAAATAAATAAATACCATTCCTATAATTAGTATTTGGAATCTAATATTGTTGCGTTCCTGGAAATACTGCCCACCCGTGGAAAGTGACCAATCCATGGCAGCAGTACTGTCTGAAAAGTGGACCTCAACCAATCATATGCAAGCGAATGGAAGAAAATTAAATTATATAACAGCACGAGTGGTATTTTATCTTTCGTTTTAAGATTAATATAATGATTTTTCCCCGCGTTTTCGGAGAATTAGCGGGAAAAAATTGTCTTAACGGTACATAGCAGAATAGAAGGTGGAGCATTGGTCAGGACGACCAATAGACACAGAGGTATTGCCCATGCAGTGATTACATGGAAGTCCTAATGGTCATTCTAGCCTCAACTGTCGTTCAGAACAGTCATCATCTCAGAACTTTTCAAAATTGTGCTGTCAAAAAAAAAAAAAAATTGTGCTCACGGAGCATATTCAGCGAGAAGTGGAGAAAGGTGTCAACAATACAGAAAATACTCTATTGAATGAGATGAAGCAGTTATTAGATGTTAAATTGTGTCGATTTGAAGAGAAAATCAATTCTACTCAAAGGGGGATTTCGGAACAACAAAATATCAAGATGGAGTCCGTAACAGGTGTTTACAAATTCCAGAAGAAAAGTTGTGAGGAACAGTATGCTTTTAACAATCAAGTAATTTCTACAATTTCCAGCGCTGAAGCCTCGATCAGCAAATCGGAGATTACTTCAGCAGATGTCACAAAAGTGCATTAACAGATTTCAGAAGGTTTAACATAACTTAATTAGGGACACAAATTGATTAAACTGATTCCAATGAAAACGGGTGGAAAGTGGTGGAAGAATACGTAGCCAATCCGTTGGCTGATGATTCAGGTGACGTAAGGAAAATTAACAGTGCAATATCCAGAGCATCTCGGAAAGCCAAAGCTTTGAAAATTAAGAAAAGGAATGAACTTCGATACAATCCATACAAAATTACTAACGCCAACGCATCAACTAGTATACAGTCATCCATAAAGCCAAAGCCAGGGAAATGATTTGCATGTGGCATAAGTGGCCATTGGAGAGCTGATTGCCCATCTAGCAGAACAGAAAGAACAAATAAGATAAGCATAGATTTGTTTACTTCAAATGAAAGTCAGATATTAGGTTTACACAGTAAAAGTAAAATAGTTGAATATGTATCGAGTGAAAATTCACTTAACGACTCCTCATCAATTCCAGACAAGCTTGAGCTTCTGTTCAAGATTAACGATGGTGAGAATAAAGAAGGGAATGTTTCATATGAAAATATTTCTCCGGTTGGGCGGCTTAAGGCAAACATTGCACAATGGAAAGCCGTTACGAATAACAAACATGTTTTGGATGTTATCGCTAACGGTTATAGGATACCGTTCAAGACACCGCCCCACGTTCAAGAATAAAAAACAATAAGTCAGCTTTGGAAAACCCATCTTTTGTTAGATCGGAAATCGCAAATCTTTTAGAAATAGGATGTGTAAAAGAGGTGAGTGATATTCCATTTGTCGTTAACCCTTTGACGGTAGTTTATAACAAATGAGGAAAACCTAGATTGGTTTTGGATTGCAGAGAAATAAATTCTGCATTTGTATAAATTTAAATATAAATATGAGTACGCTTTCGTGGCAAGAGAAATGTTTCGTAAAGGTGATTTTTTGTTTACATTTGGTTTTTAGTCTGCATATCATCACATTTCAATTTTTCCTGACGATTTCAAGTATTTGGGTTTTTCTTGTACGGATGGAATGGTTACAAAGTACTACACATTTTGCGTATTACCATTTAGTTTGGCTACTAGTGAATATATTTTCTCAAAAGTTGTACGGGAAATAGTTAAATTTTGGAGAGACAATGAATTAAGAGTTGTCATGTTTTTAGATGACGGTTTGGGTGGTGATTCTCACCCGGCGTTAGCTAAGAGTACAAGTTTACGAATAGAAAAAGATTTGAATAATTTTGGTTTTCTACTGGCACAAGAAAAGTGTGAATGGGTCCCATCACAAGTTAGAATTTGGTGGATTATATTGGAATATGTTAGAGGGGAGAATCATACTTACAGAGTCAAGAGTCGACAGGATTTTGTGAAGTATTCATAGTGCAATGAGGAAAGTAGATAAAGGTCAAAATATGATAAAGGCTCGCACTTTGGCGTGTATCGCAGGTCAAATAATTTCTACGCAAATTGTATTTGGCGATAAACTAAGGTTATATACAAGAGCTATGTACGAATGCTTAAACTCTCGAGCTAGCTGGAAAGCAAATGTAATGATTGGTGAAGCTGCTATTACAGAAATGGTTTATTGGAAAGAAAATTGTTTTAAACTAAACAATATAGGGGTCGACACGGATGCCAAGAAATGGCACGTGCCCGACCAACTGGTTTTGTTGGTGTCGTATGCACAAGCAGTGCTGGCAACGAAACAGATTTCGGATGCGCTTCTGGGCGTGAAATTGAATCAGTAAGTGAGTGTAAAAATGACATAATCGGGAGTTCGGCTCCTGGTGGTTTTGTACAGAGGTTTGAGACCTCACTTTGTGACACGAAATCCGGGAGTTGGGCTCCGCGGATAGATATCGGAATTAACAGCGGAAAGAAAGGTGAGTGTTATTACTCGGGTAAATGTTAACATACAGAGAAAGTTTGCTTCGGAAGCTGGGCTTCGGACGAGGCTTGTCTCAGTTCTACGTGGCGTGAACTGGAAGCGGTGCACCGTATTCTAAAAGATTTCTCAACAGATGAGAAAGTTAATAACAAAACCACTGAGTGGTTTACGGACAACAAAAAAAGGTTGTTAAAACAATAACTATTGGTAGTAAAAAAGGCAAATTTATAAAATATTGCTTTATCAATCAATGACGTGTGCGAGTCAAAAAACGTAAAGATTTTTCCACAGTGGGTTCCGAGAAAGCAGAATAAAACAGCAGATAAATTGCGTAGATACACATATTGTGATGTCTGGGGCTTTCAGATTTGGCTTTTTCGAAAAATAGATAAGATGTGGGGACCTCACACCATCGGCACGTTTGCATCAGGGTATAATACAAAATGCAACCGTCTTAATAGTCGCTTTTGGTGTATTGGTACTGAGGGTGTTGATGCATTCAAACAAGATTGGGGTGGTGAATACAATTGGTTAGTGCTCTCACCCAGACTCGTTTCTCGGGTCATCAAAAATTACAGCGGGAAAGCGGTAAAGGTACACTTTTGATCCCAATATGGAAATCGGCGCCTTATTGGTCGTTAATAAAATCGAAACAAGGGGCTTTCTTCAAATTTGTGAAAGAGACCTTTGTTCTACCACAGGAACACATCGTTTATCGTGGTAGGGGGCGAAATGTTTTGTTTGCAACGCAGAGATTCAATTTCAAAATGATAGCACTAAAAGTTCAGTGTTGGAGTTTGGCTGTACAACATGATCACATGTACCCCCCCCCCCTCCATCCGCAAAAAAAAATTGAGGGAGTAAACTAATTGACTTATTTTACGTCGCATTTCAGGTTTGAAAATACCGGAAAACATTCTACTGAAGTGAAAAAGGTCGGAGTGAGACGCACGCCAGAAATCGAGAAGTTAATGCACAGCATGAGTATGCACTTACTGAAATCAAGGAGTGATTCAATGGTAAAAATTTACTGTAACAGTTTCTTGAAGTGGGCGTCTTTCGCCGCTAGCAGAGATTTTAATTCAATTACAGCTCAACCTATTCATGTTTCATTATATCTGACTCACTTATTAGACAGTGGAGCGTCATGTGCAACTATTAACACTGCAGTGTATTCCATAAGATGGACACATAATTTAAATAATTTTCCTGATCCTACAAAGAACTCTTTCGTTTCAAACCTACAAGAATCGGCTCAAAGTAGTGCATTGAGACCTGTTCAAAGAAAAGACCCTGTTTCTTCCCAGATGCTTATAAAATTGTGTGATATGTTTAAACATTCTAATGACTTGTTTGATGTACGTGACTTAGAAATGATTCTTCTATGGTTTCCTGGTTTCTTGAGGTACGATGAATTTTCATCACTGCAGAGACAAGATATTGTTTTAAATGATAATTATTTTACCATTTTTGTGAGACAGAATAAAACTGACAAATATAGGCAGGGCGACGAAATTGTCATAGCTAAAGGTAGTACTTCAGCTTGTCCTCACAAAATGTTAGTAAAATATTTTTCACTAGTAAATGAGGATTTAGGTTCCTCCGATTACCTTTTTAAGGGTGGATTTAGAGTCAATGGAAAATGCGGATTAAGGAATGGCAACTAAAACTTAAGTTTCACCACCGTAAGAAAGAGATTAGTCAGCAAACATATATAGTAGGCGGTGGTCTTAATTTTGGGTTCTCTTGGGGCAGGTGGCGCCACAGCAGCTGCTAATTCGAGTGTAAACAAACGTTGCTAGAAACGAAATGGCATGTGGGCTACATTTAGCAGTAAGGACAGGTTCGTCCAAGACTCTATTGAGAAAAGGTTGGAAGTTTCTGACAAATTAGGTCTCTAAATACATATGTATGTGTAATGCTATGTTGATATCTTTACACATGTTTCCCGTTCTTTGAATAAAGGTTTTCGATGGACACGACCGGCTAGTTCGCTAAATAATGTTTGTATTTATTAAGCAGTTGAGTGTAGACTGATATTTTTCCCGCGTTTTCGGAGAATGAGCGGGAAAAAATTGTCTAAACGGAACGTAGCAGAATAGAAGGTGGAGCATTGGTCAGGACGACCAAGAGACACAGAGGTGTTGCTCATGCAGTGATCCATGATCACGTGGAAGTCCGAATTGTCATTCTAGCCTCAACTGTCGTTCAGAGCAGTCATCATCTCAGAAATTTTCAAAAAATATTGTAATATTTTTTAAATGCATAATACGGGAAATCGGTGTACGGGGATAAACATACTCTTGAATATATACACGTGGCATTTTACGCTTTCCAGAGGTTTTTAAACTCTAATGGGTAATGTTTTATCTCTGGTTTTGGTGCAGGAATGTAGGTGTATTGGTTATCCGTCAGAAGACAAATCACGGATTCAGCAATTGTTTCATGATATTTTAAGGATCGTATACCATTGCAAATGTTGTAAATACTCATACACACTGACTCATGCAAAATTGTACAAATAAATAAAACGGCCGTTCTATGGACACGACCGGCTAGTTCGCTAAATTGTGTTTGTATTTTTTTATGCAGTTGAGTGTAGACTTAATATTTTCAACCAAGGCTGCACGTTGAAAATATTGATTGCTCTACACCGCACATTCACCTTGTAGCCATACCCTTAATGACATTATGACGTAGCAGGTGACCCGGCCGCAAAAATGGCCTCTGGGGTTCGAAGGCTTAAAACGCTTTTTATAGACTGCTTCGAGGGTCGTATAATTTTCAGTTCTAGGATCAATACGTCTTTGCATTCGTGCACACTGTGAGTTATGAGAGAGAAATCGTCATTTTCTACATCGCATTTGAGTTACAGCAATTATATATATGTTTTATATTTTTTACCTTAATGTGAAAAATGAATCAACCGAAGGCCAAGCGTTCTCCATTGGCTGATAAGTCCACCGATGTAAAACCCAACTAACCATCTCGTTTGGATTGTCTGAAACAGAAAGAGAAATCATCAGAGACAGGGGCCTGCGAATTACCGCCTGACCCCCACCCCACGTGAGCGAGGGATTTTCTTCGCCACATTTTTCTGAAAGTATTTGGGGAAAAGAACCAAATTACGGTTTTGGTTATGTCATGTGGCTGTATGGGGCGTTTGAAAAAAATTATTCGTTGGAACAAAACGGTGGGGCGAATGTGGTCTCCTGTCCACAAAAATGCACGATTGTGCTCTGATTTAGGCTTTTATGTGTTTAGGTCACATGTGTTTAGCTTACATGTGTTTAGCTTATATGTGTTTTAGTCAGTGTGTGCTAAACTTAGGTGTGTTGGTAAGTGCTTAAAACATACGTGTTTAGCAAAATGCTTAGTTTCTGAGCACGTAAATATTGAGTTAAGTCCTTAGATTCTTAACATCTAACTGTTTAAATTTGTGCGTTGGTTCGAAACGCATATTTTCAAATTCCCTGTTTAAATGCTAAACATGTTTAGAATCTAATTTAGAATCTAAACATGTCTAGAGAAGGAAAGCGTCAAAAAGTTGGAACAAAAATGTGTCACTTTTGTGTTAAAAGTCCAACGCCATTTTACCAGTGTATAATTGACAATACTTATTTTGCCGCCTTCTTCAACTCTCACATGCACTACATCTGCAAAACAATTGGTGAAAAAATAATATATTCCCAAGATAGAAAATACAGAACTCTGTCACAAACGTTGCTAGTGAATATCGAACAGATCGCGACAGGGTCACGATCCGGTCGCAATTATCTGCCCACGTTCCATCCCGGAGATAAAATCTAACTTGCCGAAAAAAATAGGGAGAATACTAAATCTGAGATGCTATTTAGCCTGTTTCTTTTGATGCGTTCTTAATTTCGCAGTTTTTATTAGGGAAATCTCCGCACAGTTGTGCAAGTGTGTCGCCATCAAATCGCGAAAGACCCGTTTCTGCGATTACTGTACTGT
The DNA here is from genome assembly GCA_031216915.1 of Pictodentalium vernedei. Taxonomy (NCBI): domain Eukaryota; kingdom Metazoa; phylum Mollusca; class Scaphopoda; order Dentaliida; family Dentaliidae; genus Pictodentalium; species Pictodentalium vernedei. Next base: position 355,750,267 of record CM062291.1, read on the forward strand.
TCCACGTAATTTTAGGAAATCGCTCTCTCAAGTAAGAAAGAATACAACAGAGAGTACACATGGACCTCACCATTCCAAAGATCTATTGTAAGGTAAACAAATTACATTTTGGCTTCCCAGGCAGAACTTAGGACTAGGTCCGCGCCTGGTCTTTATCAAACGAAAACAAATACGTAATGCCTTCTATACTTCAAGGCATTTTACCCATCACTTATTTTTAGTGTGATGAGTGAAGGTTTCGTCGGTATCAGTTTTGCGATTTTTATTAAATACAGATGTTTGTTTTTTATGTAAAAAAGAGGAATACAGAAAACGAAAGATAGGACTATAGCATTTACCACACCCTAAAATTGTCAACGCGAACCACAGATTGCATTGAGGATGCACAGTGAAAGAAAATGCACATGGAAAAAGGTGAGTGAATATTATGCAATTTCCAATCGTTTATACATTATTTTACTTATAATTGAGATCGTGTATGTTTGTATGAATATTCGAAGATCATACATATGTTTTCTGTCAACAAATTAATTAAATCATAGTTTGAACTAATCTGTAGTTTCCAAAATATACACTAATTTTTACCGTGAATTTCTCAAATATAAGCGATAGTGTATACATTAAATCCTTGACATATACACCGTGTTTTCACCAAATATTAGTATCCAGCACGAAACCCATTTGTCAGTGGTAGATTTGGCAATCTAGAGCAACGAATAAAGTTGAAACTGGACAATATTCGTAAAACCCTAGATGATAGTGCCCATATATTAAACAGTTATAGAATAACTAACTAAATTGCGTATAATGATATTCAAAATTAGAATTTCCAAACACTTCCTTTTAAAGGGCCTTTTTAAGCTCAAACTGAACCACAAAGACAGATTCATTTGATTCTAGCACCAGTATTTCACAAGAAGCTACACGAAATCGATACATCGTTTAACTAATAATCTCAAAGATATATACGTTAAATACCTGGAATGAATAAACGCACAGAACGTCACGATGTGTGAATGCGTTCGTAAATACGTCACCAGTGCCAGCGCGGAAGGATAGAACGAGAGGCACCGACCCGAGTAAATACCACATTGACGGACGCATTAACACACCACGGCGTCCTGTGTTAACTACACGTCTCTGTGATATAAAATCCATTAATTAAAAAATTCAAACATCACACACAAAAAATTGCAAACTTTAAAACTCTTTGTTATTTTTCCACTTGACATTTGATTTATGCGCTGTCATCGCAGCTTCCGGACTGAACTGGATTAGAATGCGACGTGTTGATAGTCCGATTACGAAACAGGGCTTAGTTTAGTTCTTTACATTCCATCAGATTCAAAAACAGTCCGTCAACGGAAAGTCGTACAGAACACGTGTTTCGTTTGGATTTGTAAATACGGAAATGGAGGAAAAATAATAGGCGTGAAAAAACTGAATGAAGTAACTGGCAGAACAGATTACGGAACGAAAGTGTTGCGAGATGTTAGGTCACACTCAGCAGAACTGACAGTTACAGGTGATGGCCATCTATGTATTATAAGACATGATAGGCGTAGAAAGAAAAAAAAAACGTCACATAACATGATATCATAATATTTGGAACATGATTAGATGACAGTACTGAAAATGGTTATAGGCAGGATGGTGTTGATGTCGCAGCTAAAATAACATCAGTCGTATATGTTGAAGGCGATTATAATGAGGGTGGTGGCCTTGATGTTTCGGAGTTAATTAAGGATATGATCATTAGGTTATCGGAACTTACTGCTGCGCAAAGGAGGTATTTCCTGACAGACACCAAAAAGATCGAGGAAATAGTCTACCGGCTCTTTAACACTTTACCCAACGCAGACAATATCGACATTGTTTATTTTAAATATTATTTTTTTCAGAATTTTTAACAAAATTCAACAAAACCATATCATGTGGCCCCCTCATTGGAACGAGCTCGATGGTCTTGTTCTAATGAGGGATCACATGATATTGTTTTGTTGAAATGTTTTGAAAATAAATGTTTTCCAGCGGTTTGTTTTGAAATTACGCGGGCAAATGCGGCCAATTAAACAGATAAAGGGTTAAGGGATAGTTGTCGTGATTCATGGTCGGTCTCTGGGCCACGGAGCTTAGAGCAAATAATGGAAAGCTTGCAGGAAAATGAATTTTGTACAACAGACATATCGTGTATAGACTTCAATGTGCATTTTTTAAATCTTTTCAAATCTTTACAGACGCTTTGCCAAGACGAACTGGAATCTCTCTCACCAGGGATCTTGAAAAATCCTTTCCAGTCCTTGCAGAACGAGTCGCACTACAACACATACAGAAGGGTATTGATTGAAAGAAGGATTTGAGAAGCAAAGGAAATTAGATGAATGACACTGCTTGCCAGGGATTTGGCCCGAAGCCTGCAAGCCAGCCATCCAGCCACAGGAATGCAAGAAAGGCTTCCCAATAAAATTGAAAATAGAAACAGCAAACGTATGATAAGAAGAAAGTGACTAAAATTTCACATGGTGCAAATAAATACATACATGCATGGTTAGTGTTGTTAGCATTGATAGAATGTTATATTAAGGAGTTGAATGTATCTTTCGTCGTCTGGGCTTTAGATTTCAAAAGATTGTATTAGGTTAGGTAAATGTATTGGAGGCAACAGGATCAAGACGAGAAACATAACCAGTAATAATCATTCTCAAAAGTTAGAAAGTACAATTGTGAGCAAGTCATAACAACAGGGTTTCGCATGGTAGATGACATGCACCAGGTGTATTCTTCTTCAAATCGGCACCACCAAATATATTCCTGTGTTGAGGATCTGAACAAATAACTAAATTAAGCTGAGCTAAAATCCATTCGCAGCACAGGATAAACCAGGAATATAATTCCACCCAACCTGAAGCCATTTAGACTGGAAGTAGGCGTAATGCAGTTGTGAGCTTGGATTAGCTGGGAAAAAATGCTGACACCTTTATAAGATTATACACGGGAACAACACTCAGATATGCACGTCCGAAAAAATGAAGAACGTGGTATTTGGTACTCGGCATGAAACAGAAGTAGGTGGAAATGTACTTCCATCCCGTTTCCCACATCAGATTTTTATGAAGAGAGATGACTAGAAGTTCCATACAAAGGCAACCCTTCATTTCTCGTTGTCAGTTCTGGTGGAAGCAGAAGTGAACATTGTGACTCCACACCTCCAAACAAAATGATCGAACAACATTGCGACCATTCGAAATCTCGTGTGCGAATTTACCCAAAGACCATGTATGTTTTGTCGGTGAGTTTTCATCTTCTGTTGTAAGCAACGTACCCGACGAAGCCTGGGATGATACAATGCAGACGTGCATTAACACTTCGGATATGACACATGGCACAAGTACATCCAGAAGATGGTCTAAGCATACTCTGCGGCTTTAAAACATGGCTGCATGAAGTGTAAAAATAGCTGAAGAATGTCTGCAAGCGAGGTTAATTTGATTGTAGCAAACGATATGGACAGAAAATAGCAAATGAAAATGTGCAATTAGTACGTAGTCAAAACTTACGATTACATACCAGAACAAATAAACATTGGAACTTCAATGATTTTACTATTTGGGTAGCCATGTTGCAAAGAAGACGATTTTGCTTATGCGGCCTTTCAACCATTATCCTCCTCTGATTTGTCCATTGGAAGGTAGTCATGGTAAATAAAATAGCATTTTGGAAGTCATAAGACACCACACCACCCATTTATACTGTACAGTGATCACGGAGAGGGCTCTTTCGTGATCAGGTTGGGATTTTATCATGATAAACATGCATCAGAAGGACAATACTTCCAAAATAAAATACTGCGAAATGAAGATGGTATCACAAAAAACTAACGAAAAAGGATGTCAGATCCAATGTCCTCGCATTATCCTTCGAAGGGGGCGACCCTACAGTATTGTGAGAAGAAAAGCTGCCAGAGAATGTCCACGAGATCGCGACCCAATCGCGATTCGGTCGTAATTCTGTATCAACTTGTGTGATCACAGTAGAGTAGATGGTAACACCACTAAGCACCTGCATTTATCTCCAAATTCATGCACACACACAGGAGTCGGCCGATTACTGCAAGTATGGACCTCATCAGAGAATTCAAACAATCCAGGAGCCAATACTATAAAACGTTTTCAATTGTGTTTTCTAGAATTGTATTTTCTACCTATTAATTTAACTGACTAAAATTAACTTAATTAATATTTTTTTAATCACTTTAATTAATAACTGTTGCTTAATTATTTTAATTAATGACTGTTGCATAATTAATATAATTAATGTAAGTAATGAGTGTAATTAGGGTTGATTATAATAATTAGTATATTAATAAATGAATTAATAATGTTGATTAGTACATATTTTTTTAAAGTCATAATTTGGGATAGATATTATTAGATAAAAAAATAATATAATTAAAAATTATTTATTTAAAAACAATATTGACGTACTGAACATATATATGAATGCTATCGACTGACTTTGACCTGGACACGTGCTAAGGTAAACAGTTCATCGCGTGTTTAGGTTCATTAACAACCAATGAAATCTCATTAAATCGATTTGCCTTTTCAAATGCCAACTACTATACAAGAGTGACAGATGTTGAAGCAATTAAATCTATTGTCACACTTTAATGACCAGTCATAAATATCGTTAGTCTGGACATGCTATCATGTATTTAAAAGTCAATGATGATCTCACGTGACAAGATGTGTCTTGCTTTTAAGACTGTGAACGACTCCATTGTGGCTATTTTTATAGGTGGAATTGGATTTCATAACTTGGCATGATTCTTACATATTAATAACGCAAGTTTATTCTTCTCGTTTTTATGGCTGTCGAAAAACTCTCATAGACCAAGGTATTCTCATTTTACGCCTCACGCGATAAAGTAAATTTTTAATCCAATGACCACATGAACAAATAACATTTCGGTTATTGAAAAGCGGGCATGTTTGTTTTTTCCCCTATAAAGTCCGACGATTCGAACCTCACTCTCATTAGAAACTGAGTCAGAAAAGCCAAGATGACAAGCATCAACTATACTTCCGTGAACAGCGATGAGCGAACCAAGAAGCTGCGAGCCAATGAAGAATTTACATTAGCGTTAAAAAAGTGGTGGTCATCGACGCTCCCCACGACGGAACAAGAAAAGAGACTAAAAGACTACCCTTTTGTTGAGGCTGCCAGACGTCCTTTTGGGGAGATCCAGTACAGAAATCGACCCAAACACTGGTTCGATCTTCCTGTACACATGCAGGAGGAAGCACTAGTAGGGCCACCAATAACAGTTGACGAAGATTGGGAAAAGGAGTTCTTCACCGAGGCGGAGATGGGAGGAAAAAAATAGCTTTCTATGGAAAGCAACAAAAAACCGGCCCTTTTCAGGGCCACATTAATCTTAAAAAGAGTTGCTTTGTCACAAACACACACCTTTTCAACCAATCAGACACCTCCATTATCCCACACCCTCACCGTCACACCCCTGTATCCCCTCACAGTACCTAAAACTTTCATGAACTCCCCTCCTCCAGGTCATCCAATACTAAAAACTTTCGGAAACCTCTCTCCCCCCTCCCCCAGCCCTCACAATAGCTAAATTATCTCGAACCCCAGTCCAGTTCTCTAAATGTAATGGACATGTCAGGCCCCCGAATACGCCTTCCCCACAATTTTGAGCGATCAAATTACCCCGATTAGTCTCCTCTCATAACTTACCACACTCTTAACCCGTATTTACTATGAGATTGTCCCCCTAATAAATAGCGTATGTTCATTTAATATAATATATTAATAATTTTCGTTAAATAATTCATTCCACAAGACACTTGTCGAAAAAACAAAATGGCGGATTAGTTTGACAGAAATACGCGTATCAATTTATTCATGAGTGTCTGTCGGTTGTGTCCTTGGGCAAGACACTTCATCCCCATTGACCATGTGGGGGCATGGTGACGCTGTTCACTAAGGCATACTGCACGTCGATGGAGCACCTGTCTTCAACCAATGCTAACCCTGTGTAGTATTTTGACAGTTGCTTTCCATTGCTCGGTGGCTCTCTCTGGCTTCCCCCACCTGCAAAACTGTCATGGTCATGATTAGCCATTGTGTAGACCTTAAACACCAATAAATAAATATAAATAAGTAGTCGGTTATCAAAACAGCCCTTAAGTGTTTAACAGTTCATTGTGGACCAGTGCGTTTAAAAATAAAAAAATTTGAGTGATAACACTACGGACTGTGTTTAATCATAGAAAAATCACACCTGCGCTATTACTAACCTGTATGATTTATTTTTGAATGTTCACTGAAGAATAACCCACCCATCTAAGTAAAAGCATGAAAGAGCTACCATCATCTAATTACCTATGTGGGGTGGGGGTGGTCAGTAATGTTGTGTACTATGGCGTATTACCTTCAGCCAATGATAACCCTGTATAGAACTTTGACAGTTGTTTGCCTCTGCACGATGGTTCTTTCCAGATTACTCCAACTGTCGGTAAATAAATTAAAAAAAACTACAATTCTATAATAACATGCCAAGCCCCCCCCCCCCCCCTTCGTTTTACAGGTTTGTCAAGGGAAAAATCAACAGTACTTTCACCCCCCCCTCATTTTAATAGTTGAAAAGCGCTGTTACTCAATTAAAAAAAATGGTAAAAGGATATGCGACTCTGTATTAGCCACCCAAATTTGCGAGACTTGGGAAAATATAACCCACCTAGAGCTGCACGAAAGCTACGTACACTATTCGAACTCCCGCATTGTGTCCTTGGGCAAGGTAATTTACCCCGATTATCCACATGGGAGCACGATGACGGCTTGTACTAAGGTGTACTGCACGTCGGTGATATGCATATTTTAGAACAATCTAACCCTGCTTGTGTGGATTTCTGACGTTGGTGAGATGACAGTTACTCATCGTTGCTCTGTGGTTCTCTTTGGATATTCCAGAGTCTACCCGTAAAATTGTCATGTTTAATTATAACTTGAACTTGATGTCCGGGTGTAATGAAATAGCATATTTTTAGCAGACATTCTAAATAAACGCAGCTGGTTTACAGACCTGTATATCTTCTTTTCTTTTCAATTGAGTAAAAATATATGATAGTTACTGATGTAACACTCCGATTAGTATGTTTAATGAATCTAACTACGCCAGCCCGACTGACCCTTTGCCCACCATGATCACAACAAATGTTTCAATTCTCTCTCTCTCTCTCTCTCTCTCTCTCTCTCATCGATACAGTATGGGTGGAAACTAATTGCGTTCAAGCTGTTGTTTTTTTCTAGGTTTTACCACCCCCCTTACAGCACAAATCGAAATGAAATCTGATTCATTGAATCATACTACAGCGTATGTGCTAAAGCGATTATTTTTGTATAAAACTCAAGACCTTTCCCTCACAAATACCTATATAAAACAAGATAATACGCAAGAATGCATTGTGTACCGGCATTTTGTTGATAAAATATGTCATGACCATATTCCCGAATATTATTAATGTACCCGCTTAATAACAGCCAAATGGCGAATGTCAAGAAAGGCACTCTGTAGTTTAGGAGACTCCACAAATAAAAACAAAATAAAAAATCTGAGATATATTGCATTTATTTAAATATCGATATTAACCAGAGGTCGAAACTAGTCAAATTGATTAGTATTAAATTACAAATGGATATGAAATTTGCAGTAAAATGAACACTGGTATATGCTGCTGGCCGCATTTTTAGTTGTCTGTAATGGCTGTTGTTCAGAATGTCACCCTTTTGGTGTGAGTTTTCGCTTTTTCGTCCAGTTTCATGAGAGCTTCCACGAAGTCCATTCCACATTCGCAATCTTTTCCAGGGGCCATTCTTCAGAGGCTGGTCCATCGCAGCTTTGCAGAGATATTGTTTTCTGGACAACACAAGTCAATATGATCTTGATTTCCGATCAGACCCCTTGGGATATTTTGATCTTTAAGGATGTTTGCCAAAATTTTCCACCCTGTCGGTTGAAAATCTTTTCTTTTTCGCAGCAGATCATTTATTAGATCACACATATTGGAGCCCGAAATTGTAATGCTGTTATACACGAGTCGATCTTTCTCATCCCAGGATAAATTGGGTATATTCTTTATTATCTGGAGTAACAAAAGTGCCTTCTCCTGCATGGAATCAGGTATAACGGCTAACCAGTCCGGATGATTTTCCACTGAAAAACTAGTCATTAAGGAGTGTGGTTTGGTGTTTTCTTTGCGTAAATTTGAATGGCGCTGAAAGACTGTCTTTTTGGAGAACAGACCTTTCTCTGCAGAACTCGATGTTGAAGATTCAGTAATTGGTCTCATACCCTGGTCTATGGCTGGGACAGCTACAGCATTCAGGGGTGTGCGTATTTCCTGCAACTGTTCACTCCCCCATGGTTCAATACACTGAATTCTGCTTGAGGGTAGGCTGGTTGAGTCATCTATAGGTTTTTCCCTCAATGATTCCCCCATCACTAGCGATTTTACTGGCTCTAGCTTATTTGCAAGCCCCAAAATATTTCCACTTGTTAATGCATTGTTGCAATTAAAGGTTGATTTCATATGCACTGGAGGATAGGGTGGCTGGTTACATACAGATCTGGTTGTTAACTCGGCTGTATTTGGGTTCACTCCCCATATAGTGTGTTTAAAATTTACATTTTTGTGTAATTTTCGTCTGTGTCGATAATAATGAGTTTTATGAGAGTAAGATTTTGACACAATTCACAGACGTAGCATGAATTCATCCTTTTCAGAAGCGAGTTAATAGAGTGGCAATACAGTTCCAACACTCTGCCATTTATATGCATGAATAGGATGGGTCCCACCCCAACCTGTTAATCGCTGATTGGCTAATTATATACCAAGATAAGGTGGGTTCTACCCCAATCTGTTGATCATTGGTTACTTCAAATTTTCACACAGTGCATTGTGGGAAATTACAGTGGTAGAGCTCTGGGGTAAAATAAGTTTTTTGCTCAACTTCACACAAATTGATATAGTTTACTTCAAAAAAAGAAACATCAAAGTCACATTCATGACAAGCCGAGGTAGCATATCTGAACCACCTGCACCACACTGTTTAATCAGATAATCCCTTTAATCAGATAATGAGTGACCACTGATTTTACAATTTGATGAAATGTTTTTTTAGTGATTTTACAATTTGATGAAACGTTTTTTTAGTGATTTTACAATTCGATGAAATGTTTTTTTTAGTGATTTTACAATTCGATGAAAAGGTTTTTAGTGACCATTTGCTCCTACATGTTCACTAATTACCACTAATTGGTCACTAATGGTCACTAATTACCACTAATTGGTCACTAATGGTCACTAATTGCCACTAATTGGTCACTAATGGTCACTAATTGCCACTAATTGGTCACTAATTGTCACTAATTACCACTAATTGGTCACTAATGGTCACTAATTGACACTAATTGGTCACTAATGGTCACTAATTGCCACTAATTGGTCACTAATTGTCACTAATTACCACTAATTGGTCACTAATGGTCACTACTTGCCACTAATTGGTCACTAATTGTTCACTAATTGGTCACTAATTGCCACTAATTGGTCACTAATGAGAGTGAGGTTCGAATCGTCGGACTTTATAGGGGAAAAAACAAACATGCCCGCTTTTCAATAACCGAAATGTTATTTGTTCATGTGGCATCAGATTAAAAAATTACTTTATCGCATGAGGCGTAAAATCAGAATACCTTGGTCTATGAGAGTTTTTTGACAGCCATAAAAACGAGAAGAATAAACTTGCATTATTAATTTGTAAGAATCATGCCAAGTTATTAAATCCAATTACACCCATAAAATAGCCACAATGGAGTCGTTCACAGTCTTCAGTTAAAAGCAAGACACATCTTGTCACGTGAGATCATCATTGATTTTTAAATACATGATAGCATGTCCAGACTAAAGATATTTATGACCGGTCGTTAAAGTGTGACAATAGATTTAATTGCTTCAACATCTGTCACTCTCGTATAGTAGTTGGCATTTGAAAAGACAAGTCGATTTAATGAGATTTCATTGGTTGTTAATGACACCTAAACATGCGATGAACTGTTTACCTTAGCATGTGTACAGGTCAAAGTCAGTCGATAGCATTCATATATATGTTCAATACGTCAATATTGTTTTTAAATAAATAATTTTTAATTATATTATTTTTTTATCTAATAATATCTATCCCAAATTATGACTTTAAAAAAAATATGTACTAATCGACATTATTAATTCATTTATTAATATACTAATTATTATAATCAACCCTAATTACACTCATTACTTACATTAATTACATTAATTATGCAACAGTCATTAATTAAAATTAATTAAGCAACAGTTATTAATTAAAGTGATTAAAAAAATATTAATTAAGTGATGTTAATTACCTTACGTAACTTTTTAATTAAGATGACGTCATCGACCCAGGACTCCGGCCCAGATCTCTGGCACAGCCCTCCGGAAGAACAGGCTCATCCAGCCCCAACATAACTACTAACGGGACAACGTAATATAAAAAACGGCAGATATAACAGGAAAAGGGAATTATACGTGACCAGTTGGATGAAACAGAGAGCAAATGATGGGGGGATGTTGTCGTGAAATGGAAATGGGAAGTCATTATGAGAGAAATACAAACACGGAACTGATGGAAGGTGAATGAATAGGGGTATAAAAACGAGTCAGAGGGCTGAGCAAAAAAGATGTAGAGTTACTACAGAGGGGTGCGGGAATACAGGGATGAGTTTGGAGCGAATGTAATGATGTCGAAAGAAAGCTGCCATGAAGAAGAGTGAGAGGAAGGGACAGGCCTGGCAATCTAGAAAATCAAGGGGAGCAAAACAGTTGCCCTCCTCAGATCGCTTGGGATTGCAATTGCACCTGAAATTTTCAATGCAAAAATCTGTATGCTATTTTGGTTATATTCACATCAAAGTATTAATATTGTGACTGAAAAATTGAACTACGTTCAGCTGCATAGTGGAAATATTGGCACACACATCTCATTATTCAAATTGTTGGATTCAATTCTTATGTTACTGCCTTCTACACTCAAAATGTATCAAAATGCAACATAGAATGCGTCATGAATTATTGAGAATCAATGCAACATTGACAAATCGTCCCCTCCGTTCAGTAGGCACAGAGGACAAATTGGAACTCAAGGGACGAAAATGATAATAGATATTAAATGCAGTCCCAAACACTGGTCTGGCATTCCAGAAAATCAAGGTGTGCAAAAAATTGGCCTCTTCAATTTTTTCTAGGCGTGCAGTAGGCGTGCAGCACTCCTGCACTCCTAAAGAATGCCAGCCTGAAGGGAGAACAGTACAGATCTACAGGATGAGGGGAACAGGGATTAAGTACCCCACTGTTTTCAGCTATCACCCTGGACTGTGAAATTTCGTGGACACTTGCCATGTACCCCAGACTCCTGTGGTCAACTCAAATTAGACAATATTACATATTAAGTTTTAATAATTATTCTTCTTATTAAGGCCTTGAGGGAGCACGGTGGCTCATTGGTTAGAACATTGGATTCAAGTCAAATGGTCGTAGGTTCGATCCTAACCCGCGTTATCTGCATCGTGTCCTACGGCAAGCCAATTAATCCAATTGTCCGTGTGGGAGGAGTATGGCTCGGACAGTGTACTGAGGCGTACTGCACGCCATGCCTTGTTTGTGTGGGGTTAAAGTTAGAAAGTCCGACAGTTAGATTCTCCCTGAGAGGTACGACGCCCCCGCCATCCTTAAAGGAGTCCCACATGATATGATCCTGGCTCTTGCAGATGTTGCTAAATTCCAATAAATTAATATCAAATCCGGACTAACACTTACATGCACACTTACATAAAATACAAACAAGGTGTTAGGGCATAGGTTAATGTATTCCGGCATAAACCTGTAACATTCTGGTATTTTATTGTTTTGTTTTGTATTTTGAAAGCTCCGCCTGACAAAGTCAGCAGAGCTTTTCTGATATCGAGTTGTCCATCGTCCGTCCGCCCGCCTGTCGTCCAGCATCAACATTTTGTTTGCCCGAGCCATAATTTCTTTACCACTGGATAGTTTTTAATAAAACTTTATAACAGTATGTATTGTCAATAGGCAGTGTGCCATTAATCACAATAAAGTCTGTATCCATCAAGGTCAATGTCACAGGCGACATAATAAAGGTAACACTAGGGAAAACGTCAACATTTTGTTTGTCCGAGCCATAATTTCTTTACCACTGGATATTTTTAACAAAACATTATAACAGTATGTATTGTCAATAGGCAGTGTGCCATCACAATAAGGTCTGTATCCATCAACGTTAAGGTCACAGACTATCTGTTCAAAGTAACACCAATGTATTTGTCAAATTTTATTATGTTTTCAATTTTTGTCTACTAAACAAAGCTAAAGAGCCTTCATTTAACAAGCTCAACAAACTTGTTTCAATGAGGGGCCATAAGCTATGTTTTTGAAGCACAAAATGATGATGTTGTCTGCTATCCGTGTTGGGTAAGGGGTTATCAGAGATTGGGGAACAAATGTTACCCTGTATATGGCTGCCCCTTAAAGTAGTTGCCCTGGGCGGAGCTATCTTGGTCGAGAGGCCTTTTGTTCCAATTGCCACCACTCCGTGTTCCTCGATGACCCTATTTTTCATCAGTCGTTTGCAATTGCTAATCTTACCATCACTATTACCTTTGCTAGTTTTGTATCTGTGTTGCTGAAAAATGGGTTTTGCACTCGATACTAATATTTGGTGAATCCTGGGTACATGGACGATTCAGTATAGATTCTCATTAATCCGTGTGTGCTGTTAAGTCCTGTTATGAATTGACCGCAAATAGCACATCACTATGCGCGTTGATCTACGTGCTATGATGGTAGTAATGCTATCAAATTGCACAAGCAATGTTTCAGCCAATGGACCTCCTGGTTTAACCCGGAGAGTCATTGGCTGGAACATTGCCTGTGCTTTCTATTGATAACCAGGACAATCTGTCGTGCTTTGAATGCCATTCGATAAGGAAATTTTGCGCAATTCCTATGCGAAATTATGTCAAATAAGCACATAGTTCGTAACTGGACTTCCAGTTTTAACTGTATGTGAAAAATGAAATATTCAACAACACAAGACAAAATTCAGTGAATAAATTTTAAACTGCAAATTCATTCATTTATGGTGACTTAACAAAAGCGTTTTGTTTGACTGAAAATTCTATGTTCGATCTTCGAACATTCACATAAACACACACTTCATTCATAAGTAACATAAAGTATACAAGGTTGAAAATAATATAATATCGACTCACCTGCTTCCACTTCTCACCCATCTTCCTCGGTGCCGCCGGTCCGCATTTCCAGGTTGTGCGGTGTAATTTACTGTTGATGAAACTACGTCTCCTATAGGCGATTGGTGGATGTGAATATAAGCCTGTATGCCTAAACAACAACAAAGTACAGAGTCTTCGCTGATTGTGGGTGGATTACCTTTAAAACCAGCAAAGTGAAGTTTATTTGTATTTAAAATAATACATGTGTTCCAAACAGACCCCAACCATAGCCCAAACCCCATATCGTGAAATAAACATGGCAACTTTTAACGATAAAAAGTTTAGTAAATAAACCTCTTGCGTACCCCGCAGCGTCACTCGCCAAATAATCAAAGAAACAGATAAAGGTCGAGGTCACTCGATCTTACTTCGAATCGTAAACTGATTATAACAATAACGTGACTTTGGAGAGCATTTTGGTTTATTAAAGGCCCACAGGTGTGAATAACAGCCCGACAGCTTATAAAAGGCCCGAGACGAAGTCGAGGACCGTTCATAAGCTGCAGGGCTGTAATTCACACCTGCGGAGCTGTTAATAAACCACAAGGCTCGACAAAGTCATGTTATTACTATTATTACCACCGGGAGTCTGAGAACTTTTTACCCTGTCTCTTACATGAAGTTTTCAATTTCGACAGATCGTTCCCTGAGTTCCAATATGTTCTATGTGCCTACTGGCACATAGAACACATTGAAAGTCTGGGGACGAGATGATAATATCGTCTGTTGTCAAACAAACTGGTGTTACGTGATTATCACATGATCGGCACAGGTACGCTTTCAATTGCATTGAGGTCAGAAAACTTAAAAACAAACCCAATGCTTACCGTTTTTAAGTCAGGAATAAAGGATTAAAATGTATACTTTACTGGCCATTTTACATATTTAGTAATTTAAATAAAATCATATTGTTTACAAGTTGAGGCTATTTCCATTTCCGAGTGAACGACAGCAAGGAACAAAAATTAAAAGTTTCAAATTAAATACCCTAGGAGCCTTTCGATGAAAACAGATTTTCTAATGATAAAAGTGTTTCCACTGGAACCACCTGGGGCCAAATCAAAATTCCGAAACCTTTATGCACATCTAGAGATGTTACTTGAACACCTTAGCATAGTTTTAATGTTTCAAATTAAATACCCTAGGAGCCTTTCAATAAAAATTGATTTTCTAATGATAAAAGTGGTTCCACTGGAACAACCTGGGGCCAAATCAAAATTCGGAAACCTTCATGCACATCTAGAAATGTAACCTGAACACAGTAGCATAGTTTAAAAGTTTCGAATTGAATACCCTAGGAGCCTTTCAGGTTGTGACGTACGTACGGATGGACGGACGGACGGACGGACGGACGGACAGATGGACGGACGTACGGATGGAGATCACGACTATATCATCGCATTTTTGAAAATGCGGGGATAAAAAATTGCAATATATCTAGAATTGTTTCATTGTTTTATAGGTAGTGTCTCGTATACTACAGAGTTCCTATCTCTGCAGTTATCACATTCATTCACTTCTACATAAATTGCCGAATGTAACTTCATGAATATTCGGCAGATATTCAAACCAAACACAACCCCTGATACTGTAATTCAACAAAAATTCGGCTGTTATAAAGCGGGTACATTAATAATATTCGGGAATGCGATCCAATAAAAGTTGTGTTTTATCAACAAAAAGTAGGTACACAAGGCGTTCTCGAGTATTATCTTGGTTTTTATATAGGCATTTGCCACAGAAAGGTCTTGGGTTTTCTACAAAATAAGCATTTACCTCAAAGTTACGCTATAGTCATAGCTGATGTTGTGACACATAGGGACATGCTTCAAAAATGGGGTTCGAAAATGAATTTTGATATGCCCTGTAGTATGGTTCAAGTCAGATTTCATTTTGACTTGTGCTGTAAGGGGAAGCAAAAAAAAAAACATTTTGAACGTAATTAGTTTCGACCCGTACTGTACGATCGATATAGACTGAAAGTAGGTGGTGAATGAAGGGAGCTTGTATGCCTATGAGCAGGGAGTCATTTGAAACATATGTTGATTTCGATTTTGTGATCATGGTGGGCAAGGCCTGGGTCGGGCTGGGGTAGTTAGATCCATTAAACATGCTAATCGGAGCATCATACCAGTAACTATAAAATGCTGCTTTTTACTCAATTGAAAACAAAATTATACAGGTTTGTAAACCAGCTGCATCTACATGAATAAATCTATGTCAGAATTTAATAGAATGTCTGCAGAAAGTACGCTATTTCATAACACCCAGACTTCAAGTTCAAGTGATTATTGACGAACTTGCGCTGTTTTATAATTAAACGTACACAATTTACTCAAGTTTTTGTCAGTGAGAAGGTGGGGGAGCCAGCAAATTGCGATTTCGGCACTACCATAAATATGCCCACATTTCTAAATAAAACACAGAATTTTTGTAGTTATGCACAATTCCCAGACCCCTTCCAGAAAGATGTCCAGAAGCCATTGTCTGACTGTCACTGCCAACGTTCAAACCAAATAACACACGCTGATTCATAAATTATTCAGGTCTTAATGGATTTCAAATCCCACATTATACGTACCTTTGGTGCAGCTCTAGGGGGGGGGGTTATTTTTTCCCAAGTCTCGCATTTTGGGGTAGCTAATACAGAGTCACGTATCCTTTTACCATTTTTTGTGGCTAATCGGGTAACAGCGTTATACCCTTGTTACAGTGAGAGGGGTATGCAAAGGAGGGTACTGCTGATTTTCCCCCCACAAAACTTGTACAACGGAAGGGGGCTTGGCCTATTATGATAAATTTTTGGATAAAGGTCAAAACATTTATGATAGAATGGTAGTTATGACAGTCAGGATCACCTCATGTTGGACAGTTGGAGGAAGTCAAAGAGAGCCACTGAGCAAAGGCAAACAATTGTCAGGTTCCGCACAGGGTTAGCATTGGCTGAAGGTAAGTGCAGAATGCCTTAGTACACAATGCTACCGCCCCGCCTCCTCCTCCAGAAAGGCAATTAGAGAATGGTAGCTCTTTCATGTTTTTACTTAGATGGCTGGGTTATTCTTCAGTAAACATCCAAAAACAAAACATTTGATACAGGCTAGTAAAACACGATACCACGGGTTTGATTTTTCTATGATTAAAAACAGGTCGCAGGGTTATCACCTTAATTTTATTTTTTTTTTAATTTTAAAAACGTTATAATTAAAAGCGATTATTGTCATCACCTTTCAGAAAAATGATGGCCGGACATCAACTCGATTCTGTCAATTTTATATGCATTGGAATAATATAATTGAGCATGTTCGGTCCATTGTTTAACACAATTGGTTTTGTTTGCAACAACAGTTTAGCCTCGGGGTATTTTGATAAGCGACACACTGCCATGAATAAGTTGCTTTATCGATGCATGTCCTGTACATGTATTTCGGTCAATCTGACATGCCATTTTGTTTTTTGAGAAGTGTCTTGTGGAACAAAAATTAATTCTAGATTCTTTAACAAAGATTATTAATATATTATATTAAATGAACATAAGCTATTTATTAGGGGGGACTTCGTCATAGCAATTAAGGTTATTAAAATTATTAATTTTCATTTTTAAAAATATGACAGCACACTTGTCTCCTTCACCCCTCCTCATAAACTTCTTTGACCCCCACCCCCCTTATCAGATGAGAAGCTGCTCCTCCACCCATGTCTCCTCCAGTCAATCAACATCGAGTTATGCATCTCTACTACTACTAATGGTATTATGACAGTTAAATTGAATCAGCTGTTGAAACTTCTCCCTGCAAGTCCCAGAGTAAAATGTCGAGATTTGACATTTCTCCATGTGTTTTTCTAATTTATCTTTATGAGTATTGGATTTCAGACAAAACATGCACTGGAACTTCTTGACATCACCATCTGTATGACGTACACTGCGTTCGTGCCTCTCTTTGTTGAATTTAGTTGAGAAAGTCATCGAACAAAACTGACAGCTAAAGCAACCTTCTTTATGGGTTTTCAGATGATCCGTTAAATTATCTCTTGAAAGTTTGGGGCAGAGAGAACAGCCATGTTCAGCCTCTCTCCCATGTACAGTAGACTCGTGGCGATTTTTGTGGTTGTTGGATGAAAATCCTTTTTCACTAATTCTACAGGCAAACATTTTGTTTTCCATTTCGATTACTTAGTTGGGGGTAGATACAATGCGGAATGAAACTCGACTTGTCAACATCGCGTTTGCAAAACAAATTATAAATTTAGCCCTGAGTGACTGTTGTGTGATTTTTTTATGGGTGTAATAAAAGTGGGAGCTCTACAACCTCCAAAAAAAGAGAAGAATAGATTTATTTCATTAATACCTGGGGTGTACGCCAAGTTATTAGATCTAATTAGAGCGATAACGTTTTTAACAAAGTATCACACCGGCGTGACTTATCTGTCATGTGAGATCATCATTTTAATGAGATTTCAATGATCTTTAATTACACCCATAACAATCGACACAATGCAGTCGTTATATTCGCACATGTCCAGTTTAAAGCATGTGTAAGCTGATAGAGAAGGTAGCATTCATATATATGGAGACGTTAAAATAATACAAAAGGGGTACATATGTCCAATATTCGTTTCAAAATTTAATTAGTGTCATAATTTTTTAACAAAGATGCGAATAAATCACTCATGTATATATCCAATGGTCGGCGAAATATACGAGCATCAATATTATCAAATTGTGTATTGAATATATAATTTATTATCTAATAATATCTCTCCCAAATTATGACTTAAAAAAATATAGATCGCATGTACTAACTGATGTAAGCATTATTAATTCATTTATTAATATGCTAATTATTATAATTAACACTAATTACACTCATTACACAACCACTCATTAATTACATTAATTACACAAGTTATTAATTACAGTGATTACACAATATTCATTAATTATATAACGTTCGTTACATGACGTGATGTTAATTACCTTACATAACATGTTAATTACATTACATATCACCCCTCTCACTCCCACCCCACCCACTCACCCAAAACAGGCTCTGTTTCCACATTCACTACTACTGTAATTTAATCATACAGTGCTGTAGGGTTGCAGGATTAAGTTACAGCTGGTACATAACAGACTTGCTCAGGGTAGAAAAAGTTAAAACATGAGCAAATTTTCACTATTCTCTGAAGTCTGTCAGCTGAACATTAACGTGTGCGTATTGTGTCTCATGTGTTATCACACTTGTGGAGAACTAGTGTTTGTGGAAACTCCACCCTTTCTAAGTTTTCCTTCTAGCCCATTCTTGACGTACAGTAATTACGTACCGCTCCGAACTTGACAGTTTGACAGTGTATGTCCAAGAATAACCCATGATATGCTGAGAAACCTTATTCCATTCACAGCTCGCAGTGTTCCAACTCCAAGTGATGTGTTTAGAAGTTTAGACCCATTAGTGTAGAGCGAGAAACAAAGCAGAAGGCGCATCATAAAGTCTTTTAGACTAAACAACTGTAGTCTTTGTTTGCATTCATCAAAATACATATTGAGTCTCTGGCGCCTGAAATCTGAAACGAAATTATATTTTTTTAGATACACAAACGTAAACTCTCTTTAACTGTTTGCACCCTGGTGGTATCTTCCACGTCAGTTCGATGGCAGCAATTGGATTGGTCCATATTTATTATCTGGGGATAGGCCAATTAATATTTTAATGTGCAGCCTTGGAGACTGTACGTTGAAAATCTTGATTGGTCTACCACACATATTCACTAAGCGGCCATCCTACTTAATGACATTGTGGCGTATCGTGTTTCTCGGCTGAAATGCAACATCACCTCTCGAGTGCAAAGGGTTATCACTTTATCTAACACAGCGGGTAAACAAACCAAAAAAACTGTGAAGGCTGCTTCCAAAACAAGTCATTCAAATTTTCTATTTTCCATATTTTTCTCTCAAAATCACGGCCGATGACCACTCATTGGAACGGGTTCACTGAAGTCATTGCAATAGCCATAAGCTATGTTTTGAGGCAAAAAAGGAAACGTTTAGTTCCCCAGACATTTACTCTTAGGTTTCGTCTTCTATTTGTGTTGTGTGAATGGATTAATCTGGCAGATACACTGTGTTTGGCATTTGCCACCTGATCGATAAGTTATTGTGCAATGCTATCTCATTACCTGTAGAACGATACAACTTGCAATTTTAATCTCTATTTGCCCATTCATGTATTTTGCCGTGCCAACTAAAATAAATTTTATAAGTTTACACGAAGCGTCTAAACCTTTTACATCACGTGGCGATCTTAACAAACAGTGCTATTCACAAAAATAATTTTTAAATATATTTGCATTACAAACATAGTGTTTGTTTCCTTCGATGGAAAGGCTCTTTGGTCTCGTTCCAATGAGGCATCATCAGCTACATGTAATGCTAGAGTAAAATTCTGAAATGCATATGTAATGTTTCCGCAAGTGTCATCTTCTGTGTATTTGGTAAATGGTCATTTTATTTATTTATTTATTTATTTATTTTTTTATTTTTTATTTGGGTTTGATGTAACTTTCGGCAGTCAGGATCATACAAGCAAGTAGGGTTAGAAGCTGATGTGTTTACCTCAGACTTGCAGTATTCCTTAGCATACTCAACTCAGATGATGCAAGTCAGAATTGGTAAATGGATAAACCTTTATTGTAACAGAGTCAACGTGGACTGAGTCATCTGGAAGGGTTAAGCGTGTGTCACTTAAGCATTTATGTTTTATTTTTGTCAAGCCTCAATAAGTGTTAATGTATAGAGAGAGATAATGAGACTTCAGATTTTATTCTGATGGAATTAATATTTTATTCTGATAGAAATAGGAAGAAGTAATGAGACTGCATATTTTATTTTGACAGAGAGAATATCTTATTTCTGATGGAAGTAGGATTTAATTATGATTGAAATGTTGATGTATATTTCTCATGATCATAGAAGTAATTGGGAAGTATCATACACTCCATGACATCCGTAAATGGATCTATAAACGGATGCTGTTAGACTGTAAATGATTGCAAACGTTTTATGAAATAATCTAAGTAATTGTAATTGAAGACGTAAATACTTTCGTGACATAGCACAATAGGATGGTAGTCAGCATTCTGCAGAGTCACTATGATAAAGCAAATATTTGAAATATTATTGTGAAATACTGTGTGGGCTGCCGGTACAACACAGAAGTAAGGTAACTTCACATGTTCTCCATGTGATGTTACTGTGGTTTGGCAGTTTCTGTAAAGAACATTTGAGAAACTTTCAGCCCACACTGTTTGGTTCGTGATGCACATGATTGACGTCATAGACAAAGTCCACAGTAGGTGTGGGCTGGCTGTTTGTGATATAAGTCGATGTTTGCCGTGAATCCGGCAGTGCTTCTTCCATCCAGCACCCGATGTGTCCTCCATCTAGAGCACCACAGTAGCACTTAGACTTTGAGAGTGAGAGAGAGCACTAAGAGAGGCCAGTTTTCCTTTGTTTAGACTTATTAAAATTATAATCACCATACCAAATCAGAGTTGTCAGTTGACTGAAGTTACAAAGAACCTGTTCCCAACCCTAAAGCAACATGCAGCCATTGGAAAAGGAGATCAGTGGACAGCAGACTGGGTGAGACCACAGGTGAGAGGAGTCCCTCCGTAATCTAGGCGATCAAGAACAGGAGAGAACCGCTACTACTTTGGTAGAGAGCCACGGCCCTATCAAAGGAGGTTTTCAAACACAGTAACCCTCACATATCCAGTTGTCTGGTGTCACAATGGACAGACGTGAGGCCCACCTGAGGTGACCTCACAATCCGTAGTGTTACATGGCATTTTATTGGTGCTGTTTGCAGGATTTCAGTCCAGATTGACAGACAGATCAACAACCATCTACAGCACCAGGTTAGTGTAATTTATTCTTTTGATGAATAGCTAGAGTTGGTTGGTGACAAATTGTACATTTGTAATTGGCAAAATAATTAGATTGATTGAAACAGCGATCAATGTGCAACACTGAGCCCAAAATATTTTCATGTACATCTGATGCCCCTTTGGCTGTAACTTTTGCAGAATTTTGTGATATTGTGAGACCAAAATATTTAGAATTCCAGACTAATTTGATATATATAAGAAAGACTGTATTAGTCAGCAAACTTTCGTTTTGTTGTCTGCTGATTCGATTACAAAAGTCAGTATACAACAGGGAGAAAAAATCTATCATTGACATTGGCACTACGACCCAGACATTTAAGTTCCCCTTCACAGATGGAGAAATTGAAAATCCCGAGAAAATGTTGATGCAAGTAATTAAAAACGTTAAACCTAATGATTCCACTTCCACTGAGAATTGAGCCCAACGACCCAAATTCATGCTACATTAAATACATACAAACTATAAACATTGTGACAGTTTGTAATTGTTGCGATTTACTATTTGAATGACACATAACAGTAAATAAAGAAGACAAATCGATAGTACATTGTGACGTAAAAGTTAGACCTATTCCTAAATACACCATTCCCCTAGAAGGCAAACCCCTACTAAAGAAATTAAAGAGAAATTAATTCTAAATAGGCTGTAGTAAAATTTACTTAATTTAAAATGGATGAGTATGGTGATTTAGTCAATGAGATGCAGAATGTACAACACCAACAACAGTTAGATCAAGCACAACAGCAGTTGTTACAACAACAACAACAGCAATTACTCGCCCAACAACAAGCACAGCAACATATACTGGCACAACACCAAAATCAGGGTGACCCGCTTAACCCCATAAATGCGATGCAACAACAAATCGATATTTTAAAAGGAAGTGTAGCAGATCAAGCTGATTCAGCAAAAAAGCAAGTAGCTGCTGTGAGTGCCCAAACTTTGGCCAACACAGTAGATAAGTTTACAGGGGACCCTAGTTTAAAGGCTGAATTAAACAAATAGAGTGACATGCTAGGTCCATGGGTAATGACGTAAATGAATTGGTATTCCTGGCATTACACAGGTCGGGTGGAGTCATAGCGGACTACATCCAGAGAAGACTGACAATTAAACCTGACATTTCTTGGGAATGTCTCAGGCAATAAATGAAAACTAGATTCAGTGACGTTACTGAACCCTAGTATGCCTTGTCAATGTTAAGAACAATCAAACAACAGTAGAATGATATTGTTCAGATCTATCATGTGAAGTTACTAGATCTGGCAGAGGATGCATTCGAGTCTGACATATTTGCCCCTTCCATTCAGAAACAATTGGTTAATTTTTTTAACGATGGCTTAAGAGACCCCGCCATCAGAATGAGATTGCTGCATGTAGAGCCCACAGACATAGAGTCCGCTGCAACAAGCGCCATGAAAGAGGAAAATGTCAAAAAGAGATTTGAAAGAGTGGCCATGACTTTAGAGACAAGGAATTATATCGTCACCAGAATCCCCCTCATGAACAGATGGAAGTCGACCACTATCGATGACCACAGGGTCATGGGCATGGTTTTGGCCATGAAACGGGACAGAAATTTGGAAATTTTGGTAAAGGCCATGGAAGGCCATTCAAAGTCCGAAGCAATGTACATGTCATAGGTCAGCCTAGGCTGGATTATTGCAGAGTAACATGCTACAACTGTAGACAAGTAGGCCATATTGCCTGGAATTGCTGATTGCCAAAACAGGAAAATAGGAAACAGGGAAACTAAAACGTTCTTGTGTTGAAGCCCAGAACATGGAACATTCATAATAAAAGGGTTAAAAGAATAAATAGAGTTCCAAAGAAAAACAAAGTATATGTAGATAAAATAGTAGATGAAAGTGTACAGAAAATTAGTAAACAAAGTAACAGCTCTCTCTCTCGAGTAAACAAAGTGATTGTATAAATAGTAGTAAGATTAAAGGGAAACAGGAAGTAAAAGAGTTAAATGTAAATGGAACACGGATTCCAACTCCCATAGTTTTAAAAGTAGATAAACAGAGATTAAGAGGTTTGGTGGATACTGGCACGCAGTATAGCTTAATCAGTTACTAGCTGTATAAAAATTTGAAGGATAAACCAAGGCTTGTTAGAAAGTCCTTGTCCTTAAAAGGGGTTCGAGGCACTCTCCTTGATGTCAAAGGAGTGGTCCAACATAGCTTTCAGATTAAAAACATATGGTTAACTCATGAGTTTTGGGTTGTCGATATTGAATGCAATCTGATTCTTGGTATTGATTGGTTAGCAAAAAATGGAGTTAGAATCTATTATGATTTAGAATGTTTTTGACTTAAGAATGAACTAATTCCATTAGTGCCAGATATCCACATATCATCGCTAGTAAGGAGCAAGAATCAACTTGTAATTAAACCTCAGACCTGTACTGTGTGTACAGCGAAAATAGTAGGTGGCAAAAGACTGTACAAATCAGATTTATTAAAAGTAAATCCTATAGAAACAGGATATGTTAGTGAACAGGCAGGATTAATGATAGCAAATACAGTTGTAAACAATAGAGACCAAGTAGTGCCGGTCATGATTTGTAATAGCACAGATAAACAGTATAAAATAAGACGAGGTTGTGTACTAGCTAGAGTGTCACCTGTAATTGATTCAAGTGTGAAGACTGTCAATGAAGTAGTGAGAAACAATTTTTCAACTAATAAGATAAACTATGATGAAATACACGCCCCCCGCAGACAAGAAAACTGAAGTGGAAATGATAATTAGAAATAACAGAGATTTGTTTGCTGCAACAGATGCACAGTTACGAAGCACTGATGTAGTAAAAATGAGAATAGATACACAGGTCATGAACCAATTAAACTGAAACCTTAGGGTTCCTTTAGAACCTTAGGGTTCCTTTAATGAAATGAAAAATAATGGATACTGCCATAGACGAGATGTTAGAAGCAGGCATTATCCAGAAATCTAGGTCACCATGGAGCTTTCCATGTTTACTTGTTGGAAAGAAGGATGGCACACGTAGGTTCTGCATGGATTATAGGCAATTAAATAAAATAACTAAACCCATTAGTTGGCCTCTTCCAGTGTTAGACGACCTCTTGAGTTTATTGACTGGAGCAGTTTACTTTTCGGCACTAGATCTGAAGTCCGGATATTGGCAAATTGCTATGGCCCCTGAACACAAAGAAAAGACAGCGTTTACCTGTCACAGAGGTTTGTTTGAGCATAATGTGATGGGGTTTGGATTGCAAAATGCTCCCTCGATATATCAGGAATTGATGTCTGTAGTCCTGCAGGACTGCATGGACTTCGCCCTAGCATATTTAGATGACATATTGATCTTCTCAAAGACTGAACAAGATCATCTTGAACACCTGGAAATGGTGTTTCAGAAATTAAGAAAGCATAATCTAAAATTAAAATTGAAGAAGTGCTTCTTCTTTCAAAGGGAAACAAATTATTTAGGTTTTATAGTAAATGAACATTGAATTAAACTGGATATGCAAAAAGTTGAAATAATTAGGTTACTAGAACCCCCAACTACCGTAAAGGGAGTACGGAGTTTTCTGGGAATGACAAGTTATTATAGAAGGTTTCTACCAAACTTTAGCAAGATTGTAAAACCGATAATTGATTTGACATGAAAATATGCAAAATATAAGTGGACAGAAGAGTATCAAAGAGCTTTTGAATATTTAAAAGAAAGTTTAATGGTAATACCATGCTTGGAATACCCTGATTTAAATAAAGAATATATATTATATATGGATGCTAGTAACACCTGTATAGGTGCTTGTCTTACCCAGCCTTGTGAGGTAAACCAAGAAGAGATTCTGTATGGAGTTAAAAATGAGAAACCAATTTATTTTCTGTCTCACAAGTTAAGTGACACCCAGTGTCGGTGGTCAACCATTGAGAAAGAGTGTTATGCAATCCATTATTCACTGCAAAAATTGAATCATTACTTAAATGGAGCAAAATTTACAATTAAGACTGACCATCGGCCTTTGAAATACGTGCTTAGCTCGCCGATGAATAATAGGAAAATTCAGACTTGGGCATTGAACATAACAGGGTATAATTGTAAAATTGAATATATAAAAGGTACCGAAAATACCTGTGCAGATTTGTTATCTCGGTTACCGCAGAAATTAGAAAATTCGGAAAACCCTACTGAAGACCTTGACGTAGATATTTCAGATAAAACATATGAGATAGGAGTCTTAAATATGAATAACTTTAGACCCCAGGATTTTGTTGAGTGTGAGATTGAATCACAAGACCCTGAGCCACTGGAAGTGGTAACTTTTGAACCATTTGACTTGACAGTTGAACAACAAAAAGATGATGAAATTAAAGAAATAATTAAGTTATATGAAAGCAACAACCCCCCACCAGTGGTTATTAGTAGATATATAATTATAAAAGGAGTCCTATATTACATTAGTAATTCAAATGATGATCCCACATTGAGAATGTATATTCCAAAACAGCTAAAATCGGAAGTGTTAAGACAATACCATGATGATGCTGGACATTTAGGCATAGATAAAATATTTGCATCTTTGGTGCGCAAATATTATTGGAAAAACTTGTATAAGGATATTTAAAAATATTGTGAACATTGAATTACTTGTAAGGCAAGAAATTTACAAAAGGTTAAGCCACCATTGCAATTAACAGACATTCCACCTTAAAGGTAGGTTTAGATGTCAGCAGACCGTATCCTACAATGCTGAGTGGAAATAAACACATAGTCAGTTTTATGGATATCTATAGTGCATTGCCTGAAAGCTTTGCCACCCCTGATAAAAAGGCAGACACAATAGCCCAATTGTTATTAGAGGAAATATTCCCGAGATTTGGTACACCCTTACAAATATTGACTGATAATGGCACTGAGAATGTAAATCACATCATAAAGAAAATGTTAATAAAATTAAATGTAAGTCATGCTGTGACGTCATTTTATCACCCTCAGTCAAATGCTAAGGTCGAAAGGTTCCACCGGACCTTACATGATGTATTGGCAAAGTTGAGTCAAGATCAATTACAAACTTGGGACTTACACTTAAATCAAACATTGGCCGCTATTAGGTTTCACCCAAATGAATCAACCAAATATTCCCCCTTTTATTTGTTGTATAATAGGGATGTTGTCTTACCATTGGATAATTTATTACAATCACATCGTAAATATTTGGGAGAAGAATTTCATAAGGTGGCGCTTCAAGAACAACATCGAGCTTTTCGACTGGTACATCAAAATTTGAAAAAAAGCGAAAAATAAACAAAAGAAATATGCGGATAAAAATAGCAAGGAAATTAACTATGAAGTTGGTGACCCAGTTTATTATAAAGATAATCAGAGGCACAGTAAATTACAAAATGAATGGAAACCATACTACAGAATTATTGAGAAAACTGGGCCAGTTAGTTTCAGACTCAGGGATCAGTTGACTGGCAAAACTACTAAATGTCATGCTGAAAACATCAGAAAAGCAAATTTAGATTGGGAAATCCCCCAAAAAGGTGCGTTAAATCAGGCATTACGACAACAAAGATATGTCGTGCCCCCAGAAGGTAGTGAATCCGATTCAGCTATGGATTCAGAGGATATACCCTTAAACAGAATAGCTCGCAGATACAGGCGTGCAAGAGAAAATTCATCATCTGAAGATGATATCCCCTTGACAGAATTGCGTAAGCGAATATGCGAAAATCAGTTAAAAGATAGTGAAGTGGAGGTTGAAGAGTTAACCTCTGAAGGTATGGGTATAGACAGTTCTTCTGATAACGACAGTCAAATAAGTGAAATAAGTGAGATAGAACAGCCAGAAATGGATCAAAGTAAAGAACCAAATGACAATTTAGAAATTAATCTAAGTGCTACAATGAGTACAGGTGAAAATAAAGATGAAAATCAATCTATTACACTAGCTGAGATAATTAAAGGTAAAAGTCAATCTAATACTCCAACTGAGATAATTAAGAGACAAAGTGTGGAGAAAAGTAAAACAGAGAAAATCAATAGGATTGCCATTATAAATGCTGTCCTTGGAGCACTACGATCGATTGTATAGCTGAATTGTGGAAGAATGGAAGAGACTAGGCTTCCACGAGTAAATAGGACTCCTTAAAAGT
Source organism: Pictodentalium vernedei (assembly GCA_031216915.1). Lineage (NCBI taxonomy): Eukaryota > Metazoa > Mollusca > Scaphopoda > Dentaliida > Dentaliidae > Pictodentalium > Pictodentalium vernedei. Next base: position 355,777,755 of record CM062291.1, read on the forward strand.
AAATAAAATACTGCATGATACTGACATGTCACTGATAATCAACAGTGGGAGATCTTGTTTACTTGATGAATGTGGGTGTATAACTAAACGATAATTTAACCCTGTGTTAAAAACGTTGTAGTAAATTGTAGGATAATTTACTAATTAGTGTTGGTAAGGTTTAGGGCTCTATTAAACTGCACCAAACATGAAGGAGCTCCAGTAAGTAGAAGAATCAGAAGTTTAAAAGAATTAAATATTAGAAGTTTAAAGAGTATTAAATACATTCATCAGTGTTAAGTGAAGTAGAGTAGGAGTAATACAGTTAAAATAGAAATAGTAGTAAAATTCAGCCGCCAATCAAAATAGAGATAGAAAATAGTGGATTGGGAACTGAAGGAAAAACATTCTTTGTCTCATTGTTGGAGAAAGATGATGTTTCAACTCATAATAATAGCCCTGATAATGTAGTGTGATTGAAGTAAAAACGTTACATAACGTCTTAGTAGATTTAAAAATACACATACCTGCTCATTTAAAGTTGCCCTTCGATGAAACAACAGAATTGTGGCAATTTTACAAGTACTTGTCCAGTAGTGCCATGTTTGAGAATCAGCGGTTGATTATTGTAGTGAAACTACCACTAGTAGATGCCCGTAAGACATTTGAGCTATACAAGATATATTCCTTGCCTTATCCTTTGGTTAATGCAACTATGAAATTAAATCCACAATTTAAAATCCTTAACAGCACAACATAAATTGTAAGGCGACTATTTGACAATAAATAAGAAATGCACACACATAGCTCACTTAACTAATGCACACACCTGTCTGAGTAATACCTTGGAATTTTGTTCTTTGGATGGCGTTATGCAAACAGTATGACCTGAAGCTTACTGCAGTCAGGTTTTGTTTCTGGGGAATGAAAAATCAATATAGTTAGCTTGTTCAGTGGAAGTGAAAATCAATACAATCTTACCCAATGCAATGCAAATTGCCCATGGTGCATGGTTTGTTAGTACACATGACCCTTTGCCATTCGCTGTCTCATACTACCAACACCCGTACCCTCACTATTGACCCACCTATTGGCATGTTACAATTACCCCCAAAATGTTCTGCTACTAGTGCCACCATTCAAATGATTCCATATTTACATGGAAATACCAAAGAATTTTATGATGCCATGGAAACAAAATTATTAATTAATCATAACACCACAAACTTCCGCTTATGGTCCCCATTGTTTACGAAATTTCCGACTTTGACAAATGTAGTTTTTCCCAGACAGCTTAAGGATGTCAATCCGATTCCAATAGAATCATTCATTGATCAACTTGAACACCTTGATACGATATCGGGGACGGATATGAAATCCTGGTTACCACTCTGGGGTTACGGTATCTCCTCTTCGGTATTTGCCTTAATAGTAATAGGATGTTTTGCATATTGTTGCTGTAGAAAACAGCTCTGTTTAAAGCTGTGTATTTGGCGCGGGAGGTGTGAAGCCACTCGTATCTGAGAATGCAGGCCGGTGATGATTCGGCGTTTACTGCAAGAAACACAAATTAACCAAGACCGCCAACTTGAGGCTATTCAGCAATTGAGTGAATTGCGCAAAATAGTTCATGCAGGACCAGGTTCCGCACCTATGCAGAACGCAGACCCAAATGAGTAGTTGACAGCGACAGAAGCTTGTCCAATGAAACCAGAAGAGATTGAAATGGAAGAATTATCACCTGAACGAGATGCAGAGACTGGCGAGTTTGTATATGCAGAGCCCCGTGTTCTGTTTGCAACCGGCCCTGAGTACACCACACCAGTTCCATAGAAAGTGAAGTGAGATGTACATAGACACAATGGACTATGGTTGACAAATCAATATCTATAGACGTATAGACAATGTAATCAGTGTTTTTTTGTAATCAAAGGTGTTTCATGTATACCCTATATCCTAGTCAGATAGTTGAGTGTGAGTGACCAGACCCTTTAAACCTTTTAGAAAGGTAATCGGTATATTCGACGTTGTATTAGTAGAATTACTAGGATTCTAGTCCATGAATCCTTTGCGATGATACTCCTACGTCACATTGAGGTTGCTGCACAGCAGTCCTGGTCACAGAGTAGTACTAAGTTCAAATGGGTTTTGTATAGTTGAACCCAGTTTGATGTTGCAGTAGTATTTTACCGTATATATTTTGTCGTACCCACCTGACAGACGCCCTCGTTGACACTGTTACTTTCGTTCTCTGGAGTTTTCTTGTTCCCACAAGAAAACTTTGGTTGGGGGAGTTGTGTAACAGAGTCAACGTGGACTGAGTCATCTGGAAGGGTTAAGCGTGTGTCACTTAAGCATTTATGTTTTATTTTCGTCAAGCCTCAATAAGTGTTAATGTATAGAGAGAGATAATGAGACTTCAGATTTTATTCTGATGGAATTAATATTTTATTCTGACAGAAATAGGGACATGTCATGTACGCTGCCCATATGAACACAGAAATTGAGACACCACTAATTACACTACGAGGTGGGGTCTCAAAACCCCACCCTGTGACTTCAATTTGTCTATAATTAACTTGTGTTTTTTGCAAGTGCGGTAATCAGGTTTATTCTTCCACCAAAAATAGTTTTAATTCATTGTTGTTTAGTGATTGTTAGGAATTGCACTTAAGTATAAATTGAATATGTATGCTCCATGTATGTTTTTTGGTAATAAAAAGCATTAATATGGCAAAAAACGATCAAAATATGGAGTTTGAATCGTGTTTTAATCTCGCATGAATATGTCAAACTGTGTGATGGGATGTTCCGCTGACGTCGGTTTATCTTTTGATCTCTCAGTCACCGGCTCTTAATTAGATCAATTTTTTTCACAGTCAGTGAAAAATTACTTTTACTTTTACTTGAAATATTAAAAAGATAGTTCAATATTTGAAAAAAATATTAAAAGCTATTGCGATTCTGTATGTTGTTCATCAGAATCGATTCAGAACTCGAGGAATTACGAAAAAATAAATATTATACCGTACTGAAATCATGGATGTGAGTTGAAAAAATTATAACTTGACCAGCACAATATCTGGACATTCCTCCGATGGTCTTTTACCTAACTGTAGCTATTAACGGAGACGAATCATGTTACCGGAACTGAATTTTGAATAAATTGTGGGTTGGGGAGGAAGGGAATCCGATTTATGATTTGAAAAGTTAAGTTCAGAATGGAGTGTTAAAATGTACATGTTGAGAGTGGAATTAACATAAATAAACTACATTAAAGAAAAAGGAATTCTTGTGGTGGCCCTGGGACGTTTCAGCCCAAGACGCTTCAGAGTCCATATATTGAAGCACCTGCATGCAAGGAAAACTGGCCAGGATGGGGGCGGGGGGGGGGGGGGGGCAGATGGCAAGCAATCAATGATATAGGCATATTTGTGCGTGTGGGTTTATGGGAGTCTGGGGTCCAATTGCCTCATTTCGGGAATGGGGAGGGAGGGGGGACTATTTACTTCACCATTTATTTATTTATTTATTTATTGGTGTTTAATGTCACATATTTCTGCACAATGGCTAACCATGACCATGACAGTTTTACGGGTGGAGGAAGCCGGAGTACCCGGAGAGAACCACCGAGCAACAGCGAGCAACTGTCAGCTCCCCAACATACAAACTCCACACAAGCAGGGTTAGCATTGGTTGAAGACAGGTGCACCATCGACGTGCAGTACGCCTTAGTACACAACGTCACCGTGCCCCTACGTGGGCAATGGGGGTGAAGTGTTTTGCCCAAGGACGCAACGCGGTACTTCACCATTTAGGAGTGGTATGGATGTCTGAATCTTACACTGCCATGACACTGAAATTTCCGATGTGCTGGCTGCCCGCAAAAATCAGGGGTGGAGCCAGAAAATCTCCGATAGAAGAACTAAAATCTCCTGTCTGAAAGACCTATTTTAATTTTGGGATTTTAAGACACGTGTGGGGGTAGGGGGAGGCAAAACCAAAAAATTATAATACGAAATTTCGGGGCATGTTTGAGCAAGGGTTATGATGTGTGGTGTTCGGGCTTGCGATCGGCATGTCATCATTAAAAAATAAAAAAAATATTATTTTCTATTGATTTTATTTACATATGGTTATAATTATGATTGCTGAATTAATGAAAAGTAATTGACAATGTTGATTTGTCTCTTATTTTTTCTCAAGCTTGTCATGTGCAGAGGTGTTAAAACAGATGTTGGTTTGAAAGACAGCTCTGTGCTTTGTCGCGCCACTAAGATGTTATTTAACACCTTGTGCAAGTGGTAGTTTAATCTACTATATTTGATTAATCACTTCAATCCCGAGTACTTTAATGTAGTAGTAGTAGTAGAATATTTTATTTAAGTGACACATTTCAAAACACATACATAATATACATAGAGTATTTACAAAATATTTATATGAAATCCAGCCTATGAAGGCTTATGAGACACATTTTCATCAGAGGTAGGTCCCTTTTTACAGTAGTTCATAAAAAAAAAACCAAAACAAAAACCCCAAACCCGAAAAACCAAAACACATGCACGCACAATACACAACCTTGCCCCCCCCCCCCACCCCCCCCCCCCCCCCCCACACACACAGAGTAATATGCAGACATACGCCCACATGCACTTGCGTATACTGTCGTGTACTAATTTTCTTTCACTTTTTCTGACTCCCTCCCATCACGTATTTCTGTCTCTCTCTATCTCTTTCCCACTGAAGTGTACTGTCTCTTAGAATGGCACATTCGCTGATATTTTAATTCGGTATCTCCCTTATATCCACCCGCGTATTACACACAGGCTTGGCTATTTCAATTGATAATACAAATAACAACAATGTAGAGGAACGTTGAAAAATCTACAAATGCAAAGAGTATAAAAGTATGTACAAACCCCTACAGAATTGGATGAAGGATATTTGTTTCGGTATGTAAATATCTCCAGTCCCCCGTGAAATAATCATTAGTTTCAGTCACGAGTGAGATACTTTTTGGTATCCATTCAAAAACAATATATTTTCTTTTTACTATATCCTTTTTATGAGAATCTTTAATTGCATTTGCCCGACAAGAGTAAGACGGGAAAGAGGATGGGCTGGTCGAGTTGACTCAATATGGTAAACTGATATCACGGCTCTTTCGAGACGCAGGAGGCTTTTTCGCCCCCACTTCCCACCCAAGAAAAACACGGTTCATCACGCGTTGGCCTACAGCTGTAAACAAAATGTGAAATTGGAAACTTCGCGAATATTAGTTGTTTTTCTCAAGTCTGGTTTATTTATTTCCTCCATCAAATCGATCGCACAAACACAACAGTTTAGTTTCGAAAGTGACGAGGACTTTGTACTTAACCAAATGGAACAAACTGTTCTATTCCCAATTTACAAATTCAAACCACAGCAATAGTCGCCGTCTACCTCCTCCAAATTCCAATTTTAATTTAAAATAAATTATCTGCTACCAGTAACAAACGCCGTTGTCTTGTCAGTTGACGTCACAAGACAGTATTTATTAATCAGCAGAGAAACTGACATGCAAAAGCAATTAAGCTAATCCTTAACGCTCGTGACCACGGTGGGTCACAGTGTTTTGAAAACTGTCTTCCACTGATCAAACACTGCGGTCCACTGGAACTCCACGGTGGAGAACACACCTCGGCGACGCTTTTTGTTTCAATCCACGTTGAAGTACTGTAATGTTAGTTAGAAGAAACCAAATGAAGTTAAAAGATTAAAAAAGACAACTCATTTATGTAAGTATATATGTGCAAAAAACAAACTTATTTATGTTAATATCTATGTGCAATGTATTATGTTTCTATAGTTTATCACTTGTTAAAAGTTGAAACACTTGAATGAAATAAAATATACCAAAGCCAATGTTCTTGTTATTGTTGCTCAGTTGTCAATGAAGATAAGTAATTAATTGTACACGCCCACTCATAAATAGTTCCTCTATAAATAGACAGCACTAATCTAAATTTAGCATCAATAACTGGGGTATTAATTGACCAGTCTCATATGGGTACTGTACACGTAATGGAGAAGTAATGAGACTGCATATTTTATTCTGACAGAGAGAATATCTTATTTCTGATGGAAGTAGGATTTAATTATGATTGAAATGTTGATGTGTCTTTCTCACGATCATAGAAGTAATTGGGAAGTATCATACACACCTCGACATCCGTAAACGGATCTATAAGTGGATGCTGTTAGACTATAAACGATTGCAAACGTTTTATGAAATAATCTAAGTAATTGAAGACGTAAATACTTTCGTGACATAGCACAATAGGACGGTAGTCAGCATTCTACAGAGTCACTATGATAAAGCAAATATTTGAAATATTATTGTGAAATACTGTGTGGGATGCCGGTACAGCTCAACACAGAAGTAAGGTAACTTTACATGTTCTCCATGTGATGTTACTGTGGTTTGGCAGTTTCTGTAAATAACATATGAGAAACTTTCAACCCACACTGTTCGGTTCGTGACGCACATGATTGACGTCATAGACAAAGTCCACAGTAGGTGTGGGATGGCTGTGATATAAGTCGATGTTCGCCGAGAATCCGGCGGTGCTTTTTCCATCCAGCACCCGGTGTGTCCTCCATCTAGAGCACCGCAGTAGCACTTAGACTTTGAGAGTGAGAGAGAGCACTAAGAGAGGCCAGTTTTCTTTTGCTTAGACTTATTAAAATTATAACCACCATACCGATTCAGAGTTGTCAGTTGACTGAAGTTACAAAGAACCTGTTCCCAACCCTAAAGCGACGTATTGGAAAAGGAGATCAGTGGACAGCAGACTGGGCGAGACCACAGGAGAGAGGAGTCCCTCCGTAATCTAGGCGATCAAGAACAGGAGAGAACCGCTACTACTTTGGTAGGGAGCCGCGGCCCTATCGACGGAGGTTTTCAAACACAGTAACCCTCGCACATCCAGTTGTCTGGTGTCACAACGGCCAGACGCGCTGCCCATCTGAGGTGACCTCACGATCCGTAGTGTTACACTATTACGCAATACCTTTATCTCGCAACTAAGAATTATACTCTTTGAGTTGGCAAGAAAATGTAACTCAACATCCATGCATTCACAGAGTTATATCCCTTGGATCGTAGAATACAAAAGAATACAATAGATCGCATATAGAATATATGTATGATATACTACTCATCACCCCGCTTCATCGACATATTTTGTAAATAAAACATTGATGGGCGGACATATGTGGCTCTAATCACTCTCCACTGTTTGGTAAAACCTTCCTTTAACAATTTAATTTGTTATTACCAGTGGGGAATCATACATGGTTCACAACTTTGGCTAGATGGGACCTGATGGACGGTAAGAAATGTGAACGTGGATCACCTCTTTGTTCTGAAGATTTAAAATCGACCACAGAACAACTCAGTTTTATCAAAAGCGATTTATTCATGTCCAGGAAAGCAGTTTTAGAATGCAGTATGTCCCCCTCTGGCATTCTTCATTTTCTCATTCGTGGACCAATTTCGGAATGTCCATTGTGGCAGTCTTTTTTTCAATGGTACTAAGTTGGACGGGTGGGGGGTTACCCTGTGGTTTAGAGCTTGTCCCATGGATGTCCTACGGGATGCGTTCGCGAGAGCATGCTAGACTCTACAAGCACACAATTACTGTCTCCTCCTCTTACTGGTTTATAATGTAAATCGACGGATGTCTGGCATTTTATTACTTTCCGAAGTGTGATTTACTGGGTTTTCCGGGTTTGATTATAAACGATAACTTCAGAAGTGAATTATGCAATCAACATTTGTGTCATGTATCCGTGCGTGCAAACGAGGACGCTTTGCCGTGGGTGTAATGGGGACTCCATTGTTTGTTTTTTTCTGCATTTTTTAACCCTTTACCTAACATGAAAAGAAGACGACACTTGCAAAAGAAAATTCTTGGATAACTATTATTTTCATTTTTGTCTCAAAATATAGGCTATGACCCCCTCATTGGAACGCTCTCGGCGAGCTCGTTCCAATGAGGAGTCATAACCTATGTTTGAGAAAGAAAACAGGAAAAAATAATAAAAATTAATTGGCGAGTTTTGAGAATAGCGCTGGCCGTTTTTGGCCGTTACGTTAGGTAAAGGGTTAAATAATATAATTATCGTTAATAATGAAAAGTAATAAACAGAGTAATCGCTTGACTGGACTGGTTACGTGAAATAGTCCATTCGACGCGAGGGACTATCTTGTAAAACACTCGTACGCATTCGCGCATTCGCGCACTCGTGTTTGTACAGCGTCCCTCACCTCTCGTGAATTATTTCACGTAACCAGTCCAGTCAAGCGATTACTCTCTATATCATGCATTAGAAGTCATACGTCGCTCCAAAGTTTCCAAAATATCTTTTCTCTACCACATTTCATTGGGATGCAAATGCGAAATACGACAGCGGTCAGTTTGGTAATCAAATCTGATACCTCTCCACACCATTACTGAGCCAAACTGACCATGTTCCACTACATTGCAATCAGCTAACATCTAATTGTCTTTTCTGCATGTGAGGTTTGACATTCTTAGATAGGGGAATGGCCCACTTTTGCAGCCCAAGGATGACCAGTGATGATTGCACACATGCAACCACACCTTAAATGGTCAACCAAGAGTTTACTTTACTATGGTGGGTAGTTAGAATCAAACATTTACCTTTTATATGTCAATGAATAGAGGAAATCCTTAGCTAACTGAGCCGGTTGTTTACTATCTTCAGTCTTAATAAAGCAGTTCTCGTAGAAATGATTAAAACACGCTAATATGCAGTTTATGCGATGGTAAAGATGGTATGAAGACGAGAGTGTCGCCGTCTGGGCCGCTGAATAGAAATCCTCATTCGCCTCACTACCTTGTTTTTATTTCAATTCATGGCTTATGACATTTCATTGGAGCGAGCTCGATGAGCCCCTTCCATATACGGGTCATAAATGACCAGTAAAAGGGAGTAGCTTGTGGAACGTGCTTACATCATAAGCCGTGGGTTGTGAGAAAAGTGATTGGAACTTAAAGTTATTCAGGGGTGTTAAATTCTGGATAGAGGTTCAGTATCCCTGGTGAGTACCACAAATAGCCCCTCGCTACCTTCGTAGTATGCCCAATCAGTTCCAGATCACCGGAAAACGATAGGCTCATCTATTCCGAGATTATGCCATGCCTGTCTCAAACGGAGTTCACGTGCGCAAAATGCTAGATCGCCGTGTATGGTAGCATAGAAAGGGCGGCTTGTACCCGCTTTGGTCATTTCTTGCGTTGAGACATATATTGACATATTTACACATTGTACGACATGGTGGGTTTTATGCTATTTCCCTACAGTTCGATTATTCTGGACTGTGCTCTAGTACATCAAAAAGTACTAGACCAATCTGAGTCTTCTATGGTACTGGCGCACACTTGAGACGAATCAAATCGTAAGGAAATCTCATGAACATCACCAGGAGTACAGTATAGGTTAATGGATGTCCCCATGACTAACATCTACCAAGATAGGCGTAGAACACCCACACTATCCTATCAATCCGGACATCCAAGCATACCATACAACACCACATGACTTACCATTGTGTGCTGCCCACAGCAACCAGATGATAGTAGAAGGCGTAAGGTGAGTGAGTAGTACCAAGGGCTAACAGTAAATAACGTCCACGCTACACTACCGTTCCAGAGATGACCCCTTTGTAATAACTGGCGAGTTTTGCCATAGCTCCCACTTTTATAACAAAAGGTCGCAAGGTTTTGCAATCCCTCTCCACTTTCGTAATACAATCGTTAAGTTTTGTCATAATCCGAGATCACGAGTTCTGCAATAAAAGTAACAGGTTTTGTACTTTTATACAGTGGTGCCCACTTAATTGTACGTCTCTTAATTCTATAACCCGCTTAATTGAATATAATTTCTAAACACCAAACCATTCACCATACCTTCGTTGCCAATTTGACCTGTTTATTGCATATAGGCTATAGAGTAAACTCCTGTTAAGGTACTATATAAGTCATGGGAAATTTAGCTTGAAAATAGGTGACATGTTATGTTCGACGTCGTTCAAAATCTAAAAATTATTATAATTTTTCGCTTTTTATTGTTCAAAATTGTGCAGAATTGTACTTTAATACGGATGGCCAACACAAAAGTGACAAATTATGATACCTTTTAGATTTTTGATGACATCGTAAATAACCTGCCATCCATTTTCAAGCTAATTTCCTGTTACTAAAATAGCACCTTAATTAAATAAAAATGAGTGTAATATATCAAACACTTACTCCCAAGAGACACTAAATTCCCTTTGTTTACAGATCTATTTGGCCTCAGAACATACAATAAAGGGATTTAATCTATTATACATTGTTTGACAGAGCTCCGTGAGCTCCGTCAAACAAGGTATAATTGACTAAACGCCCAATTCTATTCTACAGTATAGAAAAAACGTCCAAATTCCTGTTAATTGTATATAAGGAATGATCGTTTGTTTCTATTTATTTCTTGAGTTATGAACCCCAAACAATACGTAGCCTATTTATACTATGACCAATGAATTGCGTAGGTTAAAAGGAACGTCATAGGCCACGCCCACACAAAACTTCGATCTCCTTTTCCACTTGACGAGAGGGTGCTGTCGTTCAAAGCAACACTGAATTAAATTTAATTTTGATTTTGACCATTTCCTGAGAAATTGAAAGCACAATTTATAAATGTGGAGTTCGATGTAAATTCAGATGACATGAAGTTGGTTGAACTTTGTCTCAGAAAGAGTTCATTCAGGCTATTTGGGAATTGGAAAGTTTTGTTGGCGTGAGTTTCGTTTGTGGATTATTATGACCGGCCATTGTTTACGTTTGATTTGGGTAAAACGATGAAGGCAGACGGCCATCTATTGCAAAAAACAAATTGAACATGAAATAAAAAGCATGATAAGGATTTCATTGTTCATTAAATTTTATTTTGAAAGTCATTTTAATATGATGAGATAAGTATTAATTACTGTTAATGTTCAAACAACATGAGCCTGCAAGAGTTCCTTTTCATTCACACTGTGCAACGTAATTTTTAAGACAGACATTGGAGTCGTGGTTTAGGGCGGGCCTAAATGCGTTTTTATAGATTCATTGTGTTATGAAAAAAAAGAAGAAATACTTTAGCCAATCATTTTGCCCGAAAATGCATGAACTGAAAAGAGCTTTAATTATACTCCTGTTAATTGAATATTTTTCACCTGTAAAGTTGTTCAACAATTTGGCTGATTAAAAGACGACTGTATATGGATACATAGAGAGGGTATCTCCATCCTGAATGGTATCATCAGCATTATAGAAGAGAGGCGGGTGCGTTTACAAAATTAATATAAAGATTTCTCTCATTGATGTCTGTACATACTTTTCCAAAATTGCCATTTTCTACTTTGTTGTAACTGCGCTACGTCTTGTATGTTGCTAGCAGGACAACCATCGGATGAGTTTTCGTGGAAGCTTCCTTGATATTGCTGCTTTTGTCTGGTGCCTTTATCCGAGGACGTGTTGTCGTGTTGTTTTGAGTTTCCATCCCCATCATTCCGAGAAGATTTGCGTCTCCAGTTGGACAATACAACATCATACAGTGTTCCAATGATGATTAGACCCCCAATAATTCCATAAATAGATCTGAAATAGAAAAAAAAATGGTACGTTACAAGACAACTGTTTACAATTAGCGAGATTGTGTAGAACGAGTGTTTTAAAACTTTACCTAACGTAACGGCCAAAACCGGCCAGCGCTATTTCCAAAAATCGCCAATTAATTTTCATTATTTTTTAATTTTTTGTCTGTGAAACATAGGTTATGACCGATCATTGGAACGAGCTCATAGAGATCGTTCCAATGAGGGGTCATAACCTATGCTTTTGAGACAAAAAAATGAAAAAATGAGTAATTCAAGAACTTGTTTTGCTAGTGTCGTCTGCTTTTCGTGTTAGGTAAAGGGTTAAAACAAATCGATAGTTTGGAGGACCTACACTATCCACAAACAAACCTGTCCTCATCAATGTAAACGTTTCAACGAACTTGTTGAGCTCGTCCCAATTGGGGGCAATAAGCTATGTCTTTGAGGCAAAAAGAAGTCTTTTTTAGATATTCAAGATTATTTTGTTCACATATTATCGCTCCCTAAGTTAGATGAAATGTTAACCCCTTTACACAACGCACACGGTATCAAAATTTGATATTTTGTTATTTACATTGTTTAAGTTGTTCACAAAGTTTCTATAAATACACAGAACGATACGCGTGTGAATGGATTAATCGATATGGCACGAGCGCCAGCGCGGATGGATAACACGAGAGGCTACAGGCCTCGAATTTTATCCTTCCGCGATGGCACAAGTGCCATATCGATTAAGCCATTCACACGCGCGTGTAGTTCTGTGTTTTTTACACGGCTTCACGTCTTTTAAAACAATTATTTGAAGGACATGTGTGGGGAACGTATTTTCATTTTCCGCATTGTTTAGTGTTGATGTAGATGGGGAATTCATACAACAGGCGTGCAATAAAACCATGTTGAGTGTTTTTCGATAAGAAGTCACATGATATTGTTCTGCTGAAATAGTTCTCACTTTGTAAATCAAATATTGGGGGATGTTGCCAATTCGTTAACTAAAGGGGAAAAGAAAAAACAATTTAAGTGACATTTGATGCTCGAGCTTGAGTATACAGTTTAAAAAATGGTCCAAAAACATATAAAGTCCGAGTAAGTCGTCAAATGACAAAGAGAGGCGGTCTGGAGCAGAAACTTCACTTGTCATCTTGATGACATCGCAATCTCTCTTTCAACTTACTTTTCCATTCAAAATTCAATTAAAAAGAACAAACATTCTACCTGAGATAACACAAACAAACGTTTTTAATTCCTGTAAACTAATCAAAAATGATCGCCGTTAATGATAATTTTGTTTGGTAGAACGTTCACGTTTTTAACTTGTCGCAAAAAGTTCAGTGTTTCTGCGTATTACTCATTTTATCAACAAGCAGGTGGCGTCGCGGTAACCGGTTCTCGTCAGATCACCGAAGCTAAGCAACATCGAGCGCGGTTGGAAGTTGGATGGGTGACCATTTCAGCGACTGATTCGCGCTCCCGCGTTGTGTCCTTGGGCAAGGCACTTAACCTCGATTGCCTACATGGGGCACGATGACGCTGTGTACTAAGGCGTACTGCACGTCGACGGTGCGCATGTCTTCAACCAATCTAACCCTGTCTGTGCTGTGGTGCAGAGTTCAGAGATACGATGTTGGAGAGCTGACAGCTGCTCGTCGTTGCTCGGTGGTTCTCTCCGGGTACTCCGGCTTCCTCCACCCGTAAAACTGTCACCGACATGATATGACCCTGGCTATTAATGTGGCGTTAAACCCTAATAAAAAAAAATCAACAAGCATATATTTTCTTCAATACAAGTTAAAATGTCTAGACAAAATAAAACTGTATATTTTGAGTAGTAACTTTCCGCGCACAGGCGAACTGAGAAAAGGAGATATTCGAACATACACTTGACATCACGCTTAACCCTTTTCCTAACATGAAAAGCAGATGACAGTTGTAAACAAAATTCTTGAATTACTATTTTTTTCATTTTGTGTCTCAAAAACATAGGTTATGACCACTCATCGGAACGAGCTCGACGAGCTCGTTCCAACGAGGGGTCATAACCCATGTTTTTGAGACAAAAAGAGAAAATATAATGAAAATTATTTGGCGATTTTTGTGAATATCGCTGGCCAGTTTTTGACCGTTACGTTGTTTAAAGGGTTAATCAAAAACTTCAACAATCTGAAGTCACTAACTTTGGTAAATATAATTAAGTGAATAAAAGTATAGTTCGGTCGCCGTGAACTGGTTACTTTTCATGGATGGGCAATATTTTCACAGACGCAATAATATTAGATTCCAAACACTAATTACATGAATAATCATAAAAAATTTAATTAATGAAGTACAGGGTACAACCCGGTGCTTCAATAATTAACATTTTGCTTGTGGTGATTTTTATTATCTGGTAAACACACTTGTGGGCATCATTGCCCACGCGTGGATTACGACCAATCCACGGCGGCTGTACTGTAACTGAATTTATATGCAGAATAACGTCAAACACAAATCATTTGTTTCATACTAAACTGAAACGGAAATTCCATAGACAATGATGACATGTTTAGTCCAGCGAATCATACATGACAACGGCTCTGTGTTTGATCTGTGCACAATGATATAGTTCCGTGTTTAAATGACGAGTTGGTCACTCTTTTATGAGGGAGTGATATTGCAAGATAAATTGGTCAGTAGCACCTTAAGGGAAATCTGAGATATTATTTTGAAATCACGACCACGCTTTTGCTCAATAATCGACTCCTCCTTCCTCCGGCTTCGTTGACATAGACACCAATATATGGGCAAAACACTGGGGGTGCAATTCAGTACGACAAAATGTTACATTCTATCTATTGAAAAGAAAACCTAATGATTCTATTCATTAACCCTTTACCCAACGTAAAGGCCAAAACCGGCCGGCGCTATTCACAAAAATCGCCAATTAATTTTCATTATTTTTCATTGTTGTCTCAAAAAAACATAGGTTATGACCCCTTTCCCCCTCCCCCACCAATAACTTTTCAGTCGGACCATGTTCATCTGAATAGGAAGCTTAGATATTGATTCAATCTTGCTGCTAATCATATACTTCTTACTGGACAAGACTTGCTTCTTGGAATCATGTCATACACGTGGGTGATCTCATGCAAATGGAGATCTGTGGCTGACTGGGGATGTTGGGTTCCCAGAATGGCTAATTTTGAGTCCGGAACATGTTTCCAAAACATGAAGTTGGGTAGCTCATGGCGTCGAAAACATAATTTGTACAGTCCATGAAATAGAGAACATTGATTAATCGTTTCCATAACCGTGTATACTCTTGATAGACAGGAAGTCTACCCCTGAATCACTGCATTGTGTTTTGCATGTTTTCACCTGGACTAGCCTCGGAGCTCGGGGGCTGGGGCTGCGACGTGGTGTAGATTGTCCACGTCGAAATCAGCATACTGATTGCTCACTTATCTCCGTTTTTATCCAGAGAAAATCTACTGAAGATGTTAGAAATTAATGAATCCTATTCCTGGATACCGTAATTGTAAAGCAATATTGTGTCCGTTTACTCTGTGTTTATACATATATTCCTTCCGCATATGCACAATGTATTTATTCGGCACTTTTGATAGTCTTTGAGGACACATAAGTTAGTTGGGCCGAGTGCTATATTATGTCTTATTACAATAATTTTATAAATAGAAAGCACATGTCACAAAAAATAAAGATAATACTACTACTAATTCTGCTTCACGGCTACTACGTATATTTATCCACAAACAAATTTCCTGCGTTTTTTCAACACCAAGACATTCCTTCTTTAGTTACTATTTGAGTCATGGCGGTCGGGACAAAATGTATTTAACCACACCCACACTCAACTGGTCATCTTTGCAACGCCCCTGTTAGCTCACACAGTACAGTGCCACTGGACAGGTCATAATCATCCAGTGGGCAGTGATGTTCACGCCTGCGTTTACCAGGTAATACAAATCATCATCAGCAAAATTTTAATTAATGAAGCACCGGGTTGTACCAATATTTCCACAATAATATTAGATTCCAAGCCCTAATTATAGGAATAATCATTAAATAATTTATTAATGAAGCACCGGGTTGTACTATTGTATTATTGCCCATCCGTGGACAGTGATCAGTCCACGGAGGCCGCACTGTGCATGTGGTAATAAAGCCTACTTTCTCCCATCTCACCCGAGCACCCAGCTCGTTTCAGCGAATGATGATATTAATGTATCGAAAAAAATGACAATTTCAATCTTATATGGAAGTAAATAGCAAATAATGAGCTAACGGCCATTGGAACGGCTTCTACGAGGGGAGTTTATAGGCTAAAAAGTACGAAAGCACAGACGGTGTTAATTACACAGGATTTGATTCTCTGGAGTTGTTAGTTCCGTTGGACTGCTTAAGAAAAGTTTCTAAAGTGGCTCATTCCCGGTGCTTAGGAGGTGGGGCGCCCCAGAATTTCCCAAAGTCACTGTCAATTACACTTTTGCGTACATGCATGATTTGAGGCTCGAACATTCTCCAAAGTTCACTGATCACAAAAAACCGTAGCTTACTAAATGAATGGGAACGCGGTGTTTCAGTGGTTACGGCATTGAACTACAAACCGAAAAGTCTATGGTTCGATTCCCGCCAGGGGAAATGCGTTGTGTCCTTGGGCAAGGCACATAACCCCAATTGTCTACACGGAGACGGGGTGGCGCTGTGTACTAAGGCGTACTGCACGTCGATAGTATACCTGTCTTCAACCAATGCTAACCCAGTTTGTATGGAGTAAGTACGGCGAAGAGTCTAACGGTGATTCTCTCGAGTACTTAGGTTTCCTTCATCTTTAAATATGTCTGAAACGAGGTGTCAATGGCTGTCAAAAATGTCGTTAAACCTCAATAAATAAATAAATGCAAAACGATTTTTTGGCATTCAAATCGGAGGGTGCACTATCTGACCCTGACCATCGGTAACTGCGTTGTGTCCTTAGGCGAGACACTTAGTTCTGATTGCACACGTAGGGATAGGGTGACGCTCTGCACTGAGGTGTACTGTTCGTCGACGGTACAATTGCCTTCAATCGCTTCTAACTCTGTACGTACTGGTAGTAAGTTGGGGAGTCTGACAGTTGTTGATTGGGTGTTCTTTTCGAGTCATCCAGTTTCCTCCACCGTAAAATATACCCTGGTTGTTGAAAGTGTCGCAAAACCTCAATGAACTAAAAAATACCTCCCAAGGGGTTAAGGTTTGCAATAGTGTACGAAAAGCAAAGAGTATTGTAAAATAAAATATGGATGATCAAGCTTATTTGTGGAGTTACAAACTCAGGCGGACGAATGGAATAACGGGTAGAAGATTGGATTCTCTCTCTCTCTCTCTCTCTCTCTCTCTCTCTCTCTCTCTCTCTGTTGGTACCAAATACTGGATATTAGTCGCAACATTTGCCCCCGAAACGCTCTTTGTAGTCAAATAAAGAATTTTCCACCTATCTTGCAAACTTAAAAATGGCCTACTTTTTTCCGACAAAATGTTTGGTGGGGCCGTCGCCACCCCGATTTCACCTGTATCTACCACCATGCCTTCAGAAGGTGTTAGTCCTCTCCAAAGAAACCTCGAATTGGTCGTCTGGCTGTCTTAAAAGTGGGAACATTCCACCACCGCAATACCCTCCATCCTGTCGTTCAATGTTGATTCTGCCATTTGTAACAGGTCACCTGTAAAACGTTTACCGGAAAACCGGGGGGGGGGGGGGGGGTGTCTTCCCAAAAATTCCGGACACAAGGCCGGGGTGGTCGGATGGGGGCCAAAACACCTTTTTTCCTGGAGTTGCAATTTTTTTCCTGGTGTTTTTTTTTAAATTATTTTCACAGAACAAGGCTATATTGTTGTTTAGTAGTCTAATAGGCACCTGTTTGTCAGGTAGGGTTAGTGAATAAGGCCCCACTAAGCTGATTAGGGGATTTGTTCTCTTTTTTGTAAATTAAATTAGATGCATTAAAGAACTGTGTACTCCAGTTTGACTAAAAACAATCAGTGGAAATTTATGAATTTTAATTTGGGAATGGTTAACATAATTTTCATAGCTGAATCATCACGGCACAATTTGGATTTTACAATGAGTAGCAATGTGTTTAGCAGAACATCTAAAATAATGTAAAAAATTTACGGAAAATGTCTAAATGCCCAGTTTCTCTGAGTAGAGCTGAGTAGAGCTTGTAACCTGGAACTAATGAAAATTCTCACTGTGCATCTTTGATATAAAACCCCACTTACTTAATTCAAGCTCATAGTGATAGTAGCAGGGTTTTCACAGAGGGTTTGTCTGGCTATCTCGTGAAAACATGAAACAAAAGTTACAGTTAATATTTGAACTGAAAACTGACCCTGACTGAGCCAGGGTATATAGATGAGTAGCTGAGCATAATACTATGCAGCAAAAGAAGATTATTTTAATCCTCTATTTGATGTTCACAAAAATAGTCTAATTCTTACATTATATGCTGTTATATGCAGAAATCAATGCTGACATTTTTTCGGAGACGGACCAGGACGGACAGTGAGATTTACAATAGTGTTAGGTGACAGATTTTCAGCTTTCCTACGCTATCTACTATCTTTTGAGTAATGACAATTGGCTGAAACCTCAAGCCTAGGCACTTAGCCTGTAGTCAGGTCATTAAAATTAAAACTTCTTCACTAAATTTAAACTGTTTCTTCAGTCTCTGAACTTAACACATGAATGGTAATTATTATGAGAGCATTGAGGCCAGAACTTTCAGTTCAGCATTTGTAATTCATGCACTTGAATAATATGCCAGTATACACTACGCCATAGTGTATATACCCATATTATTGAAATGCATGAATTACAAATGCTATATTTATTTTTATTTGTGATACATGTATTCGGTAGCACCCTTGTTAGTTTGACATCAACTTTGAATGAGAAAACAGCAAGCACTGATCATCATAGAAGAATTACTCAGTGGCAGTGCTTTGTTTTTTCACAACATCAACAGCACACTACATCATGGAATTTGTAATAAAGCACCATTTTATTTCATAAACATGCACCTATATACTGACAAAACAACTGCAATTCTGGTATCTATCAATGACCAGTGTATCAATCAGTTCCTCGAAAGTTTTCTCACAACGAAAAATAACAATGAAATTTTTCTCAGTAAAAATAAATGCGTGCTTGATAACAAAGGAGTTAATAACAGTTTTCTTTAGTGAAATCTAAATGCTTCTGTTGATGCTGGTTGATGTGTGCATAATTAGTTTAGACAGTAGATTAGGATTCAAATTAAGGCAAAGATTGACAACTGGAAGCTCAGTGCAATAATTTTTCATTACCCACTGTGGTGGTACACTGAAAAAATATAGGTGGTGGGGTGGGTGTCCAAGTGGTCAGAGGAAACAAATATTATTTTTGCACGTGGGTGGGTGGGTGGTGGTCAAAAGGTGGAAAAAAATATTTTAGGCCTTGTGTCCGGAATTTTTTGGAAGACCCCCTCCCCTGGGAAAACGCCAAAAAACATTTGCAACTTCAGATGCATTTTCTACAAGTCCAAAAATTAATTTAAAACAGTGCCGAGTTGCAGGGTCGTATGCAGGAGTGTAATTAAAAGTGAAACTTAGGCCTGGGTTAGGGTCCACGAAAGACCCATTCTTATCTGAAAACGTCATGAATTTTCATTTCTTAAAAAAGTACTTTCGAACTATCTGAATATAGAGCTTATATCGCGCCAAGGTAAATAGTCGTATACAGAAGTGTGGTGAAAGTAAAAATCGGGTCTGAGGAGGAGTACCACGGATGACCCCGTTCTTATCTGAAAACGCTAGGAAAATTCGCTTCTTAAGTTACATTTTTGTGATCAGGTCGAAAATCGGGCCGAAAATCATAGATGTACGCGATAGTGTAATTAAAAGTGAGTTTTGGCCGGCTCCAGCGCCGAAACACTAAAAATGCGCACCATAAGAAATGGGTTTTCTTCAATGGTTTAACGGTATTAACAGCACGAGAGCGCCAACCCTTCCGAATCCGATAATGCAATTAAGGCCCTCTGGGCTCTCTAACTGCTATGTTTTTGGGATAAGGATGGATTTCTTCATATCTTCGAGAATTTATTTTGTCGTCCTATAGTCGCATAAGAGAAATACACAGAACGAAACACGCGTGTTAATGGGTTAATCGATATGGCACAAGTGCCAGCGCGGAAGGATAGAACGATAGGCCAGAGGCCTCGAGTTTTATCCTTCCGCGATGGCACAAGTGCCATATCGATTTACTCATACACACGCGTGTGTCGTACTTTGTTTATTACGCGCCTTCACGTCTATAAGAAAAGATTGCAAGGACACTCAGCGATTCATATGACAACTATCAAAAAAAGAACATATTTTATCGCGAAACACATTTGCGAGGGGAACTATTTCGTCCCCTGAGTTCCAATGTGTTCTATGTGCCTACCGGCACATAGAACACATTGAAATTCAGGGGACAATTTTCAGCTATCGCTAGAGATTCAAATTATAATTGCAGTGCATGGTTTGTAGAAAATTCCAGTAAAATTTCACTTCTATTTAAAAATAGTCCGTCAGCAATTTCCGTTTCGCACATATGAGCGGAACAGATTTTCATTTCCCGCACGGTTTAGTGTTGCTGACGATAGGGATTTCATAGAACAGGCGTGTAATAAAGGATTATAAACGTTTTCCCGCCCCTTGTATTAGTTGATCAGATAAGCCTGGGTACTTCGGCAGTTATTTCTGTTAACCATGAATTAAATGTGGCGAATGGTATTTATCACTCGAATATCGCGTGATTTTTCATGCAGATGTTAGTGATGTGGGCTCTTAATCCATTTTAAATTTGGTATTCAAATATCTCCTTCTCCTTCATCCTCCCGACCAAGCATATTCATTTTCACTCCGCCATATGAACATTACAGTAGAATTATTACAGAAGCAGACGGTGAATTTGAACCGGATGGCGACTGATTCGCGACCCAGGGCCAATACTATAGAACTTTTAGAATTGTATTTTCTAGAATTGTATTTATTGGTTATGACTTTAAATGGGTTGAAATGAATCATTAACATTTTCAAAGATGTGTCAAGTTGGCAAATTGCCATATCTTTTAAAATGCTAATGATTCATTTCAGTATATTAATAGGTAAAAAATACAATTCTAGAAAATACAATTGTAAGAGTTTTATAGTTTTGGCTCCTGGTCGAGATTCTCAGATCACTTTCTTCCCCACAACAAACATGAAAAATGCGGGAACATTGAATCTCATGTGTGTTTGCTTTGTTTTTTCTTGCTTCCGTTTGATTTCTAATATTATCTCTTGACCTACATTGATGTAAGATTATCGTTGCCAGATCGCGATGTGATCGCGAAAGATACCACGTTTGTGGTAACAGTACTTTATATCTACTCACACCAAAACTTTAGCTTTGTAACTAAACAACCTTCAGACGCAATGCGCGATATATAAACTAAACAAATATTAATTTGCTTTCCTTGTTGCATTCAAATATTCGACCCCATCCCTCAAAATCCACTTTGGTCCAGTTTTGAGATTAGCGCAGTGCGTGTACTTACATCGCAACTTTAGCTCTAAACTGAACAATTTTCAGATGCAATGCGCGATATATAAACTAAACAAATATCAATTTGCTTTCCTTGTTGCACTCAAATGGCTTCTCTACTTCGACCCCCTTCTCCCACACTCAAAGAGCAAAACCCAGTTTGGTCAAGTTTTGAGATTAGCGCAGTACGTGTACTTACATCACAACTTCAGCTCTATATCTAAACAACCTTCGGACGCAAGCGATACATAAACTGAAAAAATATCAATTTGCTTTCCTTGTTGCATTCAAATGGCTTCTCTACTTCGACCCCCTTCCCCTACACCCAAAGAACAAAACCCACTTTGGTCCAGTTTTGAGATTAGCGCAGTACGTGTACTTACATCGCAACTTTAGCTCTATAACTTAAGATGGTTGACTGCGAAGCTGTCACTGTCTTTAAACCAGAAGGTAAACCATCATCTGAAAAGTATCAAAAGGAACTGTCTATCTCTTCTCTTGGTTCTCAGGTGATATTTTTCTCCCACTTCCCACAGCACAGCAGATTCTGACAACAACAATGTTAAAAGCAACAATAAGTGAAAGGGTACCTTCTGGATCGGGATATCTTCAATTTTCTCCTAAGTATGATTTTTTTTATCCTATTTAGCATAACATCCATATTTTCATCCCCAAATTTTCTATTCCGTTTCATCCCACGCTGGTGAAAGATGACTGACTGAGATTAATTATAATTAATTATAATTATAGGAATAATCATTAAATCATTAAATTAGAATTATAGGAATAATCATTATATCATTAAATAATTTATTAATGAAGCACTGGGTTGTACCCAGTGCTTCATTAATAAATTATTTAATGATTATTTCTATAATTAGGGTTTGGAATCTAATATTATTGTGAAAATATTGGTACAACCCTGTGCTTCATTAATTACAATTTTGCTGATGATAATTTGCAATCCCTGGTATGAAAATATTAATTCAGGCCGAAAAAATGAAATGTTCAGGTTCCCTGATCGATCTTTATTTTCATGCCCGGCACTAATATTTTTTAAGAGTACTTGGCAAAAAATGTTATATCAATTTACAATAATACCCGAAGATACTTACAGGTCTGACGTCAAATACATGTACACCACAATTACAGAAAATAAGTTTTAACCCATAACCTAATCTAATGAGCGGACGGCACTTTCTAACAACATCTTGAATAAGTATAATTTTTCATTTCTGTCTCAAAAATAAAGCTTAAGCCCTTTTCCAATGAGGGGTTATAAATTATGTTTTTAAGACCAAAAATGAAAACATAATAAAATTTGTGTGGCGATTTTGTGAATAGCACTGGTCTGTTCTGGTTGTTACGTAATGTAAAGGAGTGATGTAAGGTAAAGGTGTGGGCGACTGTAGGAAAAAAATCAAATATTAAAATAAATGCCGATCGCACGACCGTATTTTACGATTGCATATTACCTGAACCATTGAGGCACCGTATCAGTCAACTAAATGTCGCGTAACTTATACTACTCAGAGAAATGGTTGGGTCTGTGTTACATTGGTGGAGAGGTTCAGTACTTATTTCACCCTACAGCCCTATAAGGTTGTAGGATTAAATTACCTCGGGACCCGCCTGCCCAGTTAGGATTATCGTGCTATCGTCTCCTTGATTGCCATCTTTTGCTTTACCCAAAATGTATATATACCGGGTTTTATTTATTTATTTATTTATTTATTTATTTATTTATTTATTTATTTATTTATTTATTTATTTATTTATTTCATAATATTTATTTATTTTTTTATTTTGGGTGACCGTCTGCGCGATCAATTCGTACTCCCGCTTTGTGTCCTTGGGAAAGGCACTTAACCCCGATTGTCCACATGGGGGCACGATGACGCCGTGTACTAAGGCGTACTGCACGTCGATGGTACGCATGTCTTCAACCAATCTAACCCAGCCTGTGCTGCAGAACGGAGTTACGATGTTGGAGAGCTGGCAGCTGCTCGTCGTTGCTCGGTCGTTCTCTCCAGGTACTCCGGCTTCCTCCACCCGTAAAACTGTCGCGGTCATGACGGCCATTATGCATAAGTATATGACCTTAAACACCAGTAAGTAAGTAATAAGTAAGTATTTATTTATTTATTAATATTTATTTGTTCAGTTATTTATTTATTGTGGTTTAGCGACACTTTTGACAGCCAGGGTCACCTTGTATGGGACAGTTTTACGGCTGAAGGAAGCCGGAGTACCAGGAGAGAACCACAAAGCAACGGCGAGTAACTCTCATAACCCCAACATACCAACAGCGCACAAGCTGGGTTAGCATTGGTTGACGACAAATGCACTATCGCCGCGCAGTACGCCTTAGTACACGGTGCCACGTGCCCCACGTGGGCAATCGGGATGAAGTGCCTTACCCAAGGACACAATGCTGTTACCACTGTTGGGGACTGAACAGGGTACCTTTCGGTTTGAAGTCAAATTTTGTAACCACTGAGCCGCCGCGCTTCCATTAATAATATTATTTTACCGATCCTTATAACTAACAATAACACTTTGGCCGGCCGCTGAGTTGTTGCGGTTATTGGGTGAAAAAGCCTTGATTAACCCTGTGCTCCCAAATGCCTTCCTATCCCGAAGCCTCTTCTCTCCTCCCATCACCCTGAAAGAAACGATTTGATGACACTCCGTACCCCATTCTTCGCAATCACTCCAATAAGCACACTACTCTCCTTTGTGTCGCCAACTAACCACATGTCCTCCATTCTCCCATCCAACTTCACCATTGTACTTTCAGTAAATCTTATTCTGTTAGATTGGTATTTTGGACATTCTAATAGAAAGTGTCCCAGGCTTTCCACGCCTCCTGGATTACACATTTGCCACTCTTTTTGTTGGCTTTCACATTTTCCCCTAGGCTTTTGCGCCCGTAACCTCAGTTCGAACAACAGTGACACCCCCACCCACCCCCCAAAAGGTGCTTGGACCTGCCCTCGCCAATTTCGGTTTGAATCCTATGTGACTCTTTCTTTGACGATTTTTACGGTACATCCTTGTTGATCCGATTGATTAATACATAACTCTATTGATCCTTATAACTAACATATTGCTCATTGCGTCATGTTCTCGACGACTACTATATTTCCCAACCCATAAAATGTAGATACAGCGTTGAAAGGTGTAAATAATATATTCAGTTTGTATTTGTTATGTTCGAGATGACAGGGATATCGTGTATATTTGGATTAGAACTGAGTCCACCTTTCTCATTATCCTAAGCTGGCATGTGATGTACGGTGGTGTTGGCGTCCATATCGCTTTCAAACTTAACCCTGTCAAACGTTATTAACCCTTTTGGCGCGGTATAATCTGAGAAACAGAATTCTTAGCGCCTAATACTCATCAGGAATTTTACAGAAAGTATAGGTTGTTAGACTAAAAGGTTATTATTTTAAAAGGTGTTCTAATGATCTCATTGACAGTTTTTCAACTGATTTCCTGTATATATTTAAATGGCACCTTTATACTTTCAAGGGACGATATCGTTGTTCATGGATAGGACATAACTGGTGCATGAAACATAGGAATACGTATCTTTGTTTAACCCTTTACCCAACGAATCGGCCGCATCCGTCCCGAACTATGCAAATTCAGCAGTTGAAAAAATATTATTTTTCAAAAAATTTCAACAAAACCATATCATGTGACCCCTCGTTGGAACGAGCTCGTTCCAACGAGGGGTCACATGATATGGTTTTGTTGAAATTTTTGGAAAAATTTGAAAAAAATTGGTATTTAAAATAATAAATTTTTATATCGTCTGTGTTGGGTAAAGGGTTAAAAGCACTTAGAAAATGGACACACACAGTTGGCTAAATGACTACTGCAGTACCTTTCCACGGTCTGCCGTCTGTCAACTTTAGTCGCCTGTCGCGCCAAAAGAGTTAAATCTCTCAACTGAAAACATTCGTAATTTGTTGTCCTGTTTAAAAGAAATATGTTTACGGAATATGACTTGGTGACATTCTAGTAACATTCCCAATATCGAGGAAATAGACAGCACGTCTCGCATTGAAGTTGAACAGAAGCGCATAAAAAATGTTGATGGCATTATTGCGTCGTAATGGGAGACAAACTCGAGAAATAATGGTAATTGTTTACGTCAATTGCTGTTGAATCTTCGATTTCGGTTTTTAAGTAAAAACGCATTCTCATTTGATCATAAAAAGTCTTGTATATCACTCTCCAGACTGAGTAGACCGGTCTGCAAATCTTATTGGCGATCATGTTGTAATGTATCGATCATATTACTCAATGATCTCTAACGACATTTGACAGTGGAAACGGCGAATCTATAGGATTGTCCTTTTTCAGTGATGAGGGCTTGGGGAGTCGTCTCCGAGACAGTTTCAGAATATGTGACGCCTAAGTGCATAAAGATGACTTATCTCCTTTCTCTGATAAAACGTCAGAAATTATAAATGCCAAGAATGAGATCTACGATTTTCTGATAAGTGAAGGAAATATTTTTCTCTGAGATTATTGTTCCGCGAGTGTTTCAGATTGAGTGGAAGGGCGATGAAAACAAATCCCGCAATGAATTATGGAATGCCGACAACACGCTGATAATCATGCAACATATTTTTTATTCCTTTAAAACTTTTACATAATTTTGATATTGTACCCTTTTTTTCCCAACAGTCGACATTTGTGAAAAAAATTTCAAATAATCAAAATTGTTCAGTATTTGCCTCAAAAACAAAGCTAATGACCTATCAGTGAATGGAGCTTATAGATATCGTTCGGGAGGTCATTTATCTAGTCCGTATTTGTGCGGTTCGAATGAATCAGCTGCACTCCACAATCAGTTGGGTGAAAACAGAACCCAAATCAACTGGGGTGAGTGAATATGAACCCAATTGGGTTCATATTCACTCAACCCAGTTGATTTGGATTAATTTTGACCCTAATTCATTTTAGAGTGTGAGGACAGCGATATTGTGTATATTTGGACCAGACGTAATTTTATATTTCTCCATCATTATCTGTCTAAGCTAGCATGTGATGTAGAGTGATGTTGGCGTCCATATCGCTTTCAAAATTAACCCTGCCAAAATTTGTGTTTTTGAGGAAATAATTTAACAAAGAAAAGAAAAGAATTGTTCTATTTTAGTGAATATCGCTAACCGGTCCTGGTCGTTACTACAGGTAAAGTGTTAAATTATAGTAGACCTTTATATTTCGACCGTGGACTTCAAACTAACTATAGTATTGGATGTATAGCCAGTAGCGAGTCCACCGACATTGAATGCAATTTGTGTCACCTAGATCCTTTTGAGCATTGGTCATAAGTGGGAAGCTCCTTGCTGGGATGCGATTTCGGATTCCTAGTATCTGCAGTGAGACAGTTACATCCAGTTATTGGGAGAGAAAAGTCTGGGTGGAGATAGGGGCCATGTTCTTCTCATGTTTTCTGTGTTTATTCCCCCCCCCCCCCCCCTTGTTATTTACTGAATGAATATTCACTCGTGGAGACTTTTCAATCAATATATATCATTATTTCCAAAGGAAATAAAATACTGCGTTTTGATTGGCTGAGAGGTACGGTGTTACTTGCAATCCACAGCAGCTTTTTTTACATTATGGTTAACCACGGTTTAAAAAAAGATTACGCATTAGCAGGCTATATGGCTAAAAAAACTACCCATTTTTAATTTTTAATTCATACCATCTGCTCGGTTATGTTAGAACAAAAATAAAAATACAGGGAATTTAATATTTATGTGCAATAAAATATTAAAGATATGAATGTCATTGGAACTAGCTCATTGAGTAAGTTCCAATGACATCCATATTTGTAAGAAACGCACAGCGTACAAATTTTCTGTCAGTGTTTTTCCAACAATTTAGGTTAAAGTATTAAGTACACCAAACTTCTTGGAAATAAATCCGTTATCCTTGTGTTTTCCAGGGTGTATGGGAGTTTACACAGGGCTGGGAACTCATACACTCTTCCGCTTCGTCTCAAGGTGTATGAGTTCCCAAATCAGTGTAAATTCCCAAACACCCTGGGAAAACACAAGGATAACTAATATTATTATTGTTTAACCCTTTGTCTAACACGGCACTTGCCTCAGAATTCCGAGATAACAAAGCGAATACAGCTGTCAACAAAACGGAAATTTTTTATTTTTTAGACGTCAAAACATAGCATCGGACCTTTTCATTGAAAAGACCTCATTGAGCTCGTTCGTTATAATAAGGCGGTCATAAACTTGGTTTTTAGACCAAATTCACACAAATAATTAGTGTCCACAGTGTCTCCCCCAATTCCGGCCAGAAATTTTAATAATTAAGCATTTTAACCTTAAACAACAGTTCCAAATGGCAGGATCTATGGTAGTAAAGATTTAGTAACTTTTTATCTGTGGCTGCAGATTTAGTGGTTTTTCAATCACATTTCAACATCTCGTCCCTTGTGTGCAACAATGCGTCATTTGCAATGTTTTATCTGGAGCATTATGGACGGGGAGTTGTCGAACTCAAGAGACGATTTCAAGTCAAAAACTCATATATTTCGAACATAAGTAGTTGGAAATTCAAAGCGATCGGGAAATTCTCGACCGTTGAATGTTCGGAAACTGACCTAGGGCGGGGCTGGAAATTCAGTGAGGGCACACACCCTGAACCAAGACCCTGCCCAAACCCCAACTCCACTTTCTTTTAGGTTTTGCCACCACTGCATCCAGCATCCTCAACACATTCACTAATCCCGGCTGCATGGATGTATAACATACGCCTACTGATTAGGCCGAGAAAACGGTTGTACCGTAAAGCTAGGGGAAACGGCCGCCGGGAAAATATAAACACAAAAAAGTGAAGTTGTAGCAGCCACCAGCAAGACCAAAATCTGATACTTACCAAAAGTCCAGTTTACCCAGAGCAGCTACGAAACATCACCGTCACAGTAATATAAAACTTTGAAATCCTGCTTAGGTAATAAAGTATAAAAAAAAATCCTACTATAAACCACTCAAGCAAAATCTACCCTTAAAATGCAGGGAAAACTGAAGTGCTCAATGAATACTTCTGTTCCATATCAACAGTTGACGAGTTAAATACCTTCGCCGGAGGCAACCTTTCCAACTGCCTCACAAACCATTGACAATATTATTCTTAATTATAGTGAAGTATACGATGTGATTAAATCGTTAAGGCTTCCAAAGCATATGGCCCGGATCTCGTGAGTTCTCATCCCCTCAAAGGATGTGCGAGCCATTCTTCATTCTGTT
Organism: Pictodentalium vernedei; assembly: GCA_031216915.1. Lineage (NCBI taxonomy): Eukaryota > Metazoa > Mollusca > Scaphopoda > Dentaliida > Dentaliidae > Pictodentalium > Pictodentalium vernedei. The sequence goes on from CM062291.1 coordinate 355,806,310, forward strand.
CCATTCTGTATTTTACTGAATTAATCCTACCTTCCATCGGAATAGAAAAAGGCTTACGTTTTACCTGTTCCGAAAAAAAACATCGGATCTGTTTACAAACTATCTCCTGATTAGTTATGTTGGTACGTCACTTGAGAAATGTGAATTTAGATGCATGTGACAGTTTCTAGCTGACAATAAGGTTCAGACATGCTTCACTCCTGTTCTTCAGCTGACCGGTTTGCATGATGACTTCTGCCGAGCGTCAAACGAAGGTAAAGCCGTTGGGTTTCCTTTGTGGTGTAAGTAAGGCTTTCACAGGGTATAGCATGCTAGTCATATTCACAAGTTCGAGCGAATCGGTATTTCAGGTGACCTTTTTCTGTTTTTATAATCTTATCTCTCGAGTGGGTCCCAAAGTGTTGTGATAGCTTCTGAAGCACCCTCCTCAAAACCTATCAACTCTGGTGTTCCTCGAGGTTCTATACTCGGATCCCTGTTGTTTCATGTATATATCAACGACATAGCTGAACATGTATGTCGTTCGATACGCCTCTTTGCGGATGATACCTCCTTATATCATATAGTGGAAAATCCAGACCAGGCTTCGATCATAATGAACCACCATTTAAGCACAACTGAACACTATGCGGGCTAAAGCATGGTTAGATGAGTTCAATCCCCAATAAAATGGAGAATATGATGATATCACACAAATGTAATCCTACTGCACACCCACCTTTAATCTTCGGTGGTACTCAAATTTCTTAAGTTAATAATCATAACCATTCAGGTATAATATTAAATAGTACTTGTACGTGCAATGACCGCACTGGCCACATTTGCTTTAAAGTCTGGTCTCGTTAGTATTGTTAAGGAAACCCAATTTTACTCTTGATCACAATGTCTTAGAAAAAATCTACTTTGCATTTTATCGAGAACGCCGATACCGCATGTGACTAATGTTCTTCATCTAAGATCACAGATCTGGATAATATACGGATCATAACTGGTGCAACCATTAATACTATTAGGTATCTGCTCTATTAAGAGACCCACTCTGACCATCTCCATGAAAAACGTCGCAAACATACATTAGTACAATTCTTCAAAATATACCATCACGTAACTTTCCCACATATTGCTGACAAAGTACCACCACATGCCTCGTTGATCAGGTAACAACACACTCTCCAATTTTGTCACAAGCATCCAGTTTTTTAATTTGTACCAGTGCTGATTCATTCCAACGTCATCAATCAATGGAATAGTCTGTACGAGAAAATTATTTTTGTTAGCAATTCTAAAAGTATTTTTTAATAATGGCAATCGATGGCTACCACTATTTTATAGTGATAACAAATCTCGTTCAGCTTAGCTTTAGCATTGCAAAGCCTTCTTGCACTGAAGGGACGAAATACACCACCACCTGTGCTTTTCTGTATTGCGAAGCCTTGTTGCACTCAAGGGACAAATTTATCAAAAATATTAGACAACAACCATTTGATTTTTGATTTTTTTAAGTTTGCATTGATAAGAATGAGAGCACGCGGCAGCCTAAAGGACCACGCTGGAGTGCCCGAGAAAAAGATTTTTAACTCTTTTATGCCTTACCTTTAACTAATTCTCTCTCGGTTTGTCGGATGACTCCCAATTCCAGTCTAGTGTGGTATACACAGATTCAATGTAAATGCTTTCATCACAACATAGTGTTTGTATAATTAATCCACTGTCAGTTTTTTTCCTACCATCGTTCTCCCCCGAGCTAGTTCTACTTATGGTAATAAAAAAAGGAAAGTGTGTACATTAAAAGAACGACTTTTCTCAGCTTCGCCTCACTCTCACGACTTTCTCTCCTTCCCCACCACTTGGAGAAGGCAACCCAATATTGTATGTACACCAGCATTCACACTGAACTAGTATTGCATCCTACGTCCCCGACCGCCTAAACTTCTTGCTTCTCAATATTAGTTTAAAACAATTTCTTATAATGACTAAAGTTGACCTAAGCCTCCATTTAACTTGTGCAAATTGTTCAGTTTACAGGGGAGGTGACTCACAAAAGCTTCTAGCTTACTATCGAGTCGCATACTCACAATATTTTTTCTGTTATTTTGTATACCATTAATTTAGATTTCGATTTTTAACAACTTCTTTTTATTCAATTTGTATACATATAAAATGTTTTTGAAAGAAATAAAACTATTGTTTAAACTAATCCCGGCTGCACTTTTTCCTGTTCACTGATATTATGAACTTTGCTGCGCAGTACATGCTCAACAAAATAAAAACAGTAGGTAAAATTTGCCGGATATTGTCTCGGTTGTTATTGGTGCTTCCTTTGAAGAAAGATGAGTGCAGTCAAATTCTCAGGCTTCGTTTTATAAACGAGACAATTCTTGTTGAAAACATCAGAATCAAGACAGATTACTTGTAAATAAATAATCCTGAAATGTTTACGCAGCTGTCTCCATTTCCTTAGTAGCTGACGTTCCGTTTATGAGAACACGTGGCTTTAACTTGCAAGCAATGCTGCATTGGTCAGGCGATAAACAACTTTGATCCGCAGTGTTTGATTTACCTTTTTCCCTTTGTAATATTTTTTCTGCCGTTTTTGTGTCCTAACATTAGAGAAAACTTGTTCTAGTGGGAGTTGTTTGATCATTTATAGAAATGTTGTTCAAATACTGACAAAGGGAGAATACACTTCAACAGCGACGGCGGAACAATTTTTGAAAATGTGGGGTGGGGCAGTGTCAAACATAAAACAGGGCAATATTCTATACCGATATATTACTTCGGTATAGTATAGTGCCCATTTTATCGGCGCAGACATATGCATAGTGATTAGCGAGAGTGTGAATAAATCATTTATACGATGAATGTGGTTTTATACTTCATCTTGTGACAAATGACGTTAGTCCGACGGGTAATATATCGAACCTCTATATACGTAAACATTAGAATAAGAGTATGTTTTGGAGGGAAGAAAACACAAGTCCACATGAAGTGAAAGCAATTGAATCATCGAATATAAAGAGGGAATATGTCATGATACGCTTACCTTTCTACATAGAAATGGACATCGATTTCACAATAAATTTGGATGACTGCGGAATGGCGAGTGCTAGTTATGTATAGTCTTCAATACGTACGTGTGAACGCTCGGGATATTCTCGACTGTTTGTGGAGACATTTCACTTTTCTGGAGATAAGGAAACTGTTTGATAAATGTGTGTGTGTGGGGGTGGGTTGTGGGGGGCGATAACGATAACGACAATACGTTTCAACAAATGGGCTGAGGGTTCAACCCGGGTCTCCATTACCTGAAACTTGCGTTTTCTTCTTGTCTGCTTTTTTTATCCTATTATCACCTAAAAATACCACGCCTATTGGTATTTTTAGCGTACACCGAACTCTGTGTATACGCCTGGTGTTGCAGAGTACCTTGGTGGCATCACTTGACGGGGGTCACTGCTGCTTAAGCAGAAGCTGCAGTTGCTGGAGCTTAGGGTGAAATAGGAAAGGCAGTGAAAAGGAGTGCTAAATGTGTAATTTAGGAGTAATGGATATCCTAGAAGTCTTTCCATTGGAATGATGTGCAAAATATCAGTTTGACAGAATAAGGTTCACTGCGAGAATAATGGGGAAGCTGGACAGGCGAATGACGGCTATGTGGTTATTGGGTGACACAAAGGAGAGTTTTAATATGCTTAACGAAGAAATTGGGAAGGATTGCGTCCGGGATATCATCAAACAGTTTGTTTACGGCTGTTGGGAGAAGAGAAGAGACGTAGTGATAGGAAGACATTTTGAAGCACATGGTGAATCAAGACTTTCTGACCTGCAAACAACGACAAATCAGCAGACAGTCACAGTGTGATTATTATAAATGGACAGACAGACGTATTGACAGTTTGTCCAGAAAACCGTTAAAAACTAAATGTTAGAAAACTCGAACTTACTCATTCCATCTGTCTGTAACACGCTCGTGTTGTAGCAAGCATCGTACTGTTCATTAAATCGACGGAAGTTTTCACGAGTTACGTTATTGCTGCAGATGATTTCTCTAATGTTCAGGTTTCCTGTACTGTTCATTTCCATTGTATTAAAGTAATTCCTGTTTAAATGTTTTCCATTCACAATGTAATGACGAGAAACAAATGCAAGCAACATTTGATGAACATTTTTGGGTTTGTTTTCTCTTTGTTGAGGAGTTGACTTTTGTATCAGTTTAAGTCATATGTTCTGCGTAATTATGGATTACGAACACACCAGAAAGTTTATTAATCCCCTACACATAACACTGATTATTTTGTTGAAGTATAATATTATTTGTGTACAAACATATTCAGTTGAAACGTTTTTTTTTTGTTTTGACTCATCACGTTTGTTTCGTGTACTGTGATCACAAAGTGATACATTTTCGACCAGATCCCGATCCGGTCGCGACACACATTCGTCAGCGAGCCAAGATTTCACGAAGAAAATACTGTAAACTGAGGCATGGTGGAAGGAAACAAACATAAAAAATCCTATTCAATGTAGCACTTTTTTCGATGGATGAGCGGATAGAGAATTTCAACAGGATCGCGACCCAGTCATGATCCAGTAGAAATCCTCTGTCCCTTATTGTTATCACAGTCCTGAAATACTGATATGTCTAGTTTTTATAACACGTCTAATGGGGCAGGAGGCGGGGTGTACTAAGGCGTACTTACGCCCGTCGTTGGTGCGCTTGCCTTCAATCGCTGCAAACTCTGTTTGTGTTGGGTCAATGAGTTGGGAAGTCTAGTTGTCTACCCTTAACCCGGTGTAAAAGGAATGGAAGTCCGTAGGAACGTTAGTCCCTTTGGACTATTATTCCGCGGAATTATAGTCCAAGGTCTAACATTTCTAGGAATAGTAGTCCGGCGGACTACTATTCCTAGAAATGTTAGACCTAGGACTATAATTCCGCGGAATAATAGTCCAGAGGGACTAATTTTCCTACGGACTTCCATTCCTGTTACACCGGCTTCCTCCACCCGTAAAAACACTGTCCAACACGATGTGACCCTGGCTATTGGAAGTGCCATTAAACCACAAAAAACAAACACTTCCTATCTTGTGTGATGTATTCATCATTGTGTTCGCCTCGAATGTCTGGCCGAACTGTCGTAATTTCGTATCTAATGCATCGACCAGTTGTTGCACCCCCCCCCCCCCCCCCCCCCCCCCCCCCGTGAAAGACAAATCACCCAATTAACACGTTAATGTTAAGCAACTGAATTTAACAGCGATGTTTAAAACGTTACAATGTAAATAGTAAACTAGAACATTGTGTGGCGAACAGCTTCTGTGATAAGTCACTTCTAACATTTCACGAATGATTTTACAAGCCAATACGAATAGATATTACACAAACATTTTTGAACATCTAAAAAATATTATGAATAAAACAACAGAATAAGAAAAATAAAGAAATACTGGACAGAATGATGCTGTAGAATTACAGGCTTTCCCTGGCCGTAGAAAACATTTTATCCCTTGAAAGAGTTATGGGAATGAATAGTCTACTGCCTGTGAAAGTCTTCCTCTTAAAATTTGTTCAGTGTGTGTATGACGTGTCGCGATAGGTCCCTTTTCTTCTTTTCTTGCTACTCTCTGCCAGGGCGGCGTTTGTGATTGTTCAGAGTAGTTTTGTAAGCCAGGACGATTGGTCAGTAATGTACTGTGCTCGCATACCTGACTCACAATATGCAGTGTGCCTATAATCCAGTTACAGATGTATACAAACCGAAGTCGATTTCCTAGAGCAATGAGCGACCTTAGGTCACCATATAATGCGACCAACACAAAACACACCAGATTTAAATATCGATAAATGTTTGATAAACTCACACTCATTTACAACTAGCTAAGGTCTCCATACTATGCACCATTATTCCACCAGCTCTCCACGCTCCCCGAGTTACTGTGGTTGAAGGTTTTTTCGTTAAGGCAACATCAAACGCAATCGGGACGCATCACCTTTTCTGGTAAATTACATCAAGTGACAAATGTCAGATCGATATCTGTAAATGTAGGTGTTCAGCCCGGCGTTGCTTGAAGAGTTGGTGAATGGACGGATAAAACATCTATGTACCTAAAATTGTCTCACCATGTTAGTCCTAATAAAAATACCCCCAGGTACGAAATTTCAGCCCCATATCTCTGAACATGTAGATGTACATACGGTTGCTGTTCTGGTTGAAATGTTAACACAATGTTGAATGAAAAATTCACTCTACCCACGTAACTCGTGATAAACAACCTGGTATTGCTCTGCCTAAAGATTTAATTATTGAAGAATTAATGGTACGTCGCATAGAAAACTCAATGTTACTCCTGATAAAAGATTACCCTTTGGTGACAAATTTTAACTATATATGCAGTACATCCGCCATAGACTGGTCACTTTCCACGGATGGGCAATATTTCCACGGACGCAATAATATCAGATTTCAAACACTAAATATGGGAATAATCATTAAAAATTTAATTAATGAAGCACCGGGTTTTACCCGGTGCTTCATTAATTAAAATTTGACTGCTGATGATTTTTATTGCCTGGAAAACGCACACATAGGCATCATTGCTCACGCGTGGATTACTATATTTAAAAATGTAGCCGTGCGATAGATAGAGGGTTGAAGCGAAGTTGTCACAATCGGGAAAAATCACAATGTCCCTTTCATAGTTAAATTACCTTTCCTAGTCTAATTAAAAGTAGGTACCAAAATAAAATCTAAATCAGCTTTCGCATGGTAGAGTCGAATAATGTGCACTATTGCACGGATTGAAGAGTTATGAGACGCTGGACGCAATCGAGACTCCTCCCATGTCCTCCCATATCCCTTTCCTGGTCAAATTAACCGCGGGCGATAAATTTCGCCACGGTTGGTATATTAAAATGTAAGGGTGCTGTGTTTAAAGTGTTAACGCGTACTCATTCGAAATCGGGATCCGTCTAATGGCCCTATCTTGGTCAAGTTTCCTTTCATTGCCAAATTACCTAAAAATGTCCCTTTCCTTGACAAATTGTCCACTTATTGGATTGGACGAGGCATAGCAGAGTCGAAATGTGCTTAGCGTTACACTAGTTGAAGGATTACGGTATGGCAGAGTCGAACTGTGCATAACATTGCATTGGTTGAAGGATTAATGCGACGTCGAGCTCAACTGGGGGGGGGAGGGGGGTACCATTCATGCCACTTTCCTGGTTAAATGACTCCTAGGTGCAACATATAGTCTCGACATGTCGAGGCTCAGCGGAGTACAAATAAATGTATGTAGATGGTTGCAGGAGTTAAAGAATTAACGCGCAATCAGACCGCATAACAGAGTCGAACTGTGCATGGCGTTGCACTGGTTGAATGGTTAGGTTCCGCTCAACAGTGTTCCAGGCATTTCCCAAATTGACATACTATACACTGTCTTCAAATTTCTTTAACTTGCTTATCAGAACCAAAACATGTATTGCATTTTCCAGATCCATCAAAAACGTATAACACTATCTGACAAAGTAGATATAAGGCTAAACAATGTGTTTTGATTCTCAGGCAATCCCTCATTGAATTGGAACCCCCTCATTGAACATTTTTATTGCCTTTCAGTGTCTTCCAATATTGGTACAAACTCAGGGAGACCCGAAACTTTTTACATTTTTTGATTGATACATATTTATTTAGTTGCGTCTCCAATATGTTTGCCTTCTTACAATATAGGCAGCACCCTCCCATAAATTGTAACGAGGTAAATCCCCAAAGATTAAATACTTTTACTTCAGAGATAATATGAAGAACATTGAAAGAATATGAAGCCTTTGAATTGCAGTACGTACAGTTTGTTTTTAGAGGAATGTTTTATTTTCCAAATTAAAAATGAATTTATTTGTATAAATATGCACTTTCTATATTTCTGTGTGTAAAAGAACAGCCGAAGTAGTCTCCATGGTTACTCACTTTTTGCAAAAAGAAAAAATAAAGATAAAAGTAAAACCCTCCCTCCCTCACTGATTTGAAAAAAAAATTGCCTGCGAATTAATAAGTTTATTTTGTTTGGCCAGAAAAATCAGAATGTGAAGGAAATAATTTTTTGTCAAATACAAGGGTTCAACCTGGAAAATTGCATGAAAAAATGTCAAAACCTATCCTTTTCAGTCACCCAGCAGTCTCAAAAGCAAACTTTTCCCACTACCCCACTCATCTACCCATGAAACATATCATCTCCTGTTTCCGTTTCATTTTTTAGTTACATGCCTAGTAACAACTCCGTGTAAAAATTTATTCCAATGCATTTAGGCTCCAAATCTAAGACCAAATATTCAAATTATGTTGTCCAACAAATATCTAATATTTTTTTTCTCATTTACACGGCATTGGTTTCAATATGCCCTTAGCTTACCCCAGTGCAACAGTGCGAAATGTAGAGCGGAACCTTAATGCGACGTCGCGCGCAATCGGACCCACGTCATAGCATTTTCCTGGTCAGAAGTACCATAGGAGTGGGTCAAAAGGTTATTGAGAGCAGAATTAAATTAACTCATAAAGTCAGTAAATTTCTTTCCTGTCCATCCATCCTTTTGTAGATGGGAATTAGATTACGTTTTCATTGATTTTGAACAAATTATAATGAATGTGTGAGAAACAGATTATGCACCATAGGTTTACAATGGGAATCATCGGTTGTGGCTGTTACCCACAACCCTCTGCTCTTTATCACAGCCGCTCCCTCCATCACACCTAAAACCGATGATCTAATTTCCCACAGAACTGGTATGTATAAGTCACAATGGTTTGATTTTTAAATGTGGGAGTATGGGTCCGATTGCTGGCAAAAAAGATATTCAGAGAAAACTCAACTTAATCTTTTCGTTTATACTATGAATTTTAAAAGGTTATCTGGTAAATAAACTTCAAAAACAGCGGCAGTCTGAACAAAGTGGTTGAAGGAAAAAGTGATCAATATTGGAAATAAGTCTGAAAGTATAACCAGAAAAAAACTCTACCCCTGAAAGCCAGGCCATGTATTATCGGGGTGCATCATCAGGAGACACATATATTTTTGCGGTTGAATAATGGTAAATTCAGAGGAGAACCCCAATAAAAAGCTGAGAACAGATATCAGCACGGTATGCCAGGTCGTCGAGCGCAATATTACACAGTGTAGCAGTTTCAAATACAACTGATCACAAGCAGTTAAAACCATTCCCTATTAGGGGTGACTGAACTACAAACCCGTTTTTTTAAAGAAACACAAATTGTTGTTACCTTGATGTAAAATATGTTAACCCATCGTTCCTCAGTTATGAGTTAATAACCCTTTACCTAACATGAAAAGCAGACGACACGTGCAAAAAATATTCTTGAATAACTATTTGTTTTCATTTTTGTCTCAAAAACATAGGTTATGACCCTCGTTTGAACGAGCTCGTCGAGCTCGTTCCAACGAGGTGTCATAACCTATGTTTTTGAGACAAAAAATGAAGAAAATAATGAAAATTATTTTGGCGATTTTTGAGAATAGCGCTGGCCGGTTTTGGCCGTTACGTTGGGTAAACGGTTAATGAATAGAATCATTAGGTTTTCTTCTCAATAGATAGACTGAATCGCATCCCCCAGTGTTTTGCCCATATATTTGTGTCTATGTCGACGAAGCCGGATGAAGGAGGAGTCGATATGTGGAGCAAAAGCGTGGTCGTGATTTCAAAATAATATCTCCGATTTCCCATTAAGGTGCTACTGACCAATTTATCTTGCAACACCATCCCCTCATAAAAAAGTGACCAACGACCAACTCGAGAATAGCGCTGGCCGGCTTTGGCTGTTACGTTGGGTAAAGGATTAAAAAGAACAATTTTCACCTTTTAACCAGTTTAGACTCATTATTGATAAAGGCATTTTTTGTTGCACTTACGGTAATGATACACTGCTTTCTCACTATTCATTAAAATCTAGATCAGATGTGCACACTCACGCATCAAAAGCATCACGCAAATACACCTGGTGTCACGGAGGTCAATTGGTGATTGTCTTTCCTGGTTTTGCATGAAGCCACTCGAAATCCTTCAAAACTCATTTTAAAGCAGAAAAGAAATTACCCAAATAGACCCTCACCCTAACTCAGAGGTCAAGGGTTATATTGTGTTTTACTTTTTATTTTGTTCTACTAATTCATAGTCATGAGGCTGTAGGCTAAAACAGTCAATTTTGAGGCCTCGTTTTGAATATTGGCAGAAAAACCTTTGGACTTGAAGTTCAATGCTCTACGCACTGAGCCACGGGTCTTCCATGGTTACCAAAGTGGCAAATTCTAAAGCACATTTTTGAAGTGTTGGAAAATATTGTCATAAACAAATTAATTGGAAAATCTTTTCTTGCGGTTATTAATGGAGAAATGTAATATGTTAAGCCATTTTGTACGCTTGGATAAAGAGATATTACTATTATTATTTATTATTATTTATTGGGGTTTAACGACACTTTCGACAGCAAGGGTCACCCTATGTCGGACAGTTTTACGGGTGGAGGAAGCCGGAGTACCCGAAAAACCACTGAGCAACTGTGAAGAACTGTCAGACTCTCCAACATACTAAATTCACAGGGTTAACATTGTTTGACGTGCAGTACGCCTTAGTACACAGCCTGACCGTGCCCCAGAGTGCCCCACACGCGAAATCGGGATGGATTGGGAGATAGTGTCCAATAAAAATTTGGGCGTATTTGGTTGATGGTTGTGGAAACATCTTCATTAATTGCATTGAACAACAACGTCTTATTCATTGTTGGGAACCTGATTGACAACTCAAGAGTTAATACCATAACACACTGGGGGAGGGGTTGCAATGATTGTTGTTTCGGATATGGATGGATTGTGATTGGTAGAGAGTATTTTCATACGCCAACAACAATTAATGAATAGGCGTTACTGATGTCTAAATGAAAGGCACTCTTTGCTGGTTTCAATTGCACACTCTCGCATCAAAATACCGCGCAAATATACCTGGAGCCAAGGACCTGTAGGGGTCATTCGGTGATATTCTATCATTTTTGTATAAAATCACTCGAAATCCTTCAAAACACATTTTAAAGCAGAAAAAACATTACCCAAATAGATCCTCGCGTTAACCCAAGGTCAAGAGGTCAAGGTTACATGGTATTTTTCTTTTTGTTTGCATCAAAAAACTCCAAACTCTTCAAAACTCACACTGAAGCAGGAATATCACACAGATAGACTCTCACGCTAACTGGGGTAAAGTGTTTATATAGTTATATCGTAATTTTCTTCTTTTTTGCATGTTTTTTTTTTTTCTTTTTTTGCTTTAAAACGAGTTTTGAAGGATGTGGGGTGATTCTATTAAAACCACTCGAAATCCTTCAAAACTCATTTTAAAGCAGAACAACGATACCCAAATAGACTTCGTCCTAACCGGGGATCAAAGGGTCATAAAAATCATATGGCAATTTTCTTTCTGTTTTTATAAAATCACTTGAAATCCTTCAAAACTCATTTCAAAGCAGAAAACGTCATTTAAATAGGTCCTCTCCTTAACAGTGGTCGGTGGATGGGAGTGGTCATAAGGCTCATATGCAGATTTGTGTTTTTATTAAATCATTCACAATCTTTCAAAACTCATTTCAGAGTACAAAACATCACAAAATCCGTGATTGATTTGCAAAAAGATCATCCAAAATCTTCCAATACTGATTTTGAATCACATCACCCCAATAGATCGCCTCCCAAATCCGGGTTCTAAGTGTCCTATTCTTTTTTCCATAAAATCACTAGAAATCCTCCCACGCTCATTTTAGTGCAGACAAAACATCACTCAAATAATCCCTCACCCTATAGTTGGGGGTGGGGGAGGGGTGAGGGTGTCATAAGGCTGATATGCAGATTTGTGTTTGCAGAAAATCATTCAAAATTCTTCAAAATTCATTTCAAAGTAGAAAACATCACAAAACTCATGGTCGGGGGTAGCCATAAGAGGTTTTTTTCGGGGGGCGGGGGGGGGATGGGGGTGGGGTAGATAGCCTGTCATTTATCTGCAATGCTTGTATCGCATCCAGCATGCAACAGCCTTGGACTTGACAGGCATTAGTAATAACTGTATGGCAAAATTTGTTACTCTATTAACTAAAATCTACCTGGCGCTTCCAAGCTGCCGAAACTACCAACAAAAACAAAGCGGTTTAATTAAAGCACACCGTCTTTCGAGTGATTTAGTGAAAACCAATTTTCCTGTTGCTCCATGTTATCCACAAGATGGGAGCACCTTCTATTCCCCTCAAACGGACCCTGAACATCACATAATAATCCTGCATCTTTATAAGTATGACATTCCACTGTGATCAGGGGTCACCCACCACTTGTCAACGGTGAGATATAGGATTTTAAAAAAGATCAATTTTCACAACATTAGGCGACCATTTTATACTCATTGTGGATAAAAAGCTCGAGCTTTCTTTTGCTTTTGCATTTATGATAATGATACATTGCATTCTTACTATTCATAGTCCCAAGACTGCAGGCCAAAATGGCCTTTTTCGATGTCTATTTTTGAAGTTTTGGAAACTTTTGACAGAAAAAATAACATGGGTAAACTTCTGTTAGCATTTAGTTATAGAAAACTGTGTTTCTGACAAAACTGTGAAAATTTCAGATCATTCGCGCTTTTGGACCAGGAGATATCGGTCAATGAAAAATGTGGATTAAATTTTTGATGATTATTTCTGTAATTAGTGTTTGGAATCTAACATTATTGAGTCCGTGGAAATATTTCCCACCCATGGAAAGTGACCAGTCCACAACGGCCATAGTGTAACAGCCTCGAATTCATCACGGAATTTGACAAGTGGCTTGAGAGCTTGAAAGTTCCTGTCATAGCTCGCAAACTCTGTAATCTAAAATCGCCACTCAAATTTTATTATTTTTTCAAAAATGTTTGTCTTCAAAACATAGCTTCTGCCCCCTTATTGGAACGAAATCGTCGCGCCAGCTCCAATGATGCGGCCAAAACTGTGTTTCAAAGAAAAGAATATCAAAAAAAATTAATGCTGAAAAATAAAGAAAAATATTTAATACTTTGCAAGTGTCGCCTGCTTGTCAAGTTATGTATGAGTGTAAATGGTCTCTAGGACATTCTGCAGAGCTTCCTTTGTCGCCATTATCTATTTATTTATTTACCCTGCGGGGATTTCATTCTGATTTATAAAATTATCTTTATAAACAAATGGACGTTCGAACCAGCATCATATACATATTTCATGATAGAAGTGTTTCTAAAAAATCAGTTTCATGGTGTTTCTTCGGGTGTTATTTATAGGGGTGTTCAAGGTTCAATTAGGTAATACGTTGGAAATTGAAAATTAAAACGGTGGTGGTAATGAAATGGAAAAAATACCATTGCCCCTTTAAAGTCAACACGTTTGCAGAACACTTACCCTTATCCCAGAGCTCCATGTTTTAAGAGATATTAAACGTACCCCCTGCGCTTAGCTTATAGCAGGCAGTGTTCAGTGAGTTTGTTTTGTTGTTTTTCTTAGGGGAGGGGGGGGGGGGGCACACGGATTGATTTGTACCCGTAAACCAACTTTGAGAAGAATTCAGACACTGCTGTGCATGGAGCGTGTCAGCTGTACATCCGTCGGCTGGCGTTGCAGTGAAGGCCTTCAAACATTTTGCTGGTAACAACATTCGGAAGTTAAGTGCTCTATCTCACATTAATTTCTGTTGTTGTTTCTTCTTCTCGTTTTGTTATCTGACTCTGATTTAGATTTTCTTGCTTCCTTTTCTGTGCTGGTTTTGGTTAGGATTTGTCCTGCTTGTTTGTCTGTTCGTCCTGGGTTTCTTCTTGTTTCTGTCTTCTAATTGAGGTATAGGTTCTTCTTTTTAGTGTTCATATTTCTTTTGTTCTTGTGATGTTTTTGGGACAGGTGACTCTGTGTCGACGTTGTTTAAGTTTATCGATTTGCTCGATTATGAACGGATGTTATTACGTTTGAATTGTACCCTTGATCCATGTAATTTCAATCTGAGTAAAGGCACTATATTCCCCATCAAACTGCTCCATTAGCGTAACTTATTTCCTGTAGAAAAACAGCGTACCCAACTCTGTACAATTTTATATTAGCAAATAGAGGCCATTAGCATCATTCCTAACCTCCACTGGGATACATGTATATGTAATGACGTAAATAGATAATAAAATTCGACAGCAGAAACAGAATGAAGAGAGTGAATTACTATTTAATCATCGCTCGGTAGCACGGTCGCACCATATATTCTCCACTCGAAAAATATTGATAATTGTTCATAACTGCACAAGAAACGCTTGCAAACTTTCATCACATGGACCACCTTGTTTAATCTGTTTGTAAGTGCTTCTTGTGTTTTGTCCTCGGAAGTTATAAATATTACTAAGTGAAAAATCTATCCCCCAGCGATTTAGTAGTAATCCACTTTTCACATACTGTAGTCTCAATATTTCCTTTCCGTTTGATCGGTTTAGTTCGTGATTTCACTGCCGAACTCGCTAATATCGCATTATGTTTTGTATTGCACAGCGCAAGCACTCTTGGGTATTTCAGACTACTTCATTCTTTTGCAGTAAGGAGCGCCCTTACTTACGACCATTTTCTGCGCTACCTGTGACAGGACTTCTAGTTTCAACTGTACTATCTAACTGTTTATATTCCAAATATCAAGGACAAGCGGTGGGTGGGTACTGAAAATGATTGATGGTTGAGGTTCGGAGAATGTGAAAAAAACAGATCGAAAGTATGGAGTTTGTCTGTATCCCTGCAATGTGGATCGAGAAACCAAAGGGAGGGATTCAAAAATCTACTTTTATGGACTATTGGGTTCCGGCCACCTGTTAGGAAACCAAAATGAAAATTAAGACTGTGTAAAGTTCCCATCAATTGGCGAAAATTGGAACCTTCTTATACTTAATCTTTTTAAACGGATTAGCTTCTCAATGTCACATTTGACCAATCCATTTAAACTTGAACTTGAGTCGATGAGATATATTAAATTGCGTTCTATTTATGTATATTTGGGATTTTAACGACACTTTCAACAACCAGGATCACATCGTGTTGGACGGTTTTACTCTTGGAGGACGTCGGGGTACCCAGAGAGAACCGAGAACCAGCGGCGAGTAACTGTTAAACTCCCCAATGTACTAACCCGCAGAAGAAGGGTTAGCATCGGTTGAAGATGTGTGTAAGTCATTGCACACTGCTTCACCGTGCCCGCGGTTTTGCAAATCGAATTATGTGTCCATTGCTTTAACGTCGCATTCCAGAGAGGCTACATTGAATAACACCGGTGTGACTAGGGAGGATATCGGCATTTGCATACGACCAGGAGTACTTTGAAATGATCGACCGAATATCTCGACCGTTTTTCTTGTCGGGTGTGGAGTTTTAGGGATGCTATATATAGTGCTGCAATGATAATCATAAACATACACGTGACAGAATGAATTCTTATTTAACACCCCCAGTTCTCAGAAAAGAAATCCGATTAGCACGAACAAAGTTTCATCCAAACAATTTTTGGATTCAACCAACCGAATGTAACTAACATAATTGATTGACCGCTTTTTGACACTGTTCAAGTCGATATCTCGTTGAAAAGTTCCAGACGCGTATGCATTCAAACAAATTCCTTTCCAATGGTAACAAACAAATAACTGCAGATCATGGTGGAAGGTAACAGCCAAATCACCAACGGTCGGTTTAAGGGTCGTTAGATCATTGCTTACAATATTCATAGAATAATATGAAGGATTTATTTTAAAAAGAAAACACGCGCCTGTGGGTATTCAAAAAGGGACTAAACAGGATGCGAACGGGTGGAAGAACAATGCATGAAAATGAATTTGACGTTCGGAAAATGTCCGGACGGAAGAAATAGTGGGGTATCGTACCTCTAACACATCAAATCGACGTTTGTGTTTGTCAAATGGCGAAACAAGTATTTTAAATATCACACTGTATCGAAATTGCAAACTATGATGAAAAAATGTTACTCCTCGACCCGCCCACAACGCATAAAGTGTGTGATAAGCTTTCAAGTAGTACCAGTCAACATTCGAAGTAAGATGACCATATTGTTATACGATGAAAGTAAACGTACGATGCACATTCGAGAAATATATTTTGAACAGATTTATGTTTTCTATTTCAAAACCCACCGACGAATTGTGCATTTTTAAGCAGTTGAAATGTTTCAAGGTCAGGTGTAATTTTATTGCGTCTTCCCTGGGTTTATTACTTAGGGAGGTGAGAACCGTTACTTATTCCCAGTTTCGTATTCGGCATTCGTTATCAACTGATAAAATCGGTTGACAACGAATGTCGAATACGGAACTGGCAAAGAGTAACGGTAGTCACGTCCATTTATTGCCTGATGTTTATTGATACCAACAGATTACGTATAGATTTTACAGTACATTTTACAGTTTTCGGATGAATATCGTAAAAAATGGACACCCTGTTCCCCGCAAGGTGCGAGCTGAGGGTCACGACTGCTGGAATTCTTGGTGGTTGAGGAAAACAGTGGCCCCGGTTGGGCAATCCTCCTTTAGGATACTGTCCAATATTATCACCATTGACCCCACAAATCAACGTCAAGTCGAGAATTGAGTGGAAACTAGACAGGTCAGTCTGTTATAATGTTCATCACTCTTTCGTCGTACTATATAAATATAGATCCGCATTTGGATTCTCATTCAGTTTTCTGCAATGTCTGTTTGGTAACAATTTTGTCATGTAAAATGATATTCCAAGCCTGATATGGCCAATGTTTCGAGTACTCCATTGTGGCGTGACTGAAGCGGGTCAATCGGGGAGTGGTAGGCATCTGCATCGACGCTGGTCAAGTATGCACTCTCAGTTTTGTAGCCAGCTCTTCTTGGACATTCCCGCCAGGTTGCGCTCAAAGTAAGGGTGTGAGCGACTGCCTGAAAATCACAATATATATTATGTGGATATACTACCAAAAAGCACAAACGAGGTCGCGAAGTACATTTTAGCAACAGTGACTCGCATACCAAACATGGAACAATATACACATTGCCGCACCTTAGGGACGATGGTAAGTTAGAAAGAATTGGCCGCAATTTGTAATAATTTATTCAGCGGTGGAAGTACAACAGACAGCAAATATTACCCGTTTGCACAAAAACAATGATTGGAGTAGCTAATACAGGTGAAGATGTGAAGTAATTCAGATTAGGAGTCGTATTAGTTGAATGTTGCTCAAAATGTATGCCATAAATATGTAAAAACTTTAAAAAATGTTGATATGGAAGTTAACGCCTTTTGTCGTCAAAACCTCAACAATAGTGTCGGGGTAGTAATAAGGTCAAGAAAGACTTTTTGGCATCGATGAATAAGAAACAATTACTTACAGTGTGTAACCGATGTAAAAAGAACAGAAATAAAGAAAACGGTACAGTAATGAAAACAAATACATACATTATAACATGCTATTCACCTCAGCCCCCAAAGTCTATCAAAATAGGGTTCATAAACATCGAAGTGGATCTGCACATTCCAAATCCACTTTGATGCTTAAAAGCCAAATACATTGGTTAGGGACAGAACAACTGCAGAGGTCAAGTAATACATTTTAGGTGCGGCCAGTAACACCGGGAGACATGCAGTAACCTTGCAGTAACCTTGTCAAATGTGTAAATTGTCATCGTCAATCGGCCAGTTACATGCATCTGCTTCACAAAATTGTCCTGTGTGAAAACAATACAAAATACAAAAAAATAAATGTGAAACACAAATATGCTGCAAACTAACCAGAGAAATTATGTCATCGATGCCTTGCACGAATAAATCATCAACATGTTCAAATGCCAAAAATTTAAAGCTTTACCCATCGTAGCGGCCCGCACCTGTCCCCGCTATTTAAAAAATCACTATTCAAATTTCATTACATTTTCATTTTTGCATCAAAAACATACCTTATGACCCCTCATTGGAACGAGCTCACAAAATATTTAAAAAGATAGTTATTCAATAATTTCGATTGCAAGTGTCGTCTGCTTTTCATATCCGGTAAAGGTTAAAACCCTAAAAACTTCAACTGAATCAATCGGATGCCAAACTCAATTTACTTGGCTCGAAGACACATTTCCCACTTTGCTGCAATGCAGTTATCATAGAAAAAACAGGCAAACTGAGTCAAGGTCACCAGAAACACACATTCAACTCCTAAAAATCCACGAGAAACACCAACCAGAGCACAACACGAAACATGAAAACCAGAAGATAATAAAGGGGAAAGTGCTAAATCAGAAGAGACAAAATTTAATGAGCAAGGCAAACCAAAACTGAGACCAGAAGAGAAACGAAAAAAAAAACGACAATGAAATCCGAGTAGGAATCAGAGAAGAAAAAGTGAGAAAGAATAAAAACAAACTAGAGAATTGTAATTTGTGGGACAACTTACGAGCTTTCCCAACTTTCCAATGTGAAAATGCAGACTACATATAGCAAAGCAAAGTGTTTGAAATTATCCATTTCCAAAATGATAGACAAAAAGCATCCAAAGTTGGCTATTTTGGGCATTCTATAACGGTATTCTTATTCTCACTCTCATTGTGCTTGGGAGTTAAATCTTGAGATTAACAAGTAAACAGTAACTCTCTTCTGCAATCATCGTTACATCAATCCATACCAAAATAATTGCTACAACAACCTTGCAATTACAGGAAATGAGTACAGATGTTTGCAAAAGTCACTGAAATTCAATTTTGTCAGACAATACTATTCTTTACGTGGCCAAAACATATGTTGGGTTAAGCCCCAAAGCATAACTTACAGCAGCGGATTTGTTCATTAAGCATCTCTACCTATAGCAAAACAAAGTATTTAAAATTAACCCTTTCCAAAATAACAGGAAAATGTAACCGAAGTTAGCTAATTTTAGCATTTACGAATGGAACTCTTACCCTCATTGTGCTCGAGGGTTAACGATTAGATTAAAAACTAAACAGTAACTTTCTTCTGCAAGCATTGTTGCATCTATGCATACAAAAATAATTGTTACAACAACATTCCAATTAGAGAAATTAGCGCTTGAAGTTAGTCAATCTCAAAGATAAAATACTTTATTCATATCATTTGTGGCCCCCAGGGGTTAATTTTAAAATATTTGTGTGGTGATTTTAGTGTATCATATTATGCTCTAAATGTGTGAACATCAATCACAGACGGAGTGTCTGATAAGAGACATGGCGGAATCTTGAATTTTGGTATTTGAATGAACATGTACAAGTTGAGGGTACTCCAAGTCAAGGCACGACAACTGGGTGAGGGTTAAAACTTGGAATTAAACAAATAACAGCAACATTGTTCTTGGATGAATGTCCTATCTTCTAATGGGAAACGTTTTGAGAAAATATGGCTCCAGTGCTGAGAAATTGCATGTAACTTTTGGCGAAAATAACAATTATTCTGGCTGTACCCTTATAGGAAGTCTCAGATCTGCCAAGGGTTAAACTTTTAATAATAACATATTGAACAAAATTTGTCTTACTTTGACTGCTGCATGTGGCTATAGAAAACATTCAGAGCTCAATCAATTTTAAAATGGAGTAAATCGTCACCTAAACTTACCAAATTCTGAAAAAATTGGATTTTTTTGGACGGTACCTACTTTCTTGTAACCAGAATTGGATAGGATTAAATACTACAACCAAACTTACAACAGCAAATATGCTTGGTAGTCAATTGTGAATACGTACATCAAAAGTGTTTGAAATTAACTTTTTCCAGAATGATTGAAAAAGCAACCAAATTTGGCTAATTTTTGCATTTTCAAACGGTACTCTTATTCTCTCCCTCATTGTGATTGAGGGTCAAATCTGAGATTGAACAGTAAGCAGTAACTTTCTTCCGCAATCATTGTTGCATCTACCATAGCAAAATAATTGTTACAACAACCTTGTAATTAGAGGAAATTGCTCTTGAAGTCGGTAAATTTTGAAGAAAAAATCTATATTCATGTCATTTTTGGCCAATGGCGGTTAATGTTGAAAGATTTGAGTGGTGTTCGTGGTGTATTATATTATGCTCTAAATGTGTGGACAATTTGAGCTAAATAACTGTAAACAATTTTGAGACTTTCGAAAAATATTAAACTTTTGAAAGTTTTGGCAGAATATTTTGAAAATACGCGTTTTCACAGACATGACGATACCGCATTTCACTAGATTGTATGACATTACATAAGTGTGCCAAATTTGGTTGAAATCGTACAGATTGTTTTTGAGCAGATCAACAGACAAAATTCTCGCAGGAAAAAAAAATAGAGAAGAAAAATTTTGAAAAAGAAGAATAACAAGAGTTTTTCCCAAACTGGGTTTGGGAAAGCCTAATTAACGTCAGATCGAATACCAGGGTACCATCAAAATGTTGTTACGGTCAACATGTTTGAAGGAGTTAAATTCATGTCGTCGTTAACTGCATCAATGACACGTCCTCTACACAACAGCTTGGTCTGAATTCTTCTCTGGGTAGGTCCTAAGGTAAACATTCACGAAGAATTACATAGCAGAGAAGTTTCTCTCGACCACCACCTAAAAAAACACCAAAATAAGGATCACAGCACTAAACAGTCGAATTGTCGAGGTTTTGGAGGGAATTGTCATGAACTGTGTCTTCTAAGCCGAAAGCTTTTTGGCCGTATGAAACGCTTTATAGAAATCTGTAAGTTAAGGTCATTCAGCATTTAAACATCATACTGCGTATAATGCCAGGACAGACAGATAAAAATGATCTTCATGTTCGTGGAACAATCGTTTTATATACGACATTATTCACAGATGATCTGTACCTTTAATAAATTTTTGGGCTGCAGTGGCAAACCTAAACTTAGATAAGAGCGTTGCATTATGTTCAATTTGCGTTGAACCAAATAAAACCATTCAGCTGAATGGTGCCGAACAATAGCGGGCGCTCGGTTTAAAATTTATATTTCAGCTTTTAGTCTCTCGTGAAATGATTATGGTATCCACTCAAAGAGCATAGGTTTCTTCAAGGTATTTGGTTAACCCTTTACCCAACCCGCACTGCAACCGACACTCGCTAAAAATATCTGCACGGACACACTTGTGGCAAAAACGCCACAACGCCGTCGCACATATGTGCTAGAATGCTAATCCCAAATGACGTAACTGGGTTACGTGATTATGATATCACTTCCGAGATCCGGGGCGAGGTCAGGTAAATACCCCTTGAAGACTGCCAGATATACTACTCACATTGTTTTCTTCACGAGGACATGGAGAAACAAAGAAAATCCTTGTGGGAACGCATAAACTATTGTCTTGGTTTTCACAAAGTCGGGAAGACAGATCCCCTACTTGTCATGTGTATCGAGCGGGTCCTATGCTTTCTATTGTATCTTTAGCAATGAAATTTCGTGGTTTGTATCATTCTGAATTGAACCTTCTTACCGGGCTTGATATTGGAAAACGGTATATCAACACTTGTCACTATTGCAACGTCGTCACAACATGGCCGCTCACGCGAGCTGCCATGGCGGCCACACATGGCGAAACTGGGTCACGTGTCTATAAGGTCACTGGGGGGTCGATACATACTCTCTGCAACCTGTCTGATAGACTTTTGTGGGGAAAACACAAATCACAACACCGATGGCTAAACAAAACTAAGGGAGAGGGAGAGAGAGGGAGAGAGAGAGAGAGAGTGAGTGTTTTTTTTCCTTTTTCAGCCATCTTTAATTCCAAAGGCAAGCCGTCCCGTTGAAAACTGACTGAAGTAAAAGAAATTCCCCGGACCTGCTAAAGGTGTAATTTTTCGACCAAATGCAAGTAAATTTGTTTTTGGTTACAGGTTGCAGGTGTGCTGGCACATTCTCACGCTCCCTACATTTTGACTGATTGTGTAATTCCATAGCGTACTTCTGCAAAAGCTATTGGGGTTTTGATGGGGAGGATTGGAGAAACGTGCCCCTTTCTCATCCATGCGTCTTGGGTAAGGTACTTCATTCAGCTCGATTCAGTTCACGCCGCTTCATGTAAGGGTAGATACCTCCTTAAGCTGTGAATTTAATCTCAGGTGGTTGGATGTTTAGGTAAGGGGAAGGGGTTGAGCAGAGTCAAGTACTCACATCGGCTGACGGTATAAAGGCCTGGATAAGCTCCTATATGAGTGTTGTCACGGATGGAAAAAGGATTTTTGAGAATTTACGCATACATGATTGAAGGATGTAATCCAACGATTTTTTTTAATAATATGCCTTGTTTAACTGTCTGAATTGAAAGAGTCTTCACAGGGTATGCAGGGAAGATTTTTATTTTCGCTTTGCAGCCAGCTCTTTGCCTGGAAGCTAAGAACATAACGACCACGTGGTATTGTACAACTGAGGTAAATTACACAACTTGACTTCATAAAAATCTGCCAGACTCGAAGGGTGATATTCCAGCTTAAAGTCCTTTTATGGTCAAGTTTTGCTCTTTTATTTTCTCCGCTCCCGTTTGAAGATCAGTGTCTCAATATTAAGGATTGGTGCTTCCATGACCAGCGTAGCTGCCGTCGACACTAGAAAAGCCAACGAAACGCTCCCGAGACAACGATACACCTGTAAAAGAAAATAAAATGCTAATTATCGACTTGAATCATCACCGGTGATCAACATGTGTTCATAATTGTATCGACAGGCACTGTTCCAATTTACCCCTTCATAGTAACGAGTAGTTCTAAATGTTTTACAAGATGTCGTAACAAGTAATAGGAACTACTTTCGTGGAAATACAGAAAGAGATGGTTAAGATATTTTTAGAGTATGGACACATGTAAATGATTATTATTGATCTCCTCTTTCTGTCGATATTCATACTATCAAGCTGGAAGTAATGATTAAAATGCAAGTGGATTTGCTGCAACTCTTCGAAGAGCGTCTCAACTCAACCAGACCACCCCCAACCCCTAACATGGCGGCACGTCAAGCAGCGTGATAACCATTTAGGCATGAAAGCTGGTACACTGTTATTGAGTAACAACTTTCACATCACAAGACCTAAATAGAAAGCCTATCACAAAAACTAGTTACCGGCTGTCAACTTTCCAATCTTGGACCTTCTTTTTTATATATATACTTTATGTTTTTTTTTCTTTTAGATGGATGAGTCCGCCACATGATTCCACTCGACAGTTCTTGGTTCACTATAACATTAGTGGACGTTTACATAAGGATTATTTAGCAGATATTGTATTTTCAGAATCTCAAAATCAGGCACTAAAGTGCCAGATATAAAAAATAAATAAATAAACAATGTGGTAGATATAGTAGTATAATCCCATAGTAGCTTTGTGTACCAAATGTTCACCACTCGTGGTGAAGTGGTGTTAACCACGAGCCTTCGGTGCGCGGTTAACACCACTTCACCACGAGTGGTGAACATTTGGTACACCACGCTACTTTGGGTATGTTTTATTTATACCATGATCGTCAGATTATTAAGAGTCGCTATTATGTTTTCCCAATTTTACTGAGCACCAGAGTACATATATGCGGATCTGTTTTTGTTTACACGATCATCGGTGGGCGATACATCCGCTGTCAATTTTATCGCCGAAACGAAATGAAACGGTGCCTTTTTCGTTTTAATAGCATAATAACATACCATTTCGAGTTATGGATGGTTTATTAACATGAATGAGATGATGCATATTTGTTAAGTTTTGGTGTCTTGTGGGGTAAACTCATTTAAAAGCGTAATAAATAATTGTCACTTTCATTTTACTCTTCGAGAGGCGACGGGCGATAAATTTAGACAAGTTCGTATTCAGGTCGACGTCTCCAAAGGTCAACTTGGAGGTAGTTCCACTGTAGATGTAAATTTTAACTACTGAAATCCCATTGCTGGCGTGTTCACCACGGTTGGTGTATAAAGCTGAAATTTATGTCATATAGTAGAATAGGTAATCATGGTATAAATTACAAAATTAGGAGAAAACCCGAAAAATGAGCCTAGTTTTGGAATCGAGTAGGAAATACGTACACGTTGTTCTATAGAAAAAATATTTCCAAAAGGTGTGAAAAATTTCTTGACCGTCTTAAAGATGATATGGTCTAAAGGGTTCGTGGTGTAAAAGGATAACAAATGTTGCCTACTGCAACATCCTAATTCCTAGAATAAATAAAGAGTCCCAACTCAACAAGATCAGGGTTTTTGCTTCCATCATATGACTTTCAACCACTACTTCTTGCACCGTCGATTTCGTCACCTCCATGATGGAGAGTGCATGTGGCTTCAACCCCAAAATAGTTGTACTAATAACATCATTGGATGGAATATGGGGTGGGTGTGTAGACGTGATTTATTGTGACTGTGATGTGTCACGTCACGCCCACTAAACGTTTCTGGCTACATCCAGGCAAACCTTTGTTGAAGGAATGCCATGATGATAGCTCATTTGGAGTATTTGTTAGTCGCGATTGTAGTTCCAAATACAGAGTTTTGGGAAGTTTATTTGTAGCTTAATACATGCAGTAGTCGTCACGTGACACGCGGACTTCCCAACTTCTTATGCCGTTAGCATGCATCTTACTCCTAATTGATCGTACTGTGTCGCCCACAGCCCGAATCCGGCACCACTGACATCTGGTGTGAATTCATAACGCAGATGGCTGTTCTGTGATGTTGTTTGGAAGACCAATCAATATTTTCAAGGTGCAGCCCCAAGGCTGCACCTTGAAAATATTAATTGGCCAAACACTAAATAACGAATATGAAATCTTCCAATTGGTGACACTGAACTGGCGTGGGAGATATCACGAGGGTTCAAAGTGTTACAATTCTCATTAATCTGACTGGAGATACATCGTCGCCTGAGTGCTAGAATGTTCTATGTCCCCTATGGGACATAGAAAATTCTAGCACTCAGCCGACGACATGCTGTAGAGTTTGACAAAGAAATAACCAATATATATTTGGTAAAATACAAGATAGATACCAAGGAGACATTTATGTTGGAAATACCACGATAGCCTTGAGTTTTGGAATCTTGTATAAACAATTCCCGAAAACTCTTACATGTTGTTTTGTTCGGTGAAATTATCGGTCTAAGATATTTTAAAGCACCTCGAGTGTACTGCTTTATTAATTTTATAATAAGACAATAAAAGTACTTATTAATATTCCATCTTTTAAAACTGTTTATTGATATCTAAAGGGTATATTATAACTCTTACTTGCACTAGATCAATACGAGAACGTAATTTTGGTTCACTTATTTTTAAGTTAAGTTCCATATTTACGACTGGCCTTTTACAAAATTCGAAAATTAAAAATGGAATTTCTATGTGAAACTAATTTCTTTCCAACACTGTTACATAAGCAAGATAATCTTTGTGTTATATCATCCTGTGCTCCAAAGCCACGAGTTACTCAAATCGGACATTACTATATAAAATGGCCTGCATTTTAATTCCTTTGAAGAGGTGTGTGAATTTTAATGTAGACCTCGTGAGGTTAAGTACTTTGGTAACCCAATTTTTCAGGAATTTTACACATTCAAAAATCAGCATACAAAAGCGAACAGAAAATCCGAAATTAAATCCCACGTGATCCACAGACTTTAGCGCTGATATTTATAGTAGTGTTTCGCCCGAAATTCCATAATGCATTTTAATTTAATTTTTTAAAAATGTTTCTGTTGAACTGAAAGTCAACAAATTAACGAGCTAAATGCAACAATGAAAAACAAAGATTGTTTGCATCTGATAGTCCAGATTGACAAACAAGAGACTTATGCACTCTATACTTTTACCTCTATCAACATTTTAAGATTTCAAACTTTACAAATCCTGAAAATTGAATTGGGGGGGGGGGGGGCACTAGGCGCAAACAGTTTTTTCCGACCCTTGGGCACCCACCCACCCCTTTCTTGAAAGAAAAAAATGTTTTTTTTCCATTTTGAAATTTGGTACCCACTCCCCACAATTAGAGTAAATTGCACGTAAACTGATTTGATTGGTAATTTCAACTGCTATTTTTGCTGGAACATGGTTTGTATTGTTCCAGTAACCATTCCCTACATTTAATCTACCCACAACCAGCTAATGAAGATTGATCGGAATTTGGTCCCATTTGGCTAGTTTAGAAATTTATTCAAACTTTCTCACAGTCACTGACAGTCAGTGTATACATGGGTAATGAGGAAAGTATATAACATATACTGGCATTCTACCTGAACAGTATTCAGACAGGTATAGCACGGACAGGTGGTAAATATGTTGAACATTTTGATGCTTTTCCTGGTTTCACTGCTGTTAGTGCTGATATTTCCACTACTTCTTTCTGTTTCTACCCATTTCTACACTCAATTTTAGTTTCATCGGTCTAATATGAAGTTATTAAGCTTATCAAGTGGAATATTCGAAGAGGCAGTTAGCTCAATGTTGTATTGAACCTGTGAATAGTCAATATGATGAGGGGTGATTCTTTGGTATCTGAAATCCACTCCTCACAAACTACACTGTTGCACCTTGAATGAATTGAGTAGTGCATCCATTTGATAGAGTGGTCAGTAAGATTTGGTTGATTCATCTTAGCAAATCAGATGAGAAGGTGCGAAAGAAATGGTGACCACATTGAGTTGAGAAGGGTTACCATATTGGTCAGGATGCTGTATGGAAATTTTGGGGCTATGATGTGTCGAGTGAGGCCCCATGATTTATATATTACCTTTTACGCAATGCATGTCAGTGTTATCCTACAATTTATTGGAGGTTGTTCTATCTCCTCAGAGGCCTGAAACCTATTTGCTCAAAATATGGTACAGGACCATTGACAAGACAGTAACATTCCAAGTGGATGTTACAATATTCAGCTTAATCTCACTGAAACATAATACACATGCCTATCCTTTCTAACTCAGATGATTCCAACACACTTTATTCTATAATTTCATTTTATTATTTGTTACAGCAGGCTTCTATTATAGTTTATTTTAAAAGAAGTTAATTTTATTATTAATTTAAGATAACCGAACCAGGTGTCTTATAAGTGTTTGCAAAGTTTTCAGATCTCATACGTTAGGTTTCTCTCCAGACATCCAGTATCTCCCTCAACATACTCTGTACACTATGGTGCAGAGGTAAATGGCTGAAGTTCATATTAACTCAACTGATTCCCTTTTGGCAAACTGTTTACACCATTGTATAAACAGTTTGTTAACAGGGAATCAGTTTCCCTGTTGATAAACTCTCAATCAACAAGATATAATGTACTGACTATTTGATGGTTCAGCCTTTTC
The DNA here is from genome assembly GCA_031216915.1 of Pictodentalium vernedei. NCBI lineage: Eukaryota > Metazoa > Mollusca > Scaphopoda > Dentaliida > Dentaliidae > Pictodentalium > Pictodentalium vernedei. Next base: position 355,833,624 of record CM062291.1, read on the forward strand.
TGACAGCATATCACAAATTGAAGGGAATTTATTTGAAGGTTACCCACGAAGCTCAAGGCTTGAATGATCAATAAGAACCCTGTATTTTGCTGATACATGTATATGACTGACATTCATAATTACATAATGAGAATCCGTGAAACTAGTCAGTTGCATTGAGAAATGACATTATACCACTGTATGGTGTCTACTCTTCATGGTGAGAAGAGTCCTTTTATTGTCAGATCTGGTTAGATTACATTTATGTTAGATTACATAAATGAAAATTTGTTTAAATTGCTTTGACGTTTTTCAAAATCGTGAACCACTGATGGTGTGATGGGAAACGGTGAACGTCTGTCCACATTCCCCTGCTGAAAGCCCCCATCCTGAACTACTAATCACCCACCCCCCCCCCCTCCTGTTAACCCGGAGGAGATGGATTGGTGGCAAAATGCCTACACAAGCGTCCCTAATATAATATGCATCACTCATTCGAAAGATATTTCAAGGCATGGAAAAATCGTATTTTCAGAGCCACTGGCCTACCCACCCACCCACGCTCTGTGTACAGAAAAAATTGACGACCCCCCCCCCCCCCCCCCTGCTAATCGGTGTAAATTTCTCTCTTGTAAATATTCCAAGGAGATAAATCTTGTTTTCAAATTTTAATTCAACGCACAACTGTTTTTATTTTGGGTTTACAATAAAATTTTTAATAATTTAAATTCAGATTAAAATTTGGAATTCCGTGTGAAATACGGCTATCAATGTCGTTTTACAAATGTGTAGACTACGTGTTGTTTAATTTCCGACCTTCTGTTTACATTTGTGTGTTAATTTGAAAATTCTGGAAACATTGGATAATCAAAGTCCTTAATCATGTTGGTGGATGTCCAGCTTCATCACAAACTCATATTTAACGCTTTATATTTACATGGATTACTGTCCATTAATATCAACTTCTCCACATGTGTGGTTTGCACTTCCCAGATCATGCCAACAGTGTCCTGAAAATAACACTTTCATGTTGTGGAATATGCCCTTATAAAGTTAAAGTATGCGTACAGCGAAAGAAACTTGATCTTGTTTCGTATCTTGATTTTGAAATGTTTCCTTTCCAACCCTTATATCGGGTTGTCAGACTTTTTGGATTTGGATATGCTGGCGAGGGGTTGAATTAGCTGTATGGGCAGATCCCCTGGCGCACCCTAGTTGTTCTTGGCAACATTGTTTTTTCCATAATAACTGAGACCAGGGGACACGGTATTACCCGTGATAACACAGGACATCTACTACCTATGCAGTGGATGTCCATGTGTTATCGTGGATAACTCTGTACCCATATGTTTATTGTGGATAAAACTGCCCATGTGTTATCATGGATAACACTGTATGCATACAATAAAGCTCTGGTGCGGATCTTATGTAAGTCGCCATAAATTCGCTTCCCTTTTATAAAATTATATACATGTGTTATATCAAATTGAGGGAATATTTTAGCTGGAAAGCATTGTAACCATTTGCAAATAGGCCAGGCAGTGCCACATTGACCTACTATTTTCCCAATTAGTTTCCAGCGGAATCCTCGGACCTCCGCGAGTATCCCCTCTCGTGCTCGTTCCTACTCGGGTCACGGTGGGTTACCAATGATTAATATTTAAGGCTTCGCTGCTGCTCACAAACCCACAATCTAAGAGTCTCCACTGAGATACGTGACACGTTACAAGGTAAAGAGGACAATGTTCTCTCCACGTCAATGCAAAACAATAGCTGAGTTTAGTTGTCTACATTCATCCTATAGGGTAGCGTTTTCTAGGAGAAGTCTAATTCTCTGTCTGAGGAGTTGAAGTTCCTACTTTCTTGAGTCAATCGAAATTGATCACTGTTGTTTTATTTCTGATATATCAATTATTAAAATTGTTAATAATTACTCACCACTCCAATGTCTGTCAGATGAGATTTACCATGTTGTGATTGGAAAAACCACTCGTTCGTGAAGCCATGGATTAAATACGCCATGTAGGAACATCTGCTTAAGAACACAAATGGTTCCCAAGACAACAGCGAATTAACAAATCCTGTTAAAAAAATAATATTATTAACCATGTCTTACATCAGTAACATTGTTACCTGCATATCTGGTTGCTAATTATCCTTCGCTGATATCAATAAAGTTAACATTGTAGTCAAGTATGATTACATAATTATTAATAATAATAATAATAATATACACATTTATATAGCGCCAAAATTATAGTTCAGAAGATATAGAACCATATTCTAAGGCGCTGTACATGTTACTGAGCTCGTGCAAATATACAAACGGAATATATACAGTATCTTACAGTCCAGAACATCACTTATAGGCTTTTTGAAACAGGTATGTTTTGAGATCTTTCTTGAAAAGGTTGACATTTGACAGTATTTTAGGTGTTCTGGTAAATTATTCCACAAGTGAGGGCCAGCAAATGAGAATAACATATCTCCAAATGTCTTACATCTATGTTTTGGAACATGTAGCAGCATTTTACCATCGGACCTCAGGTTGTATTGACACACATTTTTGGTAGTAAAGAGTTCTTCTTAGTAAATTGGTGACATGTTGTTTTGTGTCTTAAAAACTAATAATAAAGTTTTGAAAATTATTCTGTACTTGACTGGCAGCCAGTGCATATCCTTCAGAACAGGAGTGATGTGTTGAGATCGTGATACACTACATACCACTCGGGCTGATGCATTTAGTACCATCTGCAGGCGAGAGTATTGATATTGCAGAAGGTTGAACAGTAAGGCATTACAATAATCCAAATGTGAAGTTACAAAGGCATGAACTAGTCTTTTTGTTGAGTCTTAGGTGAGGAACAGTCTTATCTGTTTAACTTTGTGAGACCTCTATTATTGCACATATTTGTAACATGTCTGTCCACAGACATGGTAGAGTCGAAGAAGGAACCAAGATTACGTACACTGTTACTTGCACTGATGTCGGAATCTCCTACCTTCACTGAATTGATGTCAACTTTAGTGATTTGTTGTCGTGAACCAATTATTAGGAATTCAGTCTTATCATCATTTATCATTAATTTGTTTGAAACCATCCATGTGCGAATGTCGGAAATACATGATTCAATAGTTTCTAGAGCTTTAGTTTGATCCTTGATTGATGGTCGAAAAGAGAAATAGACCTGTGTGTCATCAGCATAACCATGGGCGTCAGGCAGGTGAGATTCAATGATGGTGAACATTTTTGAAATATAGAATAGAAACAGAACAGGACCAAGGCAACTGCCCTGTGGAACTCCACATTCAATATGGAAGACTTTTGACAGATTACCGTTTATTGATACAGCTGTAGCGTATACTAAAGGAGGAGCATACTTTGTAAACTCCTTACTGCTATGAATTTCTGACCACAAGTCTCTGCATTTCCACGAAAAACATCGCGTCAGTTACAGAGGGAGATATATAATTGAAAAGGGTATTTTCCATCACGCAATTACACGGCGACTGAACAAACAGGAATCCGGATAGACGATGTTAGGCTAGTAGGATATGGTTGCTTCTTTTTGACAGCATATAACGCTCCCCTACTCCTCGGGGGGGGGGGGGGGGGGCGTTATTGGCGGGCAAACAAAAAATAAAACCAACCCTATATAGAACAAATAGGCGTTTGGATAAACGATGTAAGGCTATCTGGAGAGGGTTGGATTATTACCGCCAATAAATGTGCGCAAGGGCAATAATCCAAAAAAGCTTTAGTATATTCTACAGCTGTACCGATAAAATCGGTTGGGTGTAACATCAACCAAAATCAACTGGGTTGAGTGAATATGTACACTTGGGGATACGAATGTAACTCTTGAGTTAAGGAAGATCAAGGCGATGACGTAACGAAAAAATAAAATGCGAGGTGTACCATAATGTTGACGTTTACATAAAGTGGCAATGTGTCATGTTGTTGAGTGAGATACGTCTGCCACACCCATGTATATCACCCTGGACAAACCTATTCCCAGTGCGTGGGAGGTGGGCGGAAATCAAATATTAAAAATCGTTTGGAAAGAGTTGTTGCAGGTGTGTAACCCAATGCGAAGTGTTTCTTTTCAGTTGCGATTTCGACACAATGTTAAATGTAAACTTAACTGTAATACAAACACTGCTACAGACTACAGTACTGCCATTACAATACCAGATACTATGAATCGTGACTGAGTCGTGATACGAAATTCTTCATCCGCCGTCTCCCCTACGACATTATAGAATTTCACGGATCGAAAAATGAAATACAACATTGAATATTAGATGTTGATTTTGGTTGTTTTTCTTCCTCCGGGTTTGACTTCACAATATTTTATTCATGACATCTCAACCCACTGATGTGTGTAACGATCGAATCGCGATCTGGAGTCAATACTATAAAACTTACAGAATTGTATTTTCTATAATAGTATTTTCTAGTTATGACTTTAAGAGGGTTAAAATGAACCATTAGCATTTTCAAATCATCTGGCAATTTGCCAGTTGACAAATTGCCATATCTTTTAAAATGCTAATGATTCATTTTGTTCCGTTATATTAATAGGTACAAAATACAATTCTAGAAAACGCAACTCTAAAAGTTTTACAGCATTGGCTACTGATCGAAACTGAACACATTTGCGATCACAATACTTTTATCAAGGCTAACCAACACAACTCAAACATAAACATTGAAGATTAATTTTTCGCTACCCTTGTTCGACAACAGGGCAAAAATTTGAGGTATCGCACTATGTCCAAATTGGCGGAAAAAATCGAATATTTTTTATTATATTCAGAGGTTGGAGTTAGGTTTTTACCGTCACGGCATGAGATGTTAAATTCTAAAATATTGGCCGCCGATGGGAACATTGGGAAGGGGAGCGATGCCTATTATTGCAGTGAACAAGTTTTCTTTGACGTTACTTATTCCCAGTTCCTTATTCGACATTCGTAAAATCGGTTGATAACGAATGTCGAATAAGGAACCAGGAATAAGTAACGGTCGCCAAGTCCATTCTTCGCGACACAAACTCCGAGATGTGTTTATTGTACTGGTGACAATGTTTTGCGAATATTGCTGATCAGTGTCACGCGACATTCCTGCGCAATATTTTCAGAAACATCACTTTATTGGAGGAATTCTGTGAATTTTCTTACTTCTAATGTTCACGAGTGAGGTAAGCGTGAAATGCATCTCATGTATTATTTATTTATATTTATTTATTGGTCTTTAAGGTCAGATATTTTTGCACAACAGCTAATCATGACCACAACATGGGTATCAATTCGAGACCAGAGGTGAGCGTTAATAAGCCATGGTGCCCATTTTAGAGAGGGTTTGCACCTCCCAAGCACTGGTGACTGGGTCCTATTTCACCAGTATAACACAGGCTGTTTACCGAAGTGAACAGGCACGCATCTCGTGTAAAATGAGGGCTGAAAAGTGTATTGCTTGGTAAACCTATAACATACTGGAACTTGCAATACAAGCAGTATGATGTAATAGATCACCAGAGAGCAATTCCTTCTTTCGTGTTGTGAAAGTGTGAGTGAAATCTGAACTTCATTTTCATTCTTTTGTTATGTTATTTTTAAATAGTGCATATTAATAAATACTTCATATTGTGGGTATAACTGTGTATAACTGGTAGAGAGCTAACTTAGTTTCGGTCATCAAACCTTGTACACATCGTCCGATGAGTTCCAATGTGTCTACTGGCACATCGAACATATTGGAACTCAAGGGACATCATGAGTTTGCCTTGTTATAATTTATGGGTGAGTGTCATAAATTGTAACAACACAAACCCATACAGACTAAATAATATCACTTCCAAGATAAAACAAAGTACATTCACTGAATCTGAGCCTTCAAGCTGAGGAACCTGAACTTCTGAATAATGCCCAAATATGGGCTTCCAGCACTCTACAAGTTAACAAAGTATTTCGGGATTGTAAGGATTCATGGGAGTATTCTTTCCATTTTTTCAGGGATCGCCGCAACTGATTTCCCCCTCGTTGTGGTATACGTTAGAGCATTTGGGATAATCTCTAATACAATGTGAGCATAAATATAGTGAAAAGCGTACAGCCGTGAAGCCATTTCTTATCATTTCCATTTTCAAAATATATTGTCAATCTAGCTTCCGTTAATAGCACAATAATTTTGTAAATATCCTGTATGTAGCAGAAAGAACTCTGCCTCCACAGGAGGTGGAAAAAGTAGGTACATGCATGATTATACACTGAGTTTATAAATTGAGAGCATACAAACATAAAGGGTCTCCAACGAGCCCCCAGTTACAAAACTAGTTCAGCAGATTAAGTCTGGACCAGTCTTTTGCGAGACATGTTGGAGATTCCATCTATTATTTGATCGAAAAGTCCCACAACGGACACTAAAATGGAACGATAAATAAGTAGCGGCTTCTATAAGGTCTGCGATATCTTACAACTTAAGAGTTGTTTGTCCGCAGTGTCCACGTCAGGAAATAGTCCCCGGTATAAAAGAGATTGGGAAGTATTTAATGACACAAATTTATCCCTTTACCCAACGTAACGGCCAAAACCGGCCAGCGCTGTTTACGAAAATCACCATACAATTTTCATTAGTTATTCAAGAATTTTGTTTGCAAGTGTCGTCTGCTTTTCATGTTAGGTAGAGGGTTAAGGAAGTAATTTTCAAATAAACATCAACTATTGTCACAGACAACAAATGTTTATCATTCCTCGTCCCCAGAGTATGTATCTACGATTATTTTTCTGCGCTTGGTGACCGGTGAATTACCATTTTTACCACGAGTGGTAAACATTTGGTACACCAAGCTACTATGGATACATTTTATTTATACCATGATTGTCAGATTATTAAGAGTCGCTATTATTTTTTTTTCGATTTTACCGAGCAGCAGGCAAACAAATGTGCGAATCCGTTTTTGTCAGTTTGCATTTCAGGTTTGATGATCACAAAGGGCGATAACTTCCCCGCGAGACGATTTTGATGGGCAAAATACATTGGGTGGTTCTGTTCATTTTCTCACCTCCGTTATTTGTGGCACACGCTATGACCACCCAAGATACAGCAACTCCCCATGCAGTTCTGTGAACAGCGTTGTATAGGGCAGCAACATCCCAAGTGAGCCGGAATTTCTCCTGATCGGATCCTACAAGTCCATATATAACAGCCAATCCAATGGTTACAGCCATAATCCAAATCAGTGTGTTAATGTACTGCAATGAACAGAGCCACGAGTTGTTATCGAGTACTTAGTACTAATAAATTAAAATTTACATTCAACTGTACTACATCGCTAAGCTTGGGGACGTCGGTTAGATAACCGGCCGGGGCTCTAAACCTGCTTTGGCCAAGCTTTGATGGCTCAAGTTTCGGCTCACTGTCTGGTATTCCCTCTACATCATTAACCCTTTATCCAACGCAGATGATATCAACATTTATTATTTTAAATATCATTTTTTAAAATGTTTCAAACAATTTCAACAAAACCATATCATGTGACCCCTCATTGGAACGAGCTCAATGAGCTCGTTCTAATGAGGGGTCACATGATATGATTTTGTTGAAACATTTTGAAAAATTTGATTTCTTCAACTGCTCAATTTGCATATTACGCGGGCGGATGCGGGTGATTCGTTAGGTAAAGGGTTATGGCATGCCTACATTGAAGGCATACCTTGAAGATGTAGTTGGAATGTTAGTCAGTCGAGTCGGCATTATAGTACAGAACAACAAGACGTCTTGAAAATTTATTTATTTATTTATTGGAGTTAACGCTACTTTCGATAGCCAAGGTCATCTCGTATCGGACAGTCTTACGGGCCGGCAAGGCGAAGTATCAGGAGAGAACCCCCAAACAGTGACGAACAACTGTAAGACTTTCCAACACACTAACTCCACACAAGCAGGATTAGCATTTGCTGAAGACAACTGTACCAACAACGTGCAGTTCACCTGAGTACACAGTGTCACCGTACCCACACGAAAGCAATCGGGATTAAGAGCCTTGCTAATTGTGGGGATCGAACCGTTTGACCTTTTTGATGAAGTCCAATGCTGTAATCACTGAGCCACCGCACCCTGTAAATGTATTAGCGAATAAATAAAATACACAGGTTGTTGTAACGCAACCTCTTAATAAATTAAAACGTACCGTACCGGTATCCCAAATTGGTATCTGTGCACCCCCACCCCCCCCCCCCCCAACCTACCCTCCCCATCAACACAAATCGGGTATTAACGACATCCATCTTTTATGATCGATTGTGAGTGTGCAATCTTATGTGTCAAATTTAGTCTTTTAACCCTTTACCCAACGTAACGGCCAAAACCTTATTCACAAAAACGCCAATTAATTTTCATTATTTTTTTCATTTTTTTGTCTCAAAAACATAGGTTATGGCCCTTCTTTGGAACGAGCTCACCGAGCTCGTTCCAATGAGGGTCATAACCTATGTTTTTGAGACAAAAAAATGAAAAACATTAGTTATTCAAGAATTTTGTTTGCAAGTGTCGTCTGCTTTTCATGTTAGGTGAAGGGTTAAGACAGTACATGATTACTAGCATTACTCCATTAAGACAGTACATGATTACGAGATTACTCCAATCATGACTAAAATGTCTCGACTGGAAACATTATTGAGGGGTGTTACACCTCACTAAACCCAATTAACTGTACCCTGGCTAAGATAAATAAAACGTTTGTTAACTACATGGAAACTGGTGTTGAAAAATTTTCTTTTCGGCCTCACTTTATTATTAACAAATTGATAAAGTGATAAGAAGATCAGTCAAGAAGAGTTCTTCATTTGTTAGCTGCTATCACAGTCGAGTACCTATGAAACATCTTGTTTGTAACCGTGGAACACGTTTTCTCGTGAATTGTTACTCATGTGAATGGTCCTCGGTTAGAATCCCTCCGGCGGCAAGACACTTCACCCCCATTGCTCACGTGAGGGCACGGTGACGTTGTGTACTAAGGCGTACTGCACGTCGATGCTAACACTGCATGTGTGGAGCTAGTATGTTGGGGTTGACAGTTGATCGCCGTTGCTTGGTGGTTCTCTCACGGTAGTCCGGCTTCCGCCACCGTAAAAGTGTCGTGGTCATGATTAGCCATTGTGCAGAAATATGTGACCTTAAACACCAATAAATAATAATATTGTCTAACACAGTGCAACTAAGACTCTCGCACGGTAATGTTTGTACACCTCACATACATCCATGGGCGAATATGGAGAGAAACGCACCCTATGTGCGCCCTCTTTCTTTTCTGTAACTCGGTTATTTTCACAAGCATCGATACCATGGTACACAGTATTGTGCGCGATAACAAATGGCCATCCAAAACAAGAGGTAGTAGATGTCCATGTGCGATCCAGTATAATACCGTAGCCAATGCACATAGCTAAATCTCTTGCGCAGGTTTTACCTCGAGCCTTTATAAACTGGCTTTTCCTTTTCAAAATTAAATGAGTCTAAACAAAATTGCGGGAATATTGTGACTTAAAAACATAATGGTAAAGTTCGCAGAAACCATCAGAGGGCCACAGTGCGTTCCATTATCCCAGATTTTCATCTGGGAGGTCCCGGACCCTGCCGATGAGAGTGAGGTTCGCCCTCTTCTTTTTCCCGGCAAAACTCGCGGCTGTGCGTGTCAGATGATTGTTCACACCGTGAAACACGATTAAAAATGTAGATCCCCTCAAAACTCAGAATCTTGGATCCGCCATCGACATCTTAGACAACATGAATTCATTGCTCCCCGAGAACCATAACAAAACCAATAGAACGGACAGACATCAAAAGGTAAAATTACACATTGTGATAAAAGGAATCTCACATTGCTCACAATTAGACATGGAATCGCGTCTCATTAGAGATCATTTATTTATGAAAAGACGTGTTGTTAGTTTGATAATGTTCTTACATTTTACCATGTGCTAATTATTCACAGCGAAACAACTGCTATTTTGTCAATATGGATTCAGACTGTTGCAAATGTTTTGGAGCGTACTACCCCACCCTAATAAATTTTGTGCATAACTATAGGACCCCGTGAACGTTCGAGATTTGATTCGTTTCAGAATATTTTCACTAGTTGAACCTTGCTTGTAATGGTTATGCTTTGTAACAAATTTGCTATTATTGCTCGGGTGGAATCTCCACTCTACGGGTGATTTAGTGATAATACACTCTCCACGTTCTGTACATTCAAAAGCCATCTCATATACTTATTGGTATACAGAATTACTTTGTTTTCTTTAATCACGTGAATTTTATATTTCCACCTCGGTCAATGGCAAACTAAATGGCATGTGTGACAAATGTTATGCCCATCCAATAGGAGGAAAGGGAAAGAACGAATGAATAGTATTTAATCACTTACCCATTTGAGATTTAGTTTACAACTGGTACGGTACAGTATGCACCCAGCGGCTAAACCGATCAGATACGGTCCCATTCTTGTGTATGGTTTGTTGTAAATCAGTTTAGTCCGGTCTCGGCCACTGCAATATTCGAAATAAATTTTGATTTATGTAGTTGTTCGAAGAAGGCAAAGTAGACATGATCACAACAGTAGGCTGACGTAATGCATTCAACGAGAGACCGATAATTTGTTTAAATTACCGAGCTGAACGAAACTCTCTGAAACAAGCAAGATCCGTTACTGCCAATGATGTAGCAATTACGCAAAAACCTTGAACCATTTTTCTGACTCACACACCATTATATTGAAACTGGCGAGGCACGATCATTCAATAATATTCCGAAGGTAAATCCAGGCACACGCAGTTGTATTCTTACGCGAAGTTGGACCCCTTTCCTCGGGATGTCTGTTGATAGTTCATATGCTCTTTATAGAAAAAGTATGGCTTGAATATTTTTGTAGTACAGGGTTAGTGTAATAACAGGGAGCGCTGATGGTTAATAATTAGGATACGATGCAAACTATTTTTGGAACGGGTGCTCTGTCCAACATCTTACTGCATTTTAACCGTTTGAGCCCTGAAGGTGTCTTCCAAGTCAGTTCAATATCAGCAACTGGAAGAGTCCATATTCATTACCTGGGGGTAGACCATTCAATATTTTCAGCGTGCAACCTTCGGGCTGCACGATAAAAATATTGATTGGCTACCCCACACCGCGCATTCGCTAAGCAGTTATCCTACTTGGTGAAATTTTGACGTATCATGTTTCTGGAACGGAAAAGCGGTCTTTAGATTTCGAAGGATTAAGGCATCTGTAATCTTGTTTTCGGTCAAGTGAAAATATAGTTTGTAACCATCATGTGGGTTTCCGAGATAGTGTATTGAAGTCGAGATCTCGTCTCTGGGCATATATCGACGAGGCCGTTAGGACGAGTCGCTATGTGACCCACAGGCGAGCCCGACACTTCACTACACATAATGAAGGGATTGGGTACAGTTTTTAATGGCGTCTGTTTTGACAATCATTCAGCGTCTGTAAATTGATTTTGTAAGAATGAAGACCATGACGACATGGTATTGCGTTCTTGTGATGTGTGTGACGCAATTATTGTTCTATTTGCACTATTACCGCTGAAGTTTTGTTTTTCATATTTAACGCATAGCAGGCCTTTATAAAATATCACCATGGAAAACAATAATCTCGTCTAGTTTATTTCGTAGAGCTGGTGATTTATTTATCATTTCATTACTGTTATCCAAAACGGTGTCCTCGACACGTGTAATAACTCGATAACAATTGATGCAGATAAAAAGAATTCTCTTTCTGAATCGAATGATCGCACGTGCAGTTATTACCGTCAATACAGATGTGTATTTTGTCCGCACGTTTTCACTTGTTTTGGGGGAAATACGTTCTTGATGTATGATAAATACTTAAACGCATCCAGGCCCGTCGGAACGAAATTTATATTGGGGGGGGGGGGGCTGATATTGCTAATTTGGGTGAACTGGCTGATACTAAATGGGTATGGGGTATCCAGATGCCGAAGACATCTGGCGCGAGTGCTGAAGGCACGAGCTTTTTAAGGGGGGGGGGGGGGGAGGGAGGGGGGTACTCCCCAAGAAAATTTTTTTTTGAAAAGGGCAATCAAAGGAAGCATTCTGGTAGCTTTTGAAGCAAAAACCTCTTGATTTTTTTAAACGACAAAAGTTGTTTTTTTAACAAAATGTTTCAAAAATCCCAATAGAACCCCATAACATTTGGGGACAGTTCTCACACCGGGCTCACCTGCAGGCCGTGGCCGTATTCCGTCATGCTAAAAAACAGTCAGGCCTTATGGTGGATTCATTAGTTTTATCATTACGCCAGCGGTTGTCGTGGTCTTCTGAGCTGCCAAAGGAATTGCTCAAAACGTTTGCACATCAACATATGCAGGTGCATGTTATACATTCAGTGATACGTTCATAATTCTAATCCAGGGGCGTAGTAAGCTAATTTTATTGGGGGGAGCGGTAGGACCTATATTCCCATGACGCGACGCGTCATCCGAGCGACGAGTGGGGGTGAACACGAGGGGGATACCCTCCGTCTCGTTGGTGGGGGGTCCGGGGGCCTCCCCCGGGAAAATTTTCGAATTTAAGATGTAAAAACATGCATTCTGGTTGATTCTGAGCAAATAAATCGTATATTCCTATGACGCGTAGCGTCATCCGAACCGCAAAAAGGCGAGTGGGGGTAAGCACGAGAGGGGGTACCTCCCCGTCTCGTTGGTGGGTGTCCGGGGGGGGGGGGGGCTCCTCTGGGAAATTTTTTTAATTTAAGATGTACAAATATGCATTCTGAGTGATTCTGAGCAAATACATCGTCAATAAGGAAATACGTCAGCTCTCTGATCAATTCAGCGTGATTTCCGAGCAGAATGACAGAGATAGTGAACATGCAATGAATTACTCTGTGGTTGGTTGGGGTTTAACACCGCTTTCCACAATTAGGCGAAAACACAACTGTCAGTTTTATTGGTGGAAGAAAGCCCACATGGAACCCACTCAATCCAGTAATCATTAACAGTAATGTCGGAATATGGTAACCAGTGGGCATCCCGTGTGGAGAAACCACCAACCCAGCCCAGTAAAGCCTACTTTTGACAAATTTGTGGGGGTGGGGGAAATATCTCCCTTACCCCTCCCCCCCCCCAACCGGTTCCTACGCCACTGTTCTAATCTGAGTTCAATAATGTAATGTCCAGTTTTATTAAGATTACATCGGTTGCTCCCATCATGGATAAACTAACGACAAAATATGAGCAAATTATTGGGGGGGGGGGGGCAGCCCCCCCCCCCCCCCCCGGTTCCGACGGGCCTGGCATCCCAAGTTTTTTAGTAATAACTAGGCAAGTCGTCTAGTAAATTAGGTCTGGCTCGTCCAGTTATCGTCAAATTAACTTGTTTTGTACATTTCGATTGAGATTCTCCACACACATGATACCGTTTAAAGCTTTAGTTTTGTTTGAATTTTTCTTTGTGGAAAGAACATTTCTGTCCTCGCGAGGAAACGGCAGTGGCAAATCAGATGATTTGTTCAGTTGGAAGGGTCCCCGAAATTAGCCCTATCGAATTGAAATATTGAAAGCAATATAAAATCACTCCTAATGGAGTTTCTACGGCATTGTTATGCCCCGTGCCTGCTTTGCAGATTTTAAGTTTCACTTCAAAAATAATGCTTTGCGAAGTATTTTGTTATACCAGATTTATATTACGAAAGAGGATGATGATGATAGTCGCCTTATGCACGGGGCGTCATCTGGGGTTTACAACCAAAATCCATATCCACTTGCATACAGTGTTAAACAAAACCGTTAACAATAACGAAGACTAAGGCTTAAACAAGTTAAAAATATGTTCCTCAGGCCCTCCCGCATGGTCCTTTTGGCTACCACATGCTCCCTTTTCATAATCAATGCAAACGTAAAAAAATAAAATTTAAATGGTTTAAATCGGATATTTTTCCCAAGTTAAATTTTTTTTAATAAATTTGTCCCTTGAGTACAACAAGACTTTGCAATGATTTAGCACTACCACAACCACTTCCCATGCTATTCTGTAGATTGTGAGGCGTAAAGCAAAAAACAGAACAAGAAAATGAACTTTTGATGGCAAAGAAATAATTACAAAAATAAAAAAGTTAAGACAAAAGATCACCTGACCACATGCATTACGTCATAGCTATCTATACGACAAAGCATGTCGTAATTACGAGATAACTTGTGCCTTAATTATGACACACTAAGTCATAATTACTACATACTATGTCGTAATTACGACATTCTATGTCGTAATTACGACCTAAACATTGATTTATCAGTGACACTAACCGGCTTCCGTAGATTGCTATTTATGTGATAGTATTATAAAATATTATAATTAAATATCTACCCAGGTTGATCGCCAATTGCTGCGAGTTGATGCAGCCTAGATATAACGCCAGTAGCTGTAAGCGTTGTAAGTAGAAACAAACTCCATACAACAATCCCAAGTCTAGGTCGGCTGAAAATAAAAGAAATATGGCTAATTTATTCATGGCCGTAGAGGGATCATCTCTTTGTTCAATAATTGTTGATAAAAGTTAGTGCCCTGTCAGAATTTGTTTCTCTGCTGTGCAACAACGGCTTTCGTGAAAAAAATGTTTTCAAAAGTTTGGGAGATGAAAATATACTTTTCCTGGGATAAATTCAACCCAGTTTTCAGGAAAGTATGTTTATGGAATTATCGATAAAAAGTTTGTAGTAACTTTAAAATTATAGGCTCATAATACTGCATAAGTATATTGTTTTATCCATTACTTACAGTGCTTGTGTAGGGAAATGGCCACTCCAGTCACTCAACTGTCTTGTCTAACAAAAATGTATTGTTGATGGTTTTGGGTTGTAGAGTTGATGTCATTAAAATCACATCACTCCCATGACCAATCACCTTGAAATATAGTAGCCAATTGGCATGTTTCATTGGATATTCAGCTGCGTATCGCATCGTTTCATTCGCGTCGCTTCAACCACCGAGTGATTTAATTACGCGAATTTGCTGCACATTAACAACCATTGTCTTGACAACGTGGTTAGGCTATACAAATAGCAGATCTGGAGGTTGTCGTCGGTAGAAATCCTCGTTTATAATACATACCATTTTGTCCCCTCCATATAGCCCTATATGCTGATGTGAAGTTAAAGACCAATAACTATATAAATTGGTAAAAGTAGTAACATTGCTAAACCTTTGCTTATAATCTCACCTGTCGAAAAGGTATTGCGACAGTACTGAATCTGAGATGCTATTTCCGTTTGTTTTTTTCCTGACACGACTTGATTCCGCAGTATTTTATTTAGGAAATCTCGATCCAGAGGCAAGGGCACCAGAAGCACATTAGGGCAGGGTGGCAGACCCCGGATAAAGGGCATTTACTCATACTAGCAGCCCCTCTATGACAAGCCGAAGCATGCATGTCTCTAACGAGATGAGATGAGGGAGTTTGAGAGGAGGGAGCACATCCTTCCAAACTCCTCAAACTCCACCATTGAATTTTGAAAGCCCCGGGACGGATTTGGGTTGTATCTTAGTTTTACTTCGAGGATAAATCATTGAACAAAAATTGAGTGAAGAACCTGGGAAGGGCATTGTCTGCCCCCTCTCGCCCCCGTGGCCCGAAGGCAGGGAGGGTAGCTGCCCGCATACATCCGGCATCACTGTCCAGAGGTATAAAGTTTGTCGCAGTCTGATAAAGGACCGATTTTGTGACCCCAGTACTGTATGTATCGCCGACTTGTCAAAATTCCAGGAGGACAAATCATGTTATTTTTAAGGCGGCATTTTTCCAACGATCCACCGTGATACCAATCTTAAACATGGGCGCGAAAGCCGTTGATTAATATTTGGGGTGGTCTCTTTTGGAGAACGGTTCGCCCACAACATTATTCAATAGTTAAGGGGTGGGATAGAGTTGTCCAAGCATAATAATTGCAGCTACGTATTTTGTCTGTTGGCCATTTGAGAAAGGAGATTCTTGAAAAATGTGTTTTATTACGTTTTCGCTAAAAATATAAACAAATAGAAAAACGTAGACGTCGTGGTTTCGTCTTGACCGACATAAGACACTTTAGCCTTTACTTAACGTAACGGCCAAAACCGGCCAGCACTATTCTCAAAAATCGCCAATTAATTGTCATTATTTTTTCATTTTTTGTCTCACAAACATAGGTTATGACTCCTTGTTAGAACGGGCTCGTCAAGCTCGCTCCAATGAGGGTCATAACCTATATTTTTGAGACTAAAAATGAAATGAAATAGTTATTCAAGAATTTTTTTTTGCAATTGTCGGCTGCTTTTCATGTTAGGTAAAGGGTTAATTCTATAAAGAATTCTATAAAAATGTTTTTATTATTATTAGGATTTAATGTTACAAAAAAATATTATTATTATGAGAATTGCACTGCAAAATCACTGCACATACTCTCGCGTACATTCCGACAACATCGACGCCAAAACAACCACGAACACAAACAACTCCAGATTGGATACAGATAGCCAATAGAGACGAGCTGCACAAACTCAGTTCGCCATCACCCCAGAACAGATGCCGGCATGGCCGCCGCGTGCTGCTCGTGGCTTAACCGTGCCCCGAATGACTCCTAATAACCACACAACAAACTCACGCAACAATCGCGCACACTTCGATAACATCCACTCCAGAAAGCTACGATCAACATGTAAGTGAGAGATGTTTACTGTATCAAGGTAAAAAGTTGTTGTTGCTGTTGTTGTTTATGGTATTAAATCAATATAGTCCGGCCACCAGGGCACTGAACCTCAAAGTGGCGTCCAAAGTTTTTTTCTTGATGGAATGTATATGAGTAACATCTCATCTGACTACGGAAAAGTTTACTGGACGTCTGGCAGCCTTAAGCAATTTGAAATACTTACGTTTTTGGGTGACATCGTCAGTTCGCGGACTGCGGTGTTTGACTGCGGCTAATACAAAATTCCGGGCGCATTCCCCGAGCCTATATGCATTTTAAGAGATGTTGTGGGTGTTTGGCGATTCTATTCATCAGTGCTATTCGTAGCTGACGTATCTGCTACCCTTGTTTGTTTATTGCAACACTCCAGAGTGGTGTTACAAGAGCAGAAAGATGTGCACACCATTTTAACAGCATTACATTTGAAACTGTTTGTACTACATGATGTCTGGATTTAGTAAGGACATTTTATTGAATTCAATACTGCCATCTGGGGCTAGAGCAACATCGGGCGGAACTGTTGTGGGCTGGGGCGACTTAGTTTCTAATTTCATCTCGAAGACATATTTGATAGGTTCTAAATTTGGAGAGCTCGGTTGAAAGGCGTTCTTCCACTTACATGTCTGAAGGTGTGTTTTTGTATTTTCCCCGAAGGCTGTGGTGGTAAGAGGCAGAGAACAAAGTTTCTGTGCAGTAGTTGCCTTGGGATTCCTGTTTTTTTTTAAAACCACGCATCAATGCCTACATCAGTCACTGGTGTGGTTAACTTGGAACCGTAACAGAGAGAAATGAATTGGGTTGCTAGATCGAATACATTTGATCACTCAGCGTCTTCCGCATCTAAAAACTGTTTTTATGGTTGGGGAATAGTTATGGCGGCTAGTGTGAACACTCTACAACTAGAAGAACTTCCGTCATCCCAGGTTACGGACTTTGTGCTGAAATCCACATATCTGTCAAAGATCAAGTAGACGTAATTCAACTGCAAGTGCTGATTTATATGATCTTTAAACTTTTCTACTAAGCCCATAACTGTCGCTTGGTGCGTTTTGCTCGATACTGGCCAATGTGAAATCCACAACAATGCACAGCCATCTATCACTATTGCTGTATGACCCCAGCCAACCATTGCGTGAGACGAAACAACCATCGTCTTTTGTTTTTAAATCCGACCTTGATTTTGAATTCCGCATGTCACCATTCTCATCAAAGAGTGATGTAGGCAGTGGAGACATTTCATAAGAGAGAAGTCCCTTAATATCGAAGTTGCGAGAACTTGATAGTAGTCGATTACCCTGGAGGGTCCAATCATAAACTTTAACATCACCAGCCTGACAGATTTTCTTGACACAGCTATGGTTTGGATCGGTATAGGAATAGGGTCGAAGAATCCCCCAGGAAGGTTCTGTTATAACTTGATCATCAGTGCTGAACCTAACTCTAGGACCATATCCACGTTGATAGACCCTGGACTTACCTTTTCGGTTACGATATTGACAATGGTGTCAGGGTGCTGTGACGGATCCATATCTATGCACATCTCACGTCTGGAGCGGAGGCCTTTGCGGTCAACAGCATCGGATGCAATATTCGCTTTTTGCCCTCCTCTTTGTGGAAAATTTGGGATCTTTCTGTGTTCCTGTCCTCACGTATCTCTGATATGCTATGAGCTTAGTATCCACAGGCATGAAAACTAAGAGCCCATACCTTAAGGGTTTCTGATTTGAGAGTAATGCCTATAATAACCGACTTACCGTTTACATGTCTCATAAATGTTGTCTCTATGAATATGTCACTCCACAACCAGTTCCAAAGACCCGGAATGTGTCTCATGACATGTTAGCTCGTGATTTTCCATGTGGCGGAGGTAGTACAGGCCACACCTTGCGACAAATTATGGCAACATACTTCGCACAACATGAAGGTGAAGGGGAGTAGGTATATATTGCGGATTTACGACCACTTTGTACACGTACGTGTACACGATGCGTTTACCAACGTGGGATTCAGTGTTAAATCGCACGCTTGTTCACAAAAATGTTCAGTGGTCTTGAATCCCCCATGTTTTTTGTGACTCCTAGATCGCACTTTTAACGTTCAAATACTCGTGGTGAACGCGCGTTTTTAAAAAAAAGGTGAAATTCTACATCTTCACTTTTATCTTTTACTTTAAAAATTTTTGTCGACGTTCCCATCGCAGATCAGACCATCGATCCATAGTTGGTGAACGCGAGCAAAACATTCTTGGCTATCATCAAAAAACGGTCTGCGGATTCTAGACCAGTGGTCCAGAATCCGCAATTGTTTTGAGGCGATGGGTTTTTCCCATTTATGACGTCATTAGGGGAATTCCCACTATTGACCAATCGGATCGCTCGATTCTCATAAACTCGATCATACAGAGTTATCTCCCCTCGTCGTGGGGTGGGGGAATAAAAAGGTGAATCGCGTTTAATAACGTGGGTATAATGGCTAGAGCAATGTATATCAAAAACCAAAAGCTCGAAGAGCTTGAAAAAAGTAATCACCCAATCACTTCACGTTCCTAACACTAATTAACCAATCAGATTGCTTGATTCTCATAAACTTAATCATACAAAGTTATCTCCCCTCGTCGTGAGGGTGGGGGTCACGCCCATCATAAAAATCGAAAGTTTCGAGAAGGCGGTCACGTGACCTATCAAATTGAAGGTCTCTACGAGTGGATTAAGAAGATCGTAATTTTAACCCTCGTCGTGGGGTGGGGTCACGACCAGAGTCGAAAAACGTCTTCCTTTTTACAAATCCAGGCATGTGAGGTATTAATATGAAGGGCTCGATGAATACATTACAAAAATGACGTTTTTTCATTTTATGTGGGGGTGGGGGTCACGCCCATCATAAAAATCGAAGTTTCGAGAAGGTGGTCACGTGACCTATCAAATTGAAGGTCTCGACGAGTGGATTAAGAAGATCGTAATTTTAACCCTCGCCGTGGGATGGGGTCACGACCAGAGCCGAAAAACGACTTCCTTTTTACAAAGCCAGGCATGTGAGGTATTGATATGAAAGGCTCGATGAATACATTACGAAAATGACGTTTTTTTCATTTTATGTGGGGGTGGGGGTCACGCCCATCAGAAAAATCGAAGTTTCGAGAAGGTGGTCACGTGACCTATCAAATTGAAGGTCACAACGAGTGGATTAAGAAGATCGTAATTTTAACCCTCGTCGTGGGGTGGGGTCACGACCAGAGCCGAAAAACGTCTTCCTTTTTACAAATCCAGGCATGTGAGGCATTAATATGAAGGGCTCGATGAATACATTACGAAAATGACGTTTTTTTCATTTTATGTGGGGGTGGGGTCACGACCAGAGACGAAAAACGTCTTCCTTTTTACAAATCCAAGCATGTGAGGTACTGATATGAAGGGCTTGGTGAATTCATTACAAAAATGACATTTTCCACCATCGCCGTGGGGATGGGGTTAACACCGATCAGAAAATCAAAAGTTTTGAGAAGGTAGTCGTATGACCGATCAAATTAAAGCTATGGATCAGGATATTATGAAAATCATAATCTTTCCCTTCTTTTAACGGTGGAGTTGGGACCATCTTGAAATCGAAAGTATTAAGAAAAGGTAGTTATGAAACATATTAAATTGAAAACACAACAAGTTGAATCTGATGCATCATTCATTTTTGATGTCTGTGTTAAAAACGTGAAGTATGTTGTCAATATATGACTGTTATGCAAATTAGAGATGAACTCGCTTATTAACAAGTCACGCCTTAAGATGTTTCCTTCAATAATAACTCTGTTTACTGAACCATAGATTTGTCAATACAAAAATTATAAGTTGATCTTCTAACGTTTCCACATATTGAGGATAGCCTATTGCACCATTTCCGAAAAAAAGTGTCAATCCAAACTATTTTTTTTTTTAGGAAACAATGCCCACGTCGAGAAGACATTACAAACTGAACCAGTATAATCTTGACTAAATTCAAATAAAAAAAAAACATTTGTCACGTGTTATAGAAATGATTTGTAAACAGTCTAAACGCACGTGTGAAAAAGTTGTTTTGTTTTGTTTTTTACAACAGGAGTTAAAATATTTTAAGATAGGTGGCGTTATATAAATACAGCAACAACAAAAAAACAGTGTTTACAGTGTGTCAGCGTATGACTGAATGAAAATGAGAAAAAACTCTTTTTCTAACCACTTGATAGCGAAGCATTACATCAGTTGTCGCGATATTTGATGTCATCCAACAGCAGCCAAGACATTAAGCTTTTTACGTCGACATACCACTTGTCCAAAACAATTCTCTTTTAACCCTAAACGGGTGAAATACATCTCGGTAACGACTCCCTTTTTTTCTTGATCAGACACAGTTGTTGGTGGAAAGTTGACTGGAGGGTCGTTCAAAACAATTGATCAAATATATCGAACGAAAACGACTCATTTTCTAACTACGATTGTCGCCGTATTCTAACGTCACCACACTAATCATACAATACGATATTGGAACTGCACTTCCTCTTGAATATTACAAATTTACGATTTGTATTGTCTTCAACACAAATCGTAAATTCCTTCCCGCATCACCATACTTATACTATACCGCATCGAATTTGACATCGTCATCATCCCCCTTCCCCCGTGGGAACCCCGGGAAGTTAGGCAGTGCTTGTTTACTGAGGTAAACAAGCTCTGTTTCACTGGTAAAATAGGACCCATTCACTAATGCTTGGGGTGCGAGTCCTCTAAAATAGACAACATGGAGTATAAACGATTGACTGACCTTGACTTTATCTCCATGTTGTGGTCATGATTAGCCATTGTGCAGAAGTATGTGACCTTAAACAACAATAAATATAAATATAACATCATCCCCTTGCTAGATAAACTTGAACTCGTCATC
Source organism: Pictodentalium vernedei (assembly GCA_031216915.1). Classification (NCBI taxonomy): domain Eukaryota; kingdom Metazoa; phylum Mollusca; class Scaphopoda; order Dentaliida; family Dentaliidae; genus Pictodentalium; species Pictodentalium vernedei. Next base: position 355,855,268 of record CM062291.1, read on the forward strand.
CGAATGGTGTTACGAAATGAGCCTATACGGGTTAATTAAGCTCGCAAGCTCGATAAGAGCTCGAGCTCTTGAGTTTTTATTTTGAGGATTCAGTGGACTCATGTTTATTCAATGAGCCTGATATCGTTTGGTAAGGAAACACAAAATTCCAGAGCTGGTGAGACCTCACAGAACTGCCAGTTATCACAACGTTTATAGTTCGATCTTACGATCTCTGATCGATAAATTTTCCCTAACATTCCGAAACAATGGTCGATAATAGAAATTAGTATAGAAAATCTTGTGAATTGTTCTCTGAAAATTGCATTGCTTGTATAGTATTTCTGATTTTTTACAGATTGCGTTCAGGGTTTAGTTTTAAAAAAAAACCTTGTCAAATGGTTAGGTTCAAGGGAAGTAACTCTGCTAGGTTCAAAAGAAAGTAACTCTGTCATCCGTAGGTAGAGGCTTATTATGAGGTCATCAGAGGTCATAATACAGGTTTGGTTCATGGAAGTAACTCCGTTCATTCGTAGGTAAAGGTTTATTATGAGATCATCAAGGGTCGTGATACAGGTTAGGTTCAAGGGAAGTAACTCGGTAACAACCCATCTCAAAGTAGAGGTTTATTATGGGTATATCAGAGGTGATGATACAGGTTAGGTTCAAGGGAAGTAACTTCGTAACAACTCATCCGTCAAACGGTTATGTTCGAGGGAAGTAACTCCGTAACACCTCATCCATAGGTAGAGGTTTATTATGAGGTCCTCAGGAGTCATGATATAGGTTAGGTTCATCAAATGATTAGGTTCAAGGGAAGTAACTATGTAACAACTCATTCATCCAAACAAAATTAAAATTCGATGCACCACACTAAGAAGTGCTTGAAAAAAAAACATTTTTAGGTTAGGTTCGAGGGAAGTAACTCTAACAACTCAACTCATCCGTTCAAAATAAAAATTAAAATTCGATTCACCATATTAAGAAGTGCTTGAGAAAACCTAACAATGGTCGATAATAGAAATTAGTATAGAAAATCGTGTGAATTGTTCTCTGAAAATTGCATTGCTTGTATAGTATTTTTGATTTTTTACAGACTGCGTTCAGGGTTTAGTTTAAAAAAAACCTTGTCAAATGGTTAGGTTCAAGGGAAGTAACTTTGCTAGGTTCAAAAGGAAGTAACTCTGTCATCCGTAGGTAGAGGTTTATTATGAGGTCATCAGAGGTCATAATACAGGTTTGGTTCATGGAAGTAACTCCGTTCATTCGTAGGTAGAGGTTTATTATGAGATCATCAAGGGTCGTGATACAGGTTAGGTTCAAGGGAAGTAACTCGGTAACAACCCATCTCAAAGTAGAGGTTTATTATGGGTATATCAGAGGTGATGATACAGGATAGGTTCAAGGGAAGTAACTTTGTAACAACTCATCCGTCAAACGGTTATGTTCGAGGGAAGTAACTCCGTAACACTAAATCCATAGGTAGAGGTTTATTATGAGATCCTCAGGAGTCATGATATAGGTTAGGTTCATCAAATGATTAGGTTCAAGGGAAGTAACCATTTAACAACTCATTCATCCAAACAAAATTAAAATTCGATGCACCATACTAAGAAGTGCTTGAAAAAAAAACATTTTTAGGTTAGGTTCGAGGGAAGTAACTCTAACAACTCATCCGTTCAAACAAAAAAAATTAAAATTCGATTCACCATATTAAGAAATGTTTGAAAAAACCTCCAGGTTTTAGGTTATGTTCAAGGAAGTAACTCTGTAACAACTCATACGTTCAAATGGTTAGGTTCGAGAGAAGTAACTCTGTATAACAACTCATCCGAGGTTTATTATGAGGTCATCAGGGGTCATGATACGGGTTAGGTTCAAGGGATGTAACTCTGTCATCCATAGGTTCAAGGAAGTAACACTATAACACCAAGGTTTATTATTAGGTCATCAAGAGTCATGACAGGTAAGGTTTAAGGGAAGTAACGCTACCATCCGTAGATTTTGGGAAGTAACTCTCAACTTACCCGTCAAATGATTAGGTTCAAGGGAAGTAATTCTGTAACAACTCATCCGTAGGTTCGAGAGAAGTAACTCTATCATTCATAGGTTCAAGGGGAGTAACTCTGTAACACCTATGTTATTATTAGGTCATCAGGTGTCATGATACAGGTGAGGTTTAAGTGAAGTAACTCTATCATCCATAGGTTCGAGAGAAGTAGCTTTGTAGCATCAAGGTTTACTATGACGTCGTCAGGGTAGGTTCGAGGGAAGCAATAACTCATCCCAGGTTTATTATGAGGTCATCAGGGGTTACGATCCGGATTAGGTTCGAGGACAAAGTAACAGGTTCGAGGGAAGTAACTCTGTAACATCAAGGTTTATTATGAAGTCATCAGGGTAGAATCGAGGGAAGTAACTCTGTTTTACAACCCATCCGAGGTTTATGATGAGATCATCAGGGATTACGATACGGGTTAGGTTCGAGGAAAAAGTAACTCTGGACAAAACAAATAAATATCATAAAGTATAATTCGTTGCAGTTTTTTGTTCCTTTTCTATAAAAAAAATGATATATTAAAAAATTGATAATAGAAAAAAAATTAGTAAGACCATACAAAATTGATTGTCTGTTTCTCAAACCATTTTTTCCAAAAAAGCATGCGGGCGGGAGGTCTTTTTTTATGTTTTTTTTTTTCTTTTTATTGTCTCCCCGAGAGGTTGTTGGTGGTAATTCGACCCCCGTCCTTTTTTTTTCTCGTATTAATTCAATTTTTTTTTTCACGTTAAGGAATTTAAAAAATTGTTAATTAAAAAAAAAAAAAATTTTTTTTTAAAGAATTAAAACATAAGGAACATAAAAAAATTGATTAATTTCATCCAAAAAAATTTTTTTACACGCGTGAAAAATTATGACACAGGACGAAACGCCTCGTGGGTGAAGCGTCTCAGGATGAAACGTCTCTGAGAACAAATCAAATGTCGAAGTGCCAACTTTCACAGATTTATTATACCAAAAAAAAAATCCTTTCACAACCTACCTAATAAAATCGTGAATCACAATTTTCCTCTCATTATATTCAAAATTATCACAACCCATTTGAACGGGTAGTTTATCCATAAATCATATTTTTGTAAATCTGAAAATGAAATACAAAACGAATGTTTGCGTGTTTTTATTAACCAATTCGACAGCACATACCTACCTATAGGCGATTTATTTTCAACTATGTCTGTTACTTTTATATCAAGCAACGGTTACTATTAGTTATCCAATTATCCTGCATCTCAAATGCATTTATTTAAATTAACTGGGAAACTCATAACGGTTTCAAATAACAGGACACAAATTCCCAATGACAGTCATTTACAATACAAATGTTACTAAAATAAATGTCAGGAGACTGTGTTCCATTCAACAGTGAACCTGACTTTGCAGACTTTCTGAAGATGGATGCGAATCAAACATGGTGCGAATCGACCACTCCCCGTTTGTGACTGTTTGTTGTCAGACTGAAAGACACCTTCCTTCTTGCTCTCATTATGACTTACCTTTTACAAAATAAAACACTTTCTGTCGTGAATATTGCTGAAACCCACCCACTTTATTAAAGTATGATTGTAGAAAAAGCTTGAAGTGTTAATTTTAAAAAAAAAGAATCGTGTACACGTACATGTACAAAGTGGTCGTAAATCCGCAATATATACCTACTAAAGGGGCAGTCACCTTCCCGTGCAACACGAACATGCAACATCACAAGGAAAACCGGATCGGCCGGTGTCATGTCGATCAATGAGAGATATTCGATCTATATATTATTATTTATTGGTGTTTAAGGTCACATATTTTTGCACAATGGCTAATCATGACCACAACATGAGTATCAACTCAAGACCAGGGGTGAGCGTTAATAAGCCATGTTGCCCATTTTAGAGAGGGGTTGCATGCACCTCCCAAGCATTGGTGACGGGGTCCTATTTTACCAGTTAAACAGAGCCTGTATATTCGACTCTAGTACGACATTCAGGCAGGGAACATTACAGACTCACGAGATATACGACTGCTATACCCGTTAAATTCCCGACAACTTTCCTTTGCAGAACATCGCCGAACAATGCAAAATCAGTCTGTTTGGCCCTTCGAGTTGACGGTGCTGAATGACAAAGCATTTGGAGCGACGGGGTGTAACTTTTTGCGTGAGAAATAGGCATATTCAGGCGTTTCGGCCCGTGATAAAGAACATCCAACTTGTAGTAAATAGTTTCTGACCTTTTAAGTACTGTTCACAAAACGTTTGTTTTCAAACCAAAATAGCAGTTTTTGGCGAAAATGCACTAATTTATGCATCGAATAATGTCATTTGAGTTTAGATGAGTAAAACTTCTAGATTTTTTCTGGTAAATGCCAATTATATATGAGAATTTCAGCACCTAGGTTAACTATGCGAATTGAAATTGGGCACCCCTTTTCTGCGACCAATATCTCAAATTGCTCAATGCTGTCAGATGTCCAGTAGACTTTTTTTCTGAATCAGGAAATGTCTCTCTATCAGAAACCACCGAGAAAAAAAGACTTTGGACGCGACTTTGAGGCTGGGCAGAGAGTTGGCCTTCGGTGGCCGGACTAATACACATGAACGCCTTTGTATAGCAGGAAAGGTGTGAAAAGCTGAGAGGTCTATTTTGATTCGCTGATGACTCAGTTCGTCGGTGAATGGGGTTCGTTGGCTGTCCGCTGAAATGTTTGTCGGTTTCGACGCAATAGCTTTGCATTAATTTGGGATTTACCCTTTGAAATCGTAAGATCGATTTTTCGGTCCAAGGCATAATTTCGTTCCATTTTTGTCTGATTATAAGAGGTCTACACACAAGGTCATGATGATGAAAAATAACTGCAGTCTGCAGCCAGACGGCTGCAGACTGCAGATATTATTTTATCCTTCCTGAATATTGATACTGGACTGACCCATATCACTGTAAGTGTACACAAAGGCGAATATAGGAAATGAGTATTCAAAGGGTTAAACTGTAAAAGATATGTTTAGAATGAATCATAAAAAAGTCCTATGGCTGGTTGGGTGGTTGCCATACCTATTCCACATATGACTAGTAGCTGCAATATAGATTTTGAAAATCTACATTTCACCAGCTTACCACCCATGAAATAATTATGGTATCCATTTAATACCACAGGTATCCTCTATTTGTTTGATTTGTTTTGTTTTTAAGAATAAAACGAAATTGTAAAGATTTCGTGGAGTATCTTTTTTAATTTGAACTAATGTCTTTTCATACATTTACCCGCTGGACTGACAAGTTCTTGTTTTTATTATGTTTAGTTAGATTTTTAGTTAATGGTCTGACAAGTTCTTGTTTTTATTATTTTTAGTTAGAATCACGCCATCGGTATTTTTTAGCCAAAACTTTTTCTCAAGACAAAACACAACCAGCACTTGCAAACTTTTATCATATGGACCACTTGGTTGCACCTTTGTTTGAAAGTGTTTCTGGTGCTGTTATGAACAATCATAAATATGTTTCGTGTGGGGAATATATTGCGCTACGATCAAGTTGAAATCCACTCTCTCAGTCGAATTTTAATGTCTATTTACGTTATTACATGTACATGTATCCCAGCAGAGAGGGATGCTGTTAATGATCTCTAGTTTCAGCTGTAGTTAGTCGCATGCACGGAGGTCAGCGGTCGATTCGGTTCTATCATTAGTTTAGAGTTCGGAACATTCTTATTAAACACGAAGTTGGGAAATACACAGAACGACACGCGTGTGTGAATGGGTTAATTGATATGGCACGAGTGCCAGCGCGAAAGGATAGAACGAAAGACCACAGCCTCTCGTTCTATCCTTCCGATCTGACACTCGTGCCACATCGATTAACCCTTTCTCACACGCATATTGTTCTGTGTTTATTACACCCCTTCACGTCTTCATAAAACAATTATTAGAAGGACACTCAACAATTCATTGGATAATTATCGCCAGAAAGAACACATTTTGTCAACAACCAAACTTGCGAGGGGAACTCTACTGGCACATAGAACACATTGGAACTCAGGGGACGACTTTTAGCTATCGCTGCGGATTGAAATTTTAATTGCGGTACACGATCTGTAGAAAATTCCAGTGAAATTTCGCTTCTTTATAAAATAGTCCGTCAACGATTGCCGTTCCACACATGTGCGGAACAGATTTTTATTTTCCGCACGGTTTAGTGTTGCTGAAGCTGGGGATTTCATAGGTCAGGCGTGTAATAAAAGATCAATAACTTAGATAAAGTTCGAGGTTACTTTATAGTCTGAACTAAGATGGAGTAACCTCTCGACTTTTAAAAATGGGTTCTGAGTATACATTCATAGAATGATCACTGGCCTCGAAAAATACGATTTTATTAGCATGGTGCACTTTCAATCTCCTCCCAATGTTTTCATATATTTTCAAATATTTCACTTGCCGACGCCGTGCGGTAACACATGTCACTGGTGCCGTAAACATGGAAAAAACTAAGCGAGTTCTTGTCCAATCAGAGGGCGAGGACTTTAGTCTTATTGGAACATAATCTGATATGCAGTGGCCGCACGTTCCTTTCTCGACCTGTTGCGATATACAGCTACAAGTGGCTTGTGAGTATACATCCATACAGTAATTGGAGAGTGTATTATTACAAAATCACCCTACGAGTGGAGATTCCACCCAAGCAATAATTACAAATGTGTTGCCAAGCACAACAAGCACAGACAAAGTTCCAGCCAATGGTTCCCCGGCTTTAACTGAAACATTGCTTGTTTTGTCCATACGTACACAATTCGAAAGTGATACTTTGGGTGATAACTCCATTCCACGAGTGATTTAGTTACAATCCACTCTCCACATACTGTAGAATGATCACTGGCCTAGTCTAATTTCTCGACTTGTGGTGATATAATTACCCGACTGCTTAAGAAATGACAGTGCCGTGGTAAAACTGCTTCAATGTACTAAAAAGGCATTTGATTGTTCTTCTCTGTCTAACCTTTGCCGCGTTCTAAATTTGAACTGTTTTAGTGATGGTACAGATTCTTGGAGCATTGCATTTGTATGTTAATGCACGGAAAGATACGGTTATATATCCATTTAGCCCGTTTCGTTGTTTTCGATTTTGATAAAACAGAATTATTTCTTCAGTTGTCTGTTCAGAACAAATCCCTGATCGCTGTGCAACTGGGCAGCAGCATCAGAGAGCAAGAGGCCCCAGGGGGCATGAGGGCGCTCACCTGACATGGTAGCCTAAATATCAACCCAGAGAATTGATTTCCACAAGTTGCATCTGCTCCTCCTAAGAAAAGCTGAAACCAAATATCCAAATATTCTGACCAGTGGATCTTAAAAAAGATTTTTAAAGAATATTCCTCATATTGAACTAAGTCATAATTCGGGCTCCCACAGGGAGCCCATATATGAACCCAGGGACTTAGCTTTAACAAACCTGAAACCTAAGGATTCCGCACACCAAATATCAAAACATTCCGACTGCTGGATCTGAAGAAGAAGATTTTTAAAGAAAATTCCTCATTTTGAACCAAGTTACAATTCGAGCTCCCACAATCAGTCCAAATATGGACCTAGGGACATGGCTTGAACAAACTTGAATCTTACCCCCCTAAGGATGCTGCATAAAAAATATCAAAAGCATTCATCTGCTGGATCTGAAGATTTTTAAAGAAAATTCCTCATTCTGAACTAAGTTGTCATTCAGGCTCCCATAGTGAGCCCAAATATGAACCAAGGGACTTGTCTTGAACAAACTTGAATCTCAGCCCCCTAAGGTTGCTCCATGCCAAATATCAAAACATTCCAACTGCTGAATCTGAAGAAGAAGATTTTTAAAGAAAAATTCCTCATATTGACTAAGTTATAATTTGGGCTCCACAGGGAGCCCAAATATGGACCCATGGACTTGGCTTTAACACACTTGAATCCCCCCCCCCCCCCCCCCCCAAGGATGCTACTCACCACATATCAAACCATTCCGACTGCTGGATCTGAAGAAGAAGATTTTTTAAGAAAATTCCTCATTTCGAACAAAGTTACAATTCAAGCTCCCACAGTGAGCCCAAATATGGACCTAGGGATATGGCTTGAACAAACTTGAATCTCACCCCCCTAAGGATGCTGCATACCAAATATCACAAGATTCTGCCTGCTGGATCTTGAGAAGAAGATTTTCAAAAAAATTTGCCTGAAATGCACTAAGTTCAAATTTGGGCTTCTATACTGAGCCCAAATATAAACCCAGGGGGCCGATTTGAACAAACTTGAATCAGATCCACCCCACAATGTTGCATACCAAATATCACAAGATGCTGCCTGCTGGATCTGGAGAAGATTTTTGAAGAGAAATTTGCCTGAAATGCACTAAGTTTGAATTTGGGCTTCTATAGTGAGCCCAAACATGAATCCAGGCGGCCGATTTGAACAAACTGGAATCAGATCCACCCCACAATGTTGCATACCAAATATCAAAAGATTTTGCCTGCAGGATCTGGAGAAGAAGATTTTTGAAGAAATTTGCCTGAAATGCACTAAGTTCGAATTCGAGCTTCTATAGTGAGCCCAAATATGAATCTAGGGAGCCGATTTGAACAAAAAAGAATCAGATCCACCCCACAATATTGCATACCAAATATCAAAAGATTCTGCCTGCTGGATCTGGAGAAGAAGATTTTTTAAGAAATTTGCCTGAAAAGCACTAAGTTCAAATTTGGGCTCCTATACTGAGCCCAAATATAAACCCAGGGAGCCGATTTGAACAAACTTGAATCAGATCCACCCCACAATGTTGCATACCCAATATCAAAAGATTCTGCCTGCTGGATCTTGAGAAGAAGATTTTCAAAGAAATTTGCCTGAAATGCACTAAGTTCAAATTTGGGCTCCTATACTGAGCCCAAATATAAACCCAAGGGGCCGATTTGAACAAACTTGAATCAGATCCACCCGCAATGTTGCATACCAAATATCAAAAGATTCTGCCCGCTGGATCTGGAGAAGAAGATTTTCAAAGAAATTTGCCTGAAATGCAGTAAGTTCAAATTTGGGCTCCTATACTGAGCCCAAATATAAACCCAGGGGGCCGATTTGAACAAACTTGAATCAGATCCACCCCACAATGTTGCATACCAAATATCAAAAGATTCTGCCTGCTGGATCTGGAGAAGAAGATTTTTTAAGAAATTTGCCTGAAATGCACTAAGTTCGAAATCGGGCTCCTATACTGAGCCCAAATATGAACCCAGGGGGCCGATTTGAACAAACTTGAATCAGATCTACCCTACAATGTTGCATACCAAATATCAAAAGATTCTGCCTGCTGGATCTGGAGAAGAAGATTTTTTAATGTTTTTCCCATTGCCTACAGTGTTAAAAAGTGCTGACTCAGCACTTTTTCAAAGTCCCGAAACTGTGCCCTATGATAAAACCGATGGCAATTTTTTTTTTACCAATCCTTTCTGTTGGTCCTAAGGAAGCTGCACACCAAATAAAAATTCTCGGTGCCGTGTAGTTTTGGAGATATGGGGGTTTTAATTTTTTTCTATTTTTAGCTCCTGCGGTTCCCACGGGGCTGCGAGAAATTTTTTTTGCATAAATCAAGTACTCATGACCCAATAAGCCCTCACATAAAATTTGGTTGAAATCGGCTTGTCGGTTCAGAAAATAGAAATTAGGGGCGGGGCCAAAATTTTTGCCCCTCCCATAACAACGCCAAATATTATCCCTCAAACTTCTCTTGAACAAATCTGAGTGTACACCTCAAAAGGAAGGTGCATACCATATATCAAGTCTCTGCTACTGCTGGTTCATGAGAAGAAGATTTACAAAGATTTTGGTTCCCTTGGGGGCGTGGCACCATCCAGGAGGAGGGGCAACTTCATTTGAACAAATCTTAATAGGCATTAGGTAATAAACATTTAGCCAACATTTGAATAAAATTGGGCTAGTGGTTTAGGAGGAGAAGTCGATAATGTAAAGTTAACGCCGGACGGACGACGACGGACGACGGACGACGGACAGAAAGTGATTAGTAAAGCTCCCCTTGAGCTTCGCTCAGGTGAGCTAAAAAACATTGCAACTCAATCTGAACCCCTCCCACATTATGGCGTCAGGTCCGTCTATGTCATTACGTGAGAAATTTTACGCTGCGACTGCAGCACTTATCTCTATACAACTGGATTGCTGGAATGCCAGCCTAAAACGTAGCAACTCACCCCACCCTCCCACCCCGATGACGTCATGTTAATTTAACGCGATTAATCCTCCCCACCCATCGCTAACGTTTGTTGGCGCGACAGCTCGTTCCAATGAGTGGTCATAACCTATGTTTTTGAGACAAAAAATAAAAATAATAGTTATTCAAGAATTTTTTTGCAAGTGTCGTCTGCTTTTCATGTTAGGTAAAGGGTTAAAAAAAACAATGAAGTCTCCATTACACCCACGGCAAAGCGCTTTCGTTTGCGCGTACGGAAACATGGCACAATTGTTGATGGCATAATTCACCTGTGAAGTTATCGTTTATAATCAAACCCGGAAATCACAGTAAATCACACTTTGGAAAATAATAAATTCCACAACTGGTCATATAATGATGGAGTGTGCTAAACTTATTAGGTATTTAAAAACTTTTTATTGATTTATTTCCCGAAGTTTAGTGGATATCTGATTGATCAGCGTGACCGTGACACTGGTCACTGTCAATTGGTTTCGACCATTTGAATGCCGTAAAAATTAAAAAGCAAATTAGGGTTGGTACCTCGCCCATTAACAGTGATGTATTTTTGGCAGCGAAGGAAAAGCAGCAATTATCAACTTAGAAAGTGCTTTTAGTTCTATTTTCGTTTAGACTGGTGTAACATGGGAGGTGTGTGATAAATACAGAATCCACATACGTCTGAATGGGTTAAGAATTATCGCACGAGATTGCTTTGGCCTAGGATATCACTAGCGCCGAAGGCTCGAGTGATATCCTGGGCCGAAGCATTGAAAGGATCGAGTGAAATCCTGTGCCAAAGCAATCGAGTGTGACAATTCTTAACCCATTCAAATGTATGCGCGGTTCTGTATATTTATATGGCAACAATTGTCCCACAAATATGGCATCAGATGTGACGCGTTTCTATATATTCTAGCTGTTCAGTTGAAATTGACAAATGATCTAATTTTCACAATAAATCTATAAGAAGAGGGACATCTCATAAATATGATCGCTAGTCAAATTAAATGGAGGAATACAAACTTACTCACAAGTAAAGGGGGAGTAGAATAATAGGGCTGAGAATGTAAAACTGCATGTCGTTCATCATGTACCACGTGACTCCCAGACACTGTAATAATAAAGAAAATATATGCATACATTGGTGTATTGCCCTCTTTAATTGTTTGCGAAATGATGATTGTCCCACAATCCCGTCTCTGCTTCGACTTTAAGATCTAAATTTTTCACATCGCCTTATTTCGTTTGTGACTATGACAAATGAGAACAAAAGAAATCAAAATGTACAAAGTTTCTACAATTCGATTCTTAAACAGGCCAAAATATGTATTTGCAAAGCCTACCAGCAAACATATTCCGAAAATGGGTTGCCTTTGAAATGTTAAATATAACCACACAAAGCAATATTAGCTAAACCCCTACTGTATGGGTAACAGAAGTTCAGAAAACAGCGGAGGTCACAGAATTTGGAAGATTTGATAAAGTATGACCCGAAACATATAACAGGAAATTTCGTTTCTTCGGTACAACAATGCGGCATCTGTAATGTTTTGGTATTGCAGATAGCGTCTTGTTGCACCAAAGGGACAATGTGTTGCTCAGTAAATGCTGATATAGCAAGGTAAAGCTTTAGCAATATCGTTTTCTCTCTGGGAAAACCAGGCTTGGCAATTTCAGGAGAGCAATTTTTTTAGCTCTCCTTACTGCTCTCCTGAAAGAATTAAGGAGAGCGAAAATTGCCCTCCTAAATATTTTGGTCCAGGATGATTGAGATTACACGTATTATGCTCACATTAAATTTTTGTTGTAAAGCAAAAATGTAATTTAACTTCGAAGTCACATAACATCACGTAATTTCATTTTGAAAGTGGTTTAGTGGTAAAAGGTAATGGCTGCAACCATACCCAAACACAGTTGCAATCATTTGAAGCAAAATGGGTCACAGCAATATTTTTTTTTCTGTCAGTTTCAAGTTCAACGACTGACATCACAGTTTGAGGGGTAATTATTCAATGAATATTGACACTATAATATACTACCATTACTACTATCCTGTCACTTGAAGCACTTGCACGAGGATGTGACTGTAGATTCAAGCAGACCTGTTGTCCAAGAAAGTCATACGCCTACCACTACCACCTTCAAACCCCCAAGGGGGGTTGAAGGTGGTAGTGGTAGGCGTATGACTTTCTTGGACAACAGGTCTGGGTACACACACAGGTCTTGTCAAGTGTGTGTTCGGTTGTTGAGTGAGACATCTAGATGTCTAAGAGATTTCGCTTTACCTTAGTAAAGTTAATAAAATCACTGATGTAGTCTGTTGGTTTCAGTTTCAATGAGTCCATTCAACTAGATACTTAAATGCTGTGTAAAGCTAATTGCTCTCCTAAGCTGATTAAGGAGATCGATTTTTTGCCCTCCTGCATTTTTCAGAATGCCAGGCCTGGAAAACGAGACAAAATTCAATGAAAACGTAGTTTTCTTCTGACAGTACTAATGTCTCCGTGCCCAAAACCGTATAGAATGACGCGCGACACCAACACAACTACCAGAACATTTCTTGGCCCATAAATGCTGAAGTAATTCAAAGCAATATGCGTGGTATGCGTTATGTTTATGAAAACTGCAGTCTTCACTGAAAATTGACTTCTTTTTTCCTAACAGTACTATTCATTAACCCTTTACCCAACGTAACGAACGGCACAATTACCCATCAATTTTCCTTATTTTTTTAATTTTGTTAGTCTCAAAAACGTAGCTTATGACCCTAATTGGAACGAGCAAGTTTAGTCGTATGAGGGTTTTGAGGAAATCTCTCAATGAGTCCTAATTTACTATCCCTCTTAGCCTCATTTCTACTGAGGCCATGAGGGCCATGAAAAATCCCTCAATAAGATATAATTTACTATTCCTCTTGGCCTTGTTTCGGTATTTGAGGATATCTATGACATGGCGACGTACTATTGGAAGATACCTATCGAGGATACCTTCTGGAGAATCTCTTTTTATTCGTATGAGGCCATGAGGGCGATGAGAAAATCCCTCAACGAGGTCTAATTTACTCTTCCTCTTAGCCTCATTTCGGTTGAGGCCATGACAAAATCCCCCAATGAGGTCTAATTTACTATCCCTCTTAGCATCATTTCAGTATTTGAGGATTTATATGGCCTGGTATTGTATTATCTGAGGATACCTTTCGAGGATTCCTTTTGGAGAATCCCTTTTTAGTCGTTTGAGGCCACGAGGGCTATGAGAAAAATCCCCCAATAGCTCTAATTTACTATCCCTCTTGGCCTCGTTTCGGTTGAGGCCATGAGAGCCATGACAAATCCTTCAATGAGGTCTAATTTGCTGTCCCTCGTAGCCTCATTTCGGTAATTAAGGATACCTGTGACCCATATCCTATGTGACTCCTATATGGCTCCTATATGGCTCCTACCTCCTATATGGCTCCTAGCTCCTATACAGGTAGTCTTACCAACGGCTTCTATCTTATCCCCAAGGCTCCAAGGCCACCACTTGTCTACAACTATCTGTCCTATAATTAGCTTCGACAGCAATCTTGTACCATTGCGGCCTTGTATCGTTACTATTGGCTACCGTTATCTCAACCATTAATATTGACTTGTTACTCTACTTCCTATCTATCACTATCTCTGTCTCGACTGTAGCCTCGGTCACATTGCTTCATGTTCCCCATCTTGTACCATTTTATACAGCGTTCAATGTAAATTATATACAGACATGCTATATACGAGATTCCGTAAGTGGGATTCTTATCCGACACCGTAACATTGGATTCCGTGATTTGACATTAACACTCGAAGGTATTATTCCCCTTCCCTATTGGAAGAATTTAGTCCAAAGAGTGTTAATCTTATATACCTTCATTAAGTTTATAGTTCAAAAATAAAGTTTAAAAGTTTGTTATGGAGTCTAGTCTTCAGTCTTTGTTCATTCATTGCTATGCTCTGTTCATGTCGATCTTGGTTGTGGTGGATCTTGTGTTTGTTCAGTTAACACAGCGTTATATTTGGGGGTACAGTTTAAAAAGAGAGGTAACAAATTTATTGAATTCAAATGGGTTGACATTGGGTTATATTTTCATTAGGGTTATAGTTCATTTGGGTCAAAACTTCACTGAATTTATGGGGCGTTAAGATTAAGTCAAACTTCGTTATGTTTGTTATGTTCAGTTCGATCTGGGTTGTGTTGGATCTTTGTTCACTTTGTTATGTTCAATTTACTTCGACAACTTCAATGGGTCAGTTAACTTCGATCAGATTAGTTCGATGTTTGTTCATTTTGTTATGTTCTGCTCACTTCGATCTTGGTTGTGTTCGATCAGATCAGTTCGATCTTCGTTCACTTTGTTACATTCTGTTCACTTCATTCTGTACCTTTGTTTTTTTAGTGGTGGGTTGTACGTTATCATGTTTCTTCTGTTCAGTTGGATTCTTGCAATAGTTGTTGAATTGGGTGTTATTAATCCCTTATCATACTCACGAGTGTTAATGTCAAATCACAGAATCCCATTTATGGAATCCCGTTATAACAATCCCTTTTTGGAAAACGTCTGTGCCATGGAATCACTTTTTCTGAAAAGAGTCGTATGTGGAGTCACTTGATCGAGCAATTGCTCTATAGCACATTTGCTCGATAGGATTCGAGTCGTTCGAGCAATGACTTTTCAGTTATTGCGCTATAGCTTATTAGGAGAATTTGGGATAGGTATGTGTTGGGGTGGCCTAGAAGGCCCCACAACTTCGTACTGAAGGAATAAAATAAATCAAAAAGATCAAAGTTGTATTTTTTTGTCATTTAGGAACTTGTATTGGGTGATACCTTTGAAATATTTCATCTTCTCACAACCTCTCTTAGGAAATTTTCTACTGGGCAGTTGCTAAAATTGTACTAACTTGCGATCAAAAAGGAGAAAATCCAACTAGATCCTTCTATCCTAAAGTAAAGAACTTCCAACTTGACTTTTAGCGAAAGTGGTCTTGGAAATATGCCACCCTTCTCCACCCACACCTACATGTCCGTCATGCTCTTTCCCATGTTAACTTCAGTCCTTATCTTGCACTGCCTTTCTACACCTGGTGACCGTGATTGAAGCGGTTGTTTCATTAATTTCTTGTTGGATGCTTTCCCGTAGTTGCATCCCCTCTCGCTTAAAACTGCCTGATTAAGATTCCTTGATAACCTGTGTGTTAACCCTTTCCGATTACGGTTATCGTGACGCTGTAACCATGGCCAAGAAATTGTTTCCCTTGATGCGATTCTCTATAACATTACCTCCCCTTAATTTGGTAAAGCTGTTCAGGCATTTAACACCGAGAGAGATGGGAACTTCATATAAAAACTTATTTTTTTTAATATTCGTGTATTGTTATCATCGATGTGCGCATCATTTCACAAACTACAGTTCTTTTCCTGCGACGTAGTATAAGCAAATAAAAGCTATCCTGCTACACTTTTTTTCCCAATCAATTTGAACATTGGACTATTGTTCCCGGTAGAAAGCCATTTACAAAAATAGAAAACTGCCTTTTCAGACCCTTTTGGTGATCTATAACGTTTTTTTTTATATTCATTGTATCAATAGTGTGTGCATCATTGCATAAGATACAGACATTGTTCTTTTCAATAATCTAAAAGTCTGTCAGATGCGGTTTTCCAATTTTTTTCCTCTGATGAATTAAAACTTCCAAATTGCTATGAAAACACATTCTCGGACTGTACAATAACACAGAGGTGGATGAGAAATTACATAGTAATTGCTTTAATTGGTGTCGCTATTTCACACATCATTGTCATTCAGTCACGCACATCAAGTCTCAGAAATTTCACACCTCACCGCCCACATTCACTGCCTTCTTAACAGGTAATAGTATCCTCAGATAAGTATCCTATAAAAGGTATCCTCGAAAGGTATCCTCAAATAATACAATACCAGGCCATAGGTATCCTCAAATACCGAAATGAGGCTAAGAGTCGTATGTGTGAGTCACTCGAACGAGTAATTGTCATATAGCTCATTTGCTCTATGGGATTCAAGTCGTTCGAGCAGTATGTTGAGTCACTCGATCGAGCAATTGCTCGATAGCTCATTTGCACGTTCAGATTCGAGTCTTAACAGTACACAAGGGAGATAACTCTGTATGGTTAGGTACAATCTGGTTAGTTATCTGCAATAAAGTGAACTGGTTGGATAAATGAAACAAGAACAAAAGTAAATGGAGTGGGGTGAGAACTAACCAGAACAGGCCAGAAACCCTATTTATAGTAACAAAACCGTTCCAACTGGCAGGCCGTTGTACTCTACTGGAGTATACTCCAGAACAAACTAAGAGGGTCTGTAAGACTGAAACTCTATCATAGCATAGTATAAGGTTCCTCGGTATAGAGGTATTTGCTTATTGTAACTGGCGTCACCACGCCCCACGTCATAATTTTCTCACGGGCAGTCGGGGTGGGGGATCGGGATGTGGCTGAATTAAGGAATGGGCAGTCAGTAGTGGTATTTTGGAAATGGTGGTAATGATTATGAACAGATTAGGTCTTCATAAGGTACTAAGTGATGGCTGTTCATGTATAGGGTTCTTACACCGTACCTGGGAAACATCATTATAGGCTTGTAACGCCCTCCGTTGCCCCTACACACTGTCTCTCGAGTATTGTCGGGGCGGTGGGTGTAGTGGCAGTGGAGCACATCGCAAGCCCCTGTGCTGAGAAACAAAGAGACAGCAAAGTAGAGATGATTCCTTTTTATGTTCGATTGGCCGTTACTCGTCATGAGAATGTCCAACCAACGACCATAGCTACCAGCCTATCACATCAAGGCAACCGTGCAGAATATTTGTTCTTATATTATTCTACAAAACTTGAATAAGAGGGGTTTTTTAGGCTGAACGGACAGTTGCTTTGTTATTTCTCAGCCTTCAAGATTTCGATGCGCAACCCTAATTTTACTGCCGTTTTTTCGAGTGTCTTGTTGTACCTCATTTCTGCCTGTTTGTGGTTCCAGGGTTGATTGCTGTCACCAGTTCGGAGCGCAGTGGGTAACCACTATCGCCTACTAACAATACGATTGGTATTTCTCTCCTTTCCAGAAGCGACAAAGTTCCGAAGTTGTATAAATGAGGGCATCGCGCGTGGAATCCGGCCATTTAGCCGCTACATTTCTAAAATGCAAGTCAGAATCATAAACTGTCTGAACACTGATAGAATGATGGCATTTTCTGTTAAGATAAGCGATTTCATCCACTTCATCCGCGATCCTGATATGAGTGCAATCAATAGCACCAATCTCGTTATGAAAAGCTACTATCTCATGGAAGACGACCATAATCTCTCTCAAACTTGCTTCATCCCTTTGCATGTAAAAAAATTGTAAGAACTTTGTTGATTGCTCGTTCTATTATTGTCCCCCTACACAGTCTGGAAATTGCCACTAGCGTGCAAATGATGTGCTGCCCTTAGAGACCAGTATTGTCAACTAACAGTAATATAGCAAGATTTGTTGATGGAAAGTATAATAATATTCTGCAATAGTTCTATCTATCACCAAATCACAATATGCACTTGGTGGAACATCATAAGGCATCACCTGATGCTGAGTTGCAGAATTGTGAATTCCATCAGGCAATTCTGCCGCTTAACAGACTCCCGGCAGAATACATTTTGATATAGAGATTCCATGGACTGCATGCAGACTGACTGGCAGTCTGCATGACAGTAAAAGAGTCAACAATGGCGGCTGCCACATCATGGGACTTTCCCCTATTTTTCCTATGAGTGGTATGTCACGTAATTAGGTATTGCATCAGAAAATGGTGAATATAAGCACTGTTTTCTAGGTGTTCGGCCATTGTTGTCTCAGGCTTATCACCGTGCAAGAGCCTTGGTACCTTCCGTAAAATGGATGCTGCTGCTGAATGCTAGAATTGAGATATGACTGAACTTTGTACATTTTCTAACTTACAATTGTAAATTAGCCAGCGATGACGAACGATAATTCGAAAATGTTTTAAATTAAATGTTGAAAACTTGTCTCAAGTGTTCGTTACGTCATTATAAGTGATGCACGGCAAGATTCGTGAAGTTACTGGAAGCTGAGAACTGTCTGGAACCTGCATTCTGTAAAAGGGGATTCAAAAAGCCACGGGCTGCTGGGACTTCGCGGCTCTACCATTTAACACAACAAACTTAGTCCTAATTTACAATAGTAGACCAGTAGGGAGATTAACCCTAACTCGGTAACAACTGACCTGTCAAGTAGGTCCTATTTGGAGTTCAAGTTCAGCCATAACTTTGATACCATCTTATGACCATCTTATGACATGTTCCGACCAGTCTTAGAATTTCGGTCTTAGGTAAGATCAATCTTAGCTTCGACATTATTCGTGAAACGCGTTTGCCTTCCAAAGTTGATCAAAGACCATCTTATGACATATAACACATTAAGAAAACTAAAAACCCAACTCTTCAAGACAGCTTTCAACATTATTTAACTAATATCATACTGATTGACACTGTACATCGCCATAGAATGTTTCTCATTAACTATGTGAATGAGAGACTGTCATGGGCACAGTATCAATAACGTATTATTAATAGTATTATTGATCTTGATAATGAAGTACTATGATGTAAAATACCGTCGAAAAGGGCTTTCAGAGCCCTTTCCAACATTTTATTACACCACAGCTCATCATCGGGTCAATGAAATAAGCTGTTGCATTATATGACGCTTGTGCCAACTTTCGCACAAACACTAGCAAATCTAACAATAATACCAGAGGAAGTCAGGAAAAAGACTTGCAGGCACAATCTCGAATTTTTTCCGTAATGGAGGGATCCACACGCCTCTATCTGCAAAAGCAAATATTCTTTCCTCGACAAAATGAGGGACCCACCCCTCTCAATAACGTTTTAACGAAAAGCATCAAGGTGCTTGTGACAAACACAAAATAAACAGCAGTAAAGCAGTAACCTATGAGTTCAAAGTTTCCTATTGTCTCTAATGTTTCTCTATTACGTGGATGTACAAAATCCTGGACAACTGACCCCCCCCCCCCCCCGCCCGACAACTGCTGTCCATCCGACAAAATTAACACAACCGGACATGCCCCCACCCCTCCCCAATTTTGTAATGTAGGACATTTGCCCTCTCATAGATTGCTAATATTTATAGCAAGGACATTGACATCTTAATTAACAAAGAAAACGTGTAATGTTAACTTGTTTTATTACCATTATAAAAGATTTATGAGGTTGAAATGTATCATTTCACAATATATAAAATTTTCTAAAGTTTGTTTATAAGACATAATTTGTGACAATTTACAGGAGAAATGCCAACAGACATTCTCCAATAAATTGTCATAAATCATAGATTGTCATAAATTAAGTGTTATGACCAAATATGTATTAAGCACTAACAATATCTTAACGTATAGAATCTACTGAATTCTAGTAGTAAAAATAGGTAGTCAACACATTGAAGTCAAATCTCAATACCTTTTCCTGCAGTTTTCTTAAATTTGTTTATAAAATATAATTTGTATCAATTTATAGGAGAAACGTCAATAGGAATTCTCCAATATATTGTCATAAAGTACGTGTTATGAACAAATATATATTCAGCACTAACAATCTCGTAACGTATGAGCCTACTGTATTTAGTAGCACAAATATATAGTCAACACATTGAGGTTAACCCTTTAACCAACACGAAAAGCAGACGGCACTTGCAAACAAAATTCTCGAATAATCGACGAGCTCGTTCCAAAGAGGGGTCATAACCTATGTTTTTGAGACAAAAAATAAAAATTTTATGAAAATTAATTGGCGATTTTTATGAATAGCGCTGGCCGGTTTTGCCGTTACGTTGGGTAAAGGGTTAAAACTTAATACTCTTCCCTTCAGCTTCTAGAAAGTTATTGCCAGTATTGTCACCACTCTGTAAACTGTAAAGCTTGGTACCGTTTTATAAGTCTTTTTGAAATGTTAGGGTAACTTTTCCCACTGTTCAGAAAGGGATCACCTAACCTAACCCGTTTTAATTCAGTCAATGAATGCCACGTGATCTTTTTGAATGCATCTTTGCCACAGCCCATGATTTTTGTGACCAACCAAGCTTATGAAACCATTGTTCCAGGATTTCATTATATTATTCGTTCTATGGCCTCCTTGACTTCTCATTCTTCTTAAAGCCCATTTATATGTTGCTTATGTTTATATAACCATATGTTCGACCTGCACTAGACTATTTATTTATTTATTGGTGTTTAAGGTCACATACTTATGTACAGTGGCTAATCGTGACCGTGACAGTTTTACCGGTGGAGGAAGCCGGAGTACTCGGAGAGAACCTCCGAGCATCGACGAGCGGCTGTCAGCTCCTCAACATACTAACTCTGTTCAAGCTCCGCTCAAGCAGGGTTGCAGCGGTTGAAGACATGTGCACCATCGACGTGCAGTACGCCTTAGTACACGGCGTCATCGTGCCCCCATGTAGGCAACCGAGATAAAGTGAGTAGTAGTGCTCGCACGTTTCGGGGAAAGTTTGGGGGACCTCGGTGGGGGACCGGTGAAGTGACGTCATGTCACGTGACCTAGTGCCGCCATGTTGTGTTGTCATGGTAACCCGCGGGAGCGGCCATGTTGTGACGTCATCTCCAAAGTGATACGCGGTGGTAGTACGCATGCGCAGCGCGTGTTGTTAGGGTGATACGAGCTTCCGTCGTCCATTTTGTATACTGGAAGCCGCCATCTTGGTTTCTATGGTAGCACGTGATTGCTATGTTACCTAAGGCCTACAATAAGACAGAGGTATGTTCGGGGGTGTGTTTCTTTGTAGAAGAGTAAATCTGATTACCACAAACAACCCGACAATCCCTCCAAATCACCAAAATCCACCCAAAATCACCGAATTTGACTTTATTTCCCCAATTGATCGGCTTAGCACGTAGTGCTATGGTACTAAGGGGTACAAGGGGTGCGTTCGATTGAACAGGAGTAATGTTCTGGCTTAGAATTCTCCCAGAATCCCTATCCCATGACGTTTTTCCCTATTAAGAATAGCACGTAGTGCTATAGGACAAATTTACCCAGAATTCTCTGCTTCTATCTATATATGCAATAGTTTACGTCTATCTGGCCATGTTCCTTTGTTCTAGAGTATACTCCAGTAGCGTAGAAGAGCCTATTGTTTGGAACAGTTTATCTTATTATTACTATATTTAGCAATTTCGGGTCTATTCTTGTTAGTTCTGACCCTATTCCGTGTACTCTTGTTGTTTCATTTATCTAGATAATAACTAACCAATCAGATTGCTTGATTTCCCATAACCTGTAAGCAGAGTTATCTCCCCTTATTACAACGAAGTTGTATCAGATTCTCATCACATCTATATCCAATGGCAATATCCCCGGGCACCCCAATTTAGGCACCCCTTTTTTGAAAAACAAATGCCCAGTCCGTAAAAATTGGATTCCGTGTTTTTATCGAGGGTATTCCCATTCCCTATTGGAAGAATTCAGTTTACTGGGTTGTAGTTTTAATATTCAGATCACCTTTCGTTATATTTTCATCAAGTTTAAAAATTTATTCAGTTCAAAGGATGTTAACATTGGGCTATAGTTAAAAAATAGAGTTCATTCAGTTCAAGGGTTTTAATACATTCATTAGGGTTATAGTTCATTCATTCAGTTCAATGGGGTTAATTATATATACCTTCATTAGGGTTATAGTTCAGAACTTTGTTCAATTTGTTATGGTCAATTCAGTTCGATACCTTCATTGGGTCAGTTCTCTTCTATCTGTTCAGTTCGATTTTTGTCACTTTGTTTTGATCACTTCGATATTAGTTGTGTTAGATCTTTGTTCACTTTGTTCTGTTAAGTCTGTCAAACTTGTTCATTCTTTCACTTTGTTATGTTTACTTCGATCTTGGTTATGTTGGATCTTCGTTCTGTACCTTTATTGTTTTATAGTGGTTGGTTGTCTCTGTTCAGAGTCATGTAGTCATTAAGTGTTATCAAACCCTTTCCATACCCTCGAGTGTCGATTTAAAAACACGGAATCCAATTTTTACGGACTGGGCCACTTACGGAATGCCTTCTATGTATACAGGGGAAATCAGATGGAACATTTTGAAAGCTTCAGCGAAGGTATAGCTAGGAAGTAATTGATGGTAGTTTAGCCAATAGTACTGGTACAAGGCCGCAATGGAACAAGACTGTTGTTGAAGCTAATGATAGGACAGATAGACCATAGACCTGTAGTGGCCTTGGAGCTTTGGAGACAAGATGGAAACGGAATCCCATTTGTTGAATCCCTTTTTCGAAAACGCCTGTGGCTATGAAATCCCATTTTGGTCGTATGTGCCTATGTGATAGGGCACATTGTGTCACATTGTGCCTTTTCACATAAGCACATATCGGCACATAAAGCATGTGCTTATGTGCTAGGTCACATTGTGTCACATTGTGCTTTTTCACATATTCACATAAGCACATATGACAAAAAGGGATTCTCCAGAAGGTATCCTAGATAGGTATCCTCAAATAATACAATACTAGGCTATAGGTATCCTCAAATACCCGTATGTGCCTATGTGATAGGGCATATTGTGTCACATTGTGCCTTTCCACATAAGCATATATCGGCACATAAAGCATGTGCCTATGTGATAGGGCATATTGTGTCACATTGTGCCTTTTCACATAAGCACATATGACAAAAAAGGGATTCTCTAGTAGGTATCCTCGAATAATACAATACCAGGCAATAGGTATCCTCAAATACCCGTATGTGCCTATGTGCTAGGGCACATTGTGTCACATTGTGCCTTTTCACATAAGCACATATCGGCACATAAATCATGTGCCTATGTGCTAGGGCACATTGTGTCACATTGTGCTTTTTCACATAAGCACATATGACAAAAAGGGGTGCCGAAGGTCATATGTTTTTCAAAAAAGGGGTGCCTAAATTGGGGTGCCCGGGGATATTGCCATTGGATATAGATGTGATGAGAATCTGATACAACTTCGTTGTAATAAGGGGAGATAACTCTGCTTACAGGTTATGGGAAATCAAGCAATCTGATTGGTTAGTTATTATCTAGATAAATGAAACAACAAGAGTACACGGAATAGGGTCAGAACTAACAAGAATAGACCCGAAATTGCTAAATATAGTAATAATAAGATAAATTGTTCCAAATAATAGGCTCTTCTGCGCTACTGGGGTATACTCTAGAACAAAGGAACATGGCCAGATAGACGTAAACTATTGCATATATAGATAGAAACAGAGAATTCTGGGTAAATTTGTCCTATAGCACTACGTGCTATTCTTAATAGGGAAAAACGTCACGGGATAGGAATTCTGGGAGAATTCTAAGCCAGAACATTACTCCTGTTCAATCGAACGCACCCCTTGTACCTCTTAGTACCATAGCACTACGTGCTAAGCCGATCAATTGGGGAAATAAAGTCAATTTCGGTGATTTTGGGTGGATTTTGGTGATTTGGAGGGATTGTCGGGTTGTTTGTGGTAATCAGATTTACTCTTCTACAAAGGAACACACCCCCGAACATACCTCTGTCTTATTGTAGGCCTTAGGTAACATAGCAATCACGTGCTACCATAGAAACCAAGATGGCGGCTTCCAGTATACAAAATGGACGACGGAAGCTCGTATCACCCTAACAACACGCGCTGCGCATGCGTACTACCACCACGTATCACTATGGAGATGACGTCACAACATGGCCGCTCACGCGGGTTACCATGACAACACAACATGGCGGCACTAGGTCACGTGACATGACGTCACTTCCGAGGTCCCCCACCGAGGTCCCCCAACCTTTCCCCGAAACGTGCGAGCACTACTACTAAAGTGCCTTGCCCAAGGACACAACGCGGGTCGTCCCGGACGGGGATCGAACTCGGGACCTCTAGCATAGAAGTTCAACAGTCTACCACTGAGCCACCCCACTTCCAGCTGCACTTGATAAACAAATATGGTGGGAAACTTCAAAAAGATAATGGTACAGGCTCAATTCCTTGCTTTAGCTTGCGTTTAGTTTTAAGAAGTGTGCTGATGTAGCTTATACTTATATAACAGTCTGTTCGGTGAAGAAAACTGTGAAAATATTTTTTTTCCTTTTCGATAGGATCACAGAGTCCAGAGGGCACATTTAAGAATAAACATTTTTGTATTAATATTGAGTGGGGGTAGATGTCCTGAGTATAAAAACAAACAAGGGGGGGGGGGGGTGACCTAAGTAAATAACAGCAGGCAGGTGTCCTAGGTAGAAAAAACAGCACGTTGGGGGGGGGGCAAATGCCCCTTATGTTAATTTTAATAAAAGGGCAGATGCCCTACGGTGTAAAACCTCTGCTACCTTGATTTGGTAACAAGTCGCTCCACACATATTGTTCTGTGGTTGTCTGTCGAGACAAAGAGACTACATTTTTAAAAAAATTTGCATTATTTTTTATTCCATACCCTCAAAACTCAACACTCAATCACATGTTCTGTATTAGTTACATGTGTTGAATACAAACTTACATACTTACTTATGATGTCTGTGATAAGTTAGATTATTATTAACTTTTTATATTTGAATTGTTTTATCATTAAACTTGAAAATGTCTTCTCAATTTACACTGACTGAAAAATAATCATACAAATGGGTGCAGAGGGTGGGGATTGAACATATATCCTATTATTTTCAAAATACGAAGTGAAGTTAACCCTTTTTTGACTGGCATATAATTCATGAGTACTTCATTGGAAAATGTTCAGAAAAAAGTTCAGTAAACAGCCATTGTCAGTACGTTGAATTCATTGCCTGGAATTTCCCAATTAACCTCACCAACTCAAGACTACTCGACATATTTCAAGTTTTTTGGAAGATATTTAGTCAAAAAATAGTTCAAACTTTTTTTTCCATTTTTCATTTTTCTTCTAAAAATCGTCGCTCATGAACCCTCATTGGAACGAGCTTGTTAAGCTCGTTCTAATAAGGGCCATAAGCTATGTTTTTGACGCAAATAATGAGCACAAAATAGTTATTTGAGAATTTTGTTTGTAAGTGTCGTTTGTCTTTCGTGTTTGGTAAGGATTTAATAACTTAACAGAGCACTAAATAATGTACTGTTGTATCTTATCCCCGACACGAGGTGAGTCTGGCTGTCGAAAGTGTCGTTAAACCTCAATAAATAAATTATATCTAATCAAGAAGATATACGTTATATTTAGTCTAATTTCAAATTCAGTTAAAAATGCTATTCAGTAATCCAGCTCCCTTTAAATGACCTCATCGGTTGAGAGAGTTTTAACAGGTATGTTCCAGGCATGATGAAGTGTGAAGCTGAAAATATTGCCCTGCACATGCAACAACATTCCGTTTTATAGTAGGTGCAGGTTATCACCTCAAAAAACTATTTCCAGTTATTATTATTATTATAACACTTCGGCCTTCCGCTGATTTGCCGCGGTTCTCTAACGAGAAGGCCAACATAAACCCAGTGCCCTGCCGGGGTGTTCCTTCCACACTCTCCCTCAATCTTCCAGCATTCACTGAAAAACTGTTGAAAAACCCCCTCCCGCCCCCACTGGCGATCACTCCAACTATAAAATTTACCCTTTTTCTCATGTCATTCCTTATCCAATTATCCTTCCTGTTTTCATCCCATTTTTCCATTAGCTTCCCAAGGAATCTTGTTCTACTAGGCAAATATTTGGAGCATTCTAAAATGAAATGTTCCAGGGTGTCCGTTACACGTAAGGTTCACATTTGGCTCACTTTCACTCTGAAGAACACTGACCCCCCCCCCCCCCCCCCCACACACACACACACCCAAACGATCCATCCAGATCCAAAAGCTGGAGCATCCGTTTTATATATCCCGTTCAAAGAACTCTTGGTCCTAATTCCAGCTCGCCAGTTTCTATTACAACCCTTAAGCCCCCTTTCTCTTATAAAGCTCTTCCCGTGCTGCAGTCCCCCTTCTAGACCCTCAGACTCGATAGAGCAGTTCGCCGTTTGCCCCCTCGCCTGCTTTATCCACCCTGTCGGAATGTTATAGTCCCATACATGGTTTAATCCCATCTGACCGCTTCCAGTACGGCAGCGTTACTTGACGCCAGTTATCCAACGACCCGCATCATTTTGTAGAATCTCCAAGTTCCTCACTACCAACTGGTTTTAGGGGGATCATATCTGTTCCATATGTTATATTTGGTAATCCCATCCTTTCACAAATAGTTTTCCCAACGAATAAGGTAGCCATTTCTTCCCAGAGGTTTAATTAATTGAGTATTATTTTCCCCTTGTTCTTAAGTTTATCTGTGTGCTGTCTGCCTCTACCTGTAGCCCATTGATTCACCCACGCCCAAAAAGGCCATAAACATCCATAGTCATTATTTGGGGTTAGACTAAACAATATTTTCAACGTGCAGCCTTGGGGCTGCACGCTGAAAATATTGATTATTCTTCCCCACACATTCACTTAGCAGCCATCCTCCTTAATGAAATTATGATATCATGTGCCTGGGCTAGAAAAGCAGCATCTCGTGTTCAAATGGTTAAGTTTATCTGTTGCTTTCTGTATATGCTTCTACCTGTAACACATAGATTCACCCCAAGTATTCATATTCGCCAATTTCTCCCAATGTTATATCTTTGATTTTCGTTTCATCGATAGAGAATTTACCCACCTTCGCGACTCATCTACCTTACGACCCAGAGGTATTACCTTGCCTTTGTTTTCTTTAAGATCAAGACGCCATTCAACCCCATACGTTCGTACAATGGTTAACAGGTTTTGCAGTCCCAATTCACTCTCGACTAATAAAACCATGTCATCGGCAAAGTATAACCCTGGGATTTTTGTCTCCGACTTTTACCCCCTTTGCACTTGCAATCAACTCATGTCTTAAATATTTTATGTACAATGCAAACAGAATCGTTGACAAGATGCATCCCTGCTTAAAGTCTGTCTCCTCCGGGACCCTATTCTTTGTGATATGTCCCAGGATAAGTGCACTCTACAAATCTTTGACCAGTGCTTTCATGATTCCAACAAAACGTCCTCCGAATCCAAAGCCTTCAAGTTTCTGCCACATTCCTTTCCTCCATACTCTGTGATATGCTTTTTTCACACCAAGAAAGGCCATAACATCTTTTTTATTGACTTTCGTTGATTAATTGTGATAGTATTAAACAAGTGGTCGGTGGCCCGTCTCCCTCCGGAACCCATTCTGGATATTCTCCAGGAATCCTCTTTCTTCGACAATTTCCACAAGCCTTCCATACAAAACATTGCAGTATACCTTCACAGTATTGCTGCTAATAGATATCCCTCTGTAATTACCTATCTCCTATTTTCTGTATGAATGTTACCCTGCTTTCCTTCAACTCTGCCGCGACCTGTGTTTGTTTCACAGCAAGGACAAAATATAATGTACAAACTGTGCTAAAACATCGGACCAAGAAGAAAATTCTTTGTTATCATTTGTCGCATAGCCTGAAAACTTCGTATCGCGAGTGGAGTGTAAGAACATTTGAGTAATTGATTGATTGATTTTATTCAGCAATAACCTTTGAGTAATGTTCAATTTCAATTAGAAACGAGTGAGGTCGCAGAAAGAAGGTCCGCTGCGTGTGTATTTATCATCGTTTCTAAATTCAATAAATGTATCATTTTACAAAAATGAACATCTTACTCGAATAACTATGCAAATACATATTGCACTATTTCTAAGCCTTAAGGAAGGGTGAGAATTTCTAGTTATCTCCCATCATGTGTTTTGAGGACAATTAGCAATTATTACAGAAAACCGACTCAAACATAAAAAATAAAAATAATAATAAATAAACTATAATAATAAATAATTAATAATAATGGTCAATTTTGTGGGAAGTGGGAGCACCCTACAATTAGCAACATGACTGTAAACGATTGGCTGTACTCGACTCTACACCTTTGTTTTTGACTTTATACTTTTGTTTTTGATGAGAGTTTGCCTTTGTTTTAATGACAATTAACAATTGTTCTAGAAAAGCGACCCCCCCCGATTGGCTATACTTGACTCTACTCTTCCGTTTTGATGACAATTATCCTTTGTCTTGATGACAGTTAGCAATAACTGAAGACAAGCGACTCCAAAACTCCAACAAATAATAATTAAAAAAAAAAAAAAAAAAAAAATGGCAAATTTTGTATAATGTATCCAAAAAATGATTCTGATCTCAACTTTTATTTTACTCAAACAATTCATGCAGGACACCACAGAGATCTGTATTTTTCTTGAACCTATCCTTCTAAAACAAATAGGTGTATGCAACGTTACGCCGTCCCTTTCGAATACAACTACTTATCAAAGATGTTTGTACATATGTTTTTGTTAATGTTCCTTTTTACTTCTTTGTTCATTGTGCACTCAACTTTTTCAGCACTGTGCATTGTTAGGACCAAATTCTTGCTTAGCACCCTTTACCATAAGATGATTATAAATAGGAAAGTCTTGGGACCTTCTGGGAGCTGTAATACATATAGTAGACACACTGGATTTGACAAAGGACCTGGCAGTTTCATTGATAATAATGGCGGGTAGTGTAGGATTGGATGAGGTACAGACAAACCCAGAGTATGACTTCAGAACAATTTATAATGATAGGAACGGTGAATTGATAACAGAAGAAGATGACCTATTCATAAATTCTACACACGGTAGCAAATACTACATCCCAAATGAACTCCGCACAGAAAACATCAACCCAAAAAAGCAATTTTCACTTTTTCACCTGAATTGTCAAAGTCTCACTGCCCATTGGGACTCTATAAATGACTTATTCGCTGAAATGCAGGACTCAAAAAATATTTTTACCGTGATTGGGTTAACTGAAATTTTCAGGATTCCTTCGAACATTTCGTACTCGTTAGACGGCTATCACCCCTTCATTAAAAACACACGACCAGATGGAGACGACGGGCGAGGTGGTGTCGGCCTTTACGTAAAAGATAATCTCTGCCCGACAATACGGAATGACCTGTCCATCTTCATCCCCCACGTCATCGAATCTCTATTCATCGAAATTAATGTAAATAACACAAAGAAAATAATCGGGGTCATATATAGGCCTAACACTGCCCCAAAAGCTGATATAGATCTTTTCCTATCAAAGCTAGCTGACATAACTGATCAAATTAACCAAGAAAATAAGGAGGCATATCTGATGGGAGACTTTAATATCGACCTACTAAAAGCTAATTCTCATCAGAAAACTGAAAGTTATCTAAATTTAATGATCAGCCAAGGATTTCTGCCGCACA
Organism: Pictodentalium vernedei; assembly: GCA_031216915.1. NCBI lineage: Eukaryota > Metazoa > Mollusca > Scaphopoda > Dentaliida > Dentaliidae > Pictodentalium > Pictodentalium vernedei. Next base: position 355,884,873 of record CM062291.1, read on the forward strand.
TCACGAAGCCAACACGGATAACCAGTCACTCCGCGACCTTGATTGACCACATCTTTTCTAATAACATTTCTTCTGCTTCTCTGTCCGGAATAGTTATTACCGATGTCTCGGACCATTTTGGGGTGTTCTATATGGTCAATACATTATTGAAAAAAGAGGAAGCCAAAGTGTCATATAAACGTAATTTCAATGCTGAGAACACGACAACGTTCAAACGGCTTTTATCACAATGTGATTTTGCCTCCGTCTTTGAGTCAGACAATCCGAATCTAGCATATGAGCGTTTTATGAATGTGTATTTATCAGCCTTTGAAACGGCATTTCCATTCACAAATGTACAACCCCAAAAAAATTCATTAGAAAACAACCATGGATGACAAAGGGTCTCATGACTTCATCCATTAATAAGGCAAAGTTTTATTACAAAAAAATAAAATCTCCAACAGATCAGAACACAAAAAATTATAAAAATTATTGTAAAATATTTAACAAACTTAAGAAACAAAGCAAAGCAATGTACTTCAACAATATATTAACAGAAAATAAAAACAACCTAAGGAAAACATGGATGATATTAAACAAAACAATAAACAAAGCTAAGCGCACCGCCGCTATGCCATCAACTTTTATTAAAGAGAATAACAAAGAAATAAGTTACCCACATGCAATTGCTCACGAATTTAATACTTTCTTTGCAAACGTTGGGAAATGCACAACGGAGCACATAATCAGGTCAGATAAAAATTTTGAAGACTTTATGGATTCTCGTTTTCCAAACAACTTTTTTATAGCCCCTACAACACCCCAGTAGGTGATACATATAACCAACCGTATGAAATCTAAAAATAGTGAAGACTGTGATGGGATTACCACATATCTATTAAAACAGACCATCGATATACTTGCCCAACCACTCGCACATGTTATCAATAGTTCATTCAGCAGTGGAATTGTGCCCGATAGAATGAAAGTAGCCAAAGTAATCCCCATTTTCAAAACTGGTGATGAACTCAAATTTAATAATTACAGACCTATTAGCATCTTACCAAGTTTTTCAAAGGTTTTGGAAAAACTAATGGCAAATAGAATGACCAATTTTCTAAATGCATTTGACATTCTTTATAAACATCAATACGGCTTTAGGAAAAAACACAGTACTATACATCCTGTGATGCAACTGTTAAGGGATATAGCCATTGAAAATAACAAGCCAAGTAAAGATATAACCTTAGCTGTATTCATTGATTTTTCCAAAGCTTTTGATACTATAAATCATAGTATATTATTAACGAAATTAGAGAGATACGGATTCAGAGGCATAAGTAATCAATGGTTCAAGAGTTATCTGTCGAACAGAACACAGTTTGTGAAATTCGGCGATCATAGCTCTGACCAAATCGCTGTAACATGTGGAGTCCCCCAGGGTTCAATACTCGGACCTATTTTATTCTTATTATATATAAATGATATTAACCAATCAACTTTGCTAAATCTCCTCTCCTTTGCTGATGACACAACTGCCTATGCATCTGGACAAAGGATACGTGCATTATCTACACACATTAACCAAGAACTTGACAAAATAAGCGACTGGTGTTCCGCGAATCAATTAGCTCTGAATGCTAGTAAAACAAAGTATGTCATTATAAATCCATCGCGAGACACACAGAGTTTCGAAGATCTAAATATCCAAATAAAAAACCATAATATTAAAAGAATATGTGAAAAAGAAACTGAAAAATCACTGAAATTCTTAGGCATTGATATTGATGAAAATCTCTCTTATCAAGCTCATGTATCACAATTGTGCTCCAAAATAGGACGGGCAAATTATGCTCTAAACAAAGTAAAAAAAATTCTGCCGCATAAAGCTTTGAAAACGTTGTATTATGCACTGATACACAGTCATTTAATCTATGGAATACAAATATGGGGGAACTCTAACGCAACTAGGAAAATACGAACTATGCAAAAGCGATCACTGCGTATTATTAACAACACAAATTATAAGGCCCATACTGATCCGCTGTTTGCGAAAGACAAAATCCTTAAAGTAGACGACCTATTCAAGCTCCAAGCTTCCCTTTTTGTATTTGATTGGAAACAGGGAGAACTCCCTGTGTCACTCAATAATTTTTTTAACACAACACATAATGCTTCCCAAACAATCACAAGGCAATCAGAACTACTACGTGTCAGTAGAACCCGCACCCGAGCTCTAGATAAACTACCTGTACACCTGTTCCCAAAGATATGGAATGAGCTTGACCACGAGCTAAAATATATTACAAATAGGAAAATATTCAAAAAATTATTGACAGAGAAACTTCTGTCTCAATATCCAACTGATATTGAATGTGATAACCCTTATTGTCCAGACTGTCAGGTTTAACCACAATTGGTAACTTAAATATAAACATAAAGCAATTCTTACTGTCTATTCGATAATGACCGAATTGCGCCCGCCAACCCTAGAAGTACTACATATGAACTTACAAAATAACCGATTCCACTGTCTGTTTATCTCATCCACCATAACATTGATTAATAACTGCCATGTCCTTGCATAGAGGAACTTTCATTTTAGGAGATCTTTTTTTTTTCGAACGTAACAGATGAAACCAGACAAAGCTGTTCATAAAATTGCCATTCATATCTTAATACGTTATTAGTTTTTGTTTTCCAGACAAATAATGATTATCTTACTTTGGAAAGTTCCACCTGTTATCCATGCTAGATAAAGGGCAATATTGATTAACAAATGTCAATTAATGACATTCTCAATCTGCGCACAGTGCTGATAAATATGTACATGTCTCCGGGAGACGACAGGTAGACAGCCAATCTGGCTATGTCATCTCCCTACGGTATAGATACCGATTTCGTATTTGTGTTTTTTACATTATTTTCTTTATTAATATCTGTGTTTGTTAACATGTGTATTGTAATATATTATCTATACCGTAAAATAAAATAATCTAATCTAAAAAAAAAAAATCATTTTTCACGCATGAACGCGCACTCGGTAATTGTCTCCACGGAGGAGAGGGATTATTTGTCGCAAGGTCATATATAGAGAAATAAAGACCACTTCTCAAAGTCAAATGGAACTATTAAAACAATAACATATCCAAAATATGTTCATAGAACGAAGAAAATTAATTTTTGCTTTCATCAAATCAATGTCCGTCCAAGTTTTCTCATAAGGATTTAGCACATGTTTAGGACTTTGAAGTTACCCCCCCCCCCCCCCCCCCCCCACGGACATTTCTAACAAATTAATAAGGTGATGTTCTGGGGTGAAAAGTTTAAACAAAAATGGAACCATTAAAAACTAATTTTAACAAAACATATTTGATACCATTTTAAAAAGTATGTTATAAAATATTTGATCACATGGGCGTCCATTGTGTAAAAAAATGAAATTTGTGGCAAATGAAAAGTTTTCATTTTTCTCCCTTAGATCGCTATAGTAATTTAAATTGTCATCTTTACAGCTGTTTAGACGCTTGCGCATTCAGAGGGGTAAACATAGTTCAATATGATATGAGGTGTTTTCAGGAAACATTTCCTTTAACCCTTTACCTAAATAGCTGCCAAAAACGGCCAGGAAAAGGACCAAAATAAGCCGACCACAGCCTAAAATCTTACAAATGTGTCGATAAAACCAAATAAATCTGGTAATATTAGAACGTTTATTTTCATGTTCTGTCGGTCGATAGTACCTGAGTTTGTGTGATTTCTGAAATAAAACCTGAAGCAGCGAAGCTGCTGAAGGTTTTATTTCGGAAATCACACAAACTCAGGTGCTATCGACCGATTCGCTGCTGAAGGTTTTATTTCAGAAATCACACAAACTTAGGTACTATCGACCGATAGAACATGAACAGAAATGTTCTAATTATTTTATTATGCCGAACAAAAAATAACTTTCATTGTTAAGCGTTAATCTTGTAATAACAATGTAGTCGAAACCAAAAACATGACGTCATTTCGAACGAATGACGTCTCTTCGAAAATGGCTTGTGTCAAGTGCCGTCGCTTTGAGAGTTTTTATATCACCAAATGCTAGTGTTTACAACTGCATCATGCTGTTCATGTTATAATTCATTGTTAATGCTTGTGTGATAAGTGGTATAAATTAATGGAATATAAATTCATGTCTCTAGGACGACGACAGTTGATAGAATTAAGCGGAGTGAAACAATTTATTCTGAACATGGGGCGGAGGCTGAGTGTGGTCGAGGAGTACTAAACTTGTGGAAATATAATTGATTGAAGTCATAACTCATATTCAGGATTCACTGAAATGGTGAACAACACGTGAGTTTTTAATATTTCTGATTCTTTTGAATTCATTGTTTGCAGTTAAAATTGAAAACACACCCACTGAAGATGATATATTTGTTGGTAAGTTTGTGTCTACCGGTGATGAAAAACGTTGAACGGACACGAAGCCAGCGTTTGGTGTTGAGAAATTCCAATCGACGCTGATCAGTGGAAGGGGAGCTTACATTTTCTTTATTCTCTTGTCTTCAGGGAAAAACGTTCCGATAGTACCCGTGTTTTGCCCCCAAAACAGCAGTACTATGACTTTTAGAAGGTGTCAAATTAACCAATCACGGCTGATGTTACAAACGTGAGTCACAATAAATATTATTAAAATCGGCTCGTTGAGCCGGTTCTAATGATATCGTATTTGTATGATTTTATTGAAAAATTGTGAGAATTTTTTTCGAAAAATGTGAAATTTAATTTATTTTTTAAAAAAGCAGTGTTGGGTAAAGGGTTAAAAAGTATTGTTTACCAAAGTATTCTCTATTCTTTACTTTCAGCGAAGGCTATATCTGACCAACGCTATCCACAAAAATAGCCCTTCAAACATTTATAATTTTTCCAGATTGTTTTACTTGAAATAATAAGTTTGTAACTCCTCACCGGAACGCGCTCGACGATCATAAAATATAGTTTTGAAATCTTTTAAAAAATAAGTTATTCCAGAAATTTTGCTGTTAAGGTCGACATATGGTTGTGTCAGATAAAGCCTAAAGAGATCCCCATTACTGGTCTATATGATAAGTGAACAAAGCGATGGTGGCGAATTATTGTATTTAGTTTAAAGGGTGGCTTTACTTATCACTCATTTCATGTACAGACAGGCAGAGAGACAGACAGACAGAGATACGGACGGACGCTATTGGTTGGGTATTTGTCAAGCTGAGTCACATTACAGTACGGCCGCCGTGGACTGGTCACTTTCCACGGGTGAGCAATATTTCTTCGAACGAAATAATATTCGATTTCAAACACTAATTATAGGAATAATCATCAAAAATTATTCAACCCGGTGCTTCATTAATTAAAATTTTGCTGCTGCTGATTTTTATTACCTGGCAAATGCATGCGTGGACATCACTGCCCACGCATGGATTACGACCAGTCTACGGCGATGGTACTGTACGGTTTCTTCTATTTTGACACACAATTTTTCAAAACCTAAAAAAAATATTGTTTAAACTAAAAAGAATTTACATAAATAAAGCTAATTTGAAGATGGAATAGAAAATATGTTTTACCGATCCTTTCTTGTCCACGTCAAGATTGTTCACATAGAATATCGTTTTCCACCAGTTGTCATGGCAATAGGAACGCGTCCGGGGCCAGTGTGGACCATTTCCAAAGTACTCCATGAGTGGAATAAAAAACAGTATTACCATTCCCATCGGTGCTGTTAGCCTGAAATAAAGTAATATAAATTGTTGTATCTGTAAAACGGCTAGCAAATTGCAGCAAAATATCTAGTGCAAGTACGATTTTCCATTAGATTTGCACTTTTTTCATGCCGATAACTATCTCGATAAAATTAAACAATTCGTCGCTGAAGTCAAGATACTCCCGATTTTATACCTTTCAGAAGTAGCTGTTTATCGGTAACGGTTATCTGCATGACTGATAATCATGATATAGGTATCGTTAAATTATGGCCGATAGCTTAATTTTTATTTCTGGTTCAAGGAAATTGACGAAGTGAATTTCTCGACAAATTATTCCAGCAGTCAATGAAATTTGACATTACATAGAGGATATCTTTGCTGTTTTTGTGAATATAGAGAATTATCTCATGAGTGTGGACCTGAAAGTTTTATTTTTCACGGTGCTTGCGCGAGTGAAAAATAATACTTTTAGGTCCACACGAATGAGATAATTCCCGATATTCACTAAAACAGCGTAGATTTTCACTTGTTATATCCTGCGTGACATTTTACTGCGCACTATTCAGCCCAATTCAACTGTAAACAGTTTCAAGACAATAACAAAAAGCTGCTGATCGTCTCTTCAAGGCGACGTTCAAGGCGACGTCATGCGCAGAAGCGTAACGTCATTTAGGAAACTACTGAAAAAAATTATCGTGTGAACCTGAGATATTATTTTTCACTCGCGCAAACGCTCGTGAAAAATAAAACTCTGAGGTCCACTCTCATGAGATAATCCTTTTTACTGTATGCTACAAGACACACACAAGACACTGTATGCTACAAGTTTATTGCACAATGTTCAGCCCAATTTGACCCCAGACGCGTACGTTTCAAACAGTACAGAGGGTGATTAATGCAGTGCCTTGAGACCCATAACCTGGGTCATTGCCTTTGTATAGCATTGTTAGAAAGTGAAGGTTGTACATGGTTCCACTGAAAAATATGTTTGGCATATGGGGCGGGATGGGGAGGGGACGTACGTGGCTCAAGTGATAGAATTGAAGAGATCTGTCAAGTACCTATTCGTGGTATACTGACGGATTGGTTTCACTGAATATGGAGGCTCTTGGACAGAATTCCTTAATACGATACTTTTAAATTGCAGAAGTAAATAGAACACGCACTATGCTGGTTTATTGGTATCCTTGGTATCTTCTCCCGAGCGGTAACAAGAAATGTTTTTTTTAAGCAGTAATTTTATTTCCCTCAAAGAAGAAATCGGGTTTGGCGAGCAGGTTGGGCCTATATAAACACCCCCCCCCCCCCTCCCCCTTACAAAGACAATCAATTCTAACATACAGTATAGAAACAATGAAACGAGTGCAAGTGTTATAAGGGGAGAAGTTAAGGTATAGTAAAGAGCTTTACTGCAAATTGTTGTAAAATAAATGCGTTAAACTTAACTCCTTGATAAAGTTGTACGTCAAGGTGGGTATCTACTGAACATATTTCCTGTTATTGAAGAATAACACTATATTGTTGTATGGGCAAGTTTGTCCAACATGTAAAACGTGACACCATTTAGGGCTACCCGTTTTGCGGAAGGGGGGATTCAGCAAGCACCGAGAAAGAGGTGACATCGAGAGCTTCAGTATTTGTTTGTGATGTTTGTGATTTATCATCGTCAACCTCTCCCGCGCATCACCACCGATTACTGACTCTCTCGGTGTCGATTATATATTACTGGAATGCCAGAAATATATCGTTGTTAGCCCCATCCGATACCAGTGGGTTGCCAAATCAAAGGGAATTTAAAGATACACCACAATTATTCAAATTGTTCACAAGAGTATTTCGTTGGGTTACGCAAAGTTGGCAATTAAAAACGAAGTGTTCCGTGCTTTCATATCCAAACCCGCATTCATATTTCGGGTCATCGATAAGAAATCTATGAAATTTGTGAGGATTTATATTACTACAACCCAAACGCAATTTCGCGTGAAGTATCTGACCTACTCTAGAGCCAGATAGGTAGTACCGTGGGACAGTCCAGTCATCACGTTTTAATATACGCTTAAAAGCTCGTAGTGTATCACAGCTGTGCGATTCAGAGCCTAATTCGTTCCACAGCCGAATTACCAATGGCAGAAATGACTCTGAAAAAATTTTTGTTCTACAAAATACATTACAAAATTGTTCGTCATTTCAGAGTGAATATGCGGACCTCTGTGCTACAGTCCGAGGTAAAAGTCGCGACAAATAACCTTGTGCAAGTCTGTGTTTCATTTTGTAGAAAACATCGGGTTCGTCATGTTTTCAGAGGGACGAAACCGATTTCTTTATAAAGTAATTGGTGACTGGTACCGCGGGTAGTGCCGCATATTGTGCAAAACGCGTCCAATTGGAGATTCTTTAAAGTGTATGATTTCTCTTTTGTGCAATTGTCCCATATCATATCAGCATAATCAAATAGAGGGAGTATAAAATGGGTGTACAATAATAAATGTTTTTGAAAGTCGGGGTACATCGATCAACTTATCAAAGGGGACAGCATGCTAAACACTGGATCCAGGTTCAAATAATTTTAAAATTAAGACTCGAGAAACCATCTGATCTTTTTGTCATGTCTTTGTGTTTCGTGTTTATGTTTTTTTCGAATTTATATCACACCACTTCGTATATACCACCATGAAGGTGTGAGAAGGTATGGACCAAGTCGACCGAAGACCGCGTTGATCTTCTAGCATTTACAAATCCGCTTGACTTCTATGTACGTTTGGATATTGTCATGCTTTTATCAACATAAATAAGTAAAACACAGGTAAAAAAAAACCCTCTGTCTTCAATAATAAAAAAATCTAAAATCCTAATTTTAAATTCCCAATGTGAAAATGAGGCATCAAGTGGTGATTCAAATGGTGAATACACTTTTACAGTCCTGTCATCACGAAAGTTGTCTCCTTTTCGACCAGGTCGCAATCCGGTCTGGAAACACATCACTCGGTCTGGATTCCATGCCAGGAGGAAAAATAACATCTGATACTCAACGTTGTCATATTTCTTCTTAAATTTGTGTGATTGTATGGTGTTGGAGAGAGGCCGAGGAGGACCGATAAATTCGAGCGATTGGGTCGCAATCCGTTTGACATTCTCTGTGCACTCTTGCAATCACATTGTTTTACCAAAATAATGCTGTTTGTTAAAACTAGAAGTCCTGTCACGAACTATGTGCTTGCTTTTGACATACTTTTGCGTTGAAAGAGTGCGCAATTTCCTCATCGAATGGCACACAAAACACGACAGATTCTCCTGGTTATCAATGAAAAGCACAAGCAATGTTTCAGCCATTGAACCTCCGGGTTAAACCCGGGGGGTCCATTGGCTAAAATATTGCGGATAGGGTATATGTCCAGAATTCCTTCTTATCGTCATAGCACGCAGATCAACGCGCAAAGTGACGTGATATGTGCGGTGCGACCGCTCGGTTCGTCACGAGGTGCCACTAGCTGTTGAAAGTGCCGTTAAACCCCAATAAAAAACAAACAGAAAGACTGAGGACCAGATGCCATAGCCATAACTCAAACGAATTTCAGTAAAACAGAAGATTGCCCATTTGTACCTCACGCCGATTTCCATGTAAATTATTTCACTATTACAACGATCTCGCCATTACTTATACAGGTTATTACCACCAAGCGGGTTTATGAGATGGTATATTGAAGTCTAGAGCTCGTCTCCGGGCATATATCAACGAGCCCGTTTGAACAATATTCCCCTTTTCTTGACTTGTTCGCGTATATTTTGATAATCGTCTGGCGTCTATCGGCTGATTTCTTTTTATGAATGAAACTCATATCGTCATGGTATTGTGTTCTTGCGCTTTGCATGTCGTATTAATAATATTAGGCACTCCTGGAATACCACCCAAATCATATCAGAGCATGGATTATGGTATATTTATAGTCATCGTGTATTTATAATAATAAGATAAAAGCTGTTTTAGTTTTATATAATTGTACTTTACGAACCTAAATTGCTGCTCACTAATAAATTCGGTAGTTGTAACTTTCCGCACCAACGATAACACTATGAAAATAAGTTATATCAGCAGCACTGGTTTCAAATAACATTTTGGTGGCGTTTTTTATCAATGAGATAAACCCAACAGCAAACAACGTATTATTCGCCAGGCATCCACAGGATTGCAGAACCATGCCACCGAAATGGGTTGTCAAATTTTGTTAGAGCAGATGTTGTTGCAGATTTGTCGCTTTACTGTTTGTCATAACCCTTTACCCAAGTAACGACAAAAACCGGCCAGTTCATTCGCAAAAATCACCATTCATTTTTCATTATTTTTTTTATTTTTTTTCTCAAAAACATAACTATGACACCTCAGTGGAACGAGCTCAACGAACTCGTTCCAATGACGGGGTCATAAAGCAGGTTTTTGACGCAAAAAAATGAAAACAAAAATCAGTTATTCCAGAATTTTGTTTGCAAGTGTCGTCCTTCTTTCGTGTTAGGTAAAGGGTTAATTGAAAATTGTGTGGAGTACAGTATACGCAATGAATAATTTGTTAAATTGTTACCTGAAATATCTGTGAAAGTAATACATAAACCAGTTCATTTTACCATTGGCTTTCCGTAATTCCTTCATTGTTAAATACGAAACCAGCAAGCCACTGAAATATCAAAGAATACAACGCAAACATCCTGACTAACAAACAATTCAACGGCAAGTAAGCAAAATACCAGTATAATGCAAGGAAGAGCAGATTCAAGATTTCTGAATATGCAGCAGGCGCAAGAGAGTGCAACCCAAAAGGACAAGTGGTACATGACCGCTAACGTCACCGGAGGTCGGAGGGTTCAAGAAGCCCATTGTAGATCTGTAGTATGTCCCGAAACATTTTGGCATACTTGGCTTCCAGGTAATAACATTTTGGCCGGCCGCTGATTTGTCACGGATATATAAGGGTATTTTGGAATGACTCATGGTGTACCAATTTAAGCTTTTTTATGGGCATCCCTAGGGCATCCAACATCATTTTCTCCCATATGAGGTTACCAGCACTTTGAGGTGTGGGTTTTGAAATATTTTAAAGAATAAATGCCAATGTTATTTTGCGATTACGGAGTTTGCTGACACAATAAGCAACAAACTTTATTACCTCCCGATTGAACTTATTGCCAAATTAGGATAATTTTAGAATGGACGTGCATCGGGTCTGCCCACTTCTTAATTCTCCACTGACAAGGTGCGACAATACTTGACATTTCATATAAAAATTAAACTCACGTACACTTAAAACGCCCATCCCACATTCATGGTGCTACGGCAGATTGTTGGGTTTTGTCAACTACAATACCCTATAATCGCCTGCAACTGTGGGATCATTGCTAGAAACCAAGAAAAAATTGACATGATCATATGTTGTTTTTCGTTACAGATTTGCCGCCATTTTCACAAGGAAAAAGAAACCTATTTGGTGCTTCCAGTTGGAGGAAACTGTGCATTGTCATTTTATACTTGTAATACTACAGCCACTTAACGAGCGTGGGAATGTATTTTGTGGAAGACAGAAAAACATTAACGATGCCGCAGATTTACCATCCAACTAAAGCAAGTCACCAACGCGCACTGTTATAAATAAGAATAATAAAAATGTAGCATTAACCCTTTGAACACTGGTAGCATCGTCCATGCCAGTTGACATGCAGCAATTAGAGGAGAGCATATTCATTATTTGGGGGTAGACCAATCAATATTTGCAACGTGCAGCCTTGGGGCTGCACGTTGCAAATATTGATTGGTCTCCCTCACTCTCAACTTTGCAGGCATCCTACTTAATGAAAGTATGACGTACCATGTCCCTGGGCCGGTAAAGTGACCTCTCGTGTTCAAAGGGTTAAAGATGCGACATATTATATCAGTAACCTTGCATTGCCTCGAATATGCACCGTATATAAACGACATTTGAAGCCGCATTTTCTGGGCAAAAGGCGGTTTCCAGGGCGAGTCGGGATGTTTGTGCATCCGAAACCAACGAGGGACATAATGCTACAATGCTGGTGCTGGAAATGGAATCGTTAGTATATTTACTTTCGTCATGAGTACGATGATGTTTGTATTTTGTGTTTTTGTAAAGGTTTCAAGTCAAAAAAGCTCGTACAAATTCAGCGTGGGATAAAACTTATGTCTAAAAATAGAAATGCATCGCGTCGGGCTCCGCCACCTCCGAAAATGAAATTCGTTCGCCTGTCCACTTTGGGTTGATTTGGGTTATTTTTAACCCAACTGATTAGCTATGCTTACACGAAAGATACACACTACAACGACAAAGAACCCCCACTCCCCCAACCCCCGCCCCCCCCCCCCAAAAAAAACCAAAAAAATAACCCAACTCTAAAACCAAACAATATTCTGTCAAAAAGATTTGTTTTGGATACAAAACACTTAATACACTTTTTTGACTGATTCAAAGGTCGTATAATTTTCAGTTGGAGGGTAAATACGTCTTTGCATTCATGTACGTTGTGAGTTATGAGAGAGAATTCGTCAACCGAATATACTACAACATAGTTGAGTTACTGCAAATATATATCTGTTTTATATTTTTACCTCAATGTGAAAAATGAATCAACAGAAGGGGGAGCGTTCTCCATTGCCTGATAGGTCCACCGGTGTAAAACCCAACTAACCATCTCGTTTGGATTATCTGAAGCAGAAAGAGAAATAATAATAGACCAGGGTCTGCTAATGACCACCTGAACCCCTGCCCCCAGTGGGTGGAGTTTTCTACTCCATATTTTTCTGAATGTATAGATGTAGGTTTCCAATTTCCTAATCTTTTCTGAAACGGTACCCCAAATCCGGAAGCGGAAAATTTTCCGATCTTTGTCCTCACCATATTACCTTACTGCAATTAAGGCTAAACGACCTGAGAAGGCTGACCATTTTTGGTAAAAGTTTAGTGAAGTTTACAGGAAATAACGAATATGTGAGAAAAAGGAAAGGAATTTGCGATATTTGTGGTAATCGTCATCACGTACTTCGACTTCAGTACCAGAATTTTGTCTGGCTATCGTTTTATATAACAGTCATTGGCTCCGCCAATAAGAAATAGCTAGACTGGTTCAAGAAACGCGAGACACGTCACACATAGTGAACCAAGTACGAAAGAAATGCTACGCCCAGAACAGACGTCGAACTTTTTTGCGAATCTAATTCAAATTACGGAATTAGATCCGCTAAAAATCCGACCGTCTGTTACAACGTCGAACTACTGTCGTGCTACCGATTAGCTTTGTCGAGCCAACGTCGATCCTAATTCCAGATTTAAATTCGTTCCAAATAGATCCGCGTTTACAACAGACGGTCGAGCCAACGTCGAATCTATTTCAATGCAAATGAGCTGTGTGATTTGATTGGATAGTTTTCGTCACTTGCCGCGCTGTTGTGGACTAGGGAATTTCCGTCGTCAGGGGAAACATCAGTGCGTTACGTCATCAAGTTTTATTTACACGTGTGTTGGTAGATAGGATCTATGCGAGAGCTGGAGTGAAAATCATCAAAAAGAAGGCAAAAGTGTTGACGGATGATGCAGAAAGGTACGGATTGTTGTATAACAATTCCCAATAGTTGTTGACAACTCGGAGTTGAATTCAAATTATGTGTTGTTTTTTTGTTGTTTTTTATCATTGTATTTGATGCAGTGGGCAGGTAAAACAGGAATTTATGAAAACAAGTGATAGCACAACACTGCCCCGGTCTTCAGTGTCATTTGTTCAATAATGATGGATTGGAAGAAGATACATGACCTAATTCCATTATATACTGACTAATAGTAAGAAGAGTGAATGACAATAATGAATTTGTGTTTAGTAAAATGTTTTGAATATGAAGGCCGGATTAACACCTGGGAGGGGCGGGACAATAAGAAAATTGGACACAAAATGTCATTTAATTTATTTAATATCGACTCACCTGCCACTTGCATTTTGTCTCACCGTGCTTTACCGGTGCCGTGTGTGGTGGATGTGTTGTGTAATTTATTGTTGATGAAATCTACGTCTCCTATAGACGGCTGGTGGATATGAAATCGTTTACCATATATGATATGATTTTAAGCAGGCAAGGGCGACAGGACGAGTATAATTCCGGAGCCTATATGCCAAAGCAACAACAAAGTACACTCTTCGTTGATTGTGGGTGGATTATATTTAACACCAGCGAAGTGAAGTTTATTTGTGTTCAAACAACGTATATGTTCCTGTACGACCCTACCAATAGCCCAAACCATACACCGTGAAATGAACATGGTAACTTTTAACGATAACAAATGTAGTAAATAAACCTCTCTTGTACCCCATGACGTCACTGAGCAAACAATCTACAGGTGTCATTGTAGTAAATATTTGAATTAGAGTAACACGCCTTGAAAAGAAAATGAAAAGGAAATGATACAACCTTCAAAGCTAAGCAGCCTTGTGAAAATACAAAATAAACATTTGGAGCATTCTACTGACATCTTGCATTATTGTTGACTATTTCAGATAAATAAAAAGATGACTTTTGGACCTAAAAAATACAATCGACTATTGGTGGGCTTTTGTTTTGTTAGGAATTCCCTGAAAATATGTGCACGTTGCCGATACTTCCCTTCCTGTTAGTTGTTGCATGTCCCCCTGATTCCTGATCCGAAAAAGTTGTCTGAAGGGCTATACTTGACAAAGATATCTGAATGTGAAAATTAAAGTGAAGCGATCATATTTTTGTTCGCCTGAACGTTGTAATGGTAGCCTTTAAGAAAATATTTAGTACCATGATAGGAAATACATTTGTTTTATTCCAAACCTGATTTAACTATTATTTTTGGAGATTATTTCACATTTAAATGTTTATTGGGGGACCTCACACCTTACAATACTGTTTTATTGTTTTAAAAAATTATTTTGTCACGGTCAACAATAAAGGCTATATATTGCTAAACATAAGGCCGTTGAAGCAAGCGAATTCACATCTTGAGCAAGTGTAGTCCCCAGGAGCACACTACAACCTTTGGCAAATAACAGACAATGTTACCCTAGTAACACATTTATTTAAACCATGATTTCACCCATATTACTGGGAACAGAGGGGGATTCCAATCTTCCAACCCTTTCCTTAATCACCTTTCAAAAACACAGCCAGAAAACCTTTATTGCACTTTTATTTACTGGTATTTAGACCTTTTTCTCCATATTATACTATTAAAATGTTCGAAACAAGTTCTACAATGAAAGAGTATTTTGGAACACAAATTTGGAGGGAGGGGGAAGCTAAAGTGGACACAATAACATAATAATGTGAATGACTGGCATTTGTGCATAGCTACCAATATGGCAGTCTTGTGCTAGTGCTGTCAGGGTTCCCATGTTACAGCACAAAACTGCAGTAACAAATTTCCACTCTCCTTGAACCAAGTCCACCTCCCAACCACACTGAGCCCCTCAGCTGATAGGAAACATTTGGAAAGCATGCTTTGGGGACTGAAATTAAGAGTAAACACTTTCAGTTTCTTATGGGTTGCTTTGGGACTGCAACACCCATTGTCCACTGATTCTTTTCTGTTTGCTACCTTGCCCTGCCTTTTCTCACTATATTTTTAATTGTATGTCAGTTAGTACTCTTCAGTCAGTAGTCTTCCAAAATGTCTGTCTGTCTGTCTTATCTGTCTGTCTGTCTGTCTGTCTGTCTGGCTGGCTGGCTGGCTGTGTGTCTATTAGACAAAATGATTCTTTGCTTTTCATTTGCCTGGCTCTACATGTTCAGTAATTGGCAGCTGATATCATTCACCCTCCAGCCTCCACCACACACATACACATATACATTCATCATCAAAGAGCACTATAGTCTTGACACAAATATTCGATTCATCCCCTTTGAAAAGATATTTTATTCACGTTTCACTCTTTTTGTCAGCATAGGTGTCTGTGGGAATTAAAACCAAAATTGTAAAAGTACACTTATGGATACCTGCAGCACAGGACTACAGAATCAATATTTGGTGGTTTTAGACATTTTAACAGTGTTATGAGATACCACAGGAGCTGTACTGATCATACTGTTGACCAAAAGCAGTATTTTATGTTTTGCCAGTGCCATATCAATGGCTTTAAGTGCCTTAATTGAGAAGACCGGGGTTTTTTTTTACAAACATATTTACCAAACACAAAGTGAAATGTCTTCAGAAGGCAGAATGTGATTTAAAAACTATCACAATGGGAAATTTAACGTCACAAGAGGTTTGTTTTGTGTCAACATCAATTAATTTATGAATTTCATCATAGTTTTTGATGAAAAAGGTCATACCGGTGGTCCACATTTAGGGCTATATTTTACCACATTTGTAGGTAGAAGAAAATTTGACATCAGTCGTTATGATAAAATCGCACTCTCTATAGATACTGGTGGATTAAAATTCCAAACTCAATTTTTGAATCAAAATATTGTTTCGCGGGCGGTGGAAAACTATTTCTCATGTTGTATGGTTAAATAAGACAGCAAAACGTGTTGTGTCTTGATTTAGATTTTAGTTTTAATTAGGGTAGTTTTCAAAGAAATTTGTGAATTCTTATCCCTCCCAGCTTACTCATTAGATAACAGAGCAACAAATCTGTTGAAGGCAATACCAGTTTTTGAGCCCATTTGACACAGTTTGGACACTTTTTTTTAACAAATTTCTCATGTTTTGATTCAACAGAAGCCAAAAGTTGAATTCCAATTCACACGAAAGAGGTAACATGTATCTTTGGTATGGTTGGGGTTGATTATAGGTATCACTGCAGTAAATATTTGTATTAGAGTTACCCGCCTTGAAAAGGAAATGATGCAATCTCCAAAACATAGCAGCATTGGGAAAATACGTTGTTTCAATAAACACGTTCTATTGACATCTTCAATTATTGTTGAATATTTCAGATAAATAAAGGGGGGTGATTTGATTACGTTTGGGACCTAAAATGCGATTGACTATTGAATGCTTTAGTTGGGAATTTCGTGAAAATATGTGCACGTGACATATATTGTTTCGCCTGACCGTTACTATGATCGCTCATGGGAAAAATAGTTAGTACTGTGATACTAACAAAACAGATAAAGGTCGAGGTCACTCCATTTTACTTCAAATGGTAAACAGATTTGTAATTTAAGCAATCCTTCACGAGGAACATCGTCTAATCCACGTTGAACAAATGTACAAAATGAAGCGATTTGCAAGTCACTCCGTTGATGGAATAATTGCGACTGGCAACGTCATTACAAATATTTCGCATGGTGACGTCAGACGTTAACATATGCCATGAGTACAGAAGAAACTATGCGAGCTCTCATCCAATCAGAGGGCGGGAACTTTAGTCTTATTGAAACATTGATCGTTTCAACGGCAGTTTTTTGTGAGTAAATCAACTGGCAGCAAGTGGCGTGTGGACATAATAAACACTAACTGCCCAGAAGGATCAGTGTTAATTTAACCCGACAGTCATGTAGGGTTGCAGGATTAAGTTACAGCTGCAGCTTCCTTCAAGTACATAACAGACTTGTCCAGGGTAGAGAAAGTTAAAACACGAGCACATTTTCGCTGATCTCAGACGTCGGTCAGCTGAAAATTCGCTTGTGTGCCTAGTGTCTCATGCGTTTTCACACTTACAGAGAACTAGTGTTTGTGGAATCTCCACCCTTTTCGAAGTTTTCCTTCCAGCCCATTCTCAACGTACAGTAATTACGTACCGCTCGAACTTTTACACTTTGACAGTGTATGACCAAGAATAACCCATGATATGCTGAGAAACCTTATTCCATTCACAGCTCGCAGTGTTCCAGCTCCAAGTGATGTGTTTAGAAGTTTTGACCCATTAGTGTAGAGCGAGAAACAGAGCAGAAGGCGCACCATAAAGTCTTTTAGACGAAACGACTGTAGTCTTTGTTTGCATTCAGCAAAATACACATTGAGTCTCTGGCGCCTGACATCTGAAACGAAATTATATTTTTTATATACACAACCTTATACTCTTTTTAACCGTTTGGACCCTGGTAGTATCTTCCATGGCAGCAATTGGAAGAATCCATTTTCATTATCTGCGTTTTGATCAAATATTGATTGACCTACCACAAAAATTCACTTAGTGCCCATCCTACTTAACCCCCTGCACTCTGATGTCGAGAATACTCGACACCTCCCCCAATCTAAGCCCCACCACACCTCCCTGTCATCCATGGTTATCCCCCCTGTGTTGTCAGAAATTCAGCAATTCAGATTTTGGTTGACAGAGCTCAATTGGAGCTCTGTCAACCAAAATCTAAATTGCTGAATTTCTGACAACACAGGGGGGATAACCATGGATGACAAATCAGACGTTTCGTCATCAGAGTGCAGGGGGTTAATGAAGTTGTGACATATCATGTTCCTGGGCTTGAAAAGTGGCCTCTTTTATCAAAAGGTTAACTCTCTAGCTAACGCAGCGGCCACAACCTGTGAGGACTGTTCATAAAAACGTCATTCGAATTTTCTATTTTTCATTTTTTTGCCTCCAACTCACAGCTGATGACCACTCATTGGAACGAGTTCGTTCCGCAAATGGCCATATGGCTATGTTTTGAGACAAAAAAGGAGAAAATTTTAGTTATCCAAGAAATTTACTCACGGCTTTCGTCTTCTATTTGTGTCGTGTCAGTAGGTTGAATACACCTCATGCCGGTGTAAAAGGAATGGAAGTCCGTAGGAACGTTAGTCCCTCTGGACTATTATTCCGCGGAATTATAGTCCTAGATCTAACATTTCTAGGAACAGTAGTTCGGCGGATTCGAATCGAATCAGAAGCATTTTGAAGATGACGATGCGCGTTGGTGGTGCTATTAACCCTTTACACAATGCCGACGATATCAAAATTTATTATTTTAAATATAATTATAGTCCTAGGTCTAACATTTCTAGGAATAGTAGTCCGGCGGACTACTATTCCTAGAAATGTTTGACCTAAGACTATAATTCCGCGGAATAATAGTCCAGAGGGACTAACGTTCCTACGGACTTCCATTCCTTTTACACCGGCTCCATCTAAAATCGGGCAACGCTGCATCCAAAGTCCGAGTATTAAGACCTGAAAACCTCCTGCTGCACTACTAACGACTAAATTTTAGCATTTCAAGTCTCCGTTTTAGAGGATATTAGGGACATAATCAGATGAGATTTGATAAACATTTAACACGAAATATACTGATTACTATATACTGTTAATTAACAGATCGCATCATTAAAATTAGAAATGATATGCTCGCAGTACTTCTAACAGGGATATTCAAAATAAAACCTAAGACGATTTCGGACACCACGCCCATGATGGCGATAACAAACAAACTAACAGACAACCGAACAAATACATATTTTTTGTACATATTGAATGTGATGTCAGTTAACCCTCAGCACTCTGGTGTCAAAGTAACGAAATTTCAAGGCGCACATTTTCCCATAATGCAACAGAGTTTAATCTATTCAATCTTGTTTGACAGAGCTAAAAATGCAGGCTGAAATTTTGATATTACGACATCATTGTGTAGAGATTTAAATTCGTATAGAATAGCGAGTATGGGTGTTTCTAGCGGTACAAATCGCAAAAAGGCAAATTCTACAATTCCGGTAGCTATTTTGAATATTCAGGGTCAATATAACATCCAAACGTAAAACTAGCACGAATGCACCACAGGTAAACTGGTGATTTAAAGTTTGAAAGAGTGTGCATAAAATCGTTAAATTACGACATTTGTTTCGGTTGATTGGGGAGGGGGAGGGGGAGGGGCGTTAGGTCTTCACATAATAGCAGCATAGCATATCCACTATTCACGAACTTCACCATCCATCTGTCATTTCTCCTGTGCATTTGAGATTAGAAAAACATTTGATACGTCTGGAAATGTCTACAAAATATTTTTCTATGCAAACAGAAAGAGTTGAATAATGTTCAATTGGCATGAACTTTATCGCAGATGATTTGCTAAAAACGATAAGACGGGATCAACAGTCTGACATAAGGGTCCTGCGAATCACACATTTTTCGATTCGAATAGAATCTCGAATCGAATCACGTCTGTTTTCGAAATCGAATCGAACCTCGAATCGAATCAGAGGCATTTTGAAGATGACGATGCGCGTTGGTGGTGCTATTAACCCTTTACACAATGCCGACGATATCAAAATTTATTATTTTAAATATCATTTTTTAAAATTTTTCAAAAAATGTCAACAAAACCATCTCATGTGACCCCCTCATTGGAACGAGCTCAATGAGCTCGTTCCAATGAGGGGTTACATGATATGGTTTTGTTGAAATATTTTGAAAAAAATAATTTTTTCAACTGCTCAATTTGAATATTACGCGGGCGGATACGGGCGATTCGTTAGGTAAAGGGTTAACCCTTTAAGTCTTTAATTATCCTCACGTTCAAACGTCACTGAATTCAGTTTCTTCAACGTTTTTCAAAATACGACGTCAAACGTCATAAAGTACAAACAACAAGATATTTTCACATTTGTGATTATCTGGTAAAGGGCTAGATTATTTTTGGTGGTCTGAATTTGTTATTCAAAACTTGTTTTATTACCAATTATTGGAGAGTGCCCACAGGCACTCTCCAATAATTTGTAATAAAACAAATTTATATAAACACAATATTATTTGTGTTTGAATGAATATGAAATATAAGCAAGAAAAGTGTTGGCCTTTGCTCTGGTATCCTCATTTTTGAAAGCCCTGATAGTGGCTTCTAGCACTCAACCAGTTAAGAAGTCTTGACACCAGGATTATATTAGTATTTTAAGCTGTGATAACATTTGCCTCAACGATTGTCAGTGAGCACTATTCGGGAGAGAATAGGAATTGAGTTTAAACCTTTAAAAATCGAAAAATAATAACAAAACAAATTGACCACAAAGTATCAACGCGCTGTTTGATTTCATTCGTCATAAGACGTACAAAAGCATCAAAGGGTTAACGTGATTTGCTCCGTTTCTGTTGGCTCAAGTACAAACCGATCAAATAATCCAACTACATAATCAAGACATGCCTTCGCCGAAGGCATGTCTTGATGATGTAGTTGGAATATAACCCTGTCAGGATTATAGTTCTCCGTCGACAGTGTTAAAAAACTCTAAATTTGCACTTAACAGTGGTAGGGACTAGTGGAGCATGAATTAGCATGTTTCATGTTATTTATGTTAATATAGCAGAAGTTACACTCTGTCTTATATTTCAACATTATTTATGTACAATTTCCACCTGAACTATACGTTTTGGGAGACGACGAAGAAGACTGATTCCAAACTATATTGATGTGAAGAAGATTGGAGAGGAAACAAATCGAGCAGCCGATTTCGAGTCGAACCGAATACCAACATCAGATTCGAAATCGAATCGAATCTCGAAGCTTCGCAGGGCCCTATCTGACATCTATTGAAACAAACAAGAAGTCAAATTAAACTTCAAGTACTCTTTGAGAATACATTAGAATAAAGTGTAAGTATTCCCTGTGTTGTGTTTTCTTTCACGGCCATCAGAAAAATATAACACAAAAATGGGGTGTGTGTACCCGACTAAAATGGTCCACAAGCACTATTTTGCCCTTGAGATTGATAATGCTGCTACTGGATCATGAAACTGGAATGGTGGGACTACAAAACTGTTGGTGGTCTTATAACTTGCCATTCCATGTGACATTAAGTACATTTCCGGCCCATACTGGCAGGTTTTGTGAGACATTACTATTTTCCACTCGCATCAAAAAACTGTTAGCCCTTAGTATAAATACCAACCTAATGCTTAAAACCATGTTGCTATTGGTAGTACATAATTCTAAGTCATGTGCTATTATTGGGTGTGTGTATGGTTGTCTGGTGTCGTGGTGTAGTATGGGTAGTATTTAACCCTGTTGGTCTGTGGTACACTTACTCATGTTACGTCGTTTTCTATCCTCTAGTTGAGTAGTACGTAATGGTATGTCATGTGATGTTGTGGTGTATACTTGGTTGTCCCGATTGGTAAAATAGTATACCCATTTTGGTTCATTTTAGTCATGATGACCCATTTTGGTACATTTCAGTCATGATGACACCCATTAACATATCTAGAGCCATTTACTGCACCTTTACTGTACCACCCGGTGGGTTTTATACTACTACCTTATTGGTCGATTGTTTTGGAAGTGTGTGTCGGTATTTTAGAAGATTCAGAGTGGTGTAGTATTTTTTGATGTAGTAGTAGTTGGTTTGTTGTCCATGGTGATTGTGTGTCAATGGTTATTGTAGTAGTTGTTGGTGTAGTAGTTCCTGAAGTAATTGGGATTGTTGGAGTGGAAGTTGTTTGTGTACGTGTTGTTGGTGCTGTGGAGATTAGTGTCGTAGCTGATGGTGTAGTAGTAGTTGGTGTAGTAGTTGTTGGTTGCTGTTGTATGTATAGCTGTAGATATAGTGGTCGTTAGTATTGTAGTTGTGGTGGTTGAGGTGTAGAATCCAGACCACAAAGGCCCCCTAAAATTGCCATACCGCAGCTGTCTTCAGCTCGTAGACATCCTCAAAACCGCTGACTTCACGACGCCTATGGTCTGTGAGCTATAATGACATGGAAATGAAGTTCTAGGAGCATATAGGTGCAATGAGCTCTACAGCAGCGAGGAATCATGAATCGAACTGTAGGGACAGAGTGAAACACATGCAGGGTAAGGCCACATATAACCTTGACCCTTTGAACCCTGGTTTGCTGGAATGGTATCGCCTTGGTGGACACTTACAGCGAGATGGGTCAGTCCAATATCAATATACAGGGAGGATAAATTAATAACTGCAGTCTGCAGCCTTTTGGCTGTAGACTGCAGTTATTATTTTATCATCAATACCCCGTGTATAGACCTCTTATAATAAGACAAAAATGGGACGAAATTATGCCTTGTACGAAAAATCGGCCCTACGAGTTCAAAGGGTTAATAGTATTTAAAAACCAGAAAGGTTGCCAGGTTAAGTGCATATGTGACTGAGAGCTTGGTCATTGTTTGGTAGAAGAATACAGTGTCGTTAATGATTGGGTGAACGATAAATGGCGTGTAGTGACCTGTATGAATTTTGCTTGTTGTACAGCATGCTTTTATGTATTAGGAGAGAGTGTGCAGGGTGGAGTACTGATTCACTTGTTGCGTGTATTTTGCTGAATGACAGATAACTGTTTTATCTAATAGGAATTGGATAGTCTTGAAACGTATACAAAGCTTATCAGTTGGAACTGAACTGTAAAGTTCAGGAAAGGGGAGGATTTTCAGGCGTTGTACAGACGTTATTCGAATATCATATCCTTGTAAACTTTGTTTCATTCTACCTAAATAGAGAAAATATCTTTTAAGTTTAAGACAGTTAATTAAGGGGTCGTCCAACATAACTTTGGACATTTTTTTTAAACTTTCCATAATGCCCTAAATACGAATTAAAGCGGTAAATAACGACATATTGTATACCAAAATAATGACAAAACAACACACTACTTGCATTTATCCACTTTTTCAATTTTTTAAATGTTTTTTTGCATTTGATGACAAAGAAATTGCCGGCCGCATAAGTTGCCAACGGGATTAACAAGGAATAGATCGGCTATTCGAATGTCTGAGTTGCAAATAAATGACTCCACACTCCATACTCGGAGAAAGCTTATTTATCATGTCATCACCAACGGGGTGAGAACGCTCGGGGGGAAATGGATGTCCACAAACTATAGATTGTGTTCGGATGACATGTTTGAAACGATTTGGTTTTCCCAAGTTTGAAATTTTAAAACATTTCGCTGCTATTTTCGAATCTGAGAGGCGATGTGATGTACAACACACGATACATTCATATGAAAATATTCAACTGACAATGTGATAATTGCGAGATACAGTCCTTAATGGCGCTGTTAGTTCCGAAACTGTAGAATGTGACGCAAGTGTCAGCTAGGGATTTATACGCCACCGATTCGAACTCCTATGTGGTTGGTGTCGATGTTCAAAACATAAAGGGTGAAAAATTATATTTGAAAACAAAAATATATTCACATCAACATACATTGCAGTCCTCACAATTGTATATTTACGAAAAAATAATTTTACTGTCTCAGAACTATATTAGTGACGTAAAGAAGGCTTGGTGAAATCTACTAGGAGAAAAGAAGACCAATGGCATGAAGCAATTTCAGAAAGGTTTTTTCCTGTTCATAAAATATAGCGAAATGTACCATCGTAAATTTTAATGTCTTCCTCACAAAACCGCATTGTGTGTAAGACGGATCAGCGTGGATTTTGATCGCTATTGGCACCAAAATGTTCCGAAAATCTATGTGTGTTGACAATCTGTTGACAGAAATAGAAAGAAGCCGCCTGGATGATAAAAATCACACGAATTACCGAAATCAGACCACAATGTCGCATACGTTTTTTAGATAAATTAATTTTAATAACCAACATAATTCCGATATTATTCAGGCCGATAGCCCACTGCCTATAAAGTAGTATTGGTAAGCAGATCAGTTATTAATCTCATGATCAGTTATTAATCTCAACATTACGGCCTCCCCAAACAACAACTGCAGAAGCGCGATAGTTTCATCACAAATGATACATACTATACCATGTACACAAATGAATTAGAGTCCATGTTTTCTAACTAAACGAAGCCGATGTAAGCATTCTGCATGCAGGGCTGGTCATTTTTGTTGTTTAGGCCACCCTTGAGCATCCACATGACACTCTAGGCAGCTGTCATTGCTCATGCAACCGCAGAAATGGACACCGATAATATAAAATGAGGAAGTTTGGCAGTTTTCCCTTTTTAGGTACATCAGTCTCATCGTTTATTACCAATTTGACACAGATCTCATGCAAAATGGCACAGGATTGTGGGGGTATGGTTACAGCAGGCTCACAATTGCCACATTGGAATTCTTCATTTTACATTGATGCTCTCTCTCATGACGCCATACATGTTATTGTGATCTATGTGGTTTTGGCCCTTGGTGAACGTCATAAAAGGTAAATAAACACAAGAAAAATGGCAGCCTTTTGAACTTTAGACATCATAAATTACAATTAGTCTTGCGGCCCGTTCCCTGCAGGAATGATAAAAAGATTTCTCCAACTGTGTACTAGAAGGATTGCAGAGTTTAAGTATTCAGTAAATTTAAAGCATTTTATTATAAAGGACGAAGGCGCCGGAGGCGCCCGAGTTGAGACGGAGGCGAAGCCGACGTCGAAACTCGTGAGTCCTTTATACTAATTTCACACTTTTTTTAACGTAGGAAGTAGTTAACGAGATGAGACTTCACGAGAATGACTCTGGCTGATTAAACTTTTAGGGATTTTTCCCAAAGAAACCGGGGACAAATAAGGTTACATTTTTTCAAGGATACTCGGACGCTAGAACAAGTGATGGTTCTCCACCATTGCTTTCACCCTCATAGGCTCAAGGGACCCTTAATATATTAAGTGAGTGTGTGTGTGTGTGGCGGGAGGGGGGTGGGGGTGGGGGTGAGGTTAATGGGTCATTGATTATGTCACGTGACGACCATAGCAAGTAAAGCACGCCTCAAGCAACGGGCAAACTACTGGGCCAATTTTGACCAATTTTGATACATGGACCCAACATGCATTGCAAACGAAAACAGACAGGTCAATGGTGTCGCAACGTGACTTCCCTAGCAACCAAAGAGTCCCCTTAGCAACGGGCTAACTACTGGGCCGATTTTGACCAAATTCGGTATACGGACTCAAAATGCATTGCAAATACAAATATACAGATCAATGTTGACGTCTCGTGACTTCCCTAGCAATCAGAGCGCGCCCTTAGCAACGGGCTAACTACTGGGCAGGTTTGGACCAAATTCGGTATACGGACCCAAAATGCATTGCAAATGACAACAGACAGATCAATCATGACGTCACGTGACTTCCATAGCAACCAGAGCGCACCCTTAGCAACAGGCTAACTACTGGGTCGATTTTTACCAAATTCGGTATACGGACCCAAAATTCATTGCAAATGAAAACAGACCGATCAATGTTGATGTCACATGACTTCCTAGCAACCAGAACGCCCCTTAGCAATGGGCTAACTACTGGGCTGATTTTGACCAAATTCGGTGTACGGACCCGAAATGCTTTGCAAATGAAAACAGACAGATCACTGTTGACGTCACTTGACTTCCCTAGCAACCAAAGCACCCCCTTAGCAACTGGCTAACTACTGGGCCGATTTTGACAAAATTCGGTATACGGATCCAAAATGCTTTGCAAATGAAAACAGACAGATCAATGTTGACGTCACGTGACTTCCCTAGCAACCAGAGCGCCCCCTTAGCAACGGGCTAACTACTGGGCCGATTTTTACAAAATTCGGTATTCGGACCCAAAATGCATTGCAAATGAAAACAGATATGTCAATGTTGACGTCACATGACTTCCCTAGCAACCAGAGCGACGCCTTAGCAACGGGCTGACTACTGGGCCCATTTTTACCAAATTCGGTACACGGACCCAAAATGTATTGCAAATAAAAACATACAGGTCAATGTTGACGTCACGTCTTTTCAGTAAAACTGCATTGGCATATTTTCATCGCCCTTTTGTATTTTCTTGTTGAAACAAATCTGTTGTCTTACTTATGCCATAGCATACTTTAAGGCAGTGCTTCTGCCACATGGTTACGGCTCCATCGCAAATATTAGTTTCCACAAAATCTATATTTCATTCAAAAAAATTGATATATAATCTATTGGGATTATTCCTTTCTGACCTTCTCTGGACTTTGGAGAAAATTACCTGAAATTTGACCAAAGTTAGGTTGGACGTCCCCTAAAGGTGCTTTTTATGTAAGAGAAATTTCTTTACTTTGAAATTCCCATCTATGATATTCTTTAAATTCAAATTATATAAAATTATACACCAAAATGCAGGTTGTGATGTACAAAATACGCCAAACCTGTGCAGTCAACTCACAGAATTGACACCAGGCGCCAATTGTTCCTGGAAGTCTGCTACCGTATTCGTACCAGAACTGATAATAAAATAATATTTCACGAGAACAACTCGCGGCCAAGTGTGCTTCAGATATCAAAGAACATTCAAAACACTTTACGATGCAGCGACAGGGCTGCATTGGGGAAAAGACAACACTGTCTGCATTTTTATTGATGACGGGTTCGTCGGCCGACACACATGCTCAGAGAAGGCGATACCACGAATTGTCATCGAAAAAACAATCGCGTAATTCTAAGACATTCAAACAGGTGTCATGATACCTTGCAAATAATATAGCAACTGTACAGTCTCCAAATAATAATAGTGTGTAGTGTGAAGGCGATCTGTCTGATTATTTGATTTTAGACGGCATTGTTGAACAATGCTTGTCGGCTCCGAAGACCTTTCACCGAAATGTAAACAAACCGAAAACAAAATAAAGCCGAGCAATTTGGAATGTAGCCCCACCCCCACCCCCACCCACCCCCCATCCCCCCCCCCCCCCCCCACACACACACACGCAGCTCTGTCGCTGCGTTTTGAAGAATGATGATTTCCTAGTTTTGTTCTTGGATATCTGAAGAACATTTGTCCACATTTTGTTTGCATGAAATATTATTTTATTATCAGTTTTGGTACGAATACGGTAGCAGGCTTCCAGGAGCCATTGGTACCTGCTGTTAACTCTGTTGGTTGATTTCAGATATTTTTCCTCCTCTATACATCTCAACCTTCATTTTGATGCTGTTGGTTGATTTCAGATATTTTTCCTCCTCTATACATCTCAACCTTCATTTTGATGTATAATTTGTGTATATTTAATTCGAATTTATTGAATATCAGAGGTGAGTATTTCAAAGTAAACAAATTTCCCTTACTTATATAACACCTTAACTGACTTCTGCCACATTAGTGAGCTGTGGATTTATAAATTGATAACTCTTGCATTGCTGAGTGAATTTTAAATAATTTTTAAAATTTTAAATTATTTAAATTTTGTATTGAATTATCTTGTTTTACTTCTGAATGTAGACTGTAAATAATTTGAGCCATGTTCATAATTAACTCTATGGCTTCCAATCCGGGTTGGTGGTTATTAAAAAAAAACTTAATGGGTGGTAAATTTGGCCTTTTTGTCAGGACATTAGTGACAAGTTGTTATGTAGTTTTCCGTAATATTGTCATTGAAAATTTAGGGTCCAAGTATATTTGGTTAATGTGGGGTAAATGAACAAACGTAATTGGATTTGTATGGTAACCTAGTTAGAGGCATATTAGTGTGAGTAATTTTAATATATTACTTCAGGTGGCCATTCGATTTGCATTCTGAAACTTGATATTTACAATGAATATCATCGTCATTTTCCAGAATGGGAGTGCATAGTGTTCAGCATATTCGTGTGAACGGGGGATGTGGTTCTTTCAGTATGGAAAATTTGAAGCCATGGCAATTTAGTGTCAGTCTGGAATTGAAAATGCTTTGTACAGTCAGTCGAATGCCATTTTGTGTGACTGAGTGCTTAGTGCAATCTTTTAATGCTTGGTGCAAATTTCCAGAGATTGCTGCAAATTTTCCAGTGCTTAGTGCAGGTTTTTTATGTGTTTAGTGCAAGTTTTCAAGGTTTTGGTGCACATTTTCCATTGCTTAGTGCAGATGATTTATAGTCTGTTTTCGAGAGTGTGTACTCTTGTGTTCTAAAGTATCATTCGTGTATTTATTCATGGATTATCAATATTTAATAAACAATATATAAAATACATCAATGTTAATAATTTACCATCGGCTATTGTGAAAGGTAGTATCGTATACGGATGTAGATAGGTCATTAGATTACCAAGGCTAAAATAACCAAAAAGCGTATAAATAGCCCACATTTCACTACCATACTAGATGACGCATAATATCATCTACCTACTATCTTGCACTATCCAGAAAATCAAGAAGATAGTAAAATTCGTGAAGTCAACAGGGATATATAACGTCCATATTTTACTAAAACAATACAACTACACGCACCCAACAATATTACCTGATCTGGAATTGTCAACAACACCATGGTATGAGGAAGGTTAGCTGCACCGAGGGCTAACTGGTCTTTTAATGAGTGGAATAAGTAATGTCTTTCAAAACCTGTTGATTTCTATGATAAAAGAGGTGATTTTTTTATGACAAACATGTTTATTACAAAACTCGTGACCTTGGTTTATAATAAAACTTGGCGGTTGTAATACAAAGGTGGTCAGCTGTAACGAAACCGGCTGATTTGTGTCACAAAAGTGGGAAATATGACAGAAGTCGTGTGTTTTTTTAAAACACACGTCACCACTGATGGTAAACTAGATTGCACACATCCTGTGGTGTCAATTGTTCACGTGGAGCTGATTTGTCATTTTTAATTCGAGCGTAGACAAATCGACGACAATACCTGTGGCATGCCGAAGATGTTTCACGTCGTTGTTAAACTGTTTATGGGATTTGGGAATAGGTGCCATGCCCAAGGTCACAATGCAACGTATGCAGTCACAGATTGGTCTTTGCCAGAAATGAAGTGGGATGTATATTCGCTAAAACTAATCTCAAAACCTAAATTATGAATATTAGAATTGTAATTTTTTTTCCCGCGGAACTATTTATTACCCCCTTTACTGAATCAATATGTATTTTCTCTTTCAGGCATTTATCTTGAATACAAAGGTATATTTTCATATGGAAAACACATTCATCAAGTGTGTTACCTGCTTTTGAGACATTTTTTGAAACATGAACTCAGTTACTCAATACACTTCATGGGGAATCTATAAATAAAGCGGGTGCGTTCTATGGCTGTTTATAATAACAACTTGCCCAACACGGTATGTGCTACGAAGCTGACATTGTCGGGGGTTAGTGAGGATATCTCGCCGAATTGCTTTTGCCATAATGATGGTGCGTTCTATTGAACTCGAATCTCACCGTGAACATAGACATGTTATTCTGGGCATATGAAAAATAGTCGCTTTCCTGTATGCCTCTAAGCCCATGAAGTGGGTTATTGTTCAGGCAAGTGTGTGTAATTCTCCAAATACTTGTATACAGAGGATCCGACTTCTCGTTTAATTGAATATAATTTCCAAACACCAAACCATTCACCAAACCACACCTTTGCCAATTGACCTGTTTATTATATACAGGTTATAGAGTAAACTCCTGTCAATTGAATGAAAATTCTTGTTATATGTCAAACAATACCTTGGGAGAGCCACTAATTCCCTTTGTTTACAGATCTATTTGGCCTCAGTACATACAATATAGGGATTTAATTTAGTTTATTATATGTTAAATGATAGATTATCGAAGAAATTGCGGAAAGATAGAAATCGTATCTCCCGTTGTGAAGATATAGAAATTTTCACTCTCACGGTACCAATCAAAATAGCGGCTTTCAAAGCATCAGTTCAAGGTGAATATGGGCCAAATTATCACTGGAAATGATCAATGTGTTCTAGAAACGAACAATGAAAAGAAAATCTAGTGTTTTGAGTGGATACCGATCATTCCCAGCAAACATTCAACACGTATTCACCTTGAATTGATGCATGAAACCCGCTAGTCCAAACATGGCCTGAAAGTCCATAATATACGTTTTTGGTTTGGTACGTCCTTTCAAAAGACGTACCAAACCAAAAACTAATATTACGGATTTTCAGGCCATACTTGGGCTAGAAACCCGCCAGATAAATTAGATTGCAAGACGCTATCTGTTCCGAGTATCGATAAATTCACTTCCGCGAATCAATAATTCAATGCGCTGTTTACGTTCATGCATCAATTCAAGGTTGAAGCGAGTGGAATTATCAGATTCTTATAAAAAGCGTATAAACAAAGAAAATCTAGTGTTTTTGAGTGGATGACGTAAATGATCTCACTCGTGACCGAGACAAGTAGTTATTTTCGCTCGCACAAGAGCTCGCGAAAAAGTAACCATTTGTCTCGGTCACTCATGAGATAATTTTCCGTATCCACTCAAAAACACTAGGTATCCGTCAAACAAGATATAAATGATCAAACGCTCATTTTTAGGACATTGATTTTTCAGGAATGTTACAGATTCAAAAATCAGCATACAAAAACGTACATAAAGTCCGAAATTAAATCCCACGTGATCCACAGATTTTTACTCTGACATTTATAGTATTATTTCACCCGGAATTCCATCATGAATTTTCATTTCAGTTTTTAAAACATTTTCTTTTGAACCTAAAATCAACAAAAATGACGAGCTATATTCAAAAATGAAAAAAAAGATTATCTGCGTTTGATACTGCAGAACAAGAGAAAGATGCCGTCTATAATTACACATCTATCAACATTTTAAAATTCAGATATCTTGAAATTTTAATTTGTCATCAAATATTTTAAATATGTAATTATTTGTGTAAATTTCTTTCTTGCCCATCATTCTTGAACCTTCCAAGGAGACAAATCTTGCTTTCAAATTTTAATTCAACACACAGTTTTTTTTCTATTTTGGGTTCAAAAGAAATTGTTTTAAAAATTGAAATTCAGATTCAAATTTGGAATTCCAGGTGAAATAGTGCTATCAATGTAGTATTTAAAATATCTAGATGGCATGGGGTTCAATTTCGGACCTTCTGTTTGTATTTATATGGTGATATTGGAATCTGTAATTCCGGTAAAATGGATAATAAAAGTCCTTAAACTAGAATATGGAAACATGTCCAAATTCCTGATAATTGTATACTCCTGTCTGTTAATTGAATATTTTCCACAGGTAATGTTGCTCAACAGCTGGGATTCTTAAAAGACGACTGTGTACGGATACATAGAGAGGCATCTGTACTCTGAATGGTTTGTATCATCATCACCATACAAGAGAGGCCGGCGAGTTTACAAATGTAAAGATTTCTCACATTGATGTCTGTACATACTTTTCCAAAATTGCCATTTTCTACTTCCTTGTAACTGCGCTACATCTTGTATGTTGCTAGCGGGACAACCATCGGATGCGTTTTCGTGGAAGCTTCCTTGATATTGATGCCTTTGTCTGGTGCCTCTCTCTGATGACGTGTTGTCATGTTGTTCTGAGTTGCCATCCCCATCGTTCGGAGAGGAGTTGCGTCTCCAATTGGACAATACAACATCATACAGTGTTCCAATGACGATTAGGCCCCCGATAACTCCATACATAGATCTAAAATAGAAAAAAAGAAATGGTAGTTTACAAGATAACTGTTTAGAGTGATTGTATAGAACGAGTGTTTTAAATGAAAGTGTCAATGGCACTGTAGCTCAACTTGTGTAAGACATATGCATGTATAGTATGTGACACAGCAATGACACACATCCAGGTAATGACCTGATAACAAAGGTACATGTAAAGATCTATACATAAATACTGACCGTAGCCTGTAACAAATGTGCAGGTAAAGTATTGTAAAGGTGGATGACAGTTAGATGCCACTAGCCAGAGCCGTATTGAAATGTGCACTTACTGTGTATAAGTAGCACTGAAAAAAATATCTTGAAATTTCGGACCGCACCCAAAAACACTTGTTCTCGTCCCAAGGTGATAACAAAGGTACCCAAGACGCCACTGAATAAATCAAAGTTCATCTAATTTGCATAATTTCTGCACGAGAAAAAAAACCGTATTATATGTGATCTATTCCATGTTACTAAACATTCATTCTAAATTTTATTCAAATCAGAACCTTCATATAGAAGTTCTATGCAAAAAACTGATTGTACCTAATTTCGGTACAAAATGGCTGCCGGTGGCCATCTTGAATTTCAGACCGCACTCAAAAACACCCGTTCTCGTCCAACGCTGATAACAAAGGTACCCAAGAAGTTTCGTAAAGATCGGTTCATAAACACGGCCTCTAGACCGAGCAGTATTGAATTGTTGACGGACGGACAGACGGACGGACAACGGACCATGACATAACCTCAAATTTGACTACGTCAAATTTTAGCTAAAACAAATCGATAGTTTAGAGAAGCTACACTATCCACACTGAAACATGCCCTCGTCAATATAAAGGCTTCAGTGGGCTTGTTGAGTCAGTTGAGCTCGTCCCAAATGGGGGTAATAAGCTATGTTTTGAGGCCAAACAATTTTTTTTTAATTATTCAAGAAAATTTTGTTCACATGTCGACCCTCTCTGAGTTAGATGGAAGGTTAACCCCTTTACATAACGCACACGGTATCAAAATTTGATATTTTGTTATTTACATTATTCAAATTGTTCACAAAGTTTTAATAAGCCGACGTCGAGCTCGTTCCGATGAGAGATCACATGATATGGTATTGTTGAAAAATTTCAAGTTCTCACTTTGTAAATTATATGGACTGATGCGGCCGATTCGTTAACTAAAGGGCTAAAGGAAAACACAATTTAAGTGACGATCCATGCTCGATCTTGAGTACTTATGTATTATATATATATTCCGAGTAAGACCCCAATGACTTTACTTGTCATCCTGACCTCTTTCATCTCTCTTTTGACAACTTGTCAATTCAAAATTCAATTAAAAAGAACAAACATTCCACCTGAGACAATTTACATACAAACTATTTTAAATGTGCAACTTGATCGAAAATGATCGACGTTGAGAACAGTTTTGTAAGAAAAAACGTACACGCGTTGAATTTGGTGCAAAAAGTTCAGTTTTTCTGCGTATTAAACATATATATTCTTCTAGTAAAATGTCTAGACGAAATAAAACTGTATATTAAGAGTAGCAACACTCAACGCACAGGCGAATTGAGAAAGAGAGATTTTCGAACATACACTTGACATCAAGTTTAACCCTTTATCTGACATGAAAAGCAGACGACACTTGCAAAAAAAATTATTGAATAACTAATTTTTTTCATTTTTGTCTGAAAAACATAGGGTATGACCCCTCATTGGAACGAGCTCGACGAGCTCGTTCCAAAGAGGGGGTCATAACCCAAGTTTTTGAGACAAAAAATGAAAATATAATGAAAATTAATTGGCGATTTTTGAGAATAGCGCTGGCCGGTTTTGGCCGTTAAGTTGGGTAAAGGGTTAATCAAAAACTTCAACGAGCTGAGGTTACTAACTTTGGTAACAGTTATTAAGTGAATAAAAATAACTTACTTAATATGCATAACAACGTCAAGCACACTCAGAAATAATTTGTTTCACGCAAAACTGAAACGGAAAATCCATTGACAATGTCATTTTCAATCCAGCGAATCATACATGACAATGGCTCTGTGTTTTGGTTTGAGTACAATGAAAGAGTTGGGTTTTTAACTCTTTGAACGCGAAAGACGGCTTTTCTGCTCCAGGAACATGACATGTCTTAATTTCATTAAGTAGAATCGCAGCCAAGTGAATGTGTGGGATAGACTATTCATAGTTTTAACGTTTAGCCCTAAGGCTGTACGTTGAAAATATTAATTACTCCACCCACAAACAATGAATATGCACTCTTCCAACTGCTGCCATTGAACTGATATGGAAGATACCACTGGGGTTCAAAGGGTTAAATGACGAGTTGGTCACTTTTTAGGGGGAGTGGTATTGCAGGATAAATTGGTCAGTATCACTTTGAGGAAGTCGGAGATATTACCTTGAATCATGACCACGTCTTTGCTTCATGTATCGACTCCCTCTTCCTTCGGCTTCGTCGATATAGACACAAATATATGGGCAAACAATTGGGGAATGCGATTCAGTACTACAAAATGTTACATTATATCTAAGGGAAAAAATAGCCAATCTCTCTATTCATCTATTCATTAAACAACCAAAAAGAAATTTAGGCAAACCCATACTTGGGCTTGCTGATATCCAACACAATTTAAAATGGGACATCAACATTAACAACATCTATTAGAAAGTTAATTCCACCCCAAGCTTCAACCACAGGAACCTGATGTGCTGTCCCAGGGACTGTAAAACACTAACCTACATTGCACAAGCAAGGACTACTCTCGATTACGGACGGTGCAACCATCCGGGATCCATATACAAAAGATAACATCAGCAAACTCGAACGCATACAGATTTTTGCCACCAGGTCCAGAACACTCAAGTGAAGAATGTATAGCGTTATGGGACTTGAATCGCCCGTCATGTGAAGTAAGATGAAAACAATTTCCAGTCGGATGGGGGTACAGTGTGCGCCCCCCCCCCCCCCCCGTCCCCCCTCCACCAACAGTTTTCTTGTCAAGCCATTTTTCATCTGGACAGGAGTCTTAGATATTGATTCACTCTTGATGGCAACTGGACAATATTTACTTCCTCAGCTTACGTCAAACACGTGGGTGGTCTCATTCAAATGGCGGTCTGTGGCTGGCTGGGGATATTGGGCTCCCAGAATGACTAATATTTTGAGTCCGGTAAGTGCCACTTAAATATGAAGTTTAGCAGCTCATGGCGACTAAAACATAATTTATACAATCAATGAAAATAGAGAACATTGCTTAATCTTCATTAAAGGGCTAAGAAAGAAACTTTTGGGCATTTTCAGGTACGATGGGTCTCCCAAAGACCCAAATTTTACTTTTAATTACACTTCTGCGTACGACCATGTAACTCGGCGTGGCCTTGAATTCGTCGTGTTTGGGCATTTAGAAAATGAATTTTGGGAAGCAAAAATAAGATAAGAAGTTTTTTTAAAGCCAAAATCATTAAATCTGATAGAAACAAAATTGATGGGCGCGGGTGGGAATGGGGTGCTGATGTCTCCTCATTTTGAGGCAGCGAGGCCGAACATCTTCTGAACGCAGGGGTGCTGATACAGAGAGAGCAATGGCGGCTACGGCTGCACTGAACATTTTGTAGGAAAATGTATGGTTTGTCGGGGAAACCTTTTACACATTTTTCTCGTAAAACTTTGCAGAATAGGTAGAAAACTCGTCTTATTTTTACTAAAACAGCGAAAAGATCAAAATTTCTTAGAAATAACCAGTTTTAGATGTCTAAACGGCAATAATTGGATTTTACCACTCTTATATCGGTCAGAACATTTTTCGTCTATATGGAAAATAGTTGTCCCCCACCAGCAATAAAATTCCATCTATGCTACTCTCTGACGGTGATTCTGCTGACTGGTAAGAATACGTGAATTTTTTTCTACCCTCTATAAAGAGCAGAATGTTGATACCAATTGCCCAGTGGCTCAGTGGTTAGAGTATTAGCCTTCAAACCGAAAGGTCCACTGTCAGACCCTGATCATCGGTGACTGCGTTGTGTTCTTGGTCATGACACTTAGTCCTGACCAGCTTCCTCCATCGAAAAATTTAACCTGGTTGTTGAAAGTGTCACCCAATCCCAATGGACTAATAAATAAACTCTTCCCGGATACTAAAACCTGATTTCATGGCGTTGCAAAGAGTCACGAAAATCATAGAGTACGCATATTGTAAAGAATTACCAAAATAACCTCGAGATTCGCGCACAAATAATAAATGCAAAATAAGATATGGATGGTCCAACATATCCGTGGAGTCACACACTCAGGCCGACAGGTGGAATTACCTCTCTCTCTCTCTCTCTCTCTCTCTCCCTCCACCCCTTACAGTTTCTACGTGTCTTCTAAATTCCGACAGCTATGGGGATACACTTTCCAAACGGCCTACCATTGATTTTTCGCATTTTTCTCTGGGAAGGCCCCGGATCTCGCCTATAGGAAGGAAACACCCCTCCAACACATTTTGAGGTTTCAGTATATCCTTGCAGTTAGTCTGCATTTTCTCTCTACATCCTGCCCCAGGAGCCCCTAAAGATTCTGAAAGTGACCAATATCATTAAACAGGGTGCCATTCTCGTGTTACGTTCTGTTTATGAGGTTCTATTGGTATCAACATTCTGCTCTTTATAGATTACAGGGTAAGTTCTCATACCTGACAGTGAACGGAATTATCTTCACACAGTAGCATAGATAGGGTTTTGTTGCTAGTGATATATGGGTGGAGTGGAAACCCAAATTTTTCAACAGGCAAAACAAATTTCAGAAAGATTTTACTGTCTAGACACCAAACGCTGGTTATTTGTCGCAACCTTTGCCCCCAAGACGCTCTTTGTCGTCAAATAATGAATTTTGCACCTATTTTGCAAATTTTTACAATATGGTCTAATTTTTCCGATAAAATGTTTGGCGGAGCCGTCGCCACCCGGTTCCACATGCATCTACGACAATGCCCTCGGAAGATGTTAGTCCTCTTCAAAAAACCTCGACTTGGGCGTCCAGCTGTCTCCAGATGGGGAACATTCCATCACATCATCACTCTCCATCCACCCCGTCGTTCACTTTTGATTCTGCCCGTTGTAACATGAAATAGGGAAACGCCAGTAACATTTGCTCTTCAAATGCATTTTCTAAACGCCCAGACATTAATTTAAAACAGTGCCGAGTTACAAGGTCGTATGCAGAAGTGTAATTAAACAA
Source organism: Pictodentalium vernedei (assembly GCA_031216915.1). Lineage (NCBI taxonomy): Eukaryota > Metazoa > Mollusca > Scaphopoda > Dentaliida > Dentaliidae > Pictodentalium > Pictodentalium vernedei. The sequence goes on from CM062291.1 coordinate 355,922,062, forward strand.
AAATGAAATTTGGTCTGGATGAGGTTGGACGGAAGACCCCTTCTTATCTGAAAATGTCAGGAAATTTCATTTCTTAAGAAATATTTTCTAAATATCTGAACACAGAGTTAATATCGCGCCAAGTTACATGGTCAAACACAGAAGCGTGCTGAAAGTAAAAATCGGCCTTGGTTGGAAGATCACGGAAGACTCCATTCTTATCTGAAATAGGAAAAATCGCTTTTAAGTAATGATCAGTGAACATTAGATAATGTTGGAGCCGAAAATCCTGGATGTATAGGATAATTAAAAGTGAGTTTTGGGCGCCCCCAGCCCCGAAACGACAGGACTTTTCAGTTTAACAGTACTATCAGTTAGAGAGCATAAAACCTTCCGTACGCGATAATGTAATTACCCCCCCCCCCCCCCCCCACCCCACCCATCCCCGGGCTCTCTAACTACTACGTGTTTGAGACAAGAACGGATTTCTTCATCTTTTCGAGAATTTGTTTTGTCGTCCTATAGCCGTGTAAGAAAAGGGGTTAAAAATGTTTCCCGTCCCGTATATTTGTTGATCAGATTAGGCTGGGTACGACAGCAGTTACTTCTGTTATCCATAACCTCCATATGGCAGCCGCGAATAGTATTTATCACTCGAATATCGTGTGATTTCTCATGTAGATATTAGTGATGTTGGATTTTACTCCATTTTTAATTTGGTATTCCAATATCTCATCTCCTTCATCCTCCCGGCCATCCATATTCCTTTTGCTTCAGTCATATGAATACAACAGTACAATGATTACAAAATCGGGCGGAGAATATCAACCGGGTCGAGACCGAATTGCGACCCGAGGCCAATACTATAGAAGTTTTACAATCGCATTTTCTTGAATTGTATTTCCAGTTATGACTTTAAATGGGTTGAAATTAATCATTAGCATTTTGAAATCTTAAATACTAATGATTCATTTTGGTCAATTATATTGATAGGTAGGAAGTATAATTCAACAAAATACAATTGTAAAAGTTTTATAGTATTCGCTCCAGGTGGGGGTGCGTTGGATCAGTAGGTAGAGGTGCAGGCTGCAAGCCGAGAGGTCCTCGGTTCGAATCCCACCTGCGGCAATCGCGTTGTGTCCTTGGGCAAGACATTTCACCCCGCCCCCACCCCCCCCCCCCCTCCCCATTGCCCACGTGGGGGCACGGTGAGAATGGTGTGACGCTGTGTATTAAGGCGTACTGCACATCGATGGTGCACCTGTCTTCAACAAATGATAACCCTGCTTTTGTGGAGTTAGTATGTTGGGACAGTTTTACGGGTGGAGGAAGCCGGGGTACCCGGAGAGAACCACCGTTGCTCGGTGGTTCTCTCCGGGTACTCCGGCTTCCTCCACCTGTAAAACTGTCGAGGTCATGATTAGTCATTGTGCAGAAATATGTGACCTTAAAAACAATAAATAAATAAATTGGCTCCAGGTCGAAATTCTCATTTCATATTTCTTCCTCACCGCGAAAAATAGAAATGCCAGAACACTGTATTTCACGTGTTTTTTCGTTGTTTTTTCTTGCTTTAGTTTCATTTTTTAATATAGTGTTTATGAACTCTCGACCTACAGTTGAAACTAGAAGTCCTGCCACAATTAGCGCAGAAATTAGTTAGTTAATGCGCCCCTTACCGCAGAAGAATGAAGTAGTCTTAAATATGCAGGAGCGTTTGCGTTGTGCAATGCAAAATATAATGGCTATTAGCGAGGTCGGTAGTAGAACCACGAACTGAACCGATCAGACAGAAAGAAAATATTAAGACAACACTTTGCGGAGGGTGGATTACAACTAAATCGGTGTGGGGTAGATTTTTCACTCAGGAATTATTCACAATATCTGAGGACAAAACACAAGATGCACTTGCAAACTCTCATCACGTGGACCGCCGGGTTGCACTCGGTGGTTCATCTGGTGAAAGTTTGCAAGTGTTTCTTGTGCTGTTATGAACAATTATACATTTCGAGTGGGGAATATATAGCGCTGTGATTAGGAAGTAATCCATTCTCTTCATTCTGCATATGCACGTGAATTTTATTATCGATTTACGTTATTACACGTACATGTATCCCAGTAGAGGTCAGGAATGTTGTTGACAATCTCTATTTACAAGCATAGAATTGTACAGAGTTGGGCATGCTATTTTTCTACAGGAAATGAGTTACGCTAATGGTGCAGTTTGACAGGGACAAAAGTGCAGCTACTCAGCGAACTAGTACTTCAAATTAGTGCACAATGCAGGTACATGACTTCTAGTTTCAACTGTACAGTTGTACGATTATCACTACGAGATCTCGATGAGATCCTGAAAAAGACCACGTTTGTGATTACAGTATTGGACGTCTACACACAACAAACCTTTAGTTCTATAACGTAACAACCTTCAGACGCAATACACGATCTATTGACCAATAAAACATGTCAATTTGCTTTCCTTGTTGCATGCAAAGGCCTTCCCTACTTTGCCCCCTACCCCACCCAAAGAATAAAACTCACTTTGGTCCAGTCTTGAGATTACCGCAGTACGTGTACTTACATCGCAACTTTAGCTCTGTAACTTAAGACGGTTGTCGGCACAGTTGTCACTTTCTTTAAACCAAAAGGTAAACCATCATCTGAAAAAGTATCAAACGAAGCTCTGTATCTCTACTCTTGGTTTTCTCGATATATTTTTCTCCCACATTTCTATTGCACAGCATATTCTGACAACAGTAATGTTAATGTTAAACAACGACCTTTGATGAACTTAGTGCAGTTGTGCATCAATATTTCCCGTTAGCACCTCCTGCAGGACACATTTATGCCCGGATTGTTTTAAATGTTGGTATGCTTGTTATGGGGTGCCATCTAGATGGGGGCTATCGATTTTCACCCATTTCCGTCCAAACACTTTGCCGTTGGCAACGACCTTTGAACTTAGTTTAGTTATGCATTAATATATTCTTTTGACATGCCCTGCAGGGCACATTTATGATCAGATCGCTTTGAAACCTGGTATGCTGGTTTGGGTGTTCTCTATACGGGCGTTATCGATTTCCTTCCATTTTCGTCAAGAAACGTTGCCGTTGGCAACGACCTATTAACTTTAGTTAGGCATCAATATATTATTTTGGCACGCCCTACAAGGCATATTTATGATCGGATCGGATCGGTTCGAAACTTTCTAGGCTTGTTGTGGTGACCTCTAGGTGGGAGCTTTCGATTTTCTCCATTTCCGTCAAACACGTTGCCGTTGGCAATGACCTTTGATGAACTAAGTGTAGTGATGCATCAATATTTCCCTTTGGCACACCATACAGAGCACTTTTATGATCGGATCGCTTTGAAACCTGATATGCTTGTTTGGAGTAACCTCTAGATGGGAGCCTTCGATATTCATTTTTATTTCCGGCAACAAAATGTTGCC